>OY282603.1:428028-1028028 GCA_958298965.1 Chrysolina haemoptera | reverse complement strand
ATCACCTTAAATTTGTCATTTTATTTGTCATCCATTATTTGTTAGCTGTCGTCGCTCATCTGTCATCCGCCATTCGAGAAAAACTCTAGCACATTAGCGATCATTGCAAGTCATTCCAAGCAAAATGTACCTTAAGAGCTAACAAATGAATGCTTTATACAAACTAAAAAATACTTTAGAGCTGAATTTGTAGAAAATGTCAACGATACCAATTAAACATACAAGTATCAATAGAAAAACACGATAAATACCTGCATGACCACTTTTCACAAAAGATTAGTGGACTGTAATTCTCTTTCAGTCTATCAATAAATATATGAATGTTTCCTGATGCTGTTGAATTCAGGTAACTTAATAATATATTAAGCCATTCCTTCATCATATTGTTTGGTTTTCATTAATGAGCAAGGAAATATTTGTAATTGGTTTTTTGTCTATTATTGTGGGTATATTACCTGAACCGAATATCCTCACTCAAATAACTCGGAAGTAACTCATTTGAATGTTTATTTATGTATAAGAACTAATGTGCGAAACTTGATGTGTTTCTTAACTGGAAACTAGCTCAAATGTTCGTTGCATCGATAAAATATTAGAATACTTCTCAGAATAAATCTTATAAGTACAGTTTTTTTTACATCTGATCTATACGACTAATTTACAAAATCTGCCACAATAATTAAGATGAATTGAAGATTGGGAGTGTTGAAAAAAAAAACTGAAATGTCTTCCATATTCCACATTTGTTACTATACTTTTGAACGACTTAGAAAGAAATAATAAGAAATGTACAAACATGATTTTTTGGGTGACAAGCCATCAAAAGTAAGTTAAGTGGAAATTATATTGAAAACCTCTCGCAACCCGAACATATTGACGTTGAGGTATGAACATAGCGCCATCTTCATAAAAATGAGAACATCTTCAAAAGTTTGGAAAAGTACCTAGTATACCAGATTTTTTTTCTAGGTTTATTATTCTTTACATTATTTTTTTACTTCCCAATATAATTGGGAATGAATTCAATATAGTTGCCTCTATTTGACTTTATCGTAATTTGTTTTTAAAAGAAATGAATTATATACAGTATTATCTAGAAATGATTACCATAATCATTATTTATTTATAAAATTCAGTAAGGAAAGAACCTCCACATTTGTTCCGCTAAAATATTCAGTAATGTATTTTGTAACTTTCTCCGTATTATGAAAACAATTTCGACTGAATACATGTGTGTCAAAGAAAACTATCCTCCAATAGAAAACCGATCGTGCATTTACATAAACTAGTCATACATGGATAGAAAATCAGTTCGTTTCCATTAGACAGAACCCCCCTCGAAAATGGGAAAATGGCTCCACATATCCAATTATAAAGTACGTCAGGTACAGTTGTGTGCATAAAAAAGTCGTACAAGGCATTGCACTAATTGCATTGTATTGTCCTAACTAATTGAGCTAAAAAAAAATTAAAGCGTCTTACTGACAAAATTAGTTTGAATTTTGACTCTACTTGTCAAAGTCTGGGCCACAATAACCTTTAACTGCTGTACGACTTTTTTATGCACATAACTGTACATGGGACATAGTACTATTCCAAAACCAAAACGTTATTTTTTGGAACATCATAGTTTCGGCCTATTGTTAGGCTACAAAAATATGTTTTTTTTATGACGGGAAAAAAGTTTGATATTTTATTTCTGATGACAGGTAATAAAATATAACTTTTTATGGAATTACTTTTTTCTGGGAAAGAATGGAAAATATGGAGTTTTTTTGCTATAGATTAAACAAAACTTTTGATAAATTAAATTATACATTACTTTTCTGAATCAATTATTTGACATTATAAGCAGTGTTCAATTTTTTTTCCATTGGTTAATCCGAATAGATAATTTCGCTAATTCATCCTGTATAACATAACCAAGACATAAAAAAATGTGCTCATCAGCATTCTGCTTAGCATGAATGGAGTTCCGGACTTTGTTGACGATGTGTGCATTTTGAGGAGCCTGGTATCCAATTTCTTCATGGGAACACTTGATGCAGCATACAATTTAAAAGGTCTGCAATTATTGTTCGACATTCAAATTGGCACTTTTCATTCAGTTGAATACTTTTTGGTAATTTACTTGGCAACATTCATTCATAAAGTATATTTAAGAAAACAGTTATTCAACATGTTGTCTAACAATTAGGGAGTATCCATTAATTCCGTGAGAGTTTTTGCGATTTTTCGACCCCCCCCTCTGCCCTTGGTGAGATATCGTGAGATTTTGCTCGACCACCTCCCCCCTCAAAATGCGAAAAATGTAAAAGGTGCGCTAGGATGCGCGATCCTCGCACACAAAGACACCTATAACACCTACAAGCGAACTGTTAGTCCAGCAAACGATAACATCCTTTTGTAGGAAATTTTTTTAGCTCTCTTTCTATATACTTATGTATTTAACGAATGTGTCTCGTTATCATCGCAAAATGCGAAAAATGTAAAAGGTGCGCTAGGATCTGCCATCCTAGCACACAAAACCACCTATAACACCTACAAGCGAACTGTTAGGCCAGCAAACGATAACATCCTCTTGTAGGAAATTTTCTTAGCTTTCTTTCTTTATACCTATGTATTTAACGAATGTGTCTCGTTATGGTCGCAAAATGCGAAAAATGTAAAAGATGCGCTAGGATCCGCCATCCTCGCACACAAAACCACCTATAACACCTACAAGCGAACTGTTAGGCCAGCAAACAATCACATCCTCTTGTAGGAAATTTTCTTAGCTTTCTTTCTATATACGTATGTATTTAACGAATGTGTCTCGTTATCGTCGCAAAATGCGAAAAATGTAAAAGGTGCGTTAGGATCCGCCATCCTAGCACACAAAACCACCTATAACACCTACAAGCGAACTGTTAGTTCAGCAAACGATTACATCATCTTGTAGGAAATTTTTTTAGCTTTCTATATACCTATGTATTTAACGAATGTGTCTCGTTATCATCGCAAAATGCGAAAAATGTAAAAGGTGCGCTAGGATCTGCCATCCTAGCACACAAAACCACCTATAACACCTACAAGCGAACTGTTAGGCCAGCAAACGATAACATCCTCTTGTAGGAAATTTTCTTAGCTTTCTTTCTTTATACCTATGTATTTAACGAATGTGTCTCGTTATGGTCGCAAAATGCGAAAAATGTAAAAGATGCGCTAGGATCCGCCATCCTCGCACACAAAACCACCTATAACACCTACAAGCGAACTGTTAGGCCAGCAAACAATCACATCCTCTTGTAGGAAATTTTCTTAGCTTTCTTTCTTTATACTTATGTATTTAACGAATGTGTCTCGTTATGGTCGCAAAATGCGAAAAATGTAAAAGATGCGCTAGGATCCGCCATCCTCGCACACAAAACCACCTATAACACCTACAAGCGAACTGTTAGGCCAGCAAACAATCACATCCTCTTGTAGGAAATTTTCTTAGCTTTCTTTCTATATACGTATGTATTTAACGAATGTGTCTCGTTATCGTCGCAAAATGCGAAAAATGTAAAAGGTGCGTTAGGATCCGCCATCCTAGCACACAAAACCACCTATAACACCTACAAGCGAACTGTTAGTTCAGCAAACGATAACATCATCTTGTAGGAAATTTTTTTAGCTTTCTATATACCTATGTATTTAACGAATGTGTCTCGTTATCATCGCAAAATGCGAAAAATGTAAAAGGTGCGCTAGGATCTGCCATCCTAGCACACAAAACCACCTATAACACCTACAAGCGAACTGTTAGGCCAGCAAACGATAACATCCTCTTGTAGGAAATTTTCTTAGCTTTCTTTCTTTATACCTATGTATTTAACGAATGTGTCTCGTTATGGTCGCAAAATGCGAAAAATGTAAAAGATGCGCTAGGATCCGCCATCCTCGCACACAAAACAACCTATAACACCTACAAGCGAACTGTTAGGCCAGCAAACAATCACATCCTCTTGTAGGAAATTTTCTTAGCTTTCTTTCTTTATACCTATGTATTTAACGAATGTGTCTCGTTATGGTCGCAAAATGCGAAAAATGTAAAAGATGCGCTAGGATCCGCCATCCTCGCACACAAAACCACCTATAACACCTACAAGCGAACTGTTAGGCCAGCAAACAATAACATCCTCTTGTAGGAAATTTTCTTAGCTTTCTTTCTATATACGTATGTATTTAACGAATGTGTCTCGTTATCGTCGCAAAATGCGAAAAATGTAAAAGGTGCGCTAGGATCTGCCATCCTATCACACAAAACCACCTATAACACCTACAAGCGAACTGTTAGGCCAGCAAACGATAACATCCTCTTGTAGGAAATTTTCTTAGCTTTCTTTCTTTATACCTATGTATTTAACGAATGTGTCTCGTTATGGTCGCAAAATGCGAAAAATGTAAAAGGTGTCCTAGGATCCGCCATCCTAGCACACAAAACCACCTATAACACCTACAAGCGAACTGTTATCGGACAAGCTGTTTTATATAAATCACTCTGTAGTGTGAGGCAATCAAAAACGACTTCTTTCGAATGAACGTAGATTTAAGGACATTGTACGGCCTACACAAAACATCTATTAAGTCAGCCAATTCAGTATAAAATGACTATAAATTAGTACCATCCTTTTCGCCAAGTACTCCGGCTAATTGCGCTATTATAGTCCAGTTATCCAGTGACAAAAATTATGATTTTTGTTCGAAAATATGAACAGGTTATTCATAAAATCTGTTGAAAATACTATCTGAATGAAAATGCGAATTTTCACTTTCAGATTTTTTCTTTTCAGTTAGTCTTTTCACAATATCCATCAGATGTAGTTCAATGTCCAGCGTGGCTTTAGCCTAGGAAGTAGTTGCTTTCTGTTGGATATTACAAATAAATCACATTTTTTATTTTTCAATTTTCATGGAGAATGTTCCACTTTTCAACAAAAATTATGTTCGGCTTTCGTTAGGCGTGAAATTTTATATGTTGAATTTTAATAGGCTTGCGTGATTTGTAAAATGGTATATACAGGGTTTGTCAAAAGTAAGGACCCATCCATTTTACTCAGTTAATATGGAAGTATTGAAAACATGTTATTAGGATGGACGTTGATGAGTATCTTACTCTGCAACTTTTCCTTTATTTGAATATTTTTTTGATTTGTCATTAGTGGAGGAGGGACGTCATGAGCATTTTTTTAAATGGAAGTATATGTCAAGTTGACTAGTTTACTTCTCAATTCAGTATTACTTACTGATATTATTCCAACTCCATCGATTTGTACAGGGTGTTTCACTCTTTTGTGACTACCCCTGTAACTCAATTACCTATTGCTTGATTTGTCGAAATTTTTCGTTTATAGCTAGCAGGACATTTCTAATGATATGAACAATTATGACGAGATCGATATCCCCTTCTCTTCACCTATCCAACAAAGTAGAAAATTCAATCAGAAAACAACTACTTCCCCCTACGAACCCTCGATTACATCTGACATTTACTTGGGTAATGTTCGTCAATGAGGACACAATTGAAAATGCTGATTGTAATCTAGTATCCCCATCTGTTTGAGAATGACCACCTGCAGGCGAAAGTCCTAGAAACCAAATATGTTGCCTGTTGCCCCCTGCCAAATTTCAGAGTCTCCGTCGACTGGGCTATACATCGAACGCCATAGATTGCAATCGATGGATGCAAGCGCTCTGTTTTCTCCGCACCTCCATTCTTTATCTATAACAAGATTTTGAAATGTGTGTTTACAGGAGTCGAGATCGTTTTATGGTTATCGATTAAAGTAAATTTAAATTAAATTTATGGGGATGCTCGCCTGGCTTAGCAGAAATATTTGTACGGGTGTTTTACGGCGTTTTTAGTGTAGACCGGCAGTTTGGTGCACCTACTTCGAGTGTTTATTGCCGTTTCAGGATGCGTAAATCTAACAGAATAAACAGTTTGCGAAATTAAAATAACGTGATGTAGGCCATCATGAAGGCATACAGAGTGTCTTCCTTTGGCAGTTACTACCTCCCATTATAACTGTCACCGCTTCGAGACATTAGAGTATGTCTCAGGATGAGCCACATTATTATATAGGGTTCAAGCAAAGAGTCCATTATTACAACCGTGTCTTCTAGGGTGTTCCCCAAGGTTCTGTCCTTGGACCCTCGATAGTTTCTGGTATACTTGTATCAATGATATTCACTACTAGAATGCATACTTTTCTTACGACCGGAAAATAAAACACATGCGAACGGTTCAACGGTTTATTCTATACTGACTTTTACAATGCACCTAGTCAGACTCCAGTCATGAATAATGCTTTAGTCACTCTTTTATCTAATTAGGCAAGTAACCTAGATAGCGTACCGGTACGTTGCCTATCCTATTGAAACTAACATGTACAGGGTGCTTCCAGGCAACACCACAGTTAGATATTAGGATAATGACAGTAATAATATTACTAGTAACACTGACATTAATAGGACTAATAATGATAGCCGTAATGATAGAGGTTCAATATAATGAGAACAACAAGTTTTTTTCCTTCAAGCAAACAAGTAATTCAATTCTTAAGATGAGGTGACTGAGGTATCCTCCTGATATTGAATTAATTGCATCTAGGAGAGTCATGGAATCACTCTTGCTAATAAAGAAAGATTTATCCCTACAGGAAGCTTTGAAACAATTTTTTATATTCGACTGTAAAGTTATGTGGGTGAATGATCTCAAACAATCGAATTGTTCGAAGATTTTTATGGTTGCTTTTATTGTTATCGTATTCGAATAAATCATAATACAAAACTTTCTAATTTTATGACTTTAATTGTATGCATTGAAGAACGACGCTAGATCTTATCGATATTTACTTCCAGGAAATAAGAAATTCGAAGGTACTGTTTGTCATAATACACAGAATAACTACTAAAAAAATTTAAAACGTACATAAGAACGTATTTTTCGTTTGAAGGCAGTAATTTCATATATTATTGTATTTCTTCTTCAAGCAACATTTTCGTGAATTCCGAAGTTGTTTTGGTATTTTCACTTTCCCTTATACCTATATAAAAGGAGATAATCAAACTTTGGATGGTGTATATATATTGATATTGAAGAAAGGGGCTTTGATAACATTTTCTGAAAATTTAAATTCTATATTTTCTAATCTAAAATTTATAAGGAAACTTAAAATTTTCACTGATGTTGTCGAGTTTTCACGCGTCGTTAGGTTATTTAAAATTCTTAATGCGTTTTGATCATGAAAATCAAGATGTTAATTAAATTTCAACCGGCTAAAGATTAATTACAACAAAATTGGATCACATACATTATTAATTGAATATATAAGGTATCATTGTACTAGAATTCGTACAATGGCGTTCTGTGGATGTTTTCATAAATAAACAGAATTTAAAGGAATAAACATGCAGTATTGATAGCAAAAGTAGTGATACTGAATCCAATATGTACGATTTCTGAGTTTATATCTCAAATTCAGACAACTATCTTCTAGTCGAAGCTTTTACCACAAAATATCTTGGAGGTAATGTTAATTTATATATTTACCTCCGTTCATTTAAATATTAATGTATTTGTAAATTTGTAGATAGGCCCTGATAGATGTTGAAATATCATAGACAGAAAAAAAACTGAAAATGATAAACATAGTTAGACTGAAATAACAACTGAAGAATTCACCCACCTTTTACAAAAGTCACCCACCTTTTACAAAAGGCAAAAGGTAGATGCATCCATTAGAATTAGAAGCAACTGATTTTTTAGTAAACAATTTTTTTTCTAACAATACATGATGTCAAGAAGTCATGTGCCAAATTTCAAAATGCTACGATTCATTCTTCACTTGTTTGTGGCTTATATTTGTCTGTGGTTACTGTACTACTAATATTATCGTGATCTACCATTCTCAAGACTATTTTTTTTTTCAGGTAAAGGAATGACCGAGGTGGGTATAGTCCGGGGTAGTCCGGACTCAGACTGCAATAGCAACCACCATGGATCGGCCAGTTACCTCAGCAACACTTCTTCTCAAGACATCGATTTCATCCAGGACAACTCTGACTACCAATGGTTTCTGGATTACGGGTGAGAGCATACTGTCAAATATTCAAAGGGAATTCTTGATTATTATTATAGGCTCAGGAATTTCCTGTCTAAATATGTTTTCCATTTTCGTTCAAACACTTTCCGTTTTACCCTTTTTTATTGGGTTGTACCTTTTGTTTTTGCGGCATAAATTCAAATTGATCTTATTGTCATTTCATACTTATATCCAGATAATAGAAAGTTACTACTTTAAATTCTACTATTTCTCTCAATAAGTTTTTTGTCTCTACTCTGGTTATCATGGTACTGTTGTTTTCATTTTCCAACTCTTAGAAATTCACTTCTTTTTTCATATAGCCGATTCAATCCAGGTATTATTTTGTTTATCTCGTGAGCTCTTGCTGATTTTTTCCCGCAAAAATGCTTCTGTTGTTTTTTTACTGATATCATTGGTCTGATAAGTATTTCCTCAACTTATATTTTGAATTGTTGTTTTCACCAAGTGATATGTTACAGACTTGTAAAAATTACTCTCCTATATTCACAGAAACCTTCCCAAATTCTGATATTTGTTGAAATATTCTCTATTTACGTCTAATCATCATTACTATCAATATCGATCCAGGCTTACCACTATTTAATATCTATCATGGTCAGAAAATTTAATCAGTGCTGTTACACTTGATTTTCTGGATAGACGGTTCGCATACAAAAATAATGAGGGAAGGGGTCCGAGGTTGGATCCTTGAAGAACACCAAATTTAGTCGTTGAATTGAATATTTTGGGTAATCTTGTGAATTGAAATCCTACCGAGTTATCTATGAGAGTTTGATAAGCAGCAGTAATTCTACTTGATTTACCATTGGAGGAAATCACGTTCCAGTTTATTGAAGGCCTTAGGCTCATCTGAATATACGTCTGGAGACAATAACAGAAGTTGAAATTCGATGGATTTGTTTTTATGTTAATTACTGTCTGTTTCATCAACCTTCGCCAATCTATCGTTTCGTTTTATTTGTGTGATCGAATTTAATGGCGATATTGAATAGTAACTATGGCAACGGCCCACAGATAATAATCAGAACTTCAGTTGTGATGAAAATGGAGAACTCTTCGGTAAGTTTTAGTGTTTTCCTCAGTCTTCTTTGAAAAAGTAATACTGTATTGAAAAAGGACCAGGCACACGTCTTATGAAAAAGGATCTCTGCGATAGTTCTTGAATTTTATAGATTTCAACTTTTCCTTATTTCCACGAAATAATGTGGCTGCCCTTTTCTAAATATCGTGAAAGGTTATTGGGTGGTTCAGGCAACGCAAAGAATAGAAAAAAAAAAGATCGATGATTAAGAAAATGTTTTATAATCTCTTTATTCTTCTCGCAAGAGTTGTTTTGCCAATGTCCGTGCATAATTTCAAAACATTTCCAAAATCTTGAAATTGTTGTTCAATATAGTGATTTAAATAAAAATACCAAATATCCATTACAATCTTTGCTTCTTTTCCAGTTGATAAAAACACCAGGAAATTTTCTACGAACAAAATTTTCACATTTGGCGTACCTCATGGATCAGTCTTGGGTCCAATTCCATTCTTGATTTACGTCAAACATTTTAGCCAATACATGTTACCAGAATGATGAATGTCTTTGCTGGCGTTAGAACCATCTTAAATACAGATAAAAGGCTAAGTGACTTAATAGAGTTGAGCAGTTGCCTTCGTTTATGTTTCTGAACGGTTTAGGGTAGATTGACATGTGGCGCTGCGAATGAATTTGTTGCTTTTTTTTTCCTCGGATGCTGTACCTTCGCCAGCTACACCTCAGCCTCTTGGGCTTTTTGTTTTCTGTGATAGTTTTACAGCACCCACTCTATAGCTCTAGTACCAGTCTATACAGGTTCTTCACCGGTTGACTGCTGTATTCTTTGGATCCGTCCGTTTACCAGATCCTCTCTCCAGGTTTGTCCCTGATGTTGTCATATGTCCATTCCCTTCGATCTTGTATAATAACCTCGAAGTTAATGTTGAAAAAGTACCTGGTAGTCATGTGGTCCGTTGGTTTCATTTCGAAAATGTTTCCTCCCACTATCTCCTTTATCTTATTGTGAACCGATCTGTTGCTCGTGTTTTGGTGCCTCAGAAGTCCCATTCTTGCCTCTTCCATGATTGTTATGTGAATCGGTGGGAGGTCCAACAGTACTTCCATGGCTTATGTTGGTGTTCTTTTCGTAGCTCCCGTTATACTAAGGCATGCAGGTCTTTGTACCTTGCTCAACTCAGCCAAGGCTATTTTTTGTGTTATCTTTGTCCACCATACCAAAAATGCATATGTGCTCATGGCTTTACTTGTGATGGGAATAATATTAAACCAGAAATTATTTTTCATTAATTTCATCAATTACCTAACATTCCGGATCTACTGAACTCTGAACCTACGACTCTTTAGACTTTTAGTGACGCCAATTGGGCCAATCCTTCCCTGATCTCCTCCGCCTCTCATATTCTGGGAATTCGTCCTTTTGAACCGACAATTTTTTCACAAGTCCGAAGGTGAATAATGGAAAACATTGATAACAAGATAACGTTGCATATAACTTTTATGATCCATATTGTACATGTTTATTATCAGGTATACACCAAGTCTAAGATTTCAGTTCCATACTGATAACAGATGACACACTGTTTCGTAATGTAAATAACAATAAAATTGGCAAGCTCAGTTACATCCGATTTTCGGTACCGAGAACCATTTTGATAACGAAACCAAAAGCTGTTCTCGACTTATGTTCATCAAATAGTACTCCTATTTTCGTTAAAAGTGTTGTTGAGACTGTTTGTAAAATTGATTCAATGCCTTCCAGGTACAGAGATGGCGGGACAAACCACCACACCAGTATACTTTCCCTACCTGAATCCTACGAAGCTGGTGACGTCAACTACTATGATGTGTTTTCGAAAAATATGGACGCCAATCTGGCCGAAGCCGACATGGAAAGTTTCAGGACCGAAGATATACACGCCTTGCTGACCAATTTGCCGCCCATGTGCAGTGATCATCTGTGTCAAGAGGTGAGAACACATTTGCTACTATACATCCGTTATTTTTTTGTGGGTAAAAACCTTAAATTCATCTATATGTACAAGGAAAAAAATTTGTGTAGGTTTGTTGTAATAATATATCCACATTGTGTATATTTCTTTGAATCTATATTTTACACAATATCGTTTAAATTGGTTAGCAACACCGTTGTGTATAAATGTTACAAAATTGTAGTTCTTTTTTGTACAATTCTGTGGACTATATAATTGAAAAATACACAATACTGTGTTATTTTTTTACATATAATTTTGTTTTTATTATAGTTCTGTGGACAAAATTGAAATCCAGAATGTACAATACTCTTTAAAAATTTTATAGAAGGCTTTGTGTTTTTTTTTAAATAGCTGTTAGATGTGTGATATATTTTCAAAATAAGTTTTTTAATTATCTCATCCCCTTCCTTCTTAACCGGTCAGGGGCTGAATGGAACTGGCGTTTAGGATTTCTTCGGTCTTGCTAGTAAGCCTCAGCCATAGTGAATTCTAGTATAGCGCGGGTTGTGCCCTCTATCGGCGGGTAGTCTTGTTTGTGATTTATTACACATTTCTTTGTTATCTAATAATTCTGCAGCCCAGTGATCGAAGTATTTATTTGTATTGAAATCCGATTTATTTGTTGGTCGCTTCTTATAAGGGCCGGTATTATAAAACTATTTTGACAGAAAACTAGAAGTTAACTTGTGGAATGACGTCACATCTTGCAGTTAACTTCTAGATGAAGGAGTTAACTTTATCCGGTGGAATGGGTATCAGTTGAAGTTAACTTTGTAGGAAATGATGGTTTTCTACAGTTTTTCTGTCAATAATTTAGCACATACTTGAGTTTATTGTTGTATTATTTTTCTGACTTTGTTAAAACGATGTCCACTTTATTTTTAAGGAACTTTCAACCGACGATGAAGATACTGTGGAATGAAATATAATTCAAAAACCGATTTCGATTATTCAGAGAATCTGTACACATTAAAGCAAATTTAAAATATAAAATGGGACCTTTATAAAACTAACATTCTAAAGTAAAAGTTAACTTGACTGTTAAAATTAAAGTTAACTGTCAAACATTTTTATAATACCGGCTCTAAAAACTGTGTTTCCAGTTCATGCTTTTCAATCATATAATATATAATTACGTCTTTAATATCTTCCACAACGGGTGGTGTCTTCACAAAAAAATACCACTAATCAGGTATGCCGAGATGGTTGTTGGCATGTTATGTTCCATTCATCGTTTGTTTTGAAACTCGCAGCTTAATTATAAATAGAAAAACTCGAATCCAGATGTTAGCTATTATCTCTGGACGGATTAGAAAGAATAAACGAATCGCGTTGTAGGTGCTAGAAATAGAGACAGTGTTGAGAAACTCTTCATCCTCGCCCTTTGATGAGCCACGTTTAGAATATAATTTCAGTTGATTCCCGAAATCCTGAAAGAAACTTAGTTAGTTCGGGTGCGTCGTCCAGTTCGATTTTGTGAAAGTGACGTGTTTGATTGAAAGGACGAGGAATAAAGCCAACGGAGCTAATTTCAACATTATTTTCTCTGTGTTTATATTCGCATTCACTATGGAAATGGAAAGGTAAATTCATCGAAGAAATACGTAGTGTAAATAATGACGTTCGTAATATCATTAAACTGATTCATTTCCTTATCGAAACGCTGTCTAATGTTTGAACAGAACTGGTTAATACACATTCTTATTGGATTTCCTATTCTCACTCATTCAGTCATTCATGTAATTTTATGGCGCTCATAAAAAATCTAAATTACTACATCAAGATTCAGCATCAATTCTGTTCGGCAACCAACAGTGCACTAGTAAAAGAAAGACGCCATCAGAATGAGGTTAATGAAAGGGTCGTATTTAGCCGAGCACATACGCATAATTACTGTCGACGTCACATCTGTCATTTTGTTGAGAAATGTCATACCACTGAATCCAAACAAAAAGATCGTATATGGCGTTTTGCATTGGTATTATTTTGGAGTTGTGTTTTTTTTCTATTCCCTTCAGTTTTTGATACCCTGATGGTCTGGACATTATTGTTTTCATCTCTAGCAGTGGATTATGCACAAAGGGAATTATATATCAATTATTATGCGGAGTATTGACTCAAATTTACCTTAGAAAATACTGGACACGACTGGAATGTATATTACAAGCTGTTACAAAGTCCTGATGATACGAAAGTATCCGTAGTAAATGAAATATATAATTAAAATCACCAAAACTAACTCGGAACAGTGCAAAACTACATAAGAAACAAATTTGTTTGGATTCAGTTTCTGACGTTTCTGACGTCACAATAATGCAGCGTATTGATATGATATGATTTTCAACTTCCTAGTGGAGGTTTATTCGTTTGCATCGAGGTGTAGCACTTTCCTACACCCGGTGTAATTTACACTCGATTTTAGCATTCGTTTGCAAATTAATTTGGCACATTCCTTTGTTTGAACTGCACTCAGCTACACTCGATTCAAAATGTTTATTCGTTTGCATCAAGGTGTAGTGTAGTGTAATGCACACCACATTTTGAATCGAGTTTAGCT
The DNA here is from genome assembly GCA_958298965.1 of Chrysolina haemoptera. Classification (NCBI taxonomy): domain Eukaryota; kingdom Metazoa; phylum Arthropoda; class Insecta; order Coleoptera; family Chrysomelidae; genus Chrysolina; species Chrysolina haemoptera. The sequence goes on along the minus strand of OY282603.1, from coordinate 1,014,303 downwards.
GATTTCAGTTCAAACAAAGGAATGTGTCGAATTAATCTGCAAACGAATACTAAAATCGAGTGTAATTTACACCGGGTGTAGAAAGTGCTGCACTTCGATGCAAACGAATAAACCTGGAAGCAGAATCGGGGCAAAAAAACGCACCTAAACTGTTGTGTTCATTGGTTTGACATTGACAGGTAGGTCCCTGTAAAGAGGAATAAGTCATGTCATAAATATTTACAATTTACAAATACAATAAACATAAAGCTAACCGGCGTAGTTGAATAACTTTTTAATAAAGTTATTTTCATCTGAAATTCACACTTTCTACCGAATTTTCGGTAACTATGTCGAAAAATGGTAAAGAATAACCATAATTTCTTTCATAATTTGTATATTCCTTCTTGTTTCCCCTGATTATCTAAATGAAATTGATTAGTGTCCTACCTATTTTTTTCAGAACAACCGACAAGGAGAATGTTTCGCAAGCGTCTCAGGCTCGATGATGGCGAAATTCGACCTGGACAGCTCCATCAGCCCGCACAGCAGTTCTCAGGGTGATGAATGCTCAGCCAATTCGAATTCCATGTCGATTTGCAAATCGGAACTTCTTTTCAGTCCCGTTAAAGAAACTCCCGTACCTGTGAATTTCAGCGTAGATTCTTTGGACTGTGATTTTCACGACATGATGCTCACTTGTCAGGCTAATAAGGATAACTACACCATTGCTTTCGAAGGGTCTGTTACTATGTATTCGGAGGATAGCGACTATCATGAGGCTGGTACGTACTCTTTTTATTCCATTGATCAAAACTAAACATGTTCTTTTTGTTTGCAAAAAATGTTTTCTTATTCGAAATATGTTTATAAAACTCCATAAAAAAACCCTTATCTCTTTTTGATGTCGAAAATTTAGTAGTTTCTTAACTATTTCGATATGACTTCCTGGGGATAAAGTGTTCTACTTTACTTATATTTCTGTGTATATTTCAAGATCTTATAATATTGAGCATGAAGAAAAAACAGTATCATCCAGTTTTGCTTATTTTTTTATGCTCAACAGTATATCCTAAGGGTCAACTTTCGTTTAGCTGAAATCGGCCAATCGGTTATGCAAAAACTGTTGCCATGACAACCGTTGCTATGGTAACGAGTAAACAAAAACACAATTCCGATCTTGCGGAAATGCGCCGTTGCCAAGTTATCTGCTTAAGATTAGCTGAAATCGGTTATGAAAAAACTGTTGCCATGGTAACCGTTGCTATGCCGCTATGGTCGAGAGTAAACTGAAACGCCATTCCCACTTTGAGGAAATGCGTGGTTGCCAAGTTGGGTCAGTTATAGTTTAGCTGATATCGTTGAAAAAATGTGATGCCGTGATGAAAGACATTCAAAATCGCGATTTTCGTGCTGCGGAAAAGCGCGGTTGCCAAATTATGAACTTGAAAATAACGTCAGAAGTATATACAAGGTGTTTCCGAAACTGGAGCGATAAATGAAGTGGGAAGTAGAATATGACAAAACAAGACGGAATGAAGGAATACATTTTTGTCGAAAAAAAATTATTTTGACAGATATTGAATTATAAAATTTTCAAAATTATTTTGAAAATCACTGATAAGAGGTCTACAGCCTGCACAAACCGTCCTGAAACACTGCCAACGGCAGACACGCTGTGGCCTGGAGAATCAAACCAGTGCCGGCTCAACTTTCGTTTAGCTGAAATCGGTTATGCAAAAACGGTTGCCATGGCAACAATTTTTCCGTAAACGCGAGCGAAGCGAGCGGGTCCGGCCGACATTTCGGCCGGACCCGCTCGCCTTCATGTTTCTACTTTGTCCATTTTCTTTATTCTCTTTCTTCTTCTGCCGTAACTGAACTATAACTGACCCAACTTGGCAACCACACATTTCCGCAAAGTGGGAATAGCGTTTTAATTTACTCTAGACTATAGCAACGGTTGCCATGACAACAGTTTTTTCATAACCGATTTCAGCTAATCTTCAGCAGATAACTTGGCAACCACGCATTTCCGCAAGATCGGAATTGTGTTTTTGTTTACTCGTTACCATAGCAACGGTTGCCATGGCAACAGTTTTTGCATAACCGATTTCAGCTAAACGAAAGTTGGGCCTATCCTAAACAATTAGTCCTTACTGTTTATTTGCCGTATAGTAAATATGTTCAAAGTTATGCCTCCAAAAATATATTCTACACCTAAATTCTGGTTATATCTGTTCGAAAAAAAAAATGTCTAATTTGATACAGGACTCTCAAACTGAAAGAAATCAATTGGTAAAGGTGAATATATACTTTTTTTAGATTTTCATTCATAAGCTTATTTTAATGTAAACCGAATTTTATGAGCACTTGCTTTGTCTGTTATCCTTATATGGGTATTGAATTCAGATATTTTTCAGAATTTTTTAGCAATTCCCAATACGGTTCCAGAAATTCTCGATCAAGGGTCCAAAACGAATATGCTAAAAATTACAAACTTTTTTCTTTTTTACTCCCTAATAATCTATGGTGTACAACTTTGGGAGAATTCATGACATGCTATCCACATATTCAGGATGCAAAAGAAGGCAGTCGGAGTACTGGGACATATTGGACACAGAGATCACTGCCAAGAATACTTGAAAAAATTAGGAAATGATCACTTAAAAAAATATTTCGTGAGACACTGCTTCTACTCTTACTTCTCCTTGACTTTCAAAGATGTAAATTCGGAACTGTATCTGTATCACTGATGTAGAAGTGAAACTGAATGGTTGAGACTCCTTCCATTTTAATGTACCTATAGTGTCTGATTTAATATCAATAACTGATCTCATGAAAATTTTAATTCTTGTGAACTGTCTTGCTAAAAACAAACTTACATTTTGTATAAATTTTCACTATTGTAAAAAAAAATTGAAATTTGTAACACAATTAAATAAACCCATCTATCTACCATCTATGAAATATAAAATATTTATAAATAAAAAGCATTTTACAATACAAACAAATTTTTAATCAGTAATAAGGGAGGGTAAGTAGGTAGACAATTTTGATTTACTTATTTATCAGCAGATTGCCAGAAAACCAATTGTTGTGCTACTGCCTAATGAATAATAAGTTTTTATTATCTAAACAAACAAATTAGTGTGGTCAAGAATTTGGTTCCTTTTCATTTGGACTTTAGTCCTGTTCGAAATTCTGTATGATACATACCTAGTAGGAATATCCTTTGTGCATTTTTGTGTTCATGTAAGTTATGATTTTTAATAACATTTAGTTTTGTTTTTCCAAAACTGACATGAACCCTTTACTGAAAAAGTTATAACCACATGTTTTTTTTAATTAATTTTGAATAACTCGAACTATGCCACATTTTCTGGAGATTCAGACCCACTTTTGTGAATGGAGCTTCTTGCATTTTTCCTTAAATAATAAAACCATTAGGAGTAAATGGAAAATTCTACTGGTAGTTCAAATATACAAATAAGATTTTTATTTAAATTGTAGACCGACCATATTGTTTTGTTTGTTAAAAATATTGTTCAATATGAAATTTCAAACAAAGAATTTTTTTAATGTTTCCATCTGTATCTCTCTATGTTTACAATAATTTTATTATATTTCTTATTACTATCAAATTCATACTATAAACTTAAACAAGAGGTTAGTAGATCGCATACCACCTGACCCACAAAAAAATGCGAATCACGTACTTTGGTGTTCCTCAGGGCACCGTATTAGGGCCGATCTTGTTCTGATTTATATCGGTGACTTACTAGTACTCGTTCTTATCGCTCTTGGAAGTGTATCATCATTATTACTGCCCGACATTTATCTTTAAACCACTCGGGCTCAGTCAAAAGCGTTGTCTCCTTTTCAGATAAGAGTTCAAATTCCCACAACACGGACAGCGTCCATTGGCCGGGCGAAGTGAAGTGCCAGTTGAAAAACCTGAAAACCCTCGACACGTCGATGACCCGATCTGATTCGAGCAGCTTGACCACGTGGAGCAAGCTGAAGAAACGCTGCAGCGAGGATCATCTTCGGAGACCTCCTTCGGGCAATAATAATAATTCAGGAGATGAAGATAGTAATCTCGGTTTGACGGACGGTACTGCCAAGAGTCAGAGCATGCCGAATTTGTATAAACAGAAACTTAGGAATCTCATGGTGGCTAGTGGTCATTTGAAGAGCCAGAGTAACAGTTCGGTGAGTTGTTTTTCATGTTTTTGGATAATATTTTTTGTAATTGTCAACTATGGGTGAACAAATAAAATTAACAAGAGTTTCCTTCTCAGACCGATACTTGTACAGTGAAAAGACGTCCCGTCAAAGTGTTTGATATCCAGCACCAGGTCAACAGTAGTGACAGTGCCAGCGTTTCGGATATGGCGACCTCAGTTGACGTTAGCTCTAGCGAGAACAACAAACAACCGAACTTCAGCTTGGTCAAGCTGTTCATGAAGCAGAAGAGTATGAGCGTTGAAGGTAATCAAAATTTCTTGAGAGCTTGTTATTAATGAAGCAGTTTTACGTCTGTAGTTGAATTAAATTCGAAAATGAGTTTTTGGCATAGCAGACGGAAAGATGAAAATCAGATCTGAATTAAAAAAAAGTGGATCTACCGGGATTCGAACCCAGGTCTTATGGCGTCCGGCCATATCCGCTAACCTCTACGCCATCGATCCTTGTTTTGAAAACCGGCGACTGACAGTAAATTGAGCGAGTTTGATTCATTTTTGACATGGTGTACCGACAGCATTAAAGTGCTAACAAATATTTCTTTTTATCGCCACAACAGGTATGTCGACGACAATGGACCAGATCTCCTCAACGGAGAATTGGCAGGGCAGCCAATCAGGCGAGAGCCATTCTTCTGAACCGAAAGAAAAACTCAATACCAGCGCGGAAGCTAAAACCAGCGACAGCAGCGTGAGAACGTATGACTTGATAGCCGAAGAACCGGAAGAAGAGATATCCGGCAGCGAATCCGTCGAACAACTATCGGAAAGCATATCAAAACTCGACGAGAGTTACGAAAACGCCTCGCCAGAAAGCCCGATAAACGTCTTGATCAACAGGAGCATCCAAACGTCGAACTTTTCTGAAATCGCCAACCTCAAGACGGCCAACAAGACGTGCTTCGAGGCGACCCAGCAACAGGTAAGGACTATAATAGAATAGTAGTTCTTTATTCAGACAATACTAAGCCACGTCCTTCTGTCCCGTCAGGGTAAAGTTCCAATTAAATTCTTCAACGACCTTCTCCTAGATTCCTAATGATGATCACTAACCGATCTTGTAGTAATATATAGGGTATCCCATTTGAAAATCGAAAGTTGATGTCATTTCCGGAAAATCCAGAAGTGGTAAATTATCAGTAGTGGCATCAAAATATGCTTATTCAAATACCATAGCAACATTCCTCACATCTTGGTCACCCGGTATTTGTAATTTTCTCGCAACAAGTTTTTAACTTCGCGAGTATAATCAAACCGTTAATTCACTTTTTCACAAATTGTACATATTTTTTCGAATTTTCAGTAAACTTTATTATTATTATTATTATAGGTGAAAGTCATAGAACCGTCGTTCCTGAGCAAGCTGAAGATGCAAGGTGAGATCGAGAAGCCGGTCTACATCCTCTACCCGAACTACGTGCTGCCAGACTTGGACTTCCTCGACGAGAAGCAAAACTTTTCTCGGATGCTTCTGCGACCGCAAAAGGCGCCCGTCTCCGCCGCCGTTTCTTCCAAGAGGAGGCCCTACAGCTGCAACGACCTGGAGGCGCTGAAGAAAGGCGGGTTCGGTCACGTGAAGGACTGGGATTCGCTGAGTTTCCTGCTGCCGCCGGAGTACCGAAACATCCTGGCAGATATACCGGAAGTGGCGGAACACAACAAGAGGACGGTCAGCAGGGAGAAGCCCTCGTTCGTACAGAATAAATTCGCCAAGCGTCGGCCTTTGAGCTGCGAAATCAACCACTCGTCCAGCTCGAGTACAGCTACGCAGCCGAGTTCCGGATTCCGGGGTTCGTCTAGTATCCTTACGGATTCGCAGAATAGTCCGCTGCCCGCTACGAATCTGAATCCGTTGTTCGTGTATCGGTACGACAGCGTCACCAGTTCGGAGGCGAGTTTGCTGAACAGCGAGAGGCAGCGGAGTATTACCACTACGGCGCCGGCGTTGCCTCCGAGGTGTATGAGTTTGCCGCAAGGTAAGTGTTGATGAACTGTTTTTTTTGTGTCTCGAAGATTAGTTACTCTAAACTTTTGCAAGAACATTCTTGAGCTTTGTTGTGATGTTAGTGGACTGTATATTTTTTTATGAAGAGAATTATTTTAAAAGCGCGGGCCCGAAGCGACTTACCTGCAGCTTATGTGACTAATACCTCCGCACGTCTTCCATTAATCTGTCGAGGTATTTCTTTGAAATTTTGCCAAGAAGTGCGGAATATAACTACGGTCTGTCTTTCATGTGATGGCATAGTCAATTTTCTTCTTGCATTTTTGTCACAGATTCTCAATTTATGCCCTATTAATTGGTCTATTGTGCTGATAGAGACGCCTCAGTTTTGAGTTCAGCTCGAATATTCCGAATACCACAATTCACATCTTTCAAAGGGTCAAGAACCGGAGATAAGTATTTTAGACTCGATCGTTTTCAAGATTTTATAACGTGACTGTTTTAATCTTCTATATCTCGCGTGTATTTAACCGGAGAATGAACGGCTAACGCAAACGGGAACGGCGAACGGAAGCGGCGAACGCAAAGGGGAGCGGTGAACGCAAACGGGAACGGCGAACGGGAATGGCGAACGGGAACGGCGAACGGAAGCGGCGAACGCAAACGGGAACGGCGAACGGGAACGGCGAACACAAACTTGGACAGTAAATGGGAATGGCAAACGGAACGTCAAGTTTATGAATCGACCTTTGAAAAGCTGCGGGATCTTGTATTGAACTGAGAAATTTCCTTTTCTAGGCGACATTCTGCCTCCTCGACCACCCCTACCTCGAGGAATCCTGAGAAGAGGCTCGGAAAAAACGGACCCGACGAAACGCTACAGCCTGTACGAAACCAGCGAGGAGGAAAACGTCGATGAGACCGCCCACAAGCGCAAATCCTTCCCGGAACCGTACTTCCTGCAGCGAAACAAAAGACTATCGGAAACGGAAGACGAAGGCGTCGACGCGGGCACCTCCAGCAGTAGCTTGGACGAGAACAACGACGGCTTGCGCCACCACACCGACTTCCTACAGACTATCAGCGACGACGAGCTCGCGCAGCTCGACGAGTTCCTGCAGATGAGCGGCGCGTCGAGCTCGGACGGAGACGAGCGCGTCGAACGCAGCTTGACGCACCTGAGGTCCTACGTGAGCAAGTTCTTGGCGCTGAAGTCCAGCCAGGAGGACGCCGAGCACTTTGGGGGCAGGAAGTGCGTCAGCTTCGCGGAGAAGGTTAACAACCCGCTGCTGCAGCCGAGGCACTTGGATGCGAAGCAGTTTGTCCCGCCGAATAATTCTCCAAACGTTTCGGCGTTCCTTCATCAGAAAACGCATCAGGTGAGTCGATTTCGGGGTTGGAGATGGTTAGGCTCGGAGGGGTATTTTACGTTGTCTGCTTTTATTTTTGTTTTTGTATTGCCGAAAGAGGCGCGAGTGGTATGGTAAGAGAGATTTGAAGATGTTTGCAGAGGAGTAGCGGTGCAATGTCGATAGTTCTCTTTGCCAGAAATCAGGATTACTTTATGGGAGTTAGTCTTATCACATATGTCATCATTGAGGTGTTTTTAGTGAAATTCAACATTTCTAATAACTCCGAAGATACATAAATGGATATTTTGTTTCCACTACTGCACTTTTTCAGAAAATGATTTACGAATTCACTTTAGAAATCTCACATACTTCAACTTTCTACTTTTGTTTTCCGAACAGCTCATTCTTCATTACCCAGTCAATATTTCTGAATTTAACCATTCGGCTTCTGTCAATACATCTTCCCTTACGCTCCTTATCTCTCATTCCAGGCCACAAACCTTCTCGACATGCCGATCTGCGAAGAAAACGAAAACAGCCCCAACTATTCCAGCCCGCAAACCACCCCGATCCACCTGAGTAAGACCTTGTCGGACAATCTCATCCAGAAACGCTCTCTCATCAGCGCCGTCACCGACTCCGTGGAGCAGCTCATGCGCCATTTTTCGCTCGCGTCCAACCAGATGGAACTGAACGCCCTCGGCGACTCTAGCGTGAACCCGGCGTGCGCCAAACTCGCGCTCAGCGCCCTCTGCCCCGCGTTGTACGCCGTCCTCAGCGACGGGCTGAAGCCCAGCCTGCAGACCAGCTTCGGGGCCATCAACAACTCCGTGTGGCAGGTGGTGGAGGCGTCCGCGCAGCAGGGCCCGCTGACGAAGGCCTTGAACGAGCTCGTCATGCGCATCAACAGCGAAGACGCCATCACCGAAGGTTTGGTCAAGTTTAACGCGTTCGTGTTCGGATTGCTCAACGTCCGGTCGCTGGACGCGTGGGCGAGCTATCTGCGCACGCGCGAGAGCGTGCTCAAGAAGCACTACACGGCCGATTCGCTGATGGTGATGTCGCACACCGGAGGTAATTATAATAATTCATTTGTTCATCATACATCGACTTAGGAATTGTATTATATTATTATAATAGTCTGAGAGGCGAAAATTTTCTCTAAGTTTATTAAGGCAGATTTTTCGTTAAATAGTTATAGTCGGTGTGTACACAAACATACTCTGGTCAGTCAAGCAAATCGTAAAACATGCGACTCAGTAGCGACATCGAAGATGTAGCAGTCAACCTGGTAAATGCTACACATCTTTGAAGTCGCTCTTGAGTCTCCTCTTCGCTGATTCGCTTGACTGACCAGAGTATGTATGTATTATCAAAAACCCACCTTTAATACATCCAGAGAAAATTTTCTGCTCTGGCTCTCCTAGTATAATGATATATAATTATTGTAGATTGTAGGTAATGATAAGAAATCTGTCAAGCTATAAATCGATTTCTTCCGCAGGTCCGAACGTACGCTCGCTGCTGGACGCCATGATCGCCGCGCTGCAACCGCTCGCGTTTCTGCCGTTCCAGCTGGATCTGTTGTTCGAGTTTAAGCAGCTGCATCTCAGCTTCAAGAGGATGGATTCGTTCCATCAGCCGCTCAGTCCGATACATAAGGTAAGACTCTTTCGATTGTTTTACTCGATGCACCATGTGTGGCGGTAACACTCGTCTAGACTATGTCGCTGGTACAATCCGGCTCGAAGGACCAAAAACATGAAGTAACATGCTGTTATACTATAATTAATGTGAAGGATTTATTTTTCGACGTAGTTCATGAAAACAAATTCATTATATATTGTGATGATATGATTTGTTATGAGGTAAGATTTTGTAAAATTTGAAACTTGATATCATATAAGACATATCAACGAAGGTAAGCAGGTAAGGTGTCCTATCCTAATGTCACAATGTTCTGATTAACCGAAGTTAGCCCACATAGAAAAACCTATAAAAAATTGGGAAGTAAATATTGGTAATCAATTATGAAAAAATTTAAAACAGTTTGGATATCAAAATCAAGAAAATAACAAAGTGAAATAATTAAGAGATCATACTGTATAACAGTGTTAAACTGAAAATAACATCAAGGATTACAGATCAAAACTGATAAATTCGAAAATGAAAATAAAGTGGAAAATAATGTAGAGAGTGAAATAAAATAACAAGACAAGTTTATTTTCATTGAAATTGTGGTTATGTAACAAAAGAATCAATAAGTTTCATGTACAATAGTAATTAGTGAAAGTAATAAAAATTTCGCATAGTGATTAGATACGCTAATTAGTCAAAATAGGAATTTTGTATGGGAACTAGGGACTTGTTGAAAATAAAAAAAAACAGAAGACAGACAGGGGAAATTTTATAGAAAGACGGGGGGGGAACTTTTATAGAAAGGCAGGTCGACAAAATTTAATAAGTGAAAATTTATATCAAAATACAACAAGAGCCTCAAGAAAACATTATATGGAGAAAGAAAAAGGTGTTTTCAACAAACAGAACGAGCTATACACCAAATAACTTGCATAGAGAGATTAATAATGATAATAATAACATTTATTTTCTCTTACTTAATTGTTATTACTTAAACTTTCCCAGTGTAAATGAATCCGAAAACTATTTCAGATGTGCAAAATATCCAATTTGAGGAACTATAGAAACTTAACCTCACAAAATCATAGTTTACTGAGTTTAAGTAGTACAAATCGGATTTTTTGTATATTTTCCTGTTCAGAAGTTTATAATGAGAAAAAAAAAGAAAAATTTTAGCTAATGAGTATGATTTTTATTGAATATATTAGATACAACAAATTATTTCACACATCAAAAAGAAGCCTGAAGCTGCAATCCTCTTGAGAGAAAGACAATATGTCTCTGTGGACCCGACTGAGCTAAAAAATATAAGAAAGGTAAAAGAAGAATAAATGAAAGTTTCTATAAAACTTGGCATATTTCCTCAAATCATATAGTATCATATGTATTATACAAATTTGTATTCTTAAAATGAAAATATCTTACATAATAACAAAAACGGTTACACAAAAATTAAAGGCAATTCTATAAATCTTTTGCGACACAAAAACCAATCAGATCATATTATACCACAGCCGACTTAATCTCCCGAGTCGTGGTGAAGAAATTCGGCAACATTGTCAATACGTCTATCGATGGCGTCCTTGCATAGTCAATGTTCTGTGGTTTACATAAGTTTAATAAGTTGGCTAGACAATATATGGTGAATTCCGTAATGCACGTAAAATTTTCTGAAAAATGTATATTTAAAAAGTTTCCATATGGTGCAAACTTTTTAACTCACTATATAGCTATTAATTGATGCCGGCGGATAAAGTTTTGTATAAAATTCGGATCGTAAACGATCATTATGGTGCACGCCGTGTTATTGAGCTCGGCTATCGCCTCGCTCGATATTCACGGCTACTACCATAATGATCGTCATTATGATCCTTATAACATAAATATCTAATTCCGTCTTATTCATATATTATTTATAACAATAGTTTTTGAGACAATCATGTGTTCATAATATGGTCCTTTGAGCTGAATTGGATAATAACTGTTAGTGATATTGACGATGATGATGTCATATGGATCCTGACATCACCACCACCGTTAAAAAAATTCTTGGTGAGATTTGTCATATTATTCGATATTTGTTTTGCGAATCATGTTTCTTAAACCGCTTACTTAGATTGATTTGATATTAATATGTTCTGTACCACTGCATACAGAATAATTATTATATTTACCTATCTATGTGCCCCCTACCATACATTCACTCCCTGTTACGGTTACGTTACAGCATTCCCCGTCTCCGAATTTCAAACAGTTCAACTCCTCGAGACTCGGTCTCACTTCTCCCGGCAACCGTTCCAACTCCGAGTCGGAAGACATCTCCACGGCCAACACAATTCGCCATTGCTCCATAAACAACGACACCGGCCTCCCCGACCTCCTCTCCTCCTCCCCCACCGCCAAATCGAAACCGCGCAGCAGCGAAAAGGAGAGACCCAGGTCTTGCGTGGACAGCAGCGCGATGTCCAGGCCCTCCTTCAATCTGGGCGAAGACGTGAACACCATCGCGAAGAAGAGGTGGTCCAGCATCGCTTTGAGCTCCAAGCTCTACCAGGCGTACGACAGGCTGGCCAAGGAGGACGAGGAGTACACCGACAGCCTGGAGAATCCCGAAAGGCAGCAGGATGGAAGCGACGAGAACGTGCCTTCGCTCAAGGAAGAGCGGGAGCCCGAGTCGCTCGACTCGAATTTCTCCGACGAGAAGCCTCTGAACGGGAGGCGGTTCAAGAAGCTGCAGCAGAAGTGGGAGATGATTAGCGGCCAGAACTCTACGGAGTCTCCTCCTCTGTCTCCTACGCACGCTACCAAATCGAAGATCCCCAGGCTCGTCATGTCGCCTGTGAAGCCATCGGGGATTCCCGTGTTAGTTTCGCCGGTAGTCAAAGGGGGCGCTAAGGCTGCGAAGAAGGTTACCACTCCTCCTGGAGGGAAAGGCGGTGCCATCGGCAAGGGGTTGGTCAACGCTAAGAGTTCACCTGCGATAAGGGCGGGAACCAGTACTAGGTAAGCGTTGGATTTCTTTCATTATTCGAGGTGTTTCGTGATCAACGGCTTTTTTAATTGTAGCTTTTTCGAAAGGTCGAGAATTAGCTTTTTTACTGAGATATACTGTTTTAAATCGAAGGGCTTCGTGTTGTGTGAGACATAGTGTGACAATCAAAATTAATCAACTTATGAATTAGATTACACATATTGGTAGGTCATGAGTAGCTATACCATGCCAGCACGAGCGCAGCTATAGGAAAATCAATGTGTTAGAAAGAGATAGAATACGGAGAATGGGTGCGATAGAGACGGGCATGGCATCGACACAAACTGTTTGAAATGATGAGAAACTTCTGATGTATGACTAAAAACGTCGGACATGTGATTAAAAACGTCCGTAATATAACTGAAAACGGCTGTCATATGATTGTAAACGTCTGACCTATGATTAAAAACTCAAAAAAAAAACGATATAAAACCAAAAACAACCGAGTCTAGGTTAAATTGTCTAAAGAATTACAAAAACCTTTTCAATGTCAGACATTTTCGATAATGGTTTGTCGTTATAGATGTTTTCCAACGTTTTCTGTAGTTTTTTAGATGTCTCTGTATGATTTGTACGAATTCATAGCTTTTTCATTGGGTTTTAATTGCAATGCTTAGCTAAAATCATTTGCAGAGCGGAAAAAATATTGATAATTTCACAATTTTCGTTGATAAATTATTTCAAACCTTTTATTTATATTTGGTTGAGGTTTTTTTTCATGACCACATATATTCTTCCTCGGGGCATTGATGAAGGTTCCGATTATTTTTTTAATTTATTCCCGTTTAAGCTGTTGTTTGTTGAAATTTAAAGAATACACAATAACATTTTTGGTGATTGTTCAAAATTATTGATTGATTCATGGAATTTGGTTAGGATAAATGGTCGCCAAAATTCGATACCTCTAGCCAAATCTAAAAGCTGTGGTTGTAAGTTGGTGAGTTTAATTTTTCAGTATTGTCTTAGACATATCAATCATGTATTAACAAATCCCATTCGAATTTTCACTGACTCAAATTTTTTTTATTGTTTTTCCAGCTTTCATCACCAACTAATCTGAGTAATATTACCAATTCATTTCTTGCATTGTGGCTTTTTTCTAAGCTTGGAGTAAAGTTCACTTTGTTTACTTAGTTGCACATTGCAATCATAATTCAGGTATTTCCAGTTCTCTTCCATATTTGTTTTAAAACAAGGTATTTGTTTTAACAGACCATTTTTAAAATGTCTTTCATAATTGTGGTTTTCCCAGCATACTCCCACCCCAAGCTAACATATTTCTGCAAAATCATTGACTGATAGTTTTCATGATTTCTCCTATACACTTAATAATATGTGTCAGGCAGTTTTCACAGAAATATAAAAAAAAAATCTGTCTAAATGTTGGAGTAACAGTTTCATTCATGCAGGTGTTTGGAGTTCTTGTATAATTGTATTCAAAAACTTGGCTTCTATCATCTAACAAAAGCATAGTTAGTTACTATTTGTTTTTTGGTTTGATACGTTTTTCCTAGAACAAGCAGAGTGGACCAGCTAGAACATCCTCATGACACCCCCAGACACATACAAAGACCGAGTAGTTTACCCTACAAAGCAGCACCTCAGAACGGAAAGACTTCCAAAATCACCCCACCCCGGAGGGCGGTTTCTAGTTCTTTGAGTAGAAAACCCATTAGCCATTCTTCGACGCCAAAGTAAGTAACAGATTTTTTCCTGTCCCTACTCTGCTAAAAATTGAAAAAACGTGAAAAATCTTGCCAACAAATATGAATTTTTGATTTTGATATAATTCAATATCAATACGTAACAAACCGCTTTATTGTAGACAATAAAGTCTACTATAGTAGTTTTAAACTATTTTGCACGCAGTAGAAAGAGATAATATGAAAATCCTTCATATGTGCAATTAAAGAAGAGAGATGAACTTGTTGGAAGCTGAATTTATGAATTTTGATACCAAGGTTGGACCCCCATGATGATACCTTCATAGGTACCCAACTTCTTTTGATATACAAATTAGGGTGAATATACATGTCACTAATATCCCATTGATCTAAGCAATATCCTGTAGAACTTATTGTAAAGAGTAGTTACTTGATAGTTATTTGAAACCAGTCGTAACAAACAAAGTCTCGGTAGTGCTAGGAATCGCACGTTAAAAGGTAAGACCTCGTTAATCCTTGGCTCGCACAAGTTTCGACTTTTGAGGGCTGCCGTTCGTAAGGGGACGACAGCTGGTTAACGAAAAAAAAAAAAAAAAAAAAAAAAAAAAAAAAAAAAAAAAAAAAAATTCGCTATTTTTAGATTATCAAATCAAACCGTTTTTTTATAGACTTATTACTATCACCATTACTGCCTGTCTATTCACATAATTGTTGACTAATATTAGTTTCAAAAAATTTGATTATTAATTTAGGAGAAGCGTCTAATATATAGGCTCCGTAGTCTTCAAATAAACGTTGGTATTGGTATCATTATTTGTTTAAAACGATTTTGATTGGTGAACAAAAAGAATATAATTTATGCATCAGTAACATTATTTTTTGTCTCCTTTCCAGGGTTGTGAGAACTCTGAACCACAGGCTGCCCTCCGAGAGCGGTCACCTGTCCTACAACGAAGGAGAAAGACTGCGAGTGGTCTTGGAGGTCGACGAAAAGTGGTTGCTGTGTTGCAGGGGAACCCAAAAAGGTCTCGTACCGAAGTCCGCAGTCATAGCGGATACAGGACGATTCTGACTGTAAATAGAAAAAAGAAAAAAAGAAATAATGCTCGAGTTGTAAATTTTTATACAGACTGGACTTGTGATGTACTAGTTATCCATTTAGTTTAGATAAGGCTTATTTTTTAAGGAAACCGTGCTAGTATGCTGTGGAGGGAGGGCCAAGTATTTCGAATCAAAGTATTAAAAAAAAAATTCTTTTGCTGTTGAGAAAACTGCCAAATTTCAGTATTATTCGTTAATTTTATGAATTGTGAAACGTTGAAGTATTAAAACAAACATTATTGAAATAGCGAGTACATTGCATGAACTTTTATATTTTTCTCCATTTTGGGACACTCTGTACTCTACAATATATTTCTGGCTAAGCCAGTTAGGTGCCATAGAAGCTATAGCTATTCAATAATTTTGGGTTATGCCTTTGTCTATGAAACTATGTTGGTATCCCTGTAGTTTATCATGGTCAAAAATTTCGTGTTCTGTGGCATGGAATGTGAAATTTTTGACAGGATCTATGTTGATCCCTGATATGCACATCTCTTAAGAAGGTGATGAGCCAAAACCGATAACTATAGTGATTAATTGATTTGGGACAATGCTCTGATCCGAACTATTTGGTCCGCTCTGTACATACCGAAACGTTGTTGATGATTGATATTCCCTCTCCTCTCATATCGTTGCTGCTTCTCGTCGATGTGAATCTTACTGATATTTGTTTCATTTTTAGTTTTTATTCTGTTTCGTTTGTCGGTGATAGTATTTTAGTGTACTAGATAGGTACTGGGTACTTAAAAAATAATTTGAAGCGATCGACAAGGTGAAACGCTTGTGATATCCGATCTGCTGATGTTTTCCTTTTTTCGGGACGACGGGAATTGCCGAGAAGCCGGTTTTTGTCGAACACATCCGAGAGTCAGGTTCTGCAATTTTGTTCTAGCGCAGATCTGGAAGTAATGAAAATTTATTCCTGAGTTTCACCTAGAATTGAATCTAGCGAAATTTCGAGTTTTTTCTCTATATATCTTAAATTTGAGCAAAAATAATTGAAGTCGGAGCTGGGTTAATGACCTAGCTACCGGACCCAAATAAAAATAAATATTAAAAATTCTCTCAAAATAAAAATAATCTGTATCAGTTTTGATTTCAAGTTTTACCACTTCTGCTTTCCTTGCTGTGACGGCAAAATTTCAGAATTTGACCATCAAACACTTTCCTTTTTCTTCCTTTCGGTGGTTGGGTTCAATTTGTAGAAAATTCAGCAGAAAGTACGTACCACAACAAGCGAATCTCCGTTCTAACAAACCATCCAAAAACGACCGATCCTGTGAGATAACAGTGTTAAATTCGCCCAAGTTACAGAACCGTTGCGAACCCCAATAACATAACCTATCCGACGCACTGTCCTTTGCATGCTTATCTCTCTCTCTGTCTCTCGCAATGGCTTTGTAACGTTATGGTACGTACTGGTTTGGTTACATAGTTGTTTCCACTGAGAGTTTGAGCGTCCGTTCAAACTCGACTGTGAAAACCAGCACGATTTATTTGGTTTCGTTTTCGAAATTTCGCACACCAGAGCCTCTGGCGTGGGCCCAGTATTTATCGGAATACCCGAGGATCCAACCGAAGCTCGAATATCTCCTAGTTAACTAGTTTTTCGGGTTCGTTCGTTTGTCTCGATAGCTGGCCAGTTGTCCTTGCAACTGAGGCCGTTCTTCTTAAATTGATTTTAGTGGCCTAGGCTGCCAAGGCCGTTAGCCATTTGTATTAGTGAAGCAGTGCTAGTCAATTAGTTTCTAGTCTTGAACCGTCAATGGGAATACTTTTTTTACTCTTCAGCGAGTGTATTTTTTGATCATTTACAACCGGTATGTGATTCTATTGTCTAGATTTCTTTAAGAAATGTTGGTGTTGCTGACGTATTTTGAAGTCAAAAAAAAAAAAACTGTGGTATGATGGATTTTTTTCTAAATACCTACTTGATAATCTACTTCAAACCTCAGTTGTGGCTCGCCCTATATAATCTAATTTTGGCGCAAACATTTACCTTTTCAAACACGTTTTTGTCGAAAATTGATATATCTTTTAAGCTATATCTTTTTATGTTGGCAACATTGACCAACATACAGAACCTATCTCGAATTTGAATGCGTCTAATTTAATTAGACACTACTAGGTTTATAATCCTTGACACAACATAAACATTTTCTAGTTCAATTACAAGAATTAATTTTCACAATATTCATCAAAATTTACAATGAATAAACTTTTTTAGAAATAGCATAAAAAAAATATTGAAAAAAAAAATCGTTCAAGGGAGGGGGAGTTTCTCAATTGAATTCGAATATATCGCGGAGTTTGTCAATATTGCCAACAACTAAAATATAAGGATTCAACAATATGGTGAATTTCTATTGTTTTTTCGTGGGTTATATTGAGGTTATACTGAGTTATCAGAAGTTGGATTATAATTTTCGAAATTTGAAATAAATTTATTTTTCCGAAGTGTGTTTTCACTTGGAACTGGGCGAATGACTTGGATCAGAGCCCAATCAATATTTTTAAGGCGTTTTCGCGCAAATGAACGAGCCGTTTTTTCCTCACTAACTTTCTTCCTTTTCTCGAAAATTCCGGCTTTCTGGCATTTTTCGTTCGTCGCTTTCTATGGATAACGTTGCCAATGTGATAATCTAATTTTAACCTGAGCTTTTTCTAAAATACTTTGCTGAGTGTAACCTAGTGAATATTGTAGTAAAATGAGTATTATGCAAGTATATAGTGATAAGTACAGGTAGTCCCAAATAAATTGGTTTGCAGTTGTAATATCTCTAGTTGTTTCTGGTAAATTCGACCGCGGGTGTATTTATGTGGGACACCCTGTGTACAAATATATATTGTGTAAAAATTTACCAAATATCTGTGACGGTGGCCTTTTTGATTGTACATTTCGCTGCATTTCCTTGTCAGCCCCCCTCAACCCGATCCCAATTTTTCATTTACAGTTTGTGTCGGCATTGTTTCACTTATTTATTTGTATATATTGAATCGAAAAGATGTTTTATGTGATGTATATAATCTTTACCAAAGTTACGATCGAACGATCTGAACTCGATATTCCGATAAGTTTAGTTCAATTTTTGGGAGCAATTTTCATTTGTTTGTATTTCGCTGAATCATTTTTATAGGGTGCCGTGGTACGCGCGCCTCTCATTTCATTTGTTTATCATCTTGAGTTGAACTGTAAAGAACTGTAAACATTTAGTTTTAATTTGTATTTATGGATATTAATATGAAAGATGTAGACTTTACTCAAAATAAAATGATTACGACTATCTTGGTTTTTATTTCCCAGTCAGTCATCTCGTTTCTCAAAGTGAATTTTTTTGAAAAGGGTTTCATTTCTTGAACAGGCCATAAAAATTATCTTTCTCCTAGAGCCTTCTTATTTTCTATACATGATCTAAAAACAATGATGGACAGAGGAATTGCTGAAATTCTCTCGATTTTCTTTAAATCTATTTTCTTATAAACTATTTTTTTTTATGAAAAATTGGAAAAGTAAATTTCTATGTTTTTGTACCACTTTATATTTATAACCTTTAGTTACTGCAGTTTCGTCCTATATGAACATTTTCAAAACTATAATTCAAACAGATCAGTTTGAAACTGTAGTAACTAAAGGTTATAAATATAAAGTGGTACAAAAACATAGAAATTTACTTTTCCCATTTTCATGATGATCTCCTTCCTACCACATAGTAATGGCTACATCCATCAATTTATATTTTTTTATTGAAAAAATCAATTGCATTGATACCCCTCCCGCCATCTCTTACAGGAAAACTCGAGTTGCAGTAGTCCGAGAGCGCAGAGTGATAAAACCTGTAAATGATTCATTAGCCATCATGAGTTTTGGCTACCGTCTGATAGATGGCGAGAAATGTCAACTCGACAAGAGTATCTTCATACTTCCTACCAAACCCTGATTATTCAAAAACTATAACAAATAGAGCAAAACGGTTTATATTTCTGACTTCTGCATTCCAAATTCCTCACGTAGAACAAAAATGAGATTATTCAAAAACTATGATAAATAGAG
This sequence comes from Chrysolina haemoptera, assembly GCA_958298965.1. Lineage (NCBI taxonomy): Eukaryota > Metazoa > Arthropoda > Insecta > Coleoptera > Chrysomelidae > Chrysolina > Chrysolina haemoptera. Next base: position 995,295 of record OY282603.1, on the reverse strand, counting down.
CCAAACGGATTGTATGTCTGACTTTCGCAGTCCAAGATTACTGTATACTACAGATTTCAAGCAGTTCTAAGCCTTGAAATTTTCAGAAAAAAGTTCAAAGGGGTTAGACTTCTTTCTTGAACAGACCAAAAAATCAACTTTCTCCTAGAGCCTTCATATTCTCTGTGGATGATCTAGAAACAATGCTGAACAGCGGAATAGCCGAAATTCTCTCAAAAAACTAGTTTTCATAAAATCGTATTTTTTGGCACGAAAAATGCGATTATTCAAAAACTATGATAAATAGAGCGAAACGGAATGCATATCTGACTTCCGCAGTCCAAGATCACTCTGTACTACAGATTTCAAACAGTTCTGAGTCTTGAAATTTTCCGAAAAAAGTTCAAAGGGGTTAGACTTCTTTCTTGAACAGACCAAAAAATCAACTTTCTCCTAGAGCCTTCATATTCTCTGTGGATGATCTAGAAACAATGCTGAACAGCGGAATAGCCGAAATTCTCTCAAAAAACTAGTTTTCATAAAATCGTATTTTTTGGCACGAAAAATGCGATTATTCAAAAACTATGATAAATAGAGCGAAACGGAATGCATATCTGACTTCCGCAGTCCAAGATCACTCTGTACTACAGATTTCAAACAGTTCTGAGTCTTGAAATTTTCCGAAAAAAGTTCAAAGGGGTTAGACTTCTTTCTTGAACAGACCAAAAAATCAACTTTCTCCTAGAGCCTTCATATTCTCTGTGGATGATCTAGAAACAATGCTGAACAGCGGAATAGCCGAAATTCTCTCAAAAAACTAGTTTTCATAAAATCGTATTTTTTGGCACGAAAAATGCGATTATTCAAAAACTATGATAAATAGAGCGAAACGGATTGCATATCTGACTTCCGCAGTCCAAGATCACTCTGTACTACAGATTTCAAGCAGTTCTAAGCCTTGAAATTTTCTGAAAAAAGTTCAAAGGGGTTAGACTTCTTTCTTGAACAGACCAAAAAATCAACTTTCTCCTAGAGCCTTCATATTCTCTGTGGATGATCTAGAAACAATGCTGAACAGCGGAATAGCCGAAATTCTCTCAAAAAACTAGTTTTCATAAAATCGTATTTTTTGGCACGAAAAATGCGATTATTCAAAAACTATGATAAATAGAGCGAAACGGAATGCATATCTGACTTCCGCAGTCCAAGATCACTCTGTACTACAGATTTCAAACAGTTCTGAGTCTTGAAATTTTCCGAAAAAAGTTCAAAGGGGTTAGACTTCTTTCTTGAACAGACCAAAAAATCAACTTTCTCCTAGAGCCTTCATATTCTCTGTGGATGATCTAGAAACAATGCTGAACAGCGGAATAGCCGAAATTCTCTCAAAAAACTAGTTTTCATAAAATCGTATTTTTTGGCACGAAAAATGCGATTATTCAAAAACTATGATAAATAGAGCGAAACGGATTGCATATCTGACTTCCGCAGTCCAAGATCACTCTGTACTACAGATTTCAAGCAGTTCTAAGCCTTGAAATTTTCCGAAAAAAGTTCAAAGGGGTTAGACTTCTTTCTTGAACAGACCAAAAATTCAACTTTCTCCTAGAGCCTTCATATTCTCTGTGGATGATCTAGAAACAATGCTGAACAGCGGAATAGCCGAAATTCTCTCAAAAAACGAGTTTTCACAAAATCGTATTTTTTGGCACGAAAAATGCGATTATTCAAAAACTATGATAAATAGAGCGAAACGGAATGCATATCTGACTTCCGCAGTCCAAGATCACTCTGTACTACAGATTTCAAGCAGTTCTAAGCCTTGAAATTTTCTGAAAAAAGTTCAAAGGGGTTAGACTTCTTTCTTGAACAGACCAAAAAATCAACTTTCTCCTAGAGCCTTCATATTCTCTGTGGATGATCTAGAAACAATGCTGAACAGCGGAATAGCCGAAATTCTCTCAAAAAACTAGTTTTCATAAAATCGTATTTTTTGGCACGAAAAATGCGATTATTCAAAAACTATGATAAATAGAGCGAAACGGAATGCATATCTGACTTCCGCAGTCCAAGATCACTCTGTACTACAGATTTCAAGCAGTTCTAAGCCTTGAAATTTTCTGAAAAAAGTTCAAAGGGGTTAGACTTCTTTCTTGAACAGACCAAAAAATCAACTTTCTCCTAGAGCCTTCATATTCTCTGTGGATGATCTAGAAACAATGCTGAACAGCGGAATAGCCGAAATTCTCTCAAAAAACTAGTTTTCATAAAATCGTATTTTTTGGCACGAAAAATGCGATTATTCAAAAACTATGATAAATAGAGCGAAACGGAATGCATATCTGACTTCCGCAGTCCAAGATCACTCTGTACTACAGATTTCAAGCAGTTCTAAGCCTTGAAATTTTCTGAAAAAAGTTCAAAGGGGTTAGACTTCTTTCTTGAACAGACCAAAAAATCAACTTTCTCCTAGAGCCTTCATATTCTCTGTGGATGATCTAGAAACAATGCTGAACAGCGGAATAGCCGAAATTCTCTCAAAAAACTAGTTTTCATAAAATCGTATTTTTTGGCACGAAAAATGCGATTATTCAAAAACTATGATAAATAGAGCGAAACGGAATGCATATCTGACTTCCGCAGTCCAAGATCACTCTGTACTACAGATTTCAAGCAGTTCTAAGCCTTGAAATTTTCTGAAAAAAGTTCAAAGGGGTTAGACTTCTTTCTTGAACAGACCAAAAAATCAACTTTCTCCTAGAGCCTTCATATTCTCTGTGGATGATCTAGAAACAATGCTGAACAGCGGAATAGCCGAAATTCTCTCAAAAAACTAGTTTTCATAAAATCGTATTTTTTGGCACGAAAAATGCGATTATTCAAAAACTATGATAAATAGAGCGAAACGGAATGCATATCTGACTTCCGCAGTCCAAGATCACTCTGTACTACAGATTTCAAACAGTTCTGAGTCTTGAAATTTTCCGAAAAAAGTTCAAAGGGGTTAGACTTCTTTCTTGAACAGACCAAAAAATCAACTTTCTCCTAGAGCCTTCATATTCTCTGTGGATGATCTAGAAACAATGCTGAACAGCGGAATAGCCGAAATTCTCTCAAAAAACGAGTTTTCACAAAATCGTATTTTTTGGCACGAAAAATGCGATTATTCAAAAACTATGATAAATAGAGCGAAACGGAATGCATATCTGACTTCCGCAGTCCAAGATCACTCTGTACTACAGATTTCAAGCAGTTCTAAGCCTTGAAATTTTCTGAAAAAAGTTCAAAGGGGTTAGACTTCTTTCTTGAACAGACCAAAAAATCAACTTTCTCCTAGAGCCTTCATATTCTCTGTGGATGATCTAGAAACAATGCTGAACAGCGGAATAGCCGAAATTCTCTCAAAAAACGAGTTTTCACAAAATCGTATTTTTTGGCACGAAAAATGCGATTATTCAAAAACTATGATAAATAGAGCGAAACGGAATGCATATCTGACTTCCGCAGTCCAAGATCACTCTGTACTACAGATTTCAAGCAGTTCTAAGCCTTGAAATTTTCTGAAAAAAGTTCAAAGGGGTTAGACTTCTTTCTTGAACAGACCAAAAAATCAACTTTCTCCTAGAGCCTTCATATTCTCTGTGGATGATCTAGAAACAATGCTGAACAGCGGAATAGCCGAAATTCTCTCAAAAAACTAGTTTTCATAAAATCGTATTTTTTGGCACGAAAAATGCGATTATTCAAAAACTATGATAAATAGAGCGAAACGGAATGCATATCTGACTTCCGCAGTCCAAGATCACTCTGTACTACAGATTTCAAACAGTTCTGAGTCTTGAAATTTTCCGAAAAAAGTTCAAAGGGGTTAGACTTCTTTCTTGAACAGACCAAAAAATCAACTTTCTCCTAGAGCCTTCATATTCTCTGTGGATGATCTAGAAACAATGCTGAACAGCGGAATAGCCGAAATTCTCTCAAAAAACGAGTTTTCACAAAATCGTATTTTTTGGCACGAAAAATGCGATTATTCAAAAACTATGATAAATAGAGCGAAACGGAATGCATATCTGACTTCCGCAGTCCAAGATCACTCTGTACTACAGATTTCAAGCAGTTCTAAGCCTTGAAATTTTCTGAAAAAAGTTCAAAGGGGTTAGACTTCTTTCTTGAACAGACCAAAAAATCAACTTTCTCCTAGAGCCTTCATATTCTCTGTGGATGATCTAGAAACAATGCTGAACAGCGGAATAGCCGAAATTCTCTCAAAAAACGAGTTTTCACAAAATCGTATTTTTTGGCACGAAAAATGCGATTATTCAAAAACTATGATAAATAGAGCGAAACGGAATGCATATCTGACTTCCGCAGTCCAAGATCACTCTGTACTACAGATTTCAAGCAGTTCTAAGCCTTGAAATTTTCTGAAAAAAGTTCAAAGGGGTTAGACTTCTTTCTTGAACAGACCAAAAAATCAACTTTCTCCTAGAGCCTTCATATTCTCTGTGGATGATCTAGAAACAATGCTGAACAGCGGAATAGCCGAAATTCTCTCAAAAAACTAGTTTTCATAAAATCGTATTTTTTGGCACGAAAAATGCGATTATTCAAAAACTATGATAAATAGAGCGAAACGGAATGCATATCTGACTTCCGCAGTCCAAGATCACTCTGTACTACAGATTTCAAGCAGTTCTAAGCCTTGAAATTTTCTGAAAAAAGTTCAAAGGGGTTAGACTTCTTTCTTGAACAGACCAAAAAATCAACTTTCTCCTAGAGCCTTCATATTCTCTGTGGATGATCTAGAAACAATGCTGAACAGCGGAATAGCCGAAATTCTCTCAAAAAACTAGTTTTCATAAAATCGTATTTTTTGGCACGAAAAATGCGATTATTCAAAAACTATGATAAATAGAGCGAAACGGAATGCATATCTGACTTCCGCAGTCCAAGATCACTCTGTACTACAGATTTCAAGCAGTTCTAAGCCTTGAAATTTTCTGAAAAAAGTTCAAAGGGGTTAGACTTCTTTCTTGAACAGACCAAAAAATCAACTTTCTCCTAGAGCCTTCATATTCTCTGTGGATGATCTAGAAACAATGCTGAACAGCGGAATAGCCGAAATTCTCTCAAAAAACTAGTTTTCATAAAATCGTATTTTTTGGCACGAAAAATGCGATTATTCAAAAACTATGATAAATAGAGCGAAACGGAATGCATATCTGACTTCCGCAGTCCAAGATCACTCTGTACTACAGATTTCAAACAGTTCTGAGTCTTGAAATTTTCCGAAAAAAGTTCAAAGGGGTTAGACTTCTTTCTTGAACAGACCAAAAAATCAACTTTCTCCTAGAGCCTTCATATTCTCTGTGGATGATCTAGAAACAATGCTGAACAGCGGAATAGCCGAAATTCTCTCAAAAAACTAGTTTTCATAAAATCGTATTTTTTGGCACGAAAAATGCGATTATTCAAAAACTATGATAAATAGAGCGAAACGGAATGCATATCTGACTTCCGCAGTCCAAGATCACTCTGTACTACAGATTTCAAACAGTTCTGAGTCTTGAAATTTTCCGAAAAAAGTTCAAAGGGGTTAGACTTCTTTCTTGAACAGACCAAAAAATCAACTTTCTCCTAGAGCCTTCATATTCTCTGTGGATGATCTAGAAACAATGCTGAACAGCGGAATAGCCGAAATTCTCTCAAAAAACTAGTTTTCATAAAATCGTATTTTTTGGCACGAAAAATGCGATTATTCAAAAACTATGATAAATAGAGCGAAACGGAATGCATATCTGACTTCCGCAGTCCAAGATCACTCTGTACTACAGATTTCAAGCAGTTCTAAGCCTTGAAATTTTCTGAAAAAAGTTCAAAGGGGTTAGACTTCTTTCTTGAACAGACCAAAAAATCAACTTTCTCCTAGAGCCTTCATATTCTCTGTGGATGATCTAGAAACAATGCTGAACAGCGGAATAGCCGAAATTCTCTCAAAAAACTAGTTTTCATAAAATCGTATTTTTTGGCACGAAAAATGCGATTATTCAAAAACTATGATAAATAGAGCGAAACGGAATGCATATCTGACTTCCGCAGTCCAAGATCACTCTGTACTACAGATTTCAAACAGTTCTGAGTCTTGAAATTTTCCGAAAAAAGTTCAAAGGGGTTAGACTTCTTTCTTGAACAGACCAAAAAATCAACTTTCTCCTAGAGCCTTCATATTCTCTGTGGATGATCTAGAAACAATGCTGAACAGCGGAATAGCCGAAATTCTCTCAAAAAACTAGTTTTCATAAAATCGTATTTTTTGGCACGAAAAATGCGATTATTCAAAAACTATGATAAATAGAGCGAAACGGATTGCATATCTGACTTCCGCAGTCCAAGATCACTCTGTACTACAGATTTCAAGCAGTTCTAAGCCTTGAAATTTTCCGAAAAAAGTTCAAAGGGGTTAGACTTCTTTCTTGAACAGACCAAAAATTCAACTTTCTCCTAGAGCCTTCATATTCTCTGTGGATGATCTAGAAACAATGCTGAACAGCGGAATAGCCGAAATTCTCTCAAAAAACGAGTTTTCACAAAATCGTATTTTTTGGCACGAAAAATGCGATTATTCAAAAACTATGATAAATAGAGCGAAACGGAATGCATATCTGACTTCCGCAGTCCAAGATCACTCTGTACTACAGATTTCAAGCAGTTCTAAGCCTTGAAATTTTCTGAAAAAAGTTCAAAGGGGTTAGACTTCTTTCTTGAACAGACCAAAAAATCAACTTTCTCCTAGAGCCTTCATATTCTCTGTGGATGATCTAGAAACAATGCTGAACAGCGGAATAGCCGAAATTCTCTCAAAAAACTAGTTTTCATAAAATCGTATTTTTTGGCACGAAAAATGCGATTATTCAAAAACTATGATAAATAGAGCGAAACGGAATGCATATCTGACTTCCGCAGTCCAAGATCACTCTGTACTACAGATTTCAAACAGTTCTGAGTCTTGAAATTTTCCGAAAAAAGTTCAAAGGGGTTAGACTTCTTTCTTGAACAGACCAAAAAATCAACTTTCTCCTAGAGCCTTCATATTCTCTGTGGATGATCTAGAAACAATGCTGAACAGCGGAATAGCCGAAATTCTCTCAAAAAACGAGTTTTCACAAAATCGTATTTTTTGGCACGAAAAATGCGATTATTCAAAAACTATGATAAATAGAGCGAAACGGAATGCATATCTGACTTCCGCAGTCCAAGATCACTCTGTACTACAGATTTCAAGCAGTTCTAAGCCTTGAAATTTTCTGAAAAAAGTTCAAAGGGGTTAGACTTCTTTCTTGAACAGACCAAAAAATCAACTTTCTCCTAGAGCCTTCATATTCTCTGTGGATGATCTAGAAACAATGCTGAACAGCGGAATAGCCGAAATTCTCTCAAAAAACTAGTTTTCATAAAATCGTATTTTTTGGCACGAAAAATGCGATTATTCAAAAACTATGATAAATAGAGCGAAACGGAATGCATATCTGACTTCCGCAGTCCAAGATCACTCTGTACTACAGATTTCAAACAGTTCTGAGTCTTGAAATTTTCCGAAAAAAGTTCAAAGGGGTTAGACTTCTTTCTTGAACAGACCAAAAAATCAACTTTCTCCTAGAGCCTTCATATTCTCTGTGGATGATCTAGAAACAATGCTGAACAGCGGAATAGCCGAAATTCTCTCAAAAAACGAGTTTTCACAAAATCGTATTTTTTGGCACGAAAAATGCGATTATTCAAAAACTATGATAAATAGAGCGAAACGGAATGCATATCTGACTTCCGCAGTCCAAGATCACTCTGTACTACAGATTTCAAGCAGTTCTAAGCCTTGAAATTTTCTGAAAAAAGTTCAAAGGGGTTAGACTTCTTTCTTGAACAGACCAAAAAATCAACTTTCTCCTAGAGCCTTCATATTCTCTGTGGATGATCTAGAAACAATGCTGAACAGCGGAATAGCCGAAATTCTCTCAAAAAACTAGTTTTCATAAAATCGTATTTTTTGGCACGAAAAATGCGATTATTCAAAAACTATGATAAATAGAGCGAAACGGAATGCATATCTGGCTTCCGCAGTCCAAGATCACTCTGTACTACAGATTTCAAACAGTTCTGAGTCTTGAAATTTTCCGAAAAAAGTTCAAAGGGGTTAGACTTCTTTCTTGAACAGACCAAAAAATCAACTTTCTCCTAGAGCCTTCATATTCTCTGTGGATGATCTAGAAACAATGCTGAACAGCGGAATAGCCGAAATTCTCTCAAAAAACTAGTTTTCATAAAATCGTATTTTTTGGCACGAAAAATGCGATTATTCAAAAACTATGATAAATAGAGCGAAACGGAATGCATATCTGACTTCCGCAGTCCAAGATCACTCTGTACTACAGATTTCAAACAGTTCTGAGTCTTGAAATTTTCCGAAAAAAGTTCAAAGGGGTTAGACTTCTTTCTTGAACAGACCAAAAAATCAACTTTCTCCTAGAGCCTTCATATTCTCTGTGGATGATCTAGAAACAATGCTGAACAGCGGAATAGCCGAAATTCTCTCAAAAAACTAGTTTTCATAAAATCGTATTTTTTGGCACGAAAAATGCGATTATTCAAAAACTATGATAAATAGAGCGAAACGGAATGCATATCTGACTTCCGCAGTCCAAGATCACTCTGTACTACAGATTTCAAACAGTTCTGAGTCTTGAAATTTTCCGAAAAAAGTTCAAAGGGGTTAGACTTCTTTCTTGAACAGACCAAAAAATCAACTTTCTCCTAGAGCCTTCATATTCTCTGTGGATGATCTAGAAACAATGCTGAACAGCGGAATAGCCGAAATTCTCTCAAAAAACTAGTTTTCATAAAATCGTATTTTTTGGCACGAAAAATGCGATTATTCAAAAACTATGATAAATAGAGCGAAACGGAATGCATATCTGACTTCCGCAGTCCAAGATCACTCTGTACTACAGATTTCAAACAGTTCTGAGTCTTGAAATTTTCCGAAAAAAGTTCAAAGGGGTTAGACTTCTTTCTTGAACAGACCAAAAAATCAACTTTCTCCTAGAGCCTTCATATTCTCTGTGGATGATCTAGAAACAATGCTGAACAGCGGAATAGCCGAAATTCTCTCAAAAAACTAGTTTTCATAAAATCGTATTTTTTGGCACGAAAAATGCGATTATTCAAAAACTATGATAAATAGAGCGAAACGGAATGCATATCTGACTTCCGCAGTCCAAGATCACTCTGTACTACAGATTTCAAGCAGTTCTAAGCCTTGAAATTTTCTGAAAAAAGTTCAAAGGGGTTAGACTTCTTTCTTGAACAGACCAAAAAATCAACTTTCTCCTAGAGCCTTCATATTCTCTGTGGATGATCTAGAAACAATGCTGAACAGCGGAATAGCCGAAATTCTCTCAAAAAACTAGTTTTCATAAAATCGTATTTTTTGGCACGAAAAATGCGATTATTCAAAAACTATGATAAATAGAGCGAAACGGAATGCATATCTGACTTCCGCAGTCCAAGATCACTCTGTACTACAGATTTCAAACAGTTCTGAGTCTTGAAATTTTCCGAAAAAAGTTCAAAGGGGTTAGACTTCTTTCTTGAACAGACCAAAAAATCAACTTTCTCCTAGAGCCTTCATATTCTCTGTGGAAGATCTAGAAACAATGCTGAACAGCGGAATAGCCGAAATTCTCTCAAAAAACTAGTTTTCATAAAATTGTATTTTTTGGCACGAAAAATGCGATTATTCAAAAACTATGATAAATAGAGCGAAACGGAATGCATATCTGACTTCCGCAGTCCAAGATCACTCTGTACTACAGATTTCAAACAGTTCTGAGTCTTGAAATTTTCCGAAAAAAGTTCAAAGGGGTTAGACTTCTTTCTTGAACAGACCAAAAAATCAACTTTCTCCTAGAGCCTTCATATTCTCTGTGGATGATCTAGAAACAATGCTGAACAGCGGAATAGCCGAAATTCTCTCAAAAAACTAGTTTTCATAAAATCGTATTTTTTGGCACGAAAAATGCGATTATTCAAAAACTATGATAAATAGAGCGAAACGGAATGCATATCTGACTTCCGCAGTCCAAGATCACTCTGTACTACAGATTTCAAACAGTTCTGAGTCTTGAAATTTTCCGAAAAAAGTTCAAAGGGGTTAGACTTCTTTCTTGAACAGACCAAAAAATCAACTTTCTCCTAGAGCCTTCATATTCTCTGTGGATGATCTAGAAACAATGCTGAACAGCGGAATAGCCGAAATTCTCTCAAAAAACTAGTTTTCATAAAATTGTATTTTTTGGCACGAAAAATGCGATTATTCAAAAACTATGATAAATAGAGCGAAACGGAATGCATATCTGACTTCCGCAGTCCAAGATCACTCTGTACTACAGATTTCAAACAGTTCTGAGTCTTGAAATTTTCCGAAAAAAGTTCAAAGGGGTTAGACTTCTTTCTTGAACAGACCAAAAAATCAACTTTCTCCTAGAGCCTTCATATTCTCTGTGGATGATCTAGAAACAATGCTGAACAGCGGAATAGCCGAAATTCTCTCAAAAAACTAGTTTTCATAAAATCGTATTTTTTGGCACGAAAAATGCGATTATTCAAAAACTATGATAAATAGAGCGAAACGGAATGCATATCTGACTTCCGCAGTCCAAGATCACTCTGTACTACAGATTTCAAACAGTTCTGAGTCTTGAAATTTTCCGAAAAAAGTTCAAAGGGGTTAGACTTCTTTCTTGAACAGACCAAAAAATCAACTTTCTCCTAGAGCCTTCATATTCTCTGTGGATGATCTAGAAACAATGCTGAACAGCGGAATAGCCGAAATTCTCTCAAAAAACTAGTTTTCATAAAATTGTATTTTTTGGCACGAAAAATGCGATTATTCAAAAACTATGATAAATAGAGCGAAACGGAATGCATATCTGACTTCCGCAGTCCAAGATCACTCTGTACTACAGATTTCAAACAGTTCTGAGTCTTGAAATTTTCCGAAAAAAGTTCAAAGGGGTTAGACTTCTTTCTTGAACAGACCAAAAAATCAACTTTCTCCTAGAGCCTTCATATTCTCTGTGGATGATCTAGAAACAATGCTGAACAGCGGAATAGCCGAAATTCTCTCAAAAAACGAGTTTTCACAAAATCGTATTTTTTGGCACGAAAAATGCGATTATTCAAAAACTATGATAAATAGAGCGAAACGGAATGCATATCTGACTTCCGCAGTCCAAGATCACTCTGTACTACAGATTTCAAGCAGTTCTAAGCCTTGAAATTTTCTGAAAAAAGTTCAAAGGGGTTAGACTTCTTTCTTGAACAGACCAAAAAATCAACTTTCTCCTAGAGCCTTCATATTCTCTGTGGATGATCTAGAAACAATGCTGAACAGCGGAATAGCCGAAATTCTCTCAAAAAACTAGTTTTCATAAAATCGTATTTTTTGGCACGAAAAATGCGATTATTCAAAAACTATGATAAATAGAGCGAAACGGAATGCATATCTGACTTCCGCAGTCCAAGATCACTCTGTACTACAGATTTCAAACAGTTCTGAGTCTTGAAATTTTCCGAAAAAAGTTCAAAGGGGTTAGACTTCTTTCTTGAACAGACCAAAAAATCAACTTTCTCCTAGAGCCTTCATATTCTCTGTGGATGATCTAGAAACAATGCTGAACAGCGGAATAGCCGAAATTCTCTCAAAAAACTAGTTTTCATAAAATTGTATTTTTTGGCACGAAAAATGCGATTATTCAAAAACTATGATAAATAGAGCGAAACGGAATGCATATCTGACTTCCGCAGTCCAAGATCACTCTGTACTACAGATTTCAAACAGTTCTGAGTCTTGAAATTTTCCGAAAAAAGTTCAAAGGGGTTAGACTTCTTTCTTGAACAGACCAAAAAATCAACTTTCTCCTAGAGCCTTCATATTCTCTGTGGATGATCTAGAAACAATGCTGAACAGCGGAATAGCCGAAATTCTCTCAAAAAACTAGTTTTCATAAAATCGTATTTTTTGGCACGAAAAATGCGATTATTCAAAAACTATGATAAATAGAGCGAAACGGAATGCATATCTGACTTCCGCAGTCCAAGATCACTCTGTACTACAGATTTCAAACAGTTCTGAGTCTTGAAATTTTCCGAAAAAAGTTCAAAGGGGTTAGACTTCTTTCTTGAACAGACCAAAAAATCAACTTTCTCCTAGAGCCTTCATATTCTCTGTGGATGATCTAGAAACAATGCTGAACAGCGGAATAGCCGAAATTCTCTCAAAAAACGAGTTTTCACAAAATCGTATTTTTTGGCACGAAAAATGCGATTATTCAAAAACTATGATAAATAGAGCGAAACGGAATGCATATCTGACTTCCGCAGTCCAAGATCACTCTGTACTACAGATTTCAAGCAGTTCTAAGCCTTGAAATTTTCTGAAAAAAGTTCAAAGGGGTTAGACTTCTTTCTTGAACAGACCAAAAAATCAACTTTCTCCTAGAGCCTTCATATTCTCTGTGGATGATCTAGAAACAATGCTGAACAGCGGAATAGCCGAAATTCTCTCAAAAAACTAGTTTTCATAAAATCGTATTTTTTGGCACGAAAAATGCGATTATTCAAAAACTATGATAAATAGAGCGAAACGGAATGCATATCTGACTTCCGCAGTCCAAGATCACTCTGTACTACAGATTTCAAACAGTTCTGAGTCTTGAAATTTTCCGAAAAAAGTTCAAAGGGGTTAGACTTCTTTCTTGAACAGACCAAAAAATCAACTTTCTCCTAGAGCCTTCATATTCTCTGTGGATGATCTAGAAACAATGCTGAACAGCGGAATAGCCGAAATTCTCTCAAAAAACGAGTTTTCACAAAATCGTATTTTTTGGCACGAAAAATGCGATTATTCAAAAACTATGATAAATAGAGCGAAACGGAATGCATATCTGACTTCCGCAGTCCAAGATCACTCTGTACTACAGATTTCAAGCAGTTCTAAGCCTTGAAATTTTCTGAAAAAAGTTCAAAGGGGTTAGACTTCTTTCTTGAACAGACCAAAAAATCAACTTTCTCCTAGAGCCTTCATATTCTCTGTGGATGATCTAGAAACAATGCTGAACAGCGGAATAGCCGAAATTCTCTCAAAAAACTAGTTTTCATAAAATCGTATTTTTTGGCACGAAAAATGCGATTATTCAAAAACTATGATAAATAGAGCGAAACGGAATGCATATCTGACTTCCGCAGTCCAAGATCACTCTGTACTACAGATTTCAAACAGTTCTGAGTCTTGAAATTTTCCGAAAAAAGTTCAAAGGGGTTAGACTTCTTTCTTGAACAGACCAAAAAATCAACTTTCTCCTAGAGCCTTCATATTCTCTGTGGATGATCTAGAAACAATGCTGAACAGCGGAATAGCCGAAATTCTCTCAAAAAACTAGTTTTCATAAAATCGTATTTTTTGGCACGAAAAATGCGATTATTCAAAAACTATGATAAATAGAGCGAAACGGAATGCATATCTGACTTCCGCAGTCCAAGATCACTCTGTACTACAGATTTCAAACAGTTCTGAGTCTTGAAATTTTCCGAAAAAAGTTCAAAGGGGTTAGACTTCTTTCTTGAACAGACCAAAAAATCAACTTTCTCCTAGAGCCTTCATATTCTCTGTGGATGATCTAGAAACAATGCTGAACAGCGGAATAGCCGAAATTCTCTCAAAAAACTAGTTTTCATAAAATCGTATTTTTTGGCACGAAAAATGCGATTATTCAAAAACTATGATAAATAGAGCGAAACGGAATGCATATCTGACTTCCGCAGTCCAAGATCACTCTGTACTACAGATTTCAAACAGTTCTGAGTCTTGAAATTTTCCGAAAAAAGTTCAAAGGGGTTAGACTTCTTTCTTGAACAGACCAAAAAATCAACTTTCTCCTAGAGCCTTCATATTCTCTGTGGATGATCTAGAAACAATGCTGAACAGCGGAATAGCCGAAATTCTCTCAAAAAACTAGTTTTCATAAAATCGTATTTTTTGGCACGAAAAATGCGATTATTCAAAAACTATGATAAATAGAGCGAAACGGAATGCATATCTGACTTCCGCAGTCCAAGATCACTCTGTACTACAGATTTCAAACAGTTCTGAGTCTTGAAATTTTCCGAAAAAAGTTCAAAGGGGTTAGACTTCTTTCTTGAACAGACCAAAAAATCAACTTTCTCCTAGAGCCTTCATATTCTCTGTGGATGATCTAGAAACAATGCTGAACAGCGGAATAGCCGAAATTCTCTCAAAAAACTAGTTTTCATAAAATCGTATTTTTTGGCACGAAAAATGCGATTATTCAAAAACTATGATAAATAGAGCGAAACGGAATGCATATCTGACTTCCGCAGTCCAAGATCACTCTGTACTACAGATTTCAAACAGTTCTGAGTCTTGAAATTTTCCGAAAAAAGTTCAAAGGGGTTAGACTTCTTTCTTGAACAGACCAAAAAATCAACTTTCTCCTAGAGCCTTCATATTCTCTGTGGATGATCTAGAAACAATGCTGAACAGCGGAATAGCCGAAATTCTCTCAAAAAACGAGTTTTCACAAAATCGTATTTTTTGGCACGAAAAATGCGATTATTCAAAAACTATGATAAATAGAGCGAAACGGAATGCATATCTGACTTCCGCAGTCCAAGATCACTCTGTACTACAGATTTCAAGCAGTTCTAAGCCTTGAAATTTTCTGAAAAAAGTTCAAAGGGGTTAGACTTCTTTCTTGAACAGACCAAAAAATCAACTTTCTCCTAGAGCCTTCATATTCTCTGTGGATGATCTAGAAACAATGCTGAACAGCGGAATAGCCGAAATTCTCTCAAAAAACTAGTTTTCATAAAATCGTATTTTTTGGCACGAAAAATGCGATTATTCAAAAACTATGATAAATAGAGCGAAACGGAATGCATATCTGACTTCCGCAGTCCAAGATCACTCTGTACTACAGATTTCAAACAGTTCTGAGTCTTGAAATTTTCCGAAAAAAGTTCAAAGGGGTTAGACTTCTTTCTTGAACAGACCAAAAAATCAACTTTCTCCTAGAGCCTTCATATTCTCTGTGGATGATCTAGAAACAATGCTGAACAGCGGAATAGCCGAAATTCTCTCAAAAAACTAGTTTTCATAAAATCGTATTTTTTGGCACGAAAAATGCGATTATTCAAAAACTATGATAAATAGAGCGAAACGGATTGCATATCTGACTTCCGCAGTCCAAGATCACTCTGTACTACAGATTTCAAGCAGTTCTAAGCCTTGAAATTTTCCGAAAAAAGTTCAAAGGGGTTAGACTTCTTTCTTGAACAGACCAAAAATTCAACTTTCTCCTAGAGCCTTCATATTCTCTGTGGATGATCTAGAAACAATGCTGAACAGCGGAATAGCCGAAATTCTCTCAAAAAACGAGTTTTCACAAAATCGTATTTTTTGGCACGAAAAATGCGATTATTCAAAAACTATGATAAATAGAGCGAAACGGAATGCATATCTGACTTCCGCAGTCCAAGATCACTCTGTACTACAGATTTCAAGCAGTTCTAAGCCTTGAAATTTTCTGAAAAAAGTTCAAAGGGGTTAGACTTCTTTCTTGAACAGACCAAAAAATCAACTTTCTCCTAGAGCCTTCATATTCTCTGTGGATGATCTAGAAACAATGCTGAACAGCGGAATAGCCGAAATTCTCTCAAAAAACTAGTTTTCATAAAATCGTATTTTTTGGCACGAAAAATGCGATTATTCAAAAACTATGATAAATAGAGCGAAACGGAATGCATATCTGACTTCCGCAGTCCAAGATCACTCTGTACTACAGATTTCAAACAGTTCTGAGTCTTGAAATTTTCCGAAAAAAGTTCAAAGGGGTTAGACTTCTTTCTTGAACAGACCAAAAAATCAACTTTCTCCTAGAGCCTTCATATTCTCTGTGGATGATCTAGAAACAATGCTGAACAGCGGAATAGCCGAAATTCTCTCAAAAAACTAGTTTTCATAAAATCGTATTTTTTGGCACGAAAAATGCGATTATTCAAAAACTATGATAAATAGAGCGAAACGGAATGCATATCTGACTTCCGCAGTCCAAGATCACTCTGTACTACAGATTTCAAACAGTTCTGAGTCTTGAAATTTTCCGAAAAAAGTTCAAAGGGGTTAGACTTCTTTCTTGAACAGACCAAAAAATCAACTTTCTCCTAGAGCCTTCATATTCTCTGTGGATGATCTAGAAACAATGCTGAACAGCGGAATAGCCGAAATTCTCTCAAAAAACTAGTTTTCATAAAATTGTATTTTTTGGCACGAAAAATGCGATTATTCAAAAACTATGATAAATAGAGCGAAACGGAATGCATATCTGACTTCCGCAGTCCAAGATCACTCTGTACTACAGATTTCAAACAGTTCTGAGTCTTGAAATTTTCCGAAAAAAGTTCAAAGGGGTTAGACTTCTTTCTTGAACAGACCAAAAAATCAACTTTCTCCTAGAGCCTTCATATTCTCTGTGGATGATCTAGAAACAATGCTGAACAGCGGAATAGCCGAAATTCTCTCAAAAAACTAGTTTTCATAAAATCGTATTTTTTGGCACGAAAAATGCGATTATTCAAAAACTATGATAAATAGAGCGAAACGGAATGCATATCTGACTTCCGCAGTCCAAGATCACTCTGTACTACAGATTTCAAGCAGTTCTAAGCCTTGAAATTTTCCGAAAAAAGTTCAAAGGGGTTAGACTTCTTTCTTGAACAGACCAAAAAATCAACTTTCTCCTAGAGCCTTCATATTCTCTGTGGATGATCTAGAAACAATGCTGAACAGCGGAATAGCCGAAATTCTCTCAAAAAACTAGTTTTCATAAAATCGTATTTTTTGGCACGAAAAATGCGATTATTCAAAAACTATGATAAATAGAGCGAAACGGATTGCATATCTGACTTCCGCAGTCCAAGATCACTCTGTACTACAGATTTCAAGCAGTTCTAAGCCTTGAAATTTTCCGAAAAAAGTTCAAAGGGGTTAGACTTCTTTCTTGAACAGACCAAAAATTCAACTTTCTCCTAGAGCCTTCATATTCTCTGTGGATGATCTAGAAACAATGCTGAACAGCGGAATAGCCGAAATTCTCTCAAAAAACGAGTTTTCACAAAATCGTATTTTTTGGCACGAAAAATGCGATTATTCAAAAACTATGATAAATAGAGCGAAACGGAATGCATATCTGACTTCCGCAGTCCAAGATCACTCTGTACTACAGATTTCAAGCAGTTCTAAGCCTTGAAATTTTCTGAAAAAAGTTCAAAGGGGTTAGACTTCTTTCTTGAACAGACCAAAAAATCAACTTTCTCCTAGAGCCTTCATATTCTCTGTGGATGATCTAGAAACAATGCTGAACAGCGGAATAGCCGAAATTCTCTCAAAAAACTAGTTTTCATAAAATCGTATTTTTTGGCACGAAAAATGCGATTATTCAAAAACTATGATAAATAGAGCGAAACGGAATGCATATCTGACTTCCGCAGTCCAAGATCACTCTGTACTACAGATTTCAAACAGTTCTGAGTCTTGAAATTTTCCGAAAAAAGTTCAAAGGGGTTAGACTTCTTTCTTGAACAGACCAAAAAATCAACTTTCTCCTAGAGCCTTCATATTCTCTGTGGATGATCTAGAAACAATGCTGAACAGCGGAATAGCCGAAATTCTCTCAAAAAACTAGTTTTCATAAAATTGTATTTTTTGGCACGAAAAATGCGATTATTCAAAAACTATGATAAATAGAGCGAAACGGAATGCATATCTGACTTCCGCAGTCCAAGATCACTCTGTACTACAGATTTCAAACAGTTCTGAGTCTTGAAATTTTCCGAAAAAAGTTCAAAGGGGTTAGACTTCTTTCTTGAACAGACCAAAAAATCAACTTTCTCCTAGAGCCTTCATATTCTCTGTGGATGATCTAGAAACAATGCTGAACAGCGGAATAGCCGAAATTCTCTCAAAAAACTAGTTTTCATAAAATCGTATTTTTTGGCACGAAAAATGCGATTATTCAAAAACTATGATAAATAGAGCGAAACGGAATGCATATCTGACTTCCGCAGTCCAAGATCACTCTGTACTACAGATTTCAAGCAGTTCTAAGCCTTGAAATTTTCCGAAAAAAGTTCAAAGGGGTTAGACTTCTTTCTTGAACAGACCAAAAAATCAACTTTCTCCTAGAGCCTTCATATTCTCTGTGGATGATCTAGAAACAATGCTGAACAGCGGAATAGCCGAAATTCTCTCAAAAAACTAGTTTTCATAAAATCGTATTTTTTGGCACGAAAAATGCGATTATTCAAAAACTATGATAAATAGAGCGAAACGGATTGCATATCTGACTTCCGCAGTCCAAGATCACTCTGTACTACAGATTTCAAGCAGTTCTAAGCCTTGAAATTTTCCGAAAAAAGTTCAAAGGGGTTAGACTTCTTTCTTGAACAGACCAAAAATTCAACTTTCTCCTAGAGCCTTCATATTCTCTGTGGATGATCTAGAAACAATGCTGAACAGCGGAATAGCCGAAATTCTCTCAAAAAACGAGTTTTCACAAAATCGTATTTTTTGGCACGAAAAATGCGATTATTCAAAAACTATGATAAATAGAGCGAAACGGAATGCATATCTGACTTCCGCAGTCCAAGATCACTCTGTACTACAGATTTCAAGCAGTTCTAAGCCTTGAAATTTTCTGAAAAAAGTTCAAAGGGGTTAGACTTCTTTCTTGAACAGACCAAAAAATCAACTTTCTCCTAGAGCCTTCATATTCTCTGTGGATGATCTAGAAACAATGCTGAACAGCGGAATAGCCGAAATTCTCTCAAAAAACTAGTTTTCATAAAATCGTATTTTTTGGCACGAAAAATGCGATTATTCAAAAACTATGATAAATAGAGCGAAACGGAATGCATATCTGACTTCCGCAGTCCAAGATCACTCTGTACTACAGATTTCAAACAGTTCTGAGTCTTGAAATTTTCCGAAAAAAGTTCAAAGGGGTTAGACTTCTTTCTTGAACAGACCAAAAAATCAACTTTCTCCTAGAGCCTTCATATTCTCTGTGGATGATCTAGAAACAATGCTGAACAGCGGAATAGCCGAAATTCTCTCAAAAAACTAGTTTTCATAAAATTGTATTTTTTGGCACGAAAAATGCGATTATTCAAAAACTATGATAAATAGAGCGAAACGGAATGCATATCTGACTTCCGCAGTCCAAGATCACTCTGTACTACAGATTTCAAACAGTTCTGAGTCTTGAAATTTTCCGAAAAAAGTTCAAAGGGGTTAGACTTCTTTCTTGAACAGACCAAAAAATCAACTTTCTCCTAGAGCCTTCATATTCTCTGTGGATGATCTAGAAACAATGCTGAACAGCGGAATAGCCGAAATTCTCTCAAAAAACTAGTTTTCATAAAATCGTATTTTTTGGCACGAAAAATGCGATTATTCAAAAACTATGATAAATAGAGCGAAACGGAATGCATATCTGACTTCCGCAGTCCAAGATCACTCTGTACTACAGATTTCAAGCAGTTCTAAGCCTTGAAATTTTCCGAAAAAAGTTCAAAGGGGTTAGACTTCTTTCTTGAACAGACCAAAAAATCAACTTTCTCCTAGAGCCTTCATATTCTCTGTGGATGATCTAGAAACAATGCTGAACAGCGGAATAGCCGAAATTCTCTCAAAAAACTAGTTTTCATAAAATCGTATTTTTTGGCACGAAAAATGCGATTATTCAAAAACTATGATAAATAGAGCGAAACGGATTGCATATCTGACTTCCGCAGTCCAAGATCACTCTGTACTACAGATTTCAAGCAGTTCTAAGCCTTGAAATTTTCCGAAAAAAGTTCAAAGGGGTTAGACTTCTTTCTTGAACAGACCAAAAATTCAACTTTCTCCTAGAGCCTTCATATTCTCTGTGGATGATCTAGAAACAATGCTGAACAGCGGAATAGCCGAAATTCTCTCAAAAAACGAGTTTTCACAAAATCGTATTTTTTGGCACGAAAAATGCGATTATTCAAAAACTATGATAAATAGAGCGAAACGGAATGCATATCTGACTTCCGCAGTCCAAGATCACTCTGTACTACAGATTTCAAGCAGTTCTAAGCCTTGAAATTTTCTGAAAAAAGTTCAAAGGGGTTAGACTTCTTTCTTGAACAGACCAAAAAATCAACTTTCTCCTAGAGCCTTCATATTCTCTGTGGATGATCTAGAAACAATGCTGAACAGCGGAATAGCCGAAATTCTCTCAAAAAACTAGTTTTCATAAAATCGTATTTTTTGGCACGAAAAATGCGATTATTCAAAAACTATGATAAATAGAGCGAAACGGAATGCATATCTGACTTCCGCAGTCCAAGATCACTCTGTACTACAGATTTCAAACAGTTCTGAGTCTTGAAATTTTCCGAAAAAAGTTCAAAGGGGTTAGACTTCTTTCTTGAACAGACCAAAAAATCAACTTTCTCCTAGAGCCTTCATATTCTCTGTGGATGATCTAGAAACAATGCTGAACAGCGGAATAGCCGAAATTCTCTCAAAAAACTAGTTTTCATAAAATCGTATTTTTTGGCACGAAAAATGCGATTATTCAAAAACTATGATAAATAGAGCGAAACGGAATGCATATCTGACTTCCGCAGTCCAAGATCACTCTGTACTACAGATTTCAAACAGTTCTGAGTCTTGAAATTTTCCGAAAAAAGTTCAAAGGGGTTAGACTTCTTTCTTGAACAGACCAAAAAATCAACTTTCTCCTAGAGCCTTCATATTCTCTGTGGATGATCTAGAAACAATGCTGAACAGCGGAATAGCCGAAATTCTCTCAAAAAACTAGTTTTCATAAAATTGTATTTTTTGGCACGAAAAATGCGATTATTCAAAAACTATGATAAATAGAGCGAAACGGAATGCATATCTGACTTCCGCAGTCCAAGATCACTCTGTACTACAGATTTCAAACAGTTCTGAGTCTTGAAATTTTCCGAAAAAAGTTCAAAGGGGTTAGACTTCTTTCTTGAACAGACCAAAAAATCAACTTTCTCCTAGAGCCTTCATATTCTCTGTGGATGATCTAGAAACAATGCTGAACAGCGGAATAGCCGAAATTCTCTCAAAAAACTAGTTTTCATAAAATCGTATTTTTTGGCACGAAAAATGCGATTATTCAAAAACTATGATAAATAGAGCGAAACGGAATGCATATCTGACTTCCGCAGTCCAAGATCACTCTGTACTACAGATTTCAAACAGTTCTGAGTCTTGAAATTTTCCGAAAAAAGTTCAAAGGGGTTAGACTTCTTTCTTGAACAGACCAAAAAATCAACTTTCTCCTAGAGCCTTCATATTCTCTGTGGATGATCTAGAAACAATGCTGAACAGCGGAATAGCCGAAATTCTCTCAAAAAACGAGTTTTCACAAAATCGTATTTTTTGGCACGAAAAATGCGATTATTCAAAAACTATGATAAATAGAGCGAAACGGAATGCATATCTGACTTCCGCAGTCCAAGATCACTCTGTACTACAGATTTCAAGCAGTTCTAAGCCTTGAAATTTTCTGAAAAAAGTTCAAAGGGGTTAGACTTCTTTCTTGAACAGACCAAAAAATCAACTTTCTCCTAGAGCCTTCATATTCTCTGTGGATGATCTAGAAACAATGCTGAACAGCGGAATAGCCGAAATTCTCTCAAAAAACTAGTTTTCATAAAATCGTATTTTTTGGCACGAAAAATGCGATTATTCAAAAACTATGATAAATAGAGCGAAACGGAATGCATATCTGACTTCCGCAGTCCAAGATCACTCTGTACTACAGATTTCAAACAGTTCTGAGTCTTGAAATTTTCCGAAAAAAGTTCAAAGGGGTTAGACTTCTTTCTTGAACAGACCAAAAAATCAACTTTCTCCTAGAGCCTTCATATTCTCTGTGGATGATCTAGAAACAATGCTGAACAGCGGAATAGCCGAAATTCTCTCAAAAAACGAGTTTTCACAAAATCGTATTTTTTGGCACGAAAAATGCGATTATTCAAAAACTATGATAAATAGAGCGAAACGGAATGCATATCTGACTTCCGCAGTCCAAGATCACTCTGTACTACAGATTTCAAGCAGTTCTAAGCCTTGAAATTTTCTGAAAAAAGTTCAAAGGGGTTAGACTTCTTTCTTGAACAGACCAAAAAATCAACTTTCTCCTAGAGCCTTCATATTCTCTGTGGATGATCTAGAAACAATGCTGAACAGCGGAATAGCCGAAATTCTCTCAAAAAACTAGTTTTCATAAAATCGTATTTTTTGGCACGAAAAATGCGATTATTCAAAAACTATGATAAATAGAGCGAAACGGAATGCATATCTGACTTCCGCAGTCCAAGATCACTCTGTACTACAGATTTCAAACAGTTCTGAGTCTTGAAATTTTCCGAAAAAAGTTCAAAGGGGTTAGACTTCTTTCTTGAACAGACCAAAAAATCAACTTTCTCCTAGAGCCTTCATATTCTCTGTGGATGATCTAGAAACAATGCTGAACAGCGGAATAGCCGAAATTCTCTCAAAAAACTAGTTTTCATAAAATCGTATTTTTTGGCACGAAAAATGCGATTATTCAAAAACTATGATAAATAGAGCGAAACGGAATGCATATCTGACTTCCGCAGTCCAAGATCACTCTGTACTACAGATTTCAAACAGTTCTGAGTCTTGAAATTTTCCGAAAAAAGTTCAAAGGGGTTAGACTTCTTTCTTGAACAGACCAAAAAATCAACTTTCTCCTAGAGCCTTCATATTCTCTGTGGATGATCTAGAAACAATGCTGAACAGCGGAATAGCCGAAATTCTCTCAAAAAACTAGTTTTCATAAAATCGTATTTTTTGGCACGAAAAATGCGATTATTCAAAAACTATGATAAATAGAGCGAAACGGATTGCATATCTGACTTCCGCAGTCCAAGATCACTCTGTACTACAGATTTCAAGCAGTTCTAAGCCTTGAAATTTTCCGAAAAAAGTTCAAAGGGGTTAGACTTCTTTCTTGAACAGACCAAAAATTCAACTTTCTCCTAGAGCCTTCATATTCTCTGTGGATGATCTAGAAACAATGCTGAACAGCGGAATAGCCGAAATTCTCTCAAAAAACGAGTTTTCACAAAATCGTATTTTTTGGCACGAAAAATGCGATTATTCAAAAACTATGATAAATAGAGCGAAACGGAATGCATATCTGACTTCCGCAGTCCAAGATCACTCTGTACTACAGATTTCAAGCAGTTCTAAGCCTTGAAATTTTCTGAAAAAAGTTCAAAGGGGTTAGACTTCTTTCTTGAACAGACCAAAAAATCAACTTTCTCCTAGAGCCTTCATATTCTCTGTGGATGATCTAGAAACAATGCTGAACAGCGGAATAGCCGAAATTCTCTCAAAAAACTAGTTTTCATAAAATCGTATTTTTTGGCACGAAAAATGCGATTATTCAAAAACTATGATAAATAGAGCGAAACGGAATGCATATCTGACTTCCGCAGTCCAAGATCACTCTGTACTACAGATTTCAAACAGTTCTGAGTCTTGAAATTTTCCGAAAAAAGTTCAAAGGGGTTAGACTTCTTTCTTGAACAGACCAAAAAATCAACTTTCTCCTAGAGCCTTCATATTCTCTGTGGATGATCTAGAAACAATGCTGAACAGCGGAATAGCCGAAATTCTCTCAAAAAACGAGTTTTCACAAAATCGTATTTTTTGGCACGAAAAATGCGATTATTCAAAAACTATGATAAATAGAGCGAAACGGAATGCATATCTGACTTCCGCAGTCCAAGATCACTCTGTACTACAGATTTCAAGCAGTTCTAAGCCTTGAAATTTTCTGAAAAAAGTTCAAAGGGGTTAGACTTCTTTCTTGAACAGACCAAAAAATCAACTTTCTCCTAGAGCCTTCATATTCTCTGTGGATGATCTAGAAACAATGCTGAACAGCGGAATAGCCGAAATTCTCTCAAAAAACTAGTTTTCATAAAATCGTATTTTTTGGCACGAAAAATGCGATTATTCAAAAACTATGATAAATAGAGCGAAACGGAATGCATATCTGACTTCCGCAGTCCAAGATCACTCTGTACTACAGATTTCAAACAGTTCTGAGTCTTGAAATTTTCCGAAAAAAGTTCAAAGGGGTTAGACTTCTTTCTTGAACAGACCAAAAAATCAACTTTCTCCTAGAGCCTTCATATTCTCTGTGGATGATCTAGAAACAATGCTGAACAGCGGAATAGCCGAAATTCTCTCAAAAAACGAGTTTTCACAAAATCGTATTTTTTGGCACGAAAAATGCGATTATTCAAAAACTATGATAAATAGAGCGAAACGGAATGCATATCTGACTTCCGCAGTCCAAGATCACTCTGTACTACAGATTTCAAGCAGTTCTAAGCCTTGAAATTTTCTGAAAAAAGTTCAAAGGGGTTAGACTTCTTTCTTGAACAGACCAAAAAATCAACTTTCTCCTAGAGCCTTCATATTCTCTGTGGATGATCTAGAAACAATGCTGAACAGCGGAATAGCCGAAATTCTCTCAAAAAACTAGTTTTCATAAAATCGTATTTTTTGGCACGAAAAATGCGATTATTCAAAAACTATGATAAATAGAGCGAAACGGAATGCATATCTGACTTCCGCAGTCCAAGATCACTCTGTACTACAGATTTCAAACAGTTCTGAGTCTTGAAATTTTCCGAAAAAAGTTCAAAGGGGTTAGACTTCTTTCTTGAACAGACCAAAAAATCAACTTTCTCCTAGAGCCTTCATATTCTCTGTGGATGATCTAGAAACAATGCTGAACAGCGGAATAGCCGAAATTCTCTCAAAAAACTAGTTTTCATAAAATCGTATTTTTTGGCACGAAAAATGCGATTATTCAAAAACTATGATAAATAGAGCGAAACGGAATGCATATCTGACTTCCGCAGTCCAAGATCACTCTGTACTACAGATTTCAAACAGTTCTGAGTCTTGAAATTTTCCGAAAAAAGTTCAAAGGGGTTAGACTTCTTTCTTGAACAGACCAAAAAATCAACTTTCTCCTAGAGCCTTCATATTCTCTGTGGATGATCTAGAAACAATGCTGAACAGCGGAATAGCCGAAATTCTCTCAAAAAACTAGTTTTCATAAAATCGTATTTTTTGGCACGAAAAATGCGATTATTCAAAAACTATGATAAATAGAGCGAAACGGAATGCATATCTGACTTCCGCAGTCCAAGATCACTCTGTACTACAGATTTCAAACAGTTCTGAGTCTTGAAATTTTCCGAAAAAAGTTCAAAGGGGTTAGACTTCTTTCTTGAACAGACCAAAAAATCAACTTTCTCCTAGAGCCTTCATATTCTCTGTGGATGATCTAGAAACAATGCTGAACAGCGGAATAGCCGAAATTCTCTCAAAAAACTAGTTTTCATAAAATCGTATTTTTTGGCACGAAAAATGCGATTATTCAAAAACTATGATAAATAGAGCGAAACGGAATGCATATCTGACTTCCGCAGTCCAAGATCACTCTGTACTACAGATTTCAAACAGTTCTGAGTCTTGAAATTTTCCGAAAAAAGTTCAAAGGGGTTAGACTTCTTTCTTGAACAGACCAAAAAATCAACTTTCTCCTAGAGCCTTCATATTCTCTGTGGATGATCTAGAAACAATGCTGAACAGCGGAATAGCCGAAATTCTCTCAAAAAACGAGTTTTCACAAAATCGTATTTTTTGGCACGAAAAATGCGATTATTCAAAAACTATGATAAATAGAGCGAAACGGAATGCATATCTGACTTCCGCAGTCCAAGATCACTCTGTACTACAGATTTCAAGCAGTTCTAAGCCTTGAAATTTTCTGAAAAAAGTTCAAAGGGGTTAGACTTCTTTCTTGAACAGACCAAAAAATCAACTTTCTCCTAGAGCCTTCATATTCTCTGTGGATGATCTAGAAACAATGCTGAACAGCGGAATAGCCGAAATTCTCTCAAAAAACTAGTTTTCATAAAATCGTATTTTTTGGCACGAAAAATGCGATTATTCAAAAACTATGATAAATAGAGCGAAACGGAATGCATATCTGACTTCCGCAGTCCAAGATCACTCTGTACTACAGATTTCAAACAGTTCTGAGTCTTGAAATTTTCCGAAAAAAGTTCAAAGGGGTTAGACTTCTTTTTTGAACAGACCAAAAAATCAACTTTCTCCTAGAGCCTTCATATTCTCTGTGGATGATCTAGAAACAATGCTGAACAGCGGAATAGCCGAAATTCTCTCAAAAAACTAGTTTTCATAAAATCGTATTTTTTGGCACGAAAAATGCGATTATTCAAAAACTATGATAAATAGAGCGAAACGGAATGCATATCTGACTTCCGCAGTCCAAGATCACTCTGTACTACAGATTTCAAACAGTTCTGAGTCTTGAAATTTTCCGAAAAAAGTTCAAAGGGGTTAGACTTCTTTCTTGAACAGACCAAAAAATCAACTTTCTCCTAGAGCCTTCATATTCTCTGTGGATGATCTAGAAACAATGCTGAACAGCGGAATAGCCGAAATTCTCTCAAAAAACTAGTTTTCATAAAATCGTATTTTTTGGCACGAAAAATGCGATTATTCAAAAACTATGATAAATAGAGCGAAACGGAATGCATATCTGACTTCCGCAGTCCAAGATCACTCTGTACTACAGATTTCAAACAGTTCTGAGTCTTGAAATTTTCCGAAAAAAGTTCAAAGGGGTTAGACTTCTTTCTTGAACAGACCAAAAAATCAACTTTCTCCTAGAGCCTTCATATTCTCTGTGGATGATCTAGAAACAATGCTGAACAGCGGAATAGCCGAAATTCTCTCAAAAAACTAGTTTTCATAAAATCGTATTTTTTGGCACGAAAAATGCGATTATTCAAAAACTATGATAAATAGAGCGAAACGGAATGCATATCTGACTTCCGCAGTCCAAGATCACTCTGTACTACAGATTTCAAACAGTTCTGAGTCTTGAAATTTTCCGAAAAAAGTTCAAAGGGGTTAGACTTCTTTCTTGAACAGACCAAAAAATCAACTTTCTCCTAGAGCCTTCATATTCTCTGTGGATGATCTAGAAACAATGCTGAACAGCGGAATAGCCGAAATTCTCTCAAAAAACTAGTTTTCATAAAATCGTATTTTTTGGCACGAAAAATGCGATTATTCAAAAACTATGATAAATAGAGCGAAACGGAATGCATATCTGACTTCCGCAGTCCAAGATCACTCTGTACTACAGATTTCAAACAGTTCTGAGTCTTGAAATTTTCCGAAAAAAGTTCAAAGGGGTTAGACTTCTTTCTTGAACAGACCAAAAAATCAACTTTCTCCTAGAGCCTTCATATTCTCTGTGGATGATCTAGAAACAATGCTGAACAGCGGAATAGCCGAAATTCTCTCAAAAAACTAGTTTTCATAAAATTGTATTTTTTGGCACGAAAAATGCGATTATTCAAAAACTATGATAAATAGAGCGAAACGGAATGCATATCTGACTTCCGCAGTCCAAGATCACTCTGTACTACAGATTTCAAACAGTTCTGAGTCTTGAAATTTTCCGAAAAAAGTTCAAAGGGGTTAGACTTCTTTCTTGAACAGACCAAAAAATCAACTTTCTCCTAGAGCCTTCATATTCTCTGTGGATGATCTAGAAACAATGCTGAACAGCGGAATAGCCGAAATTCTCTCAAAAAACTAGTTTTCATAAAATCGTATTTTTTGGCACGAAATATGCGATTATTCAAAAACTATGATAAGTAGAGCGAAACGGATTGCATGTGTGACTTCAGCAGTCCAAGATCACTCTGTACTATAGATTTCAAGCAGTTCTAAGCCTTGAAATTTTCAGAAAAAAGTTCAAAGGGGTTAGACTCATTTCTTGAACAGATAAAGAAAAATCAGATCTCACACTAGGAATTCGGAAAATTATTTGAGTAATATTCTTTACGCCATCTCTTATAGGGAAGCTCAAGTTTTGAAAGTCTGAAGGCGCCGATAAAAAAAGAACCTGTAATTGATTCGTTTGCCACCATAAGCTTCAGCTACCGCCTGATAGATGGCGAACATTATAAAAATATTTTTTGCACGAAAAATGCGATTATTCAATAACTATGATAAATAGAGCGAAACGGATTGCATATCTGACTTCCGGAGTCCAAGATCACTCTGTACTACAGGTTTCAAGCAGTTCTAGGCCTTAAAATTTTCTGAAAAAAGTTCAAAGGGGTTAGACTTCTTTCTTGAACAGACCAAAAAATCAACTTTCTCCTAGAGCCTTCATATTTTCTGTGGATGGTCTAGAAACAATGCTGAACAGCGGAATAGCCGAAATTCTCTCAAAAAACGAGTTTTCACAAAATCGTATTTTTTGACACGAAAAATGCGATTATTCAAAAACTATGATAAGTAGAGCGAAACGGATTGCATGTGTGAC
The DNA here is from genome assembly GCA_958298965.1 of Chrysolina haemoptera. Classification (NCBI taxonomy): domain Eukaryota; kingdom Metazoa; phylum Arthropoda; class Insecta; order Coleoptera; family Chrysomelidae; genus Chrysolina; species Chrysolina haemoptera. The sequence continues at coordinate 966,688 of OY282603.1, read as the reverse complement.
TTCAGCAGTCCAAGATCACTCTGTACTATAGATTTCAAGCAGTTCTAAGCCTTGAATTTTCAGAAAAAAGTTCAAAGGGGTTAGACTCATTTCTTGAACAGATAAAGAAAAATCAGATCTCACACTAGGAATTCGGAAAATTATTTCAGTAATATTCTTTGCGCCATCTCTTATAGGGAAGCTCAAGTTTTGACAGTCTGAAGGCGCCGATAAAAAAGAACCTGTAATTGATTCGTTTGCCACCATAAGCTTCAGCTACCGCCTAATAGATGGCGAACATTATAAAAATCTTTTTTTGCACGAAAAATGCGATTATTCAACAACTATGATAAATAGAGCGAAACGGATTGCATATCTGACTTCCGTAGTCCAAGATCACTCTGTACTACAGATTTCAAGCAGTTCTAGGCCTTAAAATTTTCTGAAAAAAGTTCAAAGTGGTTAGACTACTTTCTTGAACTGGCCAAAAAATCAACTTTCTCGTAGGGCCTTCGTATTCTCTATGGATGATCTGGAAATAATTCTGAACACTAGAATAGCCAAAATTCTCCCGAAAAACAAGTTCTTAAAAAATCTTCTTTTTGAGCACTTGCAATTGTCCTCTTGGAGGAACATTGCACAAATTGATTTCAGATGTATTTCAATGTTTGTAGGGGGGAGTAGTTGTTTTCTGATAGATATTTGCCTCATATATTAGGAACATTGCACAAATTGATGTCAGATGTATTTCAATGTTCGTAGGGGGTAGTAGTTGTTTTCTGATAGATATTTGCCTCATATTTTCCACTTTGTAGGACAGTGTGGAGAGAAGGGTAATACTACTTTGTCGACATTTTTAGTTTCATTTAACAACATAAGCTTTCTTTACTTCCAGCTGTCTTCTAATAATTATGGCAGTAGGTTATTAAAATAACTTGAAATTGTAATAATTTAATAAGTATATGTAATTATATAACACATCTAACTACCTATTAGAATGAAGTTAGGTAGTACGGAATTAGAGTGAGATAAAAAGCCAAACGAATAATAAGACGCCGAACTGTATTTGATACATTAAACAGATTCACAAATCATTGGTTCACTAATAATGTGGGTCTCTATGGATGTTTCCATAACCTCGACAATTATCCCAAGAAAAAAAAACACAAAACAAAGTACTTGATACGTCATCGTTAGAGTATGACTGCCATTACAGAAACACCCAGTACATAAACACAGCAGAAAACATCCACTCGATTCTAAGGTACTCGCATCGCCTTTGAAACTTGCTTTTATTCTCAAAAAAATTATAAAACCTAGGTATTGAAGTTCCAACTAGAAAAAAGGGGTAGCCGAATTTTGAAGCGCGATAATGAATCAGCTCTGGTAAACGCTTTTCTAAGGGTGCTAATCGATGAAGCTTTGCTCCACGCAAGCTTTCACCCGCTTTTCGTACTCTCGTCTGTTCTCTTTGTACAGCTGCGCAGCCATCGAGTTCGCAGGAGAATTCGGGTTTGGATCACTCAGCAGAGACTGAAAGAAAATGATATTTGGTTAATCTGGGAAACATATCACGACTCTACAAAAAAAAAAAAAAAATTCGTTCTTTGCCCTTAAAGTGTATTTCATGATTTTTTGGGTAATTATGCACACAAACGAAAGAAAAATACCCTTATTACAAGTTTGCTTTTGTGACAGTTATAACAATACTGAAGTTTTTATAAGAATTTTAATCAATTTTAATACATTCAAAAATATCGCGCGATAATAGTGGCTCGTTTTTATACTTTTACAGTATCTCCAGATGACACTCGAGTGATAAACAACAACCAGGTGTTTTGTACAAGTCTAGAAAAAATTAAAATGTCACGAAAGTTTAAATGTCAAAATGAAATCTTCCATTTCAATGCTCGGTATTACCATCAACAGTACCTTTTCTATTTTGCACCAAGAAGTATATTACAGATTCGACCAGTTTTGGAATGCTGTTCCCATATATGGAGTGCAGCACCCAAACACAATTGAAACTTTTAAATTTGGTCCAAAAGACAGCCGGTCGTCTCGTCGGTGATACTTCGCTCACAAGCTCGCTCACTTCTCTGGAACATCGCAGAAAGGTTGGCGATCTATCTATATAAATTGTAACAAATTTCGCATTGAATTGAATTGAGGAAGGCACCTAAGGTGTATATGAGATACTAGTACTCTTTATGGGGCCAGAACTATAAAAAATTAGGAAGAAAAATTTTTGTTAAGCAGGTGGCTATGATTCCAAATCTTAATATCGTTTTCGATTCTAAACAAATTTTCTAAATAAACTTCTTCAATAATATCAAAAAGAAAGGTAGATTACTCTTGATCAAAATTCCTATTTTCTGTTCTCCCCTGTACACCGTTTGAAAATGCAGAATTTTGATAACTTAAATACACTCAAGTTTCTGACAAATCCCATATGGTGTGCAAACTTTTTGAAACTCACTGTATATGCACATGTTCTCCTGGATACAATAGCAAACTTTTTCATGCCATATATTTTTTGTTCGTTCTAATATGATCCAAATTACCGAAATTTCATACTTAAATACTTGCTTAAATATCAATGTCAAAGGACCCCGCACTAATCTTATGGAAAACCGGTTTCGGTGAAAATAGCTGAAATTTCAATATGATGTAGCCCATGCCATCCTGAACAAAAGTTACCATTGCGCCAACTCTCTGAATGCCCGCGTTTGGATTCTACAGGGGGTCAAAGTTCGATATTTTGAAGATTTTTCAAAAAATCCGGAATTTCATTTTCATTGTATCGATCTGAATTTTTATAATGAAATAGTCCACAATATGTGCATCAAAAAGTTCAAATGACAAAAGTTTCTAGAATCAAAACTGGCGGGTATACAGAGGGTTGAACTTTGTTTTTGGTAATTTCTATCGAACTTTTTTTGAGAAAATATTCGTTTTCCTGCAGATCCATGTGCAATTGATGTTACCTACAGTACATAAGAGGGCGATCATATTTTGCATTTGAACTAACCATCCAACTTTAAATATTTGAAAGATACGGGGCGATCAAAAATATATTTTCAATTTCGGAAAAATGTATCCCTTTGTATAGTCAGCTTTCACCAATATATTTAGCTGATGTTTTGAAAGTATGTAGCTAACATACATACAAATGTGTCACCGTCTGTGCTCATTAATCTGAATCCAAATAAAGTTGCGGCGATGGTCCAAAAAATATGGAGAAGGGATGTTTCGGAATAATTTTGAAATGATTTCTAAATTCGTCCGTGAATCTTTTTTATTTTCTGATATAATGTAGATGAATTCATTCTTGATCAAAAAGTTCCACAGTGCCTACCATGCGAATGCCACGGTTTGAGTTATACAGGGGTTTGAAGTATAGTATTTCCTTGATTTCTCGAATAATCAATAATTTCTTTGTAACGGAAAATAACATTGTTTCCTAGACAAACTTCGAAACATTTCAATGCCCAAATTATCTGAAATGAGAATTCATGAATATACAAAGGTTGCAACTCAGTCTCATTATGTAAATATATTTTCGGACATATGCATGAGCATACGAATACGATTCATGTTTCATACGGTGTATGAAAATATAATACAAATTCTATAAGGACCATCATTTTCTTTTTTCTGTTCCAGGAAAATACAGGATGAAAACAATTTTCGGAATGCTTCGAATGTGTCTGCCAGTAAAGTGCCATGCCAAGCATGGCCAAGTTACTGCAGAGTTTTCCAAGTAGAAGGGGCGTACATCTCCCTGCAATCCCAGAACTATTTTATTTTTCAAATGATGTCTTTTGATATACTAGTTTCAAGTTCAGGTAGTTCAGGTTTTATATATTCCCGAATTGTGTACAGTTGCTTGCATAGAAAAGTAGTACACTTCAGCAGTGTAAACATGACTTGCTTAATAATGAAAAATGGATTATATAATCCAATCTTCCGCATACAACCTATACTATAGGTAATTCGTCGGCAAGTATACCACAGAAAACAACTACTGCTGTACTGTTTTCTGTTGTATACTTGCCGACGAATTACCTATAGTATAGGTTGTATGCGGAAGATTGGATTATATAATCCATTTTTCATTATTAATTAATGGTCTTCCGTCAAGTAGTGTTGTTTATTCTTTACGAAATGACTTGCTAAAATTGATAACTGCCATATTTCTTTTGTGCCTCTTTAACGTTTTTAAAAAGCCAAAGACAATTTTAAAAGATCAGATTAACACAATTTACTGTACTAAAATAACAACATTTTCGTTTCCAAGACTTGTACCTACTACTTTTCTGTGCAAGTAACTGTATTATTCCATATCCAAAATAGAGCAGTCCTTGGAATGTCATTCGATTGCTGTCAGAGTTATGGATGTTTTTGATAGCAAACATATTTTGATGTGTTGAACGTAGATGAAATGTTAGTATTTTCTAATAATTAGAGAATCGGTTGATGTTTTGGTCATCAATTACCTGTTTTCTTTTATTTTCTGCTCTTCGAAGTTAAATAAGGTGAGATAATCATTATATTCAATTGTATCTCATATTGGAATATTCCCAGGTCATCATGGCCTATCAAAATCAAGTAAATTGCTTTGTATGCGATACCCGATCAAGACCAGCTCGAATGTCACATCTTCTTCATGGAGAAGAACATTTGGAAAAGTGTCAAATAGCTATTTCTAGGCGGGATGCACGAGGTGGTCCCCCTCTCATCATAGGAGAAGAAACAAGAATATGTTTAAACTGTAATCGATCTATTATGAATGAAATAAGGGACTTGACGATTGATCCAACTTGTATAAGACTTAATGTTTTGACACAAACATCGAGCCATACATGCTTCATCTGCAATGCCGCCGCTGATCAGCAAACTCTATCCAATAAATGCAGGGCCAATGTTTTTGTTCATCGAAATATATTCATCCCGGATAACGTGAAGGCGTGCAGACATCATCTCGATGATAACGGTTTCATTTTGCCATTTCTATTACCAGGAATCCAGTTTGTAAATAGACCTTATGTGATAAAGGGACAGCAACTATCCATTTTCCTTCAAGGGCTTCGTTTTGTGGCTATTGAACACTCCAGCTATGAAGATGAGAACAATTTCAGTGAGGATGAGTTTCAGGCAATATCTCCTATAACCAAAGAACAATTTCGTAGTCTTTTTATGTTCTGTGATATGGTTCCGCAGGAACATGGTTATAGATATATAACGAAAAAAGACCTTATGACATTCCTCTGTAAATTGCGTCAGGGTCTGTCGGATGATTTCTTGAAAGTAATATTCCATTATCCCTCTAGGCAAGCCACCAGCTTAGCAATTTCTAAAGTAAGACAGTCTTTGATGCAAAGATTCGTTCCATCGAATATCGGCTTTGCAGCCATCGATAGGAATGTGTATATTAGAAGGCATGTGAGTGAGTTTTCCAAAATTTTATATAACCCGACCCCAGACAACCCGAAGGCCATCGTTTACATCGACGGATCATACGCCGCCATAAATAAAAGTTGTAATTTCAGGATATTGCGCCAATCTTTCTGCCGGTACAAGGGACATCATCTGGTGAAACCAGTTTTGATTGTGGCCCCGGATGGATATATACTGAGTATTCAAGGACCTTATTTCTCAGACGCTCGCAACAATGACGCAAGAATTTTGGAGAATCAGTTTGAAAGAAACATAGAATACATGAGGGGATGGTTTAATGAAGGTGACATTTTTGTTGTGGATCGGGGTTATCGAGATGCCATACCCTTACTGAATAATCTTGGCATACAATATGAAATACCCGCGATTGTTCCACGAGGGCAACAACAGCTTTCCACCGAGGAAGCAAATAAATCTCGATTAGTGACGAAAACTAGATGGATAGTTGAAGCAAGAAATGGACATTTGAAAAGCATGTTTAAGTTTTTTGATAAAACGATCGAAATGCCACACGTACACAATCTTAGCGATCTATATCAAATCGCTGGTGCACTCATCAACAGCTTCCACCCCCCAGTCTCAATGAGAGGTGCCAATGCTCAGCTGGCACAAGAATTGTTACGAAAATCACAGGAGGTAAATGTCGTCCACGCTCGAGTGGAAGTGGACAATCTTCATCTGAGAAATGGTCAATGGGTCCGTATGAATGTAAACCTGATTCCAAACTTTCCTCGCCTTACGATAGAATATCTAAGAGATTTGACCGTAGGTATATACCAAGTTAAACTTTCACCTTCGTATATACAGGATAAATTGCAAAGGGAAGAAAATGAAGAGTTTCAGGTCGATATTTTCGAAGAAGAACCTGGATTCATGAGAGTCAGGGTTTTTTCAAGGTTCAGAAATGCCACAAAATATCAACTGTGGATCAAATATAATGATGGAGAAGAACCTGATGAACCAAACGAGCCCATATTAGGATATTTTTGTACTTGTAAAACCGGCGCCAGAACTTTAGGAACATGTGCGCATGTTGCCAGTGTTCTATGGTATGAACATGACCCCAACAGTCGATACCCCTCAAGTTCCCTACTAAACTCAGTAATGGACGCGGCAAATAGACCACAACAAATGGTTCCTGATGGTGCGCTTGAAATAGTTGGGTAGTGAAACGATGACAGTCATGCCGGTGAATAAACTCCTCACAATTTATTTGAATAACACCTCAAAAAACCCAAGACCGGTATGTAGGTGGTCAATTTGGATGCATGACATTTCGTCTGAAGTCTAATTCTTTATTGCGATAGAAATCACTTGCATCCTCATTCTTCATTGCAATTGAATTAACTGCAGATTCAATCATTGTAATGGAAGATTTTTCCAATTATTTAAGAATGTCGCATGCTCTATTCAGTGATATCTATATAAGACCTACCCTACACTGATGAGGGGCAAAACCCCGAAACCGGTATAACTCGTTTCGGAAAACGAAATATGAATCGTCCGAAAGGCTGTCTTCATGGAAAAAATGTACTTGCTGAATTGATTCGACTCAGTTCAGTAGCTGTTGTGGTACTATCATCATTTCTGTTTTCTCTGAATCAGCCCATATGCTTGGAATCGTGCTGAATTTCATGTTATGTACTTACTTTAATTCATATTTCATATATCTGTCAGTTGCGGTCACAATTTTTTGAAGACAATGGCAGTTGCGAAGACCTGAATATAAACCAAATCATCTCATTTCTCTCTACTTGTTTTTCCGCACACGATCTTTCTCGAGAATATATTGTTTTCATACTGGATTTTCCTAAAACATCGGGTGGAGACAAGGTGGTCCTGGTCCTAATAGAGTTTCTGAATATATAAAAAATATGAATAGTAAACGGATACTTATATTTTTGAAAAAAAAATTTTTTTTTGGACCAACCTTTGTATATTCATAAATTCTCATTTCAGATAATTTGGTCAATGAAATGTTTCGAAGTTTGTCTAGGAAACAATGTTATTTTCCGTTACAAAGAAATTATTGATTATTCGAGAAATCAAGGAAATACTATACTTCAAACCCCTGTATAACTCAAACCGTGGCATTCGCATGGTAGGCACTGTGGAACTTTTTGATCAAGAATGACTCATCTACATTATATCAGAAAATAAAAAAAATTCACGGACGATTTTAGAAATCATTTCAAAATTATTCCGAAACATCCCTTCTCCATATTTTTTGGACCATCGCCGCAACTTTATTTGGATTCAGATTAATGAGCACAGACGGTGACACATTTGTATGTATGTTAGCTACATACTTTCAAAACATCAGCTAAATATATTGGTGAAAGCTGACTATACAAAGGGATACATTTTTCCAAAATTGAAAATATATTTTTGATCGCCCCGTATCTTTCAAATATTTAAAGTTGGATGGTTAGTTCAAATGCAAAATATGATCGCCCTCTTATGTACTGTAAGTAACATCAATTGCACATGGATCTGCAGGAAAACGAATATTTTCTCAAAAAAATTTCGATAAAAATTACCAAAAACAAAGTTCAACCCTCTGTATACCCGCCAGTTTTAATTCTAGAAACTTTTGTCATTTGAACTTTTTGATGCACATATTGTGGACTATTTCATTATAAAAATTCAGATCGATACAATGAAAATGAAATTCCGGATTTTTTGAAAAATCGTCAAAATATCGAACTTTGACCCCCTGTAGAATCCAAACGCGGGCATTCAGAGAGTTGGCGCAATGGTAACTTTTGTTCAGGATGGCATGGGCTACATCATATTGAAATTTCAGCGATTTTCACCGAAACCGGTTTTCCATAAGATTAGTGCAGGGTCCTTTTGTGTTGACTAGAAATATTAAAGCCACGTCAGATAATAATCAAATATTTACTAAAATCAGATCATATCCCATTACTTCTGGAATGTACCATAGACTTTCCCAGGTGTGAATAGTTGTAGAAGACAGTATTGGAAATTTTACGGGAAATATCAATTGATGAAGGCACTTACATTTTTTTTAAATGTTTACACTAAAAAGAATAGACTTGTTACCAACATAATTATTAACTAATTACCATGTTATGAAACCTAAGGGGCTGAAGGACAGTCGAAGGCCATTTGATTATATTTTCAATGTTGTTACTGTAATCAATGATAATAATATCTTAGGAATTAACTAAAAACCAACAAAAATCCATAAACTAAACACAAATCTCATAGTTCTTTTGGGATATAGTTTAATAACGCAGCATCATTGGGGTGTTATACTCTCATTTTGTTTATTTATCACATCAAAACAACAAACTAACAGGAATTTCATTCAACAACAACAAAACAATTAATAATTTTTTCCTCTTGAATCGACTTTGTGATGAATATTGTGTAAAAAATGTGGGTTGACATAGTGACAAGTTGGAAATTATTTTTAAAATAAAACATGCCTGCAGAATATATTTATATTAGGATTGATAACAATGTCCCTCTAAGCCCTGATAATCAGCTTTCTTGTACAAGGGGGACAGAACCCTCCTCAACTGTTTTGTCTTATGTGAAGAATAAAGTACTACTACCCCACCTCCAATTTATTATCCCAATTCCACTGCCTCTTAAAAAAAAATTTAAATGCCTGTTCTGCTGCTTACACTGTTAAAAAAATTATAATAAATTACCTCTTACAGACAATGGTATGAAAATAGGATTCCCAATTTAAAAACAATTTAAGTTAGATTTAAACATAATATGAAGAAAGTGTTGTGGAGATAAAAGCCTCAACAATCAGAGCCAATTTCATAAAAACAGATATTTTGTTGAAAAATTTGTAAACATTATTTGTTTACCTGTTTATGAATTTGTTATGATCACCAGACAACCTTGAGAACCTTACCATACTAGGTAAAATACATTTAGATTTCATTGGAAATTATACATATGTAACTATATTCTCATATTACATCCTGAGAGAATGAAACCAATATAATTGTTATCCTTGCTGCTAGGATCTCTGATTGTCGCCTGGGTAAATTACCCTGTATGTACTATAATATTGATCCTCACATCAAACTAAAATGGCATTCTGCTATCACAGATAAACCAGTTCTAACCGAATTTTCAATGTGTTTTTCTATGGTCAAATAAAATTCATGAATAATTCATGAATAAATGATTCATGAAATTGACGAATCTTAGTTGTATTTACACACGACAATTTATTCCTCAATTCTGGTGTTAATTTATCTCAGGCATACCATAATGAGACGAAAAGGTTCAACCCAAGAACTTTTATCCAACAAACAGGTACCATAACAGGCCAAAAGTTACTAGAAATTGCAGTAAAATTCAGGAATTTTTGGTGAATAAAAATTTATGACAATTTTCCATTTAAACGAGTCAATAAAATTGAAGGTCAAAATGTCCCTTTTCTTTTCTTATATTGGTATTTTTGACAAAATCTAACACCAGAATTGACAAATAAATCGTTAGGTGTGAAAACAATCAATTTTATTGTTAATTTTCTCAAGAATTATCGATGAATTTCATTGAAATTTGCAATCATACAAGTGGAGTACAACAGATTAAAAACCAGAATATAATCCTTATAATAAATAAAATCATTGAAGAAGATGACTCGATAATTTTGATAATGGTAAATGATTTGAGGTTTTTGGGAAATAGGTTGAAAAAGTGGGTTCCATTTTGTTATTTTAAATTTACTTGGGAACTGACGTTCTCCATGATCATCGCAGAATTTGCCATTTCTGAAATCAAATTTGAAGTGTACTGTATACACCAAGATGACCAAGACACGGTATAAACGTGCCCTAGTCGAACAATGTAGACATTTTTTTGAAAAATACTATCAATTTGGTTGACTTTGCAACTTTGACAACTCACAAACACATAGGAGAGGTGTTCCTTTTTCTGCAGACAGCAACTTCTACATACCTTTCCTAACAGCTGAAACTCCAAACATTAATGGTGTATTTATGATGAAGTTTTAGGTCGTAAATACTAAGCCAGAAGTTTGAGGTAATAGTAGATAGTAAGGAAAAGAGTGTATCATTGGTAATTTTCATGTAGTTGGAAAACTTCATAATTGCACTAATACATATCACAACAAAAATAAGTAATATTAATAAACAAATAACACTCAAAACTCAAATTCAATTAATCTTTTTTACAGATTACAGTATTTACAGAATGTTTCTCCCCCTTAAGGTATTACAAAATTAGTCATAATTTATCATAAAAGATAAATGTTGGCCATCTCTCCTTATGATTTCTGACCTAAAACTTCATCACAAATCCACTATAAGAAATAATGTTGCTGACAGTTCCATTTTTTCCATAAACTACAACAATGCCCTAACAACTCCTTTTTCCTTCATTCTTCATGTTTCCTTGTGAATTTAATAGGTTCTCCCTACTTTTAAAATTATTTGTCAGCGAAAGAACAAAGGGTATCCTTTCTTAACCTAATTTCAAGAAAACGGCAATAATAACCTTTCTGTCGATGACATGCTTTCCACAAATCTCATTCAACACCCGCCTTGAACTAGTGCACTTACTTGAATAGAAGTTAATATAGCTGATACATCATACGTGGGGCTCCATCGATTCTGTAGAATATCTAAACAAATTCCTCCGTCTGCGTAAACATTCGGATGGAACATATGACTAACGAATCGTACTGTGGGAGGTTTATTCGGATACTCTTCTGTAAATTCTATAGTTAGCTTGAAGGTGCCGTCTTCGAATGGGGTGTCGTGGGGGCCGAAAATAACAGCATTCCATATCATGATGTTGTTATCAGTGGGCGCTCCGCTGACGCCAGTCGGAGGATCCTCTTGTAATCTGCAAGACACGAGTCGAATTAATGTCCATGTCTCAAGGATGAGATAAATAGTGGTTTAAGGAGGGCCAATGATTCATTTACCTTTTGAAATCTCTCATCAGACGTCGACGGGCTGGGGTAGACATCTTATTTTAAACCTAACTTTGCTTATATTCGACTAAAAAACGTATAGTTTCCTTTTCGATACGAACACTGGGATTTTGTAAACTAATAAGTAATTTAATTAATGTCCGAACACCACAGTATCTTTCTTGGCATGACATATAAGCAAGGACGTCTATTAATTAATAAACAAAAATAGCCCCAGATTTTGGAACATCCAATGACGATGTGTTTATGTGGGGATATCACGTATTTCCCAAAGCACTAAAAATTCGAGTTGGCTTCAATGCTTGTTTTTTGTCCGAAATATCGATAACGGCAATCTCTTCGTTATTTGAACGTTTTTGTTTAGTTGTATGTTTTACTAATAGATGTCCTGCAGATCGTCCTGCGCAGAGTGCACGCCATCTACAATAATTAGGTTGAACTGATGAAAAGTATATCAGGTCATCTGTCCTTCTTGCCACATTTGTTTCCGCGAAGAGTGCGACATCTATAATCATTTGGTTAAACTGATACAAGGTAGACCAGGTCTTTCTTGCCATAAGCCGTAATGTATTTATTTCAAATGTTTTCTCATTATTAACCGATTTTTGGACAATACCTTGAGCTTAGTAATATTCTTTAGTGTCCGCAGTTTTAAAATAAGTCAATTTGAAATGATGGCAGAGGTGAAAAGTTTCATTACTGAGCGTATTTGCTCAATGCCTCAATGCTAATAAATGCAAAGTTCATTTTAATTATTTTCCAATCCAAAGAATGCAAACAGTAGCAATGCCTGTATAGATGAAAATATCTAATTAGCGACTTGAAAACATTTTGTCCAAGTGTTTCAAAATTTATTACTAATATTTTAAGGAAGTATTCGGGGTCAAAAGGAGACCGCACTAACCTTATATTTGAAATACAGGGCGTTGAAATTTAGCACTCTCGTGGTGTTTCGCAGAATACGGCTCGCCGTGATGCGGCAGAAATCCTAGCTGGACGAATGCAGAAGGCTGTCATCCTTAGTTCACTCCTTCTGCTCAGGGCACATGATTCTCGGACCCAGTAGTTGCTCACCCAACGGAGAACCGGGAAAAAAGTGAGCACTTTTTTCACGGATATATATACACATAGATTAAGGTAGATATTTGATTAAATCGTCGTTAATCGAGCTAAAATCTAATACTTTTTTCCCTTGTATAATAAATAACTATAGTTGGATGAATTATCCGCTGCATGGAGCCCCATATTTTTCATTTTTAAAACTGGAGGTGATTGTGTTCATATCGTTTTGTCTCTCAGAAAACATGATTTCCTGCCTGTGTTCGTCTGGTCTTTATTTTGTAATTCTATTAATTGTATTGTTTCTTTGTAGCAATGGGAAATATCGCTTCTAAAAATAACTACAATGTAAATTTGCACAATGACACTACTGTGTACCTCCTCGAGAAAACGACTTAAAAATACGTAACAAAAAACTCGTAAATATTTGCATAAACATCAATGAAGAGCCGAGCTATTATTTTTAAACGCTTTCTTCCTTTGGCTCAAGCTAAATTATCGTAATGTGTAGCTAATTAAGATTTTATTAATATTCCACGACTCGTTTAGATACCCATGTAGATTTCTAGTTTCTCTTTCACTATACCGAAATACCAAACAGATCTGATTACATGCTGAAGTCTCAAATTTCAATGAACTTTATATAAATAGGCCAAGTTTATGATATTTCTTGCTTTTTCCAATTACCGGAAATTTATTCAAAATTTACAGCTGTAGAAAGCTAATTATACTTATTTCACGCCAAATCGAATATGGAGCATAAAGAACAGTGGCTGAACTTGAACATCTCGTTCAACTCCATTTTCTAAATCACCCATTTGCAAAAAATACACGTAGAGACACAATTATTGAATATATATTTTATGTTGTTATCAGATTACCTTAATTGAAAAATTTTATGTCGAAATGCACATTTCGTCAAATATTATCACAAAACGGAAATATGAGGCAAAAATACCTTATCAGCGGACATTGAACTATGTGACGAGTAATCTGAACAGAGTTCGAAGAGTGAACCGGAGAGAAAACAATTACTTCCCCCTACGAACATTAAATTACATCTGACATCAGTGTTCATGTGCAATGTTCCTCCTGGAGGACACAATTTTGCAAGCACTAATCGCAATCAAGCATTAAATATTATTCCCCATGAATTATATTCTATCAAGGTTTGTTCTGATATTCTGAAACATGTTTCACTGAAAAATATTATCAAAAAAGGCCTAATATTGTCGATTGAGCTTATTTTTGTTTGAAGATTACCCTGTAGATAATTGACAAATGGGTCTCATTCAAGCATCAGAATATTGTTTCACATGATATGAATAATAGCCACCACAAAAAAAAACTGAATCTTTTGATTGCGTAAAAAATAACGAAATAAAAAAGGTCTCTTTCAACTTCAACACCCCATATCTAGAAAACTAATCATATACAATCGTGTTGGGCCAATGGACATTTCTCAAAAGGTGATCGAATACTACAACATACTTAAATTTCAAAAAAAAATTACCTGAGGCGATTTTTCATGAGAGAAGTGCAGGGTCATTTACAAGCATGTCAAAAGTAGTTGTGTATAAATATAGTATATTGTACAATGAGCATGAAATGGCATACAAAAATGGGGTCATGTCATGCAAATTGTACACTGTATTTTTTCTACGACCATCTGAATCATAAACAAATCTTTTTACCATAAACTTTCTTGCCATGATGATTTTACAACCTAAAAAACGAATTGAAGATACAAATATTGAAAATTACAATAAAAATCGAACCCTAGTCGATTTCATGAAACAAAAAAAAATTGGTTCATTTGGGATTTGAACTCTCACCCCCACTATCAAAATCCTGCTATAACGGTAAAGCTAGCAGAACCCAGCATTTATAAAAAAGAATTCCAAAAAAATCGGCAACATATTCAAACGTAAGCCTAAAATGAGCCTCAAATTTGGTTCTGCCAGCTTAACGTTAAGCTAGCAGAACCCGCGATATCTTCCACAATTAAAGAAAAAAAAATCAGGAATAGGGTGATAAATTAGCCTAAAATTGTGGCATAAAAAAATGATAATTCCAAAGTGGTTCTGCTAGCTTTCCGGGGTAAACCTAACTTTGTTTTTTTTTTCTTACATAATTCAAGAGGCAATGTGAATTAAGTCATCTGAGGTAAAAGAAAGTTAATGATGGTGATTCTGTTGCGGATATTCCTTTAATTAATGCAACAGTATGCCACCAATTAGACGCTATAATGAAGATAAAGCGGCACAGATTGTAAATCTTTATAACGATGGCTATAAGTTAAAAGAGATTACACTATGTCTCAATCTGCAGTATCGTATATCGTAAAATAGTTTTTGTACAATCGCTCACCAAACTTGCCTTCGATGCTTTCAGATTTTAAAGCAAAGTTGATGTTTTCCAAGAAATGTCATTTAGTGACAGCTTTTTGCTCTAAAGAGGAAATATTGGAATAATTTTTGCAATTTTGAAATGGGTGTTTTCACCCTACTGTGTATAGATATTGTAGCGATATTCTTCCTGGAAATTTTAATATTGTCAGTTTTAAATACGTTTATCAATTTTGGAGTCAGTTCTTGTATATATGGTAAAGATCTGTAGACTCACTAAATCTCTGCAAAACAGAATTGAAAGAATCTCTCATCCAAGTTTGCTCAAACAGAGTTTAGATGAGTTAAGGAACATTCTTATTGAGAACTCTTATCCAAAATCCTTAGTGGATAGCATACTCTATAGTGAAACAATCTTTACTACAATTCCTCCCACACCATCTCAAAATTCGGAAAGACATGAAAATACTCCATCAGTCTACAGATCTTTACCAAATATACAAGAACTGACCTCAAAATTGATAAACATATTCAAATCTGACAATATTAAAATTTCCAAGAAGAATATCACTACCATATCTAAATAACACAGTAAGGTAAAAATAACACCCATTCCAAAGTTGCAAAAATCCAACATTATTTATAAAATTCCTTGCATGGATTGTCCCAAGAGATATATTGGTCAGACGTCTAGAACACTGAATGGTCGCATCATTTCCCATAAAAGCCACTGTAGACGAAATGTTAATGCATGGGCTTTGGCAGAACATGTAAACTCAAGAGATCATAGAATGGATTAAAATAATACCGAAATTTTGAATAGTGAAACTAATCTATCTAAAAGAATTTTCATGGATATGGTTCAAATTGATAATGATGGACAGTCGATGAACAAAATAACAGAGTAATCGCCCTCTAATCAGAATCTTCCAACTTGACTTGAAAACTAAAATAATCTGTCACACCAATCATTTCATTTTACTTCATGTCTATTCTGTTTCCGCTTTTGGTCAATTTTATTATACATTGTCACGTTAGTAAGTACATCTTTTCTCAACTATATTTATTGTACATTTGCGTATTTTCAGTTGTCCTGAGGAAGGTAATAAACATTGCCGAAAGCTTGACGGTACCATAGAGTTTCCTTAGAAATTGCCCAAATTATTTTACTGCAACCTCACAATTTCTACATACTTGTATACAGCCAGTCACGAATTTTTTTATATATATATATATATATATTGGTATAAGTAAGAGTAAGTTTATGTAGATGTTAGGTTTTTAATTGTAAAATTGACTAATTTTTATCTTTTTACTTATATGAGTCTTCTACTTGTCCCATAACTTGTAAAAGTTCTTTTAAATGGACCAATTATTTCTATTCTATTCTATAGTTGTTGTAGTATATCCCTGAGAACGCCACTGGTGCGGAGAAGCCAGAAATGTGTTGTACCAGCAATAATTATCGTAGCAGAACGTTAGAATGTCTTTATAGACATTACCGACCAAAACCATCGAAAGCAACATATTATTTTACCGATACCCGATGCCCAGCGTATCAGTTCGTGGGTAGTTCACGCGGAGAATAGACAGTGTGTTGCGAGTTGCGATAGCGCGCGATTATGCACTCGAAATAAACTTTCGGTTTCTTTCAGTGATCATCAGTAATGTGGTCCTTCGTTCTCTGGACGATTTTCCATTTCGGTGAGTCAACGTCCGATTATCAAAGAATAATATTTTATTTAATAAAAATATTTATCCACAATCACGTTATAATTGAAATTTTATTCACACTTATGAACCGTATAAAGTACCTCTTTATCCACTAGTCCACTATACAATCTTGAATCAATCACATTTTACTCGTTTATTATTAATATTAACATTTGAATAAAATTGAAAATTAATAGCAACCATTCAACACCTTCCGATATTTTTGTACGTAATTTCAATGATTTTTGAGGAGTTGACAGCCGCTGTTAGAGAAAATAAACGTCGAATAATATTTTATGAAAAACTTCTGATTCTAAATGAATGTGATTGTGAATAAAACATTGTATTGATGGGTGTTTTAGATACATTCAATACGGTTAAAAAAATTAAATGCTCGAGCTTCGCTCTTGTATTCTTGCGTGAATAAAATGCTATCTAAAACGCTTATACAATAAATAACTATTGTTTATTCATACATATTACATATCTCATATTAGTGGTATCACTGCAATTGTGATTAAAGCGGCTTGTGCGTGATTTTCAATCAATCAAATCGAGATACACTTTATTGTCAGAAGAATAAACATTGGCTTAGACAAAGCATGGGTGTTAGTGGTTGGTGGACTGGAGAAATTGTGATTAATCCGAAGAAGACTGAACTTATAAACTTCACAAAGAAATTCACATGTTCGAAGATCTTTGTGGAGTTTAAGGTTCTGAACCAAATGATTAAGGAGGCT
This sequence comes from Chrysolina haemoptera, assembly GCA_958298965.1. Lineage (NCBI taxonomy): Eukaryota > Metazoa > Arthropoda > Insecta > Coleoptera > Chrysomelidae > Chrysolina > Chrysolina haemoptera. The sequence goes on along the minus strand of OY282603.1, from coordinate 949,433 downwards.
CCCTCTGTGAAGAATGCAAAACAAAATACTTCGTATCGTCACGGACAGCGACAGGTACATTCGGCTGAAGGCGTTACGTGAACTGGCCAACATAGAGAAAATCGCAGAAAACATCAAGAACATATCTGAGAAGTTTTACAGATACTTCATCCTGGGGAGTCCATTGACCAGGAATATGACCAGCATCAGACCTCATAACAACCAGCGCTACAAGAAACATGGAGGTCCCATATATCAAGCTCTGGACATCTTCCATAAGATTCCAGAATAAGCCACTAACATCGCCATAAAGCACTACATGGTCAAAACCCAGTTTTTTCTTTGTTTTTCTGGAATATACCTCGCAGAAACATAGCATTAATAAACTTTAATAGCCTGATGATCTAAATAACATAAACATGAAAAATCCCCAACATAATTTAAGAGGAGGTGTGAAAGGTACCAAGTATGGACCAATACATTGGCAAAATAGGGGATGATCTGCTAACATCGCAGAGGCAGAACCATTATCCTCAGAGATATGGTTCTGTTCAGGCCAGTTCGCCAGCCCGCCGACTTGTAGGAAGGGCAGGACAAACCCGCCCCACCCCACACCATCGAGCTCCCTGTTCCTTTCCTTGGGCGGAAATATAGTTCTATTGTGTGCACTTTGATGAAACGAAAGATCACTCTTTTTAATTAATTAATTATTATTAATTTAGGCAGAATTCTATTCAATGCAAAACCTAAACGAGACAGAATGTAAAAATCAGGGATATATAGTTTAGATAGAATTAATTAATTAATTAATTAATTAATAATAATAATAATTTAGGCAGAATTCTATTCAATGCAAAACCTAAACGAGACAGAATCAAAAAATCAGGGATATATAGATTAGAATGCGGGGAATGCTCTGCAGTATATACAGGCCAAACCGGTAGAAATTTTGACGTAAGGTTCCGTGAACACGTCGGTTTAGACAAAAAATCAACAATGTACGAACATCTACAAGAATCCAAACACAAGATAAGTAAAGATAACCTCAAAATTATACACACATGTAATAAAGGGAAGACAATGAATCTGTTGGAAGCCATGGAAATTAATAAATCAATTAAAAACCCGAAATTTGAAACCCTCAACGAGCAACTCGATTTGTGTAGGTCTCCACTTTTGAATTTATAAATTTGACAACCCAGGTAATTTCCATCACTTCCAGGGTCTAAATTTATATTGTTTCACCTTTGTTCTCTTAATTACCTCTCCATCCAGCCTACCTGCAAACTCCCTATATAACTAGGCTTAGAGTTCAATTGTATTAGTTAGTTTTTATACTTGATAATGGGATAAAACCCGAAACCGGTCGTACCAATAAAAATCTAGTGGAAATAAGACAAAAGAGTGTTCTTTCGTTTCATCACAGTGATCATGAATTTCCACAAAATAAACAAGTCATCAATCACATCTATTGTGTGCGTTATATATATATATTTATTGTGTTCGTATTTTATACTATCCGTTTTTATTTATACACATCTTTTGTTAATGTACCATCTGTGATACACGATAATGTAATTGAATAAATAATTTTGATTTTGACAAAGCATAATTCAGTGTATATTGAACCCAAATTATTGCTTGAGCATTCTTCGAAAAATGATAATTGCCATCGTTGATTGTTATATGATTGCTGTATTATTATCGAAAGACAGTAGACATTGGAAAGTAATATACTTATTTGATATTATCGACAAGATTTTTGTAGGTACCTATATAAAACACCAACTTTTCTGAAGAAAATTTTCTTCTAACGAATGGTAATAAAAATGTTACACAAATTTTTGACATTCACTTGTATACTGCGAGACATAAAAATCTTGTTTACATTTGGCACCAAACTACTTGAGTTAAAATTCACGATCATAAAACCATCAAAGTTCAAAGTCAGCAGCAAGCTTGGAAAATAACGGCAATAATAAAATCAATAACGTGTATCAAATTATCACAAAATTAGTGGACGGAGACTCGTGCATTGCGAGCTGTTATCAAATGAACTAATGCATCGAATTGGACGAATTATTTTATTTCTGTAATGATATATCATTTCCAAATCAATTGTGCACTAATATGCAAATATTTGCTAACTGCTTTAAACAATATTAAGGTTATTCGAGCACCAATCATTTTAGGCAGGAGACACACCGAAAAATCAAAAATGTTTCAACGCAAAACGTTTTTGACTGATTTGTCTTCTCCACGGATAATACGAAGTACGGCAAAACTGGAAAACGTCTTTGGTTCTTAAAAACTGTTCGAAACAACAATTTTTGAGTGAAGTTGTTTTGTACGAAGGCGTACAACGGACATGTATTATTTTTTTCTTAATTTCGAGTTATAACTCGAAATTAGTGTAGTATAGTCAGAATTTTGATAAAAGTTCTGAAATTGAAGTGGTGGGTTGATTTATTGACGTAATTTTCAAATTTTATTCCCATATAACTTTTTTAGAGTCCATTGCTCTCTCATCTGCAAACTCAAAACAAACGCCCACTTACGAATACAAACCTAGAAAATGCCGAGTTTTGTTGACCATTATTCTCTACAGTAAAACCATATCAATTAACACACGAAAAGTACGTTGGTCGTAATAGTGTGGTCTTATCAGTATTTCACCTTCAAATTCGACAGTGCTTCGAACAAGTTTTTTATGTCACAAGGATAACTGTTTCAAAGAAAATATACAATATAACTGATGTTATATTCTTCAAAGACTCATTTCGTTGAACCCTCTAGCAGAAACTACCAATTTCAATGTTTGGAAAGGTTTACCACCCACTTTGACGTCACGCTTAGCAGGGTGAAAAAAGTATTCATTCAACTATAATCACCCAAATGACGTATTTTTTTATATGAAAATGTGATTCGTAAAAAATATGTAAAAACCTTGAATTATAAATTTCAGTAACACTGAAACCTTCGAATATACCCACTAGAAAACTCGAGAGCAAAATACAGGAGTACCTTAATTTAAGTTAGGTACGTATAAAAAAATGTATTCTGTTCACACTGAAAAAATCGAATTTTGACAAAATGAAAAAATAAGTGTACCTTAATAATCATTACTTCATCTGCACTATCATTTTGGCAGCTATTTTCCGGCACACCTTCTATGAAGATTTTTCTAACGCAAAATATACTGACTCATATTATCTATTGAAAATTATTAGTATATACATATATCACATCAACATCTAATGGAACGATTTAAATTAATGTTTGATCGCATCTGGTTCAAACTTTTCTGGATAAACTATGCTATTGTAGATCATGAACTAAATGTATTATCAACAATATGTTTCAAGTGCCAAAATATTTACGTAATTGGACTCATCTGAACGTTGATAAAAACAGATCTGTTACCGATAACTATACTATAAGTTTCCTCCAGAGCCGACTTTCATTTATAACGGGATAAGAAAATTTGAAAATTGTATTAAGAGCAAACAATACCTTTGATGAAATCGGTTTTGAGCGTTCAGTTTAAGTTTTTTGCGAAAATTTTGTTGGTGCAAATGACTCAATTTGTTTGTAAGAATGTTTTGAGTCAAGAATTTTATCATCAAGAGAAACCTTCGAAAGTACTATAAAAAAGTAGTGGATCCCCATATACACACCCCATACACCCCATATATTATTTCCATTCTGATAGAAATAGTGCTATTTAATGTAATCGTTTGCATTCAATCTGAAAAATATGATTGAAGGAATCTGTACATGAAATATTAAAGATGAACTGATCTCTCAAGAAGTTGGCCACTCGCGCTAGCCTTAAAACTCAATCAAATTAGTGCTAGCGAATAAGCTACTCCATCTCTACTCTATTTCATATCGAAGACTTCGTTAGAATATCAAACGTATCCAATTAATGTCACTTTTTGTTTGTTTGTGAAACATTTTGAACTTATAAATAATCCCAGTCCTGGCCTGTATGTTTATTTAACGTAATCTTGGAATTTATCTCTGTCACCTGTTGGTACTCGAAACTACTATTTTTCTTCCAAATGGCGTGACATTGTGAGCTTAAGAATGCAGAACAGCAAAGAAAAAGGTATGAGAACAATAACTTAAACATCAAAACACCCTTTTTAGTTTTATGCACCCCCTGGTATGACTTGGCAGGTAAATAATTATTTGATCGATTCCAAGTGTAATCAAAAGTGTTTTGAAATGTTTGAATATTCGCTTTAACTTTAACACAGATTGTTTGGAAAGTTGATACACATGGTAATGTGTCTCAATAAAATAATTCGACAGTCGATTGATTGAAATAATGTACTCGATTTGATTATAGTTATAGTGTAGTGGAAATATTTTAGCAGATACTCCAGTTATATTGTCCTCCATTCTGTCTATTTTCGAAATGATGTATGAAAATAAAACAAAGCGATAATTATGTCCATATAGTGAAATTAGTCGAGTAATATCTAGATGTTTTGGTTGGACTTCAACACGCTTTATAAGAATAATTTTTTTTTTATTATCGGATCATCCCTTTTTATTATACATTTAAATTGTCAGCAATATTTCCGTTTCTTAAATCGGTGTGTGCTTAATGCCCCTGACTTAAGAAGACATTTGGGAACCAGTATGACTGCGCGTCTATTCAAAATCCGTTGGAAATTAAAAGAAAGTTTTCGTGAAAAATTCAGGAGCGGCCGCGAAGGTCTCCGGATTTGACCCCTATGGATTACTTAATCTGGGGCTGTACAAAAATGACCTTGTCGCCATGTAGACTATTTTTGTAGGCTGTTTTATTCGAAAATGTTTTAACATAACTCTACAGAGCAGAAAAAATCCGTTGAAGAATTCTCAAGACGGAAAATTGCTTGCTTTAAACGTGATGTTTCTATTTCAGTTACTGCTGTTATATTTTAATACTTATTTGCTTGATATTATGTTTTGGGTACTTTTTCAAATTAGTTTTTTAATCAATAGAGCTGTTCTAGTAATAACCTGAAAAATTTTAATAAAAATAATCAAAAATATGAGTTTGTGTATCTGGATGAAACAAAAAGTAACAACTTTTTCAGATAACAATTTACAAACATTTTTAGAAATATATGAAATTTGACATGTAAGAGTAATTCAAAAAACTATGTTACGTCATTCATCGCCATCTATGAACCACAAACGATTACCAAAGGGAAATGCTAAATTATCTAAAAAAAAGTCCATGTTACATGTGACAATATATATACTTCAAACTAGGAAAACCCATAAAATATGATATCTATAATCTATGATTTATTCAAAGAATGCTCAATGATTACGCAAAGATTATTTTGCAATTCTAATATCACATAATATAACACTCTTCGTCAGATCTTCCGATTTGGCAAGCATTCTGTTGTTTGTACCATGTTACGAAAGATTTTCCAAGATCTTCATCAATACTCTATAGTAGTTTTATGATCTAAATTAGTGCATAATTAATAATTGTTGTTGAATGTTGAGTTAGTATGATGTGCATCGTAAGGTTGGGAGAAAATCAATAAACAACTCAATTTTTGTGTTGCTGACTATTCTTTGTCAGTGTTAGCAATATCCATTTTGTGTTATGAAATATTTCGATGTATTGGATGCTAGGCGAACTTTACCATTACGCGATATATGGAAAACAGGATCCATCACTAAAAATAGGTAAAAAATGAAGCGTCACTGTTACATAAATATTATAATTGCCACCAAAACTACTGATATTTATGCATAATAAATACATAAAATTCTGTCCTTTACTGTCTTTGCAAACTTCACGGTTCTATTTGGAGAATTTATTGTGGTCATGTACGTACAGTTCTAGAGGCTCTATAAATCCTAGTTTCTCCTCTAGAAATATCTGGACCTTTTTTTATATCTTGTCAAACTATTGAAAACACAACTCTCTCCTTTTTGCAAGATTGATCTTGCATCTCACTAGCTTTCTCGAAATCTGGAAACTTCTCAGTAATCACATGCGTTGTTTGGAGTATGAAGTGCGACAAGTGTCTTATAAAACGTGTTTCCTATACTATTTTTTCTATTTGGCATTTTTTTGCAGTTTTTTATTGGAACAAATTGTTTTTTTGAAATTATTTTTTCATCTACCCAAAAAATTGCTTCAAAGTAATTGCATTTTTGGGACATTTTTGAGATTTTTTTTGTAGAAAAATGGATTGAAATAGTAATTTACGTATCAAGTGAGTAAAGTGATACTTTTTTTACGAGTAGGAAATGTTCCTACGAGTAAAAAACACACTTTACTCACGAGTTTTAAACAGCCATTGGATTACGTAGTGTAGATTAGGCCCAATAGTTCCTTAGAGGTATATGCTATTATTTTGAATATATTCGCCGCGATAGTTTGAAATTTTGACAAAACTTATTTAATAGTAAGAATGCTAAGAATATTATTGGTGAAACATTTGTATATCAGATATTTGTAGGTTATTAGTTGCCAAAGAAAATGAGAACTGGCTTTATGGCAGGATTTCATTATTATTTGGATCTGTCACTGTTGTTGCATGAAACTGTCGGTTGTCTAGCAACAGCCGTTAAAAAAAGTGCACTTTTTTTTACGCTTTTCCGTTTAATAATGAAATCGTATGTTGACAGTGAAATATTGTAATACTTTACGCACACAAACCACACAAAAAAGTGGACTTTTTTTGACAGTTGTAGAAAAATACCTATTTCAACTACGATTCTAGTATTCATAGTACCTAGTGCACACCCTTGTTTACTGCATGGTGTTGCTGCCAAGGTTTTGATCAAGTGCAAGGCTATGGATAACAACCAATGTTAGGAAAACAACTTTTAATGAGCCAAGAAATAGATAATGATGTATGTTCAGTTGATCTTTAGACTTACTATAGTCATGAACTTTGTTGCAATTGTTCGCCTGTATTCCACATGAGAACTATGAACCGATAAAACGATTCATTATACTTATATAATTTTCGGTATGAAAGGACCACGCATTTTATGGAAAAATGTCTTGAAGGTGAATTTTTTACCTAAAAATTGAGTATATTGGAAACGACCCAGTAGAAAATATTCCTTTTTTGCTTTATAGAAAAATCATTCACGAATGTTGGTAATATATTATAATAAATTTTAGTCGATCAACGAACCATTCTGATTGATCCTCAATTCAGGCAAAAACCCTTGGGACGTTCATCCCTGTCACTATCGAATGTTAATTTCATCGGGAAAACAGAAACTCCACAAATATTCAAGAAACGTAGTTACGACTGCAACTGGATTTTCAGAATTATTGCTAATATAAAATGAAATAACAATATCAATTGAGCACGATAGCTAATTAAAATATCATAAAATCGCACCAGTATGGAGGAAAACCCATATTATTATCTCATTTTTATATTTTCCCTCACTATTTCATTTCTTTGGATTTTCTCCCGGCTCTGAAATTTGGATCCATCTATATAGTCGTCTTTCCCAAGAAACGCGATTTTGCTTATAATGATAATAATAATAATATTAATAATAATAATAACCTGAAAATATATGCCTCCGGAGAAAAGGATCTACATCATTCCTTGAGGAGTTTGACATAGAAATGCCAAAATATACAAGTTAACCGATTAAAAATCATTTTGAATCTGATCTCACGTGATCGAAAATAAATTGCTTTAATTTACAACCCCAAAATTACAATTCACTACTACTCCCTAGTTCCGAGAAATTCTCTGTCTTAATCGTCGTGGGACACCCTGTATATAAAGAAGATATCTAAGTAGTTGTTTTTTTTTCAGAAATTGTATTATCAAAAACCCACGATGAAGAACAGGATGAATATAGGAGCGGCAGATTTTCAGTCGCATATCATATTCTTCTACCCGTGGCCGGACTGACTTTGTTCCTGCTTGGAAAAAAGCATTTGTTCACAAAATTGATGCTACAGCTGGACAGAAACTGTGTATCAGGTGAGCCGCAATTTATCAACTTATTTGTTACGCCACTGTCCGTTGGGTCGATATGGAGCCCTTTTTTTTCTTTTCGTCATCCGGCTGCGCCAGTACGATCAATCCTTAAAAGTCTTCAGGAAACTTTTGAATCGTAGCAATTTAAATGAAAAACTGCTAAGAGTATATCCTGACTTTTTAAAAGCTTTAAAACTCATCTCCTAGAAACACAAACTAGGAAACTATGAAAGTAAAAATTCCTCAGAGCAAGAAACGCGTGACCATAAAAACACTGAATGATTCGGAATAAAACTTTATTCAACCAGATGTCCTCCAAGAGCCCTTTTCGTCATGATAATACGGTGAAGATGATAAAGAATGATAATAATAATCAGCGTGGTCTAACCAAGCATACTCGGGGCGGTATTAATTATGTAAAATATATCTGTTATGTTGAAAGCATATATTTATCTTACAGGATGAACTTTCTAACGCTCTGCAATCACTACATTCGAGACTGAAATATTTTTTCTGAGTATCCCTATTCTGAGACAAGTATTCGTATTAATGCGATGTTTGTACATTCATTTGGTCTATTACTATCCCACGTTATGTGTTATTATGTCTAAACCGACAGATTCCATGCCAGTTAGGTACGACTTCGAAATGCAGTTTGAAGTGGTCACAAACAGAGAGATTATGCACAGAAAAAGCACCTCAACTGGGAAGGGATGCATCAGATGGATGAAAGGGTTGGAGTGGGCGTTATAGGACCAAAGTTCAGGCTCTCAAAACACCTTGGTAACACCCCAACCATCTTCCAAGCAGAAGTGCATGCTATAGAATTATGTGCCCAGGAATGCCTTGAAAGAGGCACTCGAAGGGCAGAAATCTCTATACCTCTATCAGATAGCCAAGCAGCACTAAAAGCTTTGAGGTCATACACCTGTGAGTCTAAGCTGACTTGGTACTGTAAAAAATCTCTGAGACAACTGGCAAAAAACAATCAGGTCACCCTGATGTGGGTGCCAGGTCACAGCGGAACTAAAGGTAACGAAGAAGCAGATTGACTTGCCAAAAAAGGGGCAAACACAATTTCCCGGCCCAGAACTCTTTTTTGGACTCTCCAAAGCCCACTTGAAAGAGGAGTTCCGACGCTGGGAAACCGATGAAATGAAATCTCACTGGAATAAAGTGCCAGGACAAAGACAAGCAAAAAGACTAGTGTGCCTATCGCCAAAGAAAGCTAAACAGCTTCTCGAGTTGGACGAGAAAGACTTGAAAATGGTAACGGGACTCCTCACTGGACACTGTCCTCTGGGGTACCACCTCAAATAGATTGGTGAATCAGAACATTTGCTTTTCTGCAAGAGGCTTAAGTTCCTGGAAAAGGCCCTCTTAACGACCTCCGACATCAGGAACCTAGCTAGCTGCCAGGAAACTCATAAACTTCACAAGAAGTCTCGGAATCCCGGGCCTCGAATAGACCAAGGGTCACGCACAAAAGAACTTACAGGTCGAAGAGCTTGTGGGGCTGCACAGCCTGTACGACCCCCCTACAATCTACATCCCGCCTTATGTGTTATTATAGTTTTCCGTTTTTTTTTTCAGTGTTCTGTCCATCATTCAGCAAAAGAGATAAGCTGCTCAAGTGGGCCTGCAACAGACTACCATCGACATGGTCATCTAAATCGAGTGCGACGTTATCGGGTGGCATAGCCGACCTTTGGAAAGATGGTTCCCTTCTTTGCACGCTGTTGAACACGGCCATACCCGGAGCATGCCCAAATCCGTACAGACACTGGAAACAGCCGCCGGCACACGCACAAGCCATCGCGTATAAGTACCTCGGGATAATACCGGTAGGTATTTTGATTTTTTTCAAAAATATGACTAAGATATTCATAAAATCCTTTGTGGAATCATCTACCGCTGAAAGACAAACTTTAGTCGCTATTTTCCAACGTTCAAGATAACCTCTTGGGAGGTATTCATGTTGAAAAGGGGAACATTCTCCATGAAAATTGAAAAAGGTGATTTATTTGTAATATTTAACAAAAAACAACTACCTCTCCGGCACAAGCCACGCTGGACATTGAACTACATCATTTGATCTCTCCAACTTAATTTTTTCAATGTTTAGCCGAGTCTCAAACTGATTAATGTATTTTTCAGATTTTTACCGATGAGGATCTCTCAGGAAACCTATCCCCACCCCTAGAATGCAGCTTCATCAAATACCTGAACGACATCCAGCGAGCCATGGATGAAATATTAGAAAACAGCGAAAAAGACAGACCGGTCACTGCCCACTACGTTGCCAGAGGCATGGGGCTCTTCTCGGGAGAACAACACAAAAAGGCGGGATTCTATGTCTACTCAACTGACGAAGAAAACTCCAATGGTAACGTGATGGTGCAAATAAAGGGCCCTTATGGCACTTATGGCAACGCGACGATAACGCCACGCGGAAAGTCACTCAAAACACCCGAAGTGAACATAATATCGGACTCAGTGCAGTCCAAGGAATTTCTGAAACCCTTGTCAAAGCAAGACTTCAAGAAGAATTTTTCCAAGTATTTCAAAAAGTACAACCAGAAGCACATAGGCGAGGAAATAGTTATTGACGTGGTTACTGAGGATGATAGGGCAAAGTTGACGTATGTCCCGAAACACTATGGAATGTATGAGATCAATATCATCTCTAATGGAGAACTACTCAAAGGTTGTCCCTTCAATGTCCACATCTTCAGCAACGATTCAGGAGACGAAGCATCCGCATGCGAAGATAAATCCGAAAAACCGAGATCATATCAGAAAAGAAAAGTGATTTCTAAGACTATCGATTTAATCGACGAGAAAATTCCGTTGTCAGTGCTCAAAGAGAAGTACCAGACCCCAGAACCTGTGGTTGAAACGGAAAAAGCACCAGTGAAACCAAAGTTCAATTTTATAGAAGTGGTGGAAGAGATCACAAGGAATAACGAGGAATTCAAAGATATTTTCGATGTGGGACAGACAGGTGAAGTAACTGAAACTTGTTTGATAGAGGAACTAGATGGACTTGGCGCTTGTTCTGCGCAAAACGATGACGAGTTTTCGATAGTATCCTGCGAACCCATAGTTCAAGAAGCAGACTCTACTACTTCACTGGAAGTTGAAGCTCCATGGCAATTAGAAATCGAAGAAGTTGAGAATGACTGCCTGATAAACTATAACGTTGAGATTGAAATACCTGTTATAGAGGAAGAAGAACAAGAAGGTAACGTTGAAAATGAAGAAATGGATATGGCATACATTTCAGAAAATGGAAGAGACTCGTTTCACAGTGAACAGGACTCCAAAAACCATCAAAATGCCCCTCTACAAGGCTATAAGAACGAGTCGTGTGACGAAAATTCAGAAACTCATCTGCCCAGAACAAGAATATCGAATAAAGAGGAAACGTTGTTTATCAGGGTTCCAAACTTGGTGGAAAACTTTCACAATCCAATACTACAGAGCAGTGATGGAGGCGAATTGTGTTGCAAACAGACTTCAGAAATTGATCAGGCCCCTCTTTCAGACATCCCAGAAGCTGCTTACCTAACCAGAGATTCAAAAAAAGAACCAGAGTTGTCTCAAAGCGAAAGGTATTCGAGAAACCATACTATATAATGTGTATGCATGATTAAGGGTCTTATGGTGTTTGTCCATTCTTCCTCTCTAATCTGCCTTTCATCATTAGTGTGATTCACTGTATCCAAGTCATCGTGATATTCCTTCCTTTCTTCTATTTGTAGGAACATAATTTATAACTTGTTTTGGCCACCTTTTTTTATCCATTTTCATAACATGTCCAGTCCAGTCCAGTTCGCTTGGTATATGACCCAACCTTGACGTCCTAGTTGTAAAAGGTCATCTGTTTCTATTGTCTCATGTCAATATTGGTTCCACAATTGCCTTGTAGATTGCGACTTTGATACTTATTCTTAACCTTGTTCAACTCTGTGCTCTATATCTATAGTCGATGATCCTTCACTTGATATAATGCTTCCTAAACATTTGTAGTCTTCAAAGGACCCCGCACCGGTCTTCCTGATCTTCTCCTATTTTCTTCTGTCTGTCTGTCTGTTTGCAATCTATTCTTCAAGCACGTGCTCTCTGAAGTCTTTGGTGCGCAGCCATATCTGATGTCTACTACATTTTCAATTTTCTTCATCCACCAGTCTTGAATCCCTTGTTGGGATTTTTCTTAATGTCCTAGTGCTTCTTATGCTGCTTGGTGTTGGGTATGTTTGATTATGTCATACCTCATGTCTGTATTAACAGCCTTATTAATTTTCTGGAGTTTTGCAGCCATGGTGACCTCAAGGGAAATAAGCTGCTTGTTAGCGCATTGAATCCGTCTCTGCATAGTCTTGACGATGGAAACATCGCCCGGATTTCAGAAAATGGGCTTGACGTGCCTGATAGTCAACAAAATTTGGATGACCACCAAGACTTGTCCCTGCAAAGTATAGAAGAGGAAGATAACTTGGTTTCAGAAAATGAAAACAATTCAACCGATAGCGAACAGCATTCAGCAAAACATCCATCGTCCCTGAGAGATATGACGTGTAATGTAAACCAAAATAATATACCGAACAAACAAAGTACGATCGCAGACAATAATTCGACAGTAAACAATCGAGCAGCTATGCCAATGTTTACTGACCAAAGTGTTATAAATGCCGAAGAGGATGGTGAAAAATTAAATTTTCAAATCGGGTCCAAATATATGAACAACAATATAAACAGAATAAAAATTCCAGAGAAGTTTGTGGAAAATCCAAAAACGATCGTGAAAAACATTTTGGAGCCCAGATATTTTAGCCAAAAAATATCGAATTCGGAAAGGTCAGATACGACAGTTACAGCCAAAATAGAAAATTATACAAGAAGTGAACACAGGAAAGAAAAGATCAGTGATAGAGACGTCTTTCTCGGCAATATGGTGGGGGACACAAACAAAGTAAAGCTTAACGCGACTCCCAGTAGATTTTTCAAATCCCAAGACCCTTCCACACGCAGTGAAAATACTTCTCCAATATGCCCCGACCATATTGCCCCAGAAGTTGATTTCATGCAGCTGTCAGTGGTGGAGAGGCGAAAGGTTAGTATACACATAATAATAACAATAATAATGAAAATGAAGAAATCTGCATTGTTCACAATAAGCTTGTCAAGAGAGAAACAAGATGTCCTGTCCTACCAGGACGACGCTTATCGCCATATTCCTATACAATAGGAATAATTGGGTAGAAAATCCATCAGAAAACAACTACTTTACTGGGTAATAACGCTGAATTACATCTAATGAATTTCCGTGCAGAGTTCCTACAAGGTTGGCTCCACAATTGCTAGTTGCATGGAAATGTTTATTGAAACATTTGGACCGCCTACAGATCTATTTCTGGGTTCTTGCCCTCATCAGTATAGGGTAGGTCTCTGCAGACAAGAACTAATGCCTGCAACATGTGACTAATGTCTCCATGCAACTAGCGATTGCGGAGAAATCCTTGTAGAAACTCTGCATGGAAATTCATTAGATGTAATTCAACGTTCGTCGTGGTATTAGCCAGGAAAGTAATTGTTTTCTGATGGATTTTCGACAGAATTATTCCTATTGTATATGATTATAGCAATAAGCGTCGTCCTGGTAGGTTTCTCTCTTGACAAGCTTATTAAATCAATCCCGCAAGTTTTGGGTATTGCTTTGGTTGAGGGGCTGGCGTTCAGATGGCGCCCGTGGTTTAGTGAACGCTAGGCTGCGAGCGGTGTCTCAGCTTCTGCCTTGACGGGGAGAGTTTGTTGAACCACTTGTTGCAGACATTAGATATTGTCTGCAGAGACCTACCCTATACTGATGAGGGTTAGGATGCCGGATTCGTGCGATACAATTTTTGTTGCACATTTATCGTTGTTTTATGGTACACCGTGTATCCCAACATATTCAAATCATACATTTTCGGAATCAGCATAAAATTTTGAGTATATCGGTGGTAATTTCGAGTGAATTTGATGACTTTGGATTTTTGGCGATTTTTTTTTTTTGATATTTTTTCGGCTGAAAATTAATTCTCTTCCGATCGACTCAAAAGTCACAGCATATACTAACTTCGGCATGGTTGAAAATGTTATCTAATGCGGTATCACATGAACCCTACTCCCATTAAAGATTTAAGGGTTGGAGCAGACCCCTCCGAGGGGCTTGAAGTGACAAAGTCGAGAATATGCGCAAAAGATGTCCCCCTTGCGACGGGTCCAAGCGTTTCATTTCCTGCGAACGATAAATACGAAATATCGGCCTTGTTTCGTTTTCGCTGGGCCACCCTGTATATATTCCACAAAAATAAACACTCGAAAAATCTATTTCTGAATGATTTTTCACTACTACGACGTTTTGAATTTTCCAGATTTTCGCCCAGAACTCCAAAGACAGCTTAACCAGCTCGAAGAACTCCTCTTTTTCGGAAACCGAAAATACAGACGGATCCCGTACCGGCAGCCATTACGAAATGGAAGGCCTCAGCGTTCTGAACGTTCTAGACACCCTGAAACAATCCAGGAGTTCGATCGACGAGAGTTTTTCCATGTCCAGCACCAAGAGTTTACCGGACATCTCTTTGGATTCGGAGGGAGCGTATTCCGATTCGGTCAGGGAGAGGAAGAATTTCTGGGAAAACGTTTCGCGCAGCTCGAGTTCGGTGTCGCTGATGTCGACAAAGAAAATAACGAATAGAATGAAAGAAGGAGAAAGGTATGATATGTTTTTCAACTTCGGGGGTGAATTTGAAGAAATTTAATAATTGACGTCAAGGATCGTCTCAAATGTTGTGAATGTGTTTTTTCTTTTGAAAATTACCAAAATCAACTAATCAGCAGAATACGTATCATACGTATGGGCCAGTTTGTTTAGTTTATGGTGTTCACCCAAGAATAAATAAAAAAGAATTAATATATACCTAGCAGATGTTGGGCAAACATGGTCGAAGTTCAACTGAGTTGATTTTCCCCTTCGTCACCTGGTTGCAACTAACCTGATGATATATAGTCTGTGAACTTCGGTTGGTCAAGTTGCAAAACAAATTTCTTATGGACAATATTTGAGAAATATACAGTGTGTCCATGAAGTAACCCCCCCCTGTTAATTTTTGAACGGATTGGATATTTCCTTTGATTTTTTTTTTGGTGGAATGGTAGTTTATAAGCTACATTTTGACACAAACAAAATGTATCTGAATGGTGAGTAGTGTGATACCTCATTTGAAACGTCTTTTAATTCTCTATATGACTGCAGCCAAAGCAAAATGGCGGTACATAATATTATAACTCTTATTGATTAACCTCAACACTGTTGACTTTTGAAAGGATTGGAATTTTGCTCTAAAATTTTATCTGGTTCAATTATAGTTCATAAACTACTTTTTGCCACCAAAAAAAAATCGGACTGCTAACTAAAAAGGTGTTGAATGTTGAACATCTATATCTAGAGTATTGAACGCATTTGTACCTGACCCTATAGAGGCAAAAAAGCATCTATAAACAGAAGTTGTCTCTTTTGGTCCCTAAAATAGATACTATACCTAAAAAATAATAAAATATTACAACTCATATGATTGCACGTATTCAGTATCATGTCCTTTAAACCTACAACGAATTTGACTTGATTTTTTTCAATTACTAGATGCAGACTGACCTGGAGAAAACCCATCGAGAACATCTCGAAACCCGAGGAAGTCACCATTCAAAAAAACTCCGACCTATACAAATCAGCCGATGACATTCTTTCCATGACACAGAGCTTGGCACGCCAAAACTCAAAAAATTACAAGTCCATGGGCGATTCCTTGAACGAAAGCGAAATGCTTACGATCGACGAAAGGAAAAAGATGCTGCTCAAGCAAAATTACGAACTGGAGAAACAGGAGAGGGAAAGGTTGAGATCTTTGAAGAAGAAAAGCGTCATGTTGTACGATTCGAAGAATATTAATAAAGGCTCAGAAGCTGGGAAAGTCGATGCGAAAACTGAAACACGTTTATCTGTCATAGGGGAGAAGATTAGGAAGTATAATAGTGGTGAGTTGATTTATTCTGATTACTTTCATTGCGGACTTCTATTGTCAGGATTGTTACTATGAGCACGACGTTTTAATCGATTTTTCATCGCCGATCAATATCAAGTGTGTACTTGTCTTTAGGTAATTACCAGGACTGCCTGATATCTTAAACGGCCATACTTAAGCGTGGTAATGGTAATGGTTCCAGAAGCCGGTCCTGTTCTGGCAAGATTTCCTGGAAACAGTCCTATCCTTCTGGTTTTTCTTCATGTCCTTCATCTTTCTGATATTGCGGAGTTTTCAGAAGCCGGTCCTGTTCATCTTGATATTCTTCAACTTGTGAAACTCGCTGCAACCGGTCCTGGGGTAGGATTCCGTGTACCATAGAATTTTAGTGTCGACAGTTTTGTCTCTGTCTCTCTAATGAATTCAATGTCATCTCACTTTTTCTGCCAACAACGTTGAATTTTATGGGACCCGGAATCCCATCCCTGCTCTTCTTGTCTTCTCCTCCGACATATTTTTCCTTTCTTCTCTACAAAAACTTTACGAAGCAGGTCTTCATATCCTTCTTCTAATTTTGTCTGGCTTCCGCTGCTTCTTTCTCTTTGCACCGTCGTTCTTCATATTCTTTTCATTGTGCTTCATATTTTTTTTTCTATTCACGCCTTCGTTCCTCATTTTCTTTTCGTTATGCTTCATATTTTCTCCTTGCAATAATCTCAACAATCATCCTTGCAATTATCTCTTTCCTTTGTTCCAGCTTCCAGCCTCCCGACTAAAGAAGAAAACAACAACAACATTACTTTTTCAAAACCTGACACAACCAAATCAAATAAGATAGGAAGCGTTCACCAAAACGATCTGCTGGTCCCATCTGGAACACCAAGAAGGAGGGCAGGATCTCAGTTCAAACGCGCAATAAGATATTTTCAGAAGTTGGAGGAGAAATCTCAGGGTAAAACCAAAATGAAAACTCCAAAGAAAGCCAGGAAATTCACTTTGCAGATTACCTCAAAAAAGGTGCGAAACAGAAGAAAAGGCGGCAGCTTGAATCTATCAAAAATTTCGGATAGATTTTCAGTGAATAATCTGTACGAGGATGTTATTGGAAACGGAAAAGGGAGCTTCAAGGGCACTCCCAATCGGACAGCTCTTGTAGAAGCTCTCGCAACTTTTTCCAGGAAAGAGAATTCCAAGTATGATTTCAGTGAGAGCGAGGATGATATAAAATATGAAATATTCAAAAATCATATCAAAAGTAGGAAAAGGAGGAGTATAAGGTCAATATTTGACGTGTATTACTGATTGTTATTTATTTATTGTAGATTTTACGTTTTTGTTATGTTATTTTATTCGTTACAGTTGATAAATTACAGAAAACATGTTTGTTTCATTTGAACAGAGACTCATTTGCACCCTTACTGATAGATGACCTTTACAGAAAATTATCATTTGATTTGACTGAAACCGCTGCATGGAGAACTACAGTTTCTGATTTTCTAAGAATTGATATATCAAAAGGTGAATCCCTGAGAAACAAAAAAGAGACTTGTGTTCCTAAATTGAGATTTATATAACTGAAAAGATATCAATCCATTTTTAGAACCATTGCCAGATTTAGGGGGGCCTATGGGACTGTCAGCCCCCGGCGGCGAATTTTAAGAGGCGGTAAAGCAAAGCAGCAATATACTCGTCGCCGACGAGGCGACAAGTATATTATATTGCTTCTTGCTTTTTATAAGCTACCTCTTAACTCGTCGCCTTTTGAAGCAAACGCGCAATTAGCGACCGCCGGCACCGCATCAAAAGGACTAGGTTGAGATACTGTTCTTGTGAAAATCACAACATTCACTAATGAAAAGTCAGCGGTACCTTGGACGCTACAATACAAAACGAGTTTTCGACATTTTCGTTCAAAAATTCGGAATCAGCACACCAAAATACGTTCAAGGACGAACTTTTTAAATTCGAAAAATGAAAAATAAAAAATTTCAGAAAATTGGATTTTCTACCTTAAACACCCTTTTCCGGCTAAATCTTATATCTGAGCACATAAAAATCATACATTTTCGAAATGAGCATGAAATTTTATGTATACAGTGCAAATTTCAAGTCGATGTGACGACTTAGTATTTTTCATGATTTTTAGGGGTGAACCCCTTGCAACTTTTTTGAGTAATTTTCAATTTCTTTCGATTGACTCGAAATTCACACTTCATACTAATTCGACCATTCTGAATCGATTGGCGTTCGCAGAATTTGTCTATCTCCAACCGTTCTCGAGTTGGTCAGCTCTAAATCAGTTTTTATATGGTTTTTTTGGCGCCAAAAATATTTCTGATGAGTTTTCGACATTTTCGTTCAAAGATTCGGAATCAGCACGTCAGAATACTTTGGAGGACAAAAATTTTAATTTCGAAAAATGTAAAATAAAAAATCTCAGAAAATTGGATTTTCTACCTTAAACACCATTATCCGGCTAGATCTCATATCTGAGCATATAAAAATCATACATTTTCGGAATGAGATGAAATTTTATGTATACAGTGCAAATTTCAAGTCGATGTGACGACCAGTGCTATGGGACTATCAACCCACAGGCGGAGAATTTTAAGAGTTGGTAAAGCAAAGCAGCAATATACTCGTCACTATGAAACGGCAGTGACCACAGCGGACGAAGAGCGTTTGCGGACAAAAAGTGTTTGCGGACGAAAAGTGTCTGTGGACGAAAAGTGTCTGCGGACGAAAAGTGTTTGCGGACGAAAAGTGTCTGCGGACGAAAAGTACTTGTCCTCAAAAAAAGTCAATTTTTCAAGTAAAATATAATTTTCGACAAAAAATGTAATTTTCTGTAGAGGTCGACGAAAAAAAAAATATTTGGAAAAAATAAACGTTGTTTCAATCTGAAATGTATTTTTCATTATCATCAAGTTCATGTTGAACAAAAATACAGATAAGGGAAAAGGAATTACTTATCTCCGTTAATATAATAAATGAAAAAATAGGATAGCCAAAAGGATGTAGATAGGCCTTGATTTATTTATAATCGTTCTTGCAGTCTTTTGTGTACGCTGCAGTTGAGTGCATTATAGCTGATAAGGATTGTGTGACTATTCAAAAATGGAGATAACTTGGTAAGTACGGTATTTCGAAAATAAAAAAAAAATGTATAATATGGATTAAAGGTATATACTGTGTGTTGTGTGTGTTCCTCGGGAAAATCGAAATTGAAAAAGTGTTCTAACTTTATTAGAGAAAATGATTATAATAAGTGGATCCCAACCAAAAGAATAGTTTTTCGTCAATAGTACCGGCTGATATACTAATTAGTACAATGATTTCAAGTGAAATATACAGTATATCCACCCAATGATTTGGCATGGATTTTTTTTTTCATAAACTGTTAGTAGAGGTTCCATAAATCGTAAAGCCGAAATAATCCGTTTCGGAGGGACATGCCTTGACCCCTATAAACACACCTTTTTAGTAAAAAAAGCTTAATTTCGCCTATAACTCGTCAACCGTTGAAAATATCAAAAAAGTATTTATTACAAAAAGAAAGCTTGAAAGACATTCTAAAAGAGAGTTATCAAGTAAGTAGAGCTACAGTTTATGAGAAAGTCTAAATTTTGTCAAGATCTGATCGTGAATTTGTTAATGTAAATTTTATTCGCGCGCGGCCCTTTGACAAAAACTAATTGCTCTAAAATTAACGCAAGCTAGGATAAAAAATCGAATTGGGTTTGAAGGTGGCAGTCCTTGCCATTTTTAATGGACATAGGTATGAATGAGTATATAATAAAACATAATGAGTGTAATTATCAACTGATTTTTCAATTTCATAACTGCATATAGCCGTACAAAAAATAATGTAATAATAAATGTGTTCAGTCATAGTTCAATGGTATTAATTCGATACACGAAAGGTAAAAAATTAAAATATTTCTTTTGAAAAAATTACCAGCACCTTGAAATTTTACTAAATTTTAAATAGGGGAAAATTAAATCATTACTTATTCCTTTCTATTTGTAGAGGATTTTAGTAAAAAATAGGCACTCAGTGAAAATTTGGCAAATTTTGAGATGCTGGCAATTTTTTGTATATCAAACGTGCTGATTCAGAATATTCGAACGAAAATGTCAAAAACTCATAAGAAATATATTTGGCGCCAAAAACACCATTTGAAAATTGATTCAGAGCTGATCAACTCGAGAACGGTTAGAGATAGACGAATTCTGCGAACAGCTAAATTGGTATATCCTGAGAATTTGAACAAAAAAATCGACGGACAAAAAAGTCGAGTATATCATGATAGATAATTTTTTGAACTTTTTTATTTTACATTTTTCGAATTTCAAATTTTTGTCCTCCAACTCATTATGACGTGCTGAATCAGAATATTTGAACGAAAATGTCAAAAACTCATTAGAAATATTTTTGGCGCCAAAAAAAACATTTGAAAACTGATTCAGAGCTTACCAACTCGAGAACGGTTAGAGATAGACCAATTCTGCGAACGTCAATCGATTTAGAATGGCTGAATTAGCACATACTGAAAATTTGAACGAGATAAATAGACGGCCAAAAAAGTCGAGTATATCATGATAGATAATTTTTTGAACTTTTTAATTTTTCATTTTTCGAATTTCAAATTTATGTCTTCCAACGTATTTTGACAAGTTGATTCCGAATCTTTGAACGAAAATGTCAAAAACTCATCAGAAATATTTTTGGCGCCAAAAAAACATTTGAAAACTGATTCAAAGCTTACCAACTCGAGAACGGTTAGAGATAGACAAATTCTGCGAACGTCAATCGATTTAGAATGGCTGAATTAGCACATACTGAAAATTTGAACGAAAGAAATAGACGGCCAAAAAAGTCGAGTATATCATGATAGATAATTTTTTGAACTTTTCTATTTTTCGTTTTTCGAATTTCAAATTTACGTCCTCCAACGTATTTTGACAAGCTGATTCAGAATCTTAGAACGAAAATGTCAAAAACTCATCAGAAATATTTTTGGCGCCAAAAAAACAATTTGAAAACTAATTCAGAGCTGACCAATTCGGAAACGGTTAAAGATAGACGAATTCTGCGAACGCCAATCGATTTAGAATGGCTGAATTAGTACATAATGAGAATTTGAACGTAAAAAATCGACGGACAAAAAAGTCGAGTATATCACGATTATAGATAATTTTTTGAACTTTTTTATTTTTCATTTTTTGAAGTTTCAAATTGTTGTTCTCTAACGTATTATGACGTGCTGATTCAGAATCTTTGAACGAAAATGTCAAAAACTCTTCAGAAATATTTTTGGCGCCACGTATTTCGCTATATAATCCGGTACCGCAAGGCATCTGAGCAATTGTATGATGAGCTTATGCTATGTTGTGTCAAATTTTTTGCCCTAATAAATCCAGATCATCCAAAAGTTACGCTTGTACCTCATAATACATCTATCCTCTTTGCTTATATATCCGTTCCGTTGGGAACAAACGCGATTCTCCTTGCAGCTAACGACCTCCTTCTTTTACCCTCTTTGCTTATATATCCGTTCCGTTGGGAACAAACGCGATTCGCTTCTTAACAAACTGATTCGGAATTCATTGATAACATTTTGCTATTTGAATTTCCACATTATCTACACTCGGAGGAGAGCAGACCCGCTGTCCCCCACTCGGATTCGCTGATGACATCACGAATCATTCATACTTAATTAGTTCAGATGCAGTTTTTTTTCTGCACCTCATATTTCAACTGATTCATTTATTTCTCCCAGGTTTTTGGACGCCAGAGTGTGGACAACACTAACCTTACTGCTGTCACTCATTGGAACAACCGAACAAGTATGTGAAATGAGAAAAAAAACCAGGATTATTTTCAAAACCGAAAGCATCTTATACAGATACGTCACCTGTATCAACATGACTGCCCAAAACGACGTGAACGGCGAAATTCTATCGGCCCTCAACAACACTTATCAGTACCTGGAAATAGCCAACAGCAGCATCCCAGCGATCACCAAGGGCATGTTCCAGTCCGTCAATCTGACTCAGATCAACGTCGACGCGAAAGTTCAACAGATCCAGGAAAAATCGTTCGAACGCTCCAGCATTGCCACAGTCATTTTGGACAACAACGAGATTCAAAAAGTGGCAGGCGGTGCTTTCAAATCTTACTCCGTTTACGTTTTGAGTTTGAGAAACAACTCTCTGAGCCAAATTGCTGCCGAAGCCTTTAGCGGTCTGGTGAACTTGAGGAAGCTTGTTCTGCAACAGAACCGAATTTCTAGCATCCATCCGGATTCCTTCAACGATCTGGCTAGCGTGAATGAATTGAACTTGGACTATAACAAGCTGGAGACACTTCAGCCGGGGGTTTTTAGTAAAATGAGAAGCTTGCAAACTCTTTTCCTGAACAACAACAATTTGAAGCAACTTCCCGTGGATATTTTCTCGAACAACACCATTTTGCAATACCTCAGTCTACAGAGTAACTTGATAAGCCAACTTGATGCAACGGCATACCCCCAATCTCTGCTGTATATAAACGCCGCCGAAAACCATCTGAGATGGTTTAACATGTCCGACTTGCTGAATCTCAACAGAGTTGTCTTGGACTCTAATAAAGTGACGACGATAGTGAACAGCTTCAACAATGTGCCATCCTTAAGTATCCTGCAGCTGAGCTACAATGCTCTGGGAATGTTCACCCTCAATGCATCCTTTGACCATCTATCAAACTTATCCATGGTGGAAATTGACAACAATCATTTGCTGGGGGTCGATTTTAGCGTGTTCAAAAACCTGAAAAAATTACAAGGTCTGTCATTTGCAGGAAACAACTTAACCACTCTAGATATAGCTGACACAACCACGTCTATAAAAATCCTGAATTTGAGCAGCAACAGCCTGACCGAAATAAAGAACCTTTGGAGGCTGAATAACCTGCAGAAACTGGACCTTAGTGATAACAGATTCCAAGTAATCAGTTTCGATATGCTGGCCAATATGTCTGCACTAAAGGATCTCTTGCTGCGTAAAAACTCTATACATACTCTCAGTTTAGGCTGCTTCAGAGACTTAGAATCTTTAGGCAATCTGGACTTGAGCTATAACAGCATTACAAACATATCTTCGTGGATTTTGAACGGACTGAAGACCTTGTACAAGCTGGACGTAAGCCATAACAATCTTCTCTTCTTTGACGAGGATAGTTTCCACAGTTCGAGGCAGATCAGGATCTTGAATATAGCAAACAACAATTTAAGCGAGGTTAACATTAAGAAAGTACTGTCGCACACAATGTGGTTGAGGGAAATCAATTTGAATGGCAACAACTGGAACTGCAAAATGTTGATAGACATAGGAAAAGGCAACAACCTAATAACATTCGTTGGCGGTACTTCGTTTAATGTCAGTAACGTTCACGGTGTGCCTTGCATTGATGTTGCCGATGAAGGGGAAATGCACACGAAGGACCTGTATTTGCCTGATATTCTTGAGGTATTGAATTCCACTATGATCTATACGAGAGATATTTCGTACAAATTGACCGTTTCGAATTCGGTGGTGATCCTATTTCTGATTCTAGTGTGTTTCAAATACATTTATAAAAAGTACTCGTCTAGGGTGGCCGTGGCAAGCCAGTTTGTTTATCAACAAACAGCTAATGAACAAGAAATACAGCTTTTGTGAATAGACTTCAAAAATTGATTTTTGTTTATGCAGTTTTGTTTATGGAATAGTGTTCCATCCCAAATGGTCGACTTTAGCAGACGTTTTTCTGTTTTTTTTTCTACAATTGGAATGGTTGAATGGTATATACAGTGCGGCATTTTATAATTTCAAATAGCATAGGGGTCAAGTAATTTTTTTTTGACCGATATTTTTTTGCAATTCGCATTCGAAATATCAAGTTATAAGTGCGGATCTGAATGGTAGGAATTGGTAGGTACTCATACCTCGATAAATTTGAAGGGTTTGATGTGGAACAATGGAACCGAAAATATTTTGAAGGGTGTTCTGACAATACTACATTTTGAGAGATCAATTGCAATTACTCGACAGATAGTGCTGGGGCATATCAACTTGAAAATTTCGAAAGGCATGAAGATCTAAATTGGGAAGAAAGGTATTCACGGAATCCGAAAATGTTTGGATGGTTGCAAAAGGAATTCAATTTTATTTTCCAGGATGTGTCACTTAACCCCTAATGCTATTTGCAACTTTCAAGTTGATGTGCCCCAATCACCATGTCTTTGATTTCAAAAAATAGTATGGGTGATATCCCCCAAACGGGTTTTCCCCATGTTTGAACGTCGAACCATTCAAAAGTGAATAGTGGGAGGGGGGGGGGGAAGAGGGGAGACTATAAAAAGCCGAACTGTAGGAAAATCCCGTGTCAAGATGTTTGTCAGGGCTAAACTTCAACTACTCAACTGATCTCAATGATATTTTGCACACTGAGTGTAATCTGGTCCAACTTGAGAGGTAGTATAGTTTTTACATCGATTAGTGACCTGATTTTTTTTATTGCAAATTAAATGATTTTTATAGGACAAAGGGTTGTAATTATTTATAAGTTCCATAAGTTTGTAACAGATGGCGGTATGATGCACGATAGGAAAGCAGTAAAGAAATGTGTATAGAACATAAGTTTTTCATGAACCGCTCTTAGGACTGACTTGAAAAACGGAACACTTATTTTTCATTCAAAAACGAAACTACTATCCAAATTTTGACCTATTCTTGTGTTTCGGTCTCGAGTTATTCAGTACGAAAGTTGAAAGTACATAGAGTTTTCTTACTGAGTAGTGGGCAGTACACTTGAAATGTGTGGCAACGCTGCGCCTCTAGGAAAAGAGCAAGTACGATGTAAAACGGAGAGGAAAAGAACTTCTCCATGTGCTGCTTCGACATAATAGGTGGGGGGTTAAAGACAGAAAGTGTTGTGATTTTTTTTTGTAAATTGATAGGATTGAAAAGTCGAAAATAAGTTTATTATTATTAAAAAGCAACAATTTTGTACCGTTATCACGGAAATTGATTTTTCGGGTTTTTCGGGGCATTTTTACTTAACTTAATGACCGTTTAAATTAAACAAAATAATGGCATTTCTTTGATATTACTTATCAATTAATAAAATTGAAGATTTTTTTGTTTCTTCGGGTTTTCATTAGTTCTTTACTAGTCATTTGAGTATGATCAAACTTTGGTGAGTTGTTGGATTAAGACTCATTGCCTGTACATCTACCGTTCGTAAAATTTGCAAAGGGTGCTTTAAAGTCTTACTGCTTATCTTTATGTAAACACTATCATTAGAGTAAAAAATATTAATGGTTTGCTGCAAGGCGAGGAAAAAGGTAGGTGTAATATGTACTTGAAAGCGCTGAAAATCATTTGGTTGCTGTAATTTTTTAATATTATTGAGAACAATAAAATTTTATAAAAAATACTTCAATGAGCTAATATGTACAACTTTTATAATTTGATGAAAGCTGTTTGTAGGTCATTCATTAAGTGAGATGTCTGAACAGTATGTACTGTATAAAAAAGATGTTTGATTTGATTTCAAAAATAATTTCAGCCATGAAAGTCCTAGAAAAACCCCCAATTATCAAGCTTTGCTGCTATCTCAACATTCACATGGCTTTGAATTTGATTAAAAAAAACCTTTGTATAATGAATGATACTACAAAACGAGAACCAGAATATGCTATCAATTTACCTCCACTGGAACATATAGACTCTCATGCTGTAGCCTCAGAACTTCGTTTCCATAGCTAGTCCAACCAGGCAAAAGATACCTTGCAAAAACTTCGAGGCATTTCGGGTCTTCAGGCAGAAAATCCTTCAAAAGTTCGACTAGAGGAGGTTTGTGAGAATGCAAGGCACTCGGTACGCTAATAACTAACCGTCCATCTTGAGGAAGGGGCAAATCACGCTTTCTGCAGCCGAAAACAATTTTTTCGTAAGGTTGTTTACCAGGAGGTTCTGAAAAACTACATACCGGCTCTCCTGATGTTGTAACTTTCAGCCAGTACCATTTGCCCAAAAATTCCACATTCCACTTTGGCAAAATGTTGGTAACTAAGTACTCAAAGTTCTGCTCAGAGTTTGTGCACCAGACGGCTACCAAACCATCTTCCTTCAATAGTTTCTCTACCGGCAGATACTTCAGGTCTTCATTGAACATCATATCATATCCATCAGGCGTTGCTTTTCTCTTTCGACGAATATATTTGTTCCACCAAGGAGGATCAAGGAGTATAAGGTCAAAAAATTCATGTTCTAAATGTTTCTCTATTTCTTTTACATTCTTTGCATAAAAAGTTGAATTTTCTGGGAAAAGGTAGTTGCATTTGTTTATGGCTTTTATCATAGCAGGCCCAGGATTAGACCCAAATGCATTCTGAACCTGTTCTCTCCCAGACTCATGGTAAATTGTTTCTGCAGTTGTCAGGGCCAACTTGTTGTCATCTTGCTCTGTATTTTCGAGACTATTTTTGAAAACTCTTTCCGGTAGAGCGATATCCATGAACTGTTTGAATTTGATCTTCACATCCTCTCGTTCTTTTTTCAGTTTCTCACATTTGTTGCCACAATCTTTTTTCACGTTATTCCTACTCTTAGAACGTGTTGGTTTCTTAGTTTGATATTCATTAAATATATGGAATAAGTTAGGATGGATACATTTTTCAATTGATTTGTAAACAGAATTGATATACTTTTCATGTGAAATATAAATTGCGAACTCGTTTTGATAAACTTTACTCATTCTCAAATATGATTCAATCCCAATTCTTTGTTATTGTTCGGTATGATTATTATTATTTCAATTCCAATTCTTAGAATTTTTTAATTTATCTCTCTGTGTATTTGTTTGGTCATTTCTTCTATTCTTCCTTCACACAAGCGCATTCGCGGCATTCGCGCATTTGACCAATACTCCTCCTATTGGCTATTACACATTACACACATTCATTTGTTTCAACAACTTTTGATAGAGATTGACAGTTGACAGATATTATTTTTCACAGAAAACACAGAATGAGAGTACATATTACTCCAGAACACCGAAACAGATTCTCTTATGTAATTGATACTAAAGGCTTGTTTATACCCTTGCAAATGGTCGCAATTTTTTTGCGATTCGCAAATCCGACAAAAATTGACGCATACTCATATGCGGCAAAGAATTGCGACACTTTGAGGTTGAAAATTACGGACTCAACATGTGTAGGGTCCTCGCTTGTAAACAAACAAAGGATGGAAAAGGCCTCTCGTAACAATTTACTAAATTGTCATCGATTGTCGGTTCCCTTTCTGGTTGCTGCGACACGTTTTGGAGCAGTCAGTAGTCACTTGTCGTTGAGTTGCTAGCGAAGGAAGAAAAACGCAGCTTTTGTCCTTGGTGACTCGCCTCCGAAAGAAGACAAAAAAAACGTAGATGTGAGAGAGAAGAGCGAATGTGACGTTTCGCATGTCTCATGTCATTGTGGTTAATGTAAACAAAACTCATTTACCAACTGATTGTCAAAATTTGAATGCCGAAATCAATAAAAAATATTGTTTAAAATACTGTAGCCAATCAGCGTTAGACTGTTCCCCAGGTTTACTGTATCTCGAAGATATTGACTTTTTCCTTATTTTCATTAGTAATTTCTTTGAGCATTGAGAATGAGCACTTATAATTGAAATATGTTCAACAGACCAATAGTTCTACTCCAAATACTATACCACTTGAATTTGTCTACATATCTCGATGTCGATTGATCACATCTTCACTTGGTAATCTAGTCCTTTGATATCAAAATTTTTTCGGGAAGTTTTTGCTGTGATTTCAGGTACCAACAAAAAATTGGCACATATGACAAACAGAAATGGGAGACAAGTATTGAACAAAGGGAACAGCTGAAATATGGCCTGAATCATATAAAAACCAGGAGTACTAAGCCTAATAATGACCTGATTGATCTCGACTTGGTAAGAGGTAGGCATTCCGTGAAGTTTGTTTCACATGATTTAAATTTCTCAAGTGCAAAAATGTTTAATCATTCTCTCATTGAGTCACATCTCCACTATTGCATTGCATTTTGGGAAAGCTGCAACAACCATTTATTGAACAGTATATTCATACTCTGCAAGCAAGTTGGAAAATACAATTGCAAGCTGTACCTCCAGATTCTTAAAGCTTAGTTCAAATCCCATTAAATTTTAAGGGTAATTACCCTGTACATCTTGGAAACAGCATCAATAATAATAGTAAAAAAAACTAAGTTTGACTCATACATTATATCACAATACTCTGTAGGTTCGTAGGTTGTACTACATAGAAGATAGCGGGTGATATTCTTTCCAGGTTCTTCCTTTACCAAGACAAAACCAAAGCATGGTTTCATCAAAGTCACTCAGTTAGCAACTCTGAGACTAACATTCTTTCCTTTTTATGGATATTGGTGGATCAAACAAACCTCCAGATATGTGTTTGGAATCAGTCTCATCTTGTATATTTCACAAATCCTAAATATTGTTGTGTATTTATCTACTACTTCAATAAACAATTCCAATCATGAAGTAAGTTACTGATTGTTTACTCTGACATAAAGCCATAAACTTATCAATTTTATAGCCTTTATCTTGCATGGAAATACTGATCCCCTTGATAATGATGTGGGTTCTTAGCCTAATCCATTCTCAAATAGTGGCCACCAGCCCTAATACAGACATAAAAAAGGCTCAGTTCAAACATGTACATTATAGAAGACGCAAGCATGTTGGTGATGTGAAGAAACGAAAATACAAGGACCTGGATAGTCCTAAAGTGAAATTTAATCTTGATAGTGCAAAGCAACCAATGTTGGAGATTTTGGAGGTTGAAAGCAAGAGGTAAAGTTGGTGATTTTTCTAAAAAGGGCAATACCTAGACCAGAACAAAACAGATTTTTAATTCATGAATTCATGAAAAATCCAGTACAGAATATATAAAATACTCAGTTATGAGTCTGGATAATTATTTAAAATGGGATTTTCACATGAAACATTACAAAAAAAATTTAATTCAATTCTTTATTTCAAAATTCAGGTTCTTTAGGAAAACATTCGATTTGAATCATATGAAAATTATGTATTGCTGTCTTGTACAAACACATCTCCTATATGATATCATTGCTTAGGAGGTGTTATGAATTTTAACTTGAAGAAACTCGAAAAAATGCAGAAATGTGTCCTAAAAATCGTTATCAACAAAAATTATAACTAAGTATCCAACTAACGAACCATACCTTTATCAATTTATCAAAAACAAAATCTTTCAAAAGGGAAACTAGTGCAACATGACCACAACATATTACATTGAAAAAATTCTGTCTTATGGATTAGTAAATTTGGTTATATATATATTTTTTTGTTATTTATTATATTATGAAAAACTCTTAGCAGTATGTTGGTGGTCGGAAATAGGGTCAATTATGAGTGAATTAATAAAAATCAAGACGACTCGAAATTAACGAGATAAACCGTTTTTTTTTTTTTTCAATTCACATCTCCCCCAATTTTTTTTATGAAACTTGGTGGAAGCGTTATTTTTTGTGTATTGAATAGGCTGTAATTTTTTTTTTCAAAGCAAAATATGAATTATTCGAATGTTTAGGAATTTAAATAAAAAAAAAAATCATTTGAAAAAGTTGGTTAACAAACTTTATTCGTTTGCATTAAGGTGTAATGTAATATAATGTAGTGTAGTGTAGTGTAGTGTAGTGTAGTGTAGTGTAGTGTAGTGTAATGTAGTGTAGTGTAGTGCATTGTAGTGTAGTGAAGTGTAGTGTAGTGAAGCGTAGTGAAGTGTAGTGTAGTGTAGTGTAGTGAAGTGGAGTGTTGTGTAGTGTAGTGTAGTGAAGTGTAGTGTAGTGTAGTGTAGTGTAGTGCATTGTAGTGTAGTGAAGTGAAGTGTAGTGTAGTGTAGTGTAGTGAAGTGTAGTGTAGTGTAGTGTAGTGTTGTGTAGTGTATTGTAGGGTAGTGTAGTGTAGTGTAGTGTAGTGTAGTGTAGTGTAGTGTAGTGTAGTGTAGTGAAGTGTAGTGTAGTGTAGTGTAGTGTAGTGTAGTGTAGTGAAGTGTAGTGTAGTGTAGTGTAGTGAAGGGTAATGTAGTGTAGTGTACGAAATAACGAATATAAAAGTTTTAGATTTATAAATTGTCTACAACTTTTGCATGAAACTTCTCCGATAAGATGCATATTTCAGCAACAAATCGTAAAAAACCAATATCCATCCCTCAAAAAAAAAAAATATATTTACTTACCCCCACCCCCATCCCGAACTTTTACTAAGTCGTCTTGATTATTTCTAATTTACTTATTGCTAACACTAAATGTTGAATGATTGAATTTTTTTGTTGCAAAAATTATTCAAATGATTGGCCCTATTCTAAGAATTTTATTGGACAAAATGGTTTGGAAGTACTTACAATAATATTGATATTTGTTTATTGGAAGGGTACAATATCTTTTGTTTGCTAGAGAGTATATAGTGTTATAAATGACCCTATTAATCAGGGCATTGATCGAAAATGGATGTTTGGAACCTTTGGTGTGAATACAATTCAAGAAATAGAAGCTACCCAATGTAGTGAGCGTATAGCTCTTGAGAATGCTAACTTCGTTAGCGGAACGCGCGTCGAGTGAAAGTGGCGTAGTTTTGGTGTTTTGGGTAGCTTCTATTTCTTGAACATTGATGTACCTTATAATGAATTAATGACTTGCTCTATCTGTTTGCTGCCTGTGATTCAAGAGAAAATTGTTAATTTTAGCAATGTATTAGATATTAATAATACCAATTCTGATGTTTACGAGAAAAACACATCAGAAAACCGTATAAGAAATGGTGTGGACGGATCTTGTAGT
Source organism: Chrysolina haemoptera (assembly GCA_958298965.1). Lineage (NCBI taxonomy): Eukaryota > Metazoa > Arthropoda > Insecta > Coleoptera > Chrysomelidae > Chrysolina > Chrysolina haemoptera. The sequence goes on along the minus strand of OY282603.1, from coordinate 918,494 downwards.
ACCGATTCTGAAACTGAAACAAAATCCAAAAACAAACCCAAGAGGAAATCTTCAATTGTGAGTAATTCATTTTTCAGATATTGAATTCTTGTGTTATTTTAGCAGAAAAACCGGGCATCAATATGAATTAAAAAAGTTTTTATTTTTTCTACTGATTCAGACAGTCTGCACGTATGGGTTTGATCTAGTGAATACCTCGAAGAGTGAAAATAATTTCTTTTATTCTCTATTTTTGGAAGTGAAATTTTGGCTCTGTTTCATGATATGTGCCAAGTGAAGTGATCAAAGATATTGGCATGATACCGATATTCTGTATACACGGAGATACACGGAGATAGTTCTTATTTCATGACTAACAATTCATATAAACATAGGTCAGCAAACGCTTTGTTGCCGATCTATGCTTATATAATGCTTATGGAGAAAATAATGGCGATATCTCTATAGTCTTTGGAGATAATAGCATCAAACTTGGTGTTGTTGGATTCCTTATGATCGTCCCTAACCGATCATGTAATAATATACCGGGTGTTCTATTTAAAAAAGTTAGTGAAGATGGCGCTCAGCTCCCATTTTGAAACTTTTATCTGGCATTTTCTCATGAAATCATAGGTTTTTATCTCGTATTTGAGCCTTCCAAATTTCGTTCCGATATACGAGGTGGTTCAAAAATTAGTAGGGGGGAATGGACTTTAGACTAGCACTGTGTACACTCAACATAGAATAACAAGTAGAATTTTCAAAAACCTGGTATGACTATGAAAAAATATCATTTCTTTCATTCGACATAGGCATCTAGGATTACTACTCGCATACCCACAATCAACATCAAAGGCGCCAACGTAGATTCAGAAGACGAAGTTCTCTCTTCTCCTGAAATCATGAAAAACAGCGGCCTAATGGAAGACATTTTCTCTACAGACTGGATGGGAGTGACCACCAACAGCGAAGACTGCAGCTACAGCTCTGATTTGGAAAACATTTCAGACAGCGAAGTTGAAAATGACATGGACTCTTCGATATTCGATACCGATTTGGCCCCGACAGATATGCTAACACCTTCTGCCCATAAAGGTAATATCTGTTTCAATCATTCGAGTTCACTTTGATACTGAATCATCTCAGGGGCTTTGTTCTTGGATTATCTGACTTCAAATTCGGAATATGAGTTGAAGCAACACCTATTGATCTTTTTTGGAATCGAGAATTTACTTTGTCTTTTTGCCGGAAGAATATTTATTTGCTTATTTGAAAGTGTAGAATATCTAGAGGGCTATGCTTTAGTCCAGAACTTTACAGTTTTCTGGAAATGATGTAAAATATTCTCGAAACACATCCAACTTTGAAACCGAAAAAATAAAAAAAGATATTCCGAGTTCTGCGCCTTGAATTTTGAGATGGTATCAGGTTTACAATATCAGTTATTCTTTTTTTGTTTGATTTTCTTTTATTTCTGAAGAGTTTTAGTTCTCTGGTCCACCGAACATTTCCAAAAATGTTGCAGTGAGAAATTCTTAGGTAACTCTTCATTTATTTCGATCAAGGCATTACCAGATGTTATGGATAGCTTCTACGTCTTTTGAATTTGAATACCAAGTGCTTCGTGTTTGATTTGAAAAACTATAAAAAATGCTTTCAAATGTTACTACAGGCATATGAGATGATAATAATAAACTGATACATGGACAGTCAGAAAGGTTATAACACCAGGAAAATTGATATTTATCAAGTAGGGTCTTCCTCAAGAATCGTTTCTGGCCACCTTTTTTTTTTAGTTCAATTCCACCGAGTTATAGTTTGGATATAGTATTATTTGTGCCTCCGATTTTAAAAGCTCTCTCGTTTTATTTAGAATATAAATCTCTGAATCCAACTCGATAAATTTTCCTACCAAAAAGTAACCGTTTTCGTGGAAATTGAAAAGTTTTCGCTGACCTGTTGTATTACCCCCGATAATTGTATTCTTTTAAAACGGATGACGTGTATAAAGATTCTTTAGGGACAATCCTTACTGTGTTTTTTCAGTAAATTTTCACCACTGTATTTATCAGTGAAATCGACCACCACACAGAGGCTGGATACGTTATTTTCTGATTTCCTTTTGGCTTTTTCTCGAGGTAGAAACTTGGAGTTTATATACACACCAGTGTATTGGCACCTCCTCCGATATATTTCAGCTTTGACTACTCAATTCTTCAATAACTAACTAACCAGCGACACGCAGGGCCTAGAATCCTTCCATCTCTTTCTAGGCTAGAAATCTTAAGTCGCCGTCCTCGCTTGTAGATGTCGATAGGCGCCACTCGCGCAAGCGATGCTCACGCCACCGCTATTCTTCCGCTATTTCTCCACTAGATGGCGCCAGCCGTTCTGAAGTCGGGATATTCGTGACATTATTCCTTTACTGTTTACATCTGAGTCCTCTGACTTCTACCTAAGTTCGTCCTTTGTCAAAAGGAATTATTTTATCAAGTTCACTGCTTTCATAATGTTGAAAATGAGGCGGAAAAACGGATCCCTGTGATACATCAAGATTCTTTTCACTATATCCTTTACTAAGTTTTATACTAAATATTAACGCCTTCGAATACTCTGAAGATTCGTCGAATAGTAAGATTGCTTGATGACTGTGACCTCCTTTTGGATGTGTGACTAACATACTTAAACGGTATTCAATCATACTTTAAAAGGTGAGTTCCTCGTCGTCTCTAGCTCTCACAAGTATCTCAATACTTCCGAGGGTTGCTCGTAAGGCTGCAGCCCAATGACGGAAAGAACAAATGTTAGATCAGACAATTTTTTTTAGAACAAAAAAGAATTGTTGAATATTTGTTGAATTTGTTTTTTTTATAAACATCCAAAATATCTGGTATGCCTTCATTCAATAATATGTTCGATATAATGCCCGTTCCCATTTTAGTGAGTTGCATAGTTTGGGAGAGAAACGAAATCAAGAAAGCAGACTTATCGATGCTCGATATCAGTTCTGCCATCATATGTAAAGTGGACTCGATGCCGGAAAGTATGGACTATTTCTACTTCGGGATAGTTCTATCCACAGCCCTAGCGTTCTTGCCTATAATTTGTAGACTCGTTAACTCTTCGAGCGAGGCCAGCTTGTTGGATGCTCATCTGTTTATAGAGAGGGTTTATGCCAATGTTACCACATCGCTCGCGAAAGATCAGAACTCTCTGGTGGTTTTTTACCATTGCTTGCTGAAGGAGATTTTTCGACGCGCCAGAAGCTATTTGTTGTCTGCGTTAGATGGAAATTCGTGGTAAGTTTTTCAAGTTTTATTCAGCCGATCTGGTCTACCTCTGCGTGCAGAATCTTTTTTATCTTGAGTGTTTACATACCGCAAACCTACGGATCTGCTTTTGCAGTCTGCATCGTCAAACAAAAAATTACACTTATATTTTTCTCTATATCATATAAATTGTCACCAGGTAATGACTATTCTGGAAAAAAACACCCAAATAATGTTATTTCAGGGAATACTTCGTGATGACGATATCATCGTTCCAACGTTGGATTCTGGCGTCGACGATATTCTTCCTGCTGGCCGTGGCCGAAAGGACTTTCAAACAGAGGCTGCTGTACGCCAAATTGTTCTCGCATTTGACTTCTTCGAGGCGGGCGAAGAAATCCGAAATCCCGCATTTCCGATTGAACAAAGTCCTCAACATCAAGACGTGGCTATCGGTGCGTTCCTATTTGAAGAAGAGAGGTCCTCAGAGGTCCGTCGACGTGATCGTGTCTACCGCCTTCGTGGCCAATCTGCTTCTGTTGACGTTCTTGTGCGTCGAGGTGCTTAAGGTAAGGTTGCCGTTGGATTTTATCGATATAATTAGGAAGGGAGTAAGCATGATCTTGATGATCACTGAAAACGAATAAGTTCCTATCCAACCTGTAACTCTTCAGCACCTCGCAAACGTCGTAGTTTGTAGGTGATTTACAATCATCAATATTCTAGGAAAAGGCGATCTCCCGATATGCAGTGGATGCATGTCTTCTCGGTAGCTCAGTTGGTAGAGAACTGGCAATCCAGAGGTCGTGGGTTCAAATCCTGCTCGAGGAGAATTTTTTTTTTCAAGAACTTTTACATAATAGCAGTACATTCAAATATTGATTGAAAGTTTGATTTTGTGGAAGAAATTCGATTCTTGACATGATTTGTTTGGGTATTTTATTGGATAATAACGTATATTTCTCTCTCCCAACTTTTACTGATTGGGCTCACTGTCCAATAACACCATCTTCACGTTCAGGCTTCGTGTTTTAATTGCTTAAAACGTGAACGTGTTTCTATTATTTGCAGGATACCGTTTTCTTTTCTCAATATTACCTGGAAGCTCTCATCTGGTGCATCGGACTAGGCATACTGCTCCTGAGATTCATGACTCTAGGAACCAAAATCAACAAAAAATACAGGAACCTGTCCGTTCTGATAACGGAACAGATCAATCTGCACCTGCAAATAGAACAGATCTCGCACAAGAAAGACGAACCGAACGTTTCACACAAAAAGGAAGAACTGAACGTTTCGAATAACGTTCTGAAACTTGCCATAGATTTGCTGAAGGTGAGACATTTGTACACTTCTTAAAACTGCGGTGAGCATCTTCAGCTGGGATGTTGTCTTCCCGAAGACAGTTTTACGTCGCTCTTCGAGGAGACAAAGCTGAAGATGCTCACCGCGGTTGTGAGCCAAACGTCGAAAGAAACCGCCTCCGCGGAGGTGAACCGACCACGGCCTCGAAGCCCGGAAAGCATACTTCTTCATTATTATTATTATTATTAGCCAAGAGGGCAGGAAATTACTTTCTCAATCTACACGTTAAATCTTCACCCCTTCTTTGATCTAATTTAGTGCCATCTATAAACAAACGCCAAAGAGTACCGAAAGAGAAAGGAAACAGAAGAACACATAACTCTACATATTCCTAGATGTCGCTACCAGTACTGAATGATCGTGGCCACCTCTCTGTATCAAAATACGGCCGTAGGTTCTCGAGGCAGGTAAATCTTGGATCATTTCACCGAGGTTTGGTTTGGTCATCAATACCATCTTTCGTCATTTCCCCTTTTTTCCAGTCCCCTTTTTTTCCAGCCTCCCTTTTTTTCAGTACCCTTTTTTCCAGTCTCCCTTTTTTCAGTCCTCCTTTTTTCCAGTACCCCTTTTTTCCAGTCTCCCTTTTTTCCAGTACCCGTTTTTTCCAGTCCCCCTTTCTTTTTTCGAGTCTCCCTTTATTCGAGTCTCCCTTTTTTTGAGTCCCCCTTTTTTCGAGTCCCCCTTTTTTTCGAGTCCCCCTTTTTCCAATACCCCTTTTTTCCAGTCCCCCTTTGTTCAGTTCCATTTTTCCAACCCCCCTTTTTCCAGCCCCCGTCTTTTCCAGTACCCCTTTTTTCCAGTCTCCCTTTTTTTCTAGTCCCCCTTTTTTCCAATCCCCCTTTTTTCCAGTCCCCCTTTTTTCCAGTACCCCTTCATATGAAATTGTTTCATAAAATCCAGGCAAACTAATTTGTTTATTTTTAGGAGCTGGAGAATCCTTTCAAGATATCAGGTCTTTCGGCCAATCCTATCCTATACAACTGTACCAAGTTGGTCATCCTTTCTGCACTGTCTGGAGTCCTTTCCGAAATGCTGGGATTCAAATTGAAGTTGCATAAAATCAAACTCAAGTGATTTCCAGTGGGATTTTGGTTGAGTAGATTGCGATTTTTGTGATTTATTGTTTGTTAGCGAACTTCTCCAAAGTTTATTTATATTATGTAAAAAAGATATTAGTTGAAGATAGATTGTCTAATTTAAATCGTCAAATGTCCTACAAGCATCAATAATCGATGTTATAGTGTGAGAGATGGCAATATAGAACGATGGAATACATTGGCCCAGCCAGGAAGTGGGGGGGCTTTGGGGCTGCACTTTTTTTTAAGCGCAAACATGGTACTTTGTAAAAAAATTATATTCCTCACAGTATGAGCAATACATGGTTTTGAAAGTAAGTAAAAACTATGAGAAATACGCTACTAGCAGTTGTAGAAAAAAACACATTGCCTGCTTATTTGTGGTTATGTTTTTGTTATCAGTTCAGTAGAGCACTGTCAGCTGACGTCACAACATGGCGGTCATGGGGGGACAAACAAAGCATTTGACATTTGATGAAATGAAAATTCGTTTTTTGTGGGTGTTGGTGGATAATTGCGATTTTTATAAACTTTACAGACATTAAGTGATTCACGTAGCCTCATGGAAAATGAGTTCAATGGGTTTGTTTTTGTTCAGTTTGGTTTGTTTGTCCCCCTATGACATTGTTCGGCAACCGTCATATGACGTCACAGACAGTGCTCTATTTGTTGTTCAATATCAATTATATTTGTCAGAATATAAGGAGCTGTCTTAGGATAATGAGTAGACACAGTGTTCGAAAATTCTTTAATTTACTTATTTCATAATTCTGTACAGTTACATCCACATGATATTTCCCTATCAGAGATCTTACGCTAGTATCCTTATGTTACACCTAATACTAAATGCAAGCGTACAAAAATAGCCACAGTCCTATGATATGATGATATGAAATACCTCGATATGGCGCCGAAGTTAAGATACGCCAAAAATGATATGGTCACGATACGAATAACTGAGAAAATGATGTATTAGAGCTACAAACGGGCTCAACTGAGCTATAATATGGATATTACAAGTGGAATGAGCTGAGCTGTGGTAACTTTGGAGATCTGCCTGATCTGAAACAAGAAAGAACATCTTAATATTTGCGATAGAATTGGGTTGCTTGGGACATTGGTGTGAATTGGGACAAATTCACAATTATGTTCTACGCCATCTATCGGTTGGAAGTGAAACCAAAATTGTTATACTGGGATTGGGTAGATGGCAGGGTAGTTATCCATGAAAGTTACGATATTTTTCCGTTGAGTGTCGGTGTGATTCAACTTCAAATATAGATAAGTAAATAACAATTTTTTATGACAGTTACACTTCCTATGACACACGATGGAGTATTTGACACTGGCACGCCTAGATTTTTTTTGGGGTTCTCTTACATGTCGTAACTAAATCTTTTACTTAACACAAATTTTTTATATTTCTATATAAAAGGCGTTTGGAAGTTGCAAATATCGCGACTCTTAGGAAACAACACTTCAAAGGGCTATATACGATGGAGGAGGCATGGTTTTTGGCAAAATCGCTCTAAGAATATTTTTTTTCGATCATTAATATATTTTTTGCTCCTTTTAATTTTAATTAGTATCTCATCAAAATAAACTGAACAAAGACATTCGTATAAAAAAAAACTCAAAGAACAAAAAAAAATATTAATGATCGAAAACAAATTTTCTAGAGCGATTTCGCCAAAAACCATGCCTCCTCCATCTTATATAGCCCTTTGAAGTGTTTTTTCTGAGGAGTCGCGATGTTTCCGACTTCCCAAACGCCTTGTATATTTGGACGGCATGTCCCAAGTCACCCTAAAAAATAAGACAGTAATTCCACAAAAAATATAAAGAAGTTGTGTTGAGTGAAATATAACAAAGATTTACGACACCTTAGAGAACCTAAAAAAAATCTAGACGCGCCAGTGTCAAATTCTCCATCGTGTGCCATAGGAAGTGTAACTATCATAAAAAATTGTTATTTACTTATCTATATTTGAAGTTGAATCCCACCGACACTCAACGAAAAAAATATCGTAACTTTCATGGATAACTACCCTGACATCTAGCGAAGCCCTCTAGTATAACAATTTTGGTTTCACTTTCAACCGATAGATGGCGGAGAACATAATTGTGTAATTTGTCCCAATTCTAAGGTAGTGGAATAATCAAGTAATGCTGAATTGAATTTCGTAGTGCCATTCGGCATGATGAATTAATAAGTTAATCACAGTTCTCTTGCTCATCCTTCTCGAAAACCCTTATGCTACACAATCCACACAAATATATGGTAACATGGAAGTTCTTCACCCTTGTCACTTCCAGTTATTCTGGTGCTGACTACTAAGGGCACGAAAGTGACTTGGAGGAAGTCGAACACGAACGGTAATATATAATAATAATAATAGTAAATGGCTTATTCCCTACCTGTTTTCAGATCGATTCTCCTGGAAGAGTCGTTGTGGAGTTTTTTGAAGTTCTCTTCCCGAACTATTTGTCCAGTGCGACTACCGGAGACGTTTTCGTCGTAAGCTTGAACAAAAAAAAGTAATAATAATAATAAGAATATAAAACTATAAGTTTATTTCAAAAAAAAAAAATACATTAATAACTATGTATAAGTGTATACATTCTAGCAAATAAAGTAAAAAAAACCTTATGAAGAAACCTTGTGAGATAAACTTATATAACTCAGGAACTACATTACATTACATTTCGAGCTGCGATCAAGACAGAGTCACATGCTAAGCCGCGCTTGTTGCGCGGCAATTATCCACTTATATACAGTGTCACACATAAAGTTCGCCATATATGGAATTTTTTTTTTAATAATATAATGAAAATTTTATTTCACAGTTAGTTTGTGCTTGAGAAATGAGTAAAAAACAGCGTCTTTACTTTTGTTATGTGCTACTCTAAACCTGTCAAATTTTATAATTTTTTCGAAAGTCCTCAAAAAATCAGTTTTTTTTTTAAATTTCGGAAACAGTCAAAGGAAAAAGTTGGTCTGTTTTGCAATTATATAGATAAGATTGGATAATGGAATTGTCATCCTTCAGGATTTTTTTTTATTTCATTTTCCGAAATTGTATGAATATGGATATTTGAAAAAAAAAAAACAAAAGTATTATCAAGAAAACATACCTTGCTGCCTCTTATTGCTTGGGATATATTTATTTGGATCAGGTATTCCTGAAAAAAAAATAATAATAATAATAATAAATTAATTAATTAATTTAATCTGCTCCCATACACGATGGTAAGTACACTATTGTCACAGGTGAGTTGTGGTGAGCAATATCTTCGAAACAACTTACTGTAAACATTGATGGTTCCTTCCATATCTCCCAGTGAATTTTTTGATATACATTTATATACTCCATAATCGTTGGGCCCTAACGACTTTATCATGAGTTTCATGTGTACTTTGTACCCGTCTTCAATAATTTCCGGAACATATTTCGCGCCTAGAAAAAACAAAAAGTTCAGATAATTCTAATTCGTTTCGTCGTTTTCATGATAATCATGGCTAGATTTGAACAAAAATCCCGTATTTCATTTGTCTAGATTATTTCTGTCATTACTGAATGAAGAACTATTCAGAAGAACAAAAGTTGACAAAGATTCATTAACGAAAAAAAAAAAAAAAAATATATTGAAAAAAGAACTAACCCAATCAGGGACCTTGAGTAAGTACACAAATTATTTTCTGAGTATGATATGTTTTGTCAAAAAGGTTCAAATCAGTTATGACATTAAAATCAATTTTATCTGCTGATACATATGCAATAATGAATTGAGACTTACTGTGTGGTATAATTTCTCCAGAATCTTTGGTCCAATAGTTGATTGATTTGGGGAAAGCTTGAGAAAAACATTCCAAAGTGACTTGTTGATCGTCGTAAGCACCTATCAGCTGATATTGGATCCAAACCGATGGAGAAACTGAAACAAAACGAAAATCAAGTAGTGGATGATAATGGGGATAACTATAAAAAATGTAAACAGGGAGGTCATTTTTCTCTTCATGTGGGACGTGAGTTTACTGAGATGAACCTCAGTATAATAACCCGAAACTTGGTTCCTGAAAACAGAGGTACAGCCCTCCACAACTGACCCTACTGAATTAAGGGTCGGAAGCAAGGTGGTAGGGCACACGGAGAAAAATCGCCAAATAAATGACAAACGTTATTTATCACAAGAGATTTGAGATGGCGGGAACAAAGAAAATAAAAGTGGTGCAAATTTTGAAAATTGACGTTTGGGCGTGTATTTGTCGTCTTCTTCAGGGCTTTTTCAGTTATACAGAGTTTCAGTAATAGTGAAGCTAACCAAAACACTAAAACTGCGTCACTTTCACTCGGCGCACGGTTCGCCAATTGAGTTGGTATTCTCAAGAGCTATAAGCTTATTGAGTAAGCACTTGATACATAATTATTATTATTGAATATTTGAACTACTACTGTTGAGTCAATAAGTTTTTATTCTTTTTCAGTTTTTATTAAAAAAAAAAAAAAATACTTGGCTTTCCATTTTGCGAAAATGATCAGTATTCGTCATCACTTCATATATTCACCATTCTTTCTCTTCCATTCTCCCTGTCCTTCCCAAATCAGAAGTAATTTATTCAAATTTAATTGAGTCTTTTTTATTTTGTAATTTCGTTACTATGTCCATAAGTTTTCATATCTTATGAAGGTCGGAAGAAATGGGTTGCTGCTGAATTTTTAGTATAATTCCATATTTACTGAATTATTCATGATTTTCGGATTATCCGCAAACATCTCCGTGAAGTGCGATAAAACACATTTTAGGTACTCAAATACTCTCATAATTTGCCATAGAAGGTAGGAGTGTTCAGAAACGATAGGAACTTTTCCTTCTCCGATCATTTTTATCAGAGTTATGACCAATCAAATATTCGGCTCCGCCAGAACTTTCAGCGGCGGTTAAGCGTGAACCTGAAATTTGATGTCGGCGTTCAATCACGTTTTCTGAGAAAACGAGCGCATTTCATAAAAAATTACTGGGAATCATTTTTGAGGAGAATTGAATTGTCTTTCACCTTGTTGAGTTGTTTTTCCGATAAATCATATACTTTCCAAGATTACAGCAAAAATCTATTTATTTATTTTTAAACGAAAAAAAAAAAATGTTCTACTCCTGGAAATTAGGGTAATTTGGTGGTGCTACAATCGATCCTCGTCTCAAAACCCAATCGTACTGGATTAACATGCATTTGGCATAGTTTGCTTCTAGTATATTTCTATAGACAATTCATTATTATTCTTACTGATGTCAAGAAACAAACCAATAAATCATTTTTTTTTTGAATTATTTCAAGGACTTTATGAATATCCTGTATTATGTCTGTCGCAACATAGCGTGTATTCTAATGATTTAATGATTATACCTTCGCAGAACTGATATTTTTCACGTTTTTTTGTGCTTTTCCAGAGCGCATAAAAAGGAAATTAATTGGCATCGACTTCAATGAAGTTGCGTGAGTAAATAACAATTCTTTACAAAAATAGAATTTTGCAGAAAATATCAAAGAACCGTAATGTTGACTTCAGAAAGCGAAATTTCATTATTTCTTCACTGAATGGCATGTCGAATCGAGTTTGAATCTCTCTTTGATTTTTCCACGTATACAAAGTGTCGAATGTGAAAATGCAATGTGTTTATTATTTTCCGTATTATACACGGTTGAATCGTGGTGTCAACAATCAAGTGATTGAATGAAATACACGCAAAATGCAGCATGTAGAATATTTATTCAATATCAAGAGCGAGAATATAACCATTCTGTTATCAAATTTAATTTCGGAATTGGTAAATTCGGTAATGGTTGTGGAGGAAATATTGAAAAAAATCTAGAACTTTCGGATCTATTATTTTTTGGCAGTTTTATGTGCTAGGATAGGATCCTAGCACACCTTTTACATTTATCGCATTTTGCGACCATAACGAGACACATTCGTTAAATACACAGGTATATAGAAAGAAAGCTAAGAAAATTTCCTACAAGAGGATGTTATTGTTTGCTGGCCTAACAGTTCGCTTGTAGGTGTTATAGGTGGTTTTGTGTGCTAGGATGCCGGATCCTAGCGCACCTTTTACATTTTTGGCATTTTGCGATCATAACGAGACACATTCGTTAAATACATAGGTATATAGAAAGAAAGCTAAGAAAATTTGCTACAAGATGATGTTATCGTTCGCGTGCCTAACAATTCACTTGTAGGTGTTATTCATAACATCCAGCTGACGAAAAAAAAAAAAAAACTCTGGTAACTGATAAATTGTATGTTCAGCCCCCCCCAAACTGAAATCTTGGCTGCGCCACTGGAAAGTAAGGATTCAAAGAAAGAATATATGGTAGAAGACCTTCGCCGACTTAATCTCCAGAGCCGTGGTGAGAAAATCGGCAACACCGCATGGAAAGCAATTTGACGTTCTACTCATTAATTCTTCAATGTGAAATTTTCGGCTTATTCGGAAAACTAGGAAAAAATAGATTGAATATTTAGTGAACGACGATTAATGTGGTTATTTAATTTTTTTTCATCACAAACTGGAATCGCAATATATTCAATTTCTTAGATATGGGAAATCTGTCAGTTTGGTTTCTCCATGCCCTAAAATTCACATTTAGGAAGATTTTTTTTAAATATTTTTTCTGATAAGTGCTGAAACCCCATAGATAATCTCAGATTTTTCATGAAAATAATATGTTATTGGAAGGTACCCATACAGAATGCGTTTGGTACATTCTGGGATTATCTGTGTGGTTTCTGCACTTATCAGAAAAATAAGTTATAAAACATCTAAATAACTACAATAATCGTCGTTCTTTTCTCTAAAAATTCATTATCTCAGGTTTTTTCCTAGTTTTTCGAAAAGGCCAAGAAATTCACATAAAAGAATTAATGAGTAGGACGTCAAATTGCTTTCCATGCGGTGTTGTCGATTTTCTCACCACGGCTCGGGAGATTAAGTCGGCTGTGGTTATGTTGCCTTCAAGATAAAGATGGAAAAGGCCTGAATATGTCTCTTACAGCAAAGTGAGATCGATGATTAGTATGAACTACTCACATTGTACAACCAGTTTTATCCTCTTACTGACTGACGGCGGAATCCCATTGGTGGCTATGCAGAGGTAAGGTCCCATGTGGTCTCTGTTGACATGCGTGAAGTTCAATCTTGGTCCTGCGTAGCTTTGGACTGAAAATTTTCGATGAATTATAATTAATTCAGAAACAGAGAAAATTACACAAATTCCAAAGTGACAGTTCCACTCAACGCGCGTTTCGCCACCAAATTCCCTTCTCTTCACATTATCTTCACATTATGTCAGAAAACATCTGAAATTACATCTGACATCGATTGATGCAATGTTTCTCAAAGAGGACACAATTGTAGTGAATATTTCAAGAAGCTTGAGTTTTTTCCTAAATAGTTGACTTCAAAACTCAAGCTTTTGAAAATTTGATATTTGACTTGACTCGATTTACGGTGTGAACTACTTGACTTGAAATCAAGTAAAATCAAACTACTTGATATTGCTTGATAGCGACCCGTGAGATGCACACCAAAGCGTGAAAATATGGGATTCACCGAGATTACAGCAAGCAGGCCCCCGATTGCTCGATGACGACGTTCGGTTAAATAGTAGACCAGCGTTGATCAAGGATAAACAGTGACGGCAAATTGTCTATGTCAGATTTAAGTGATTTGTCCGTAATGGAATCGGAACCTTTTCAAAGCAGCAGCTCAGAAAATATCGTAGATGAAAAAGTATCAGACTTTGATGACATCGAAACAGAAGTAGAAAGTGCAGGGTCGTCGCCATCAAAGGCCGAACGAGTTGAAATTGATAAAAGTGTATCTAATAAAACGAAAAAAATTACGGATTATTTCATAGTCGAGCAAGATCCTGAGAGTAATAAAAATATTGACAAACAAGGCAAATGTACCCTATATATGGCGGTTTTTAAAATGAAAAACTGCGGAACATCTTCAAGTCAACTCAAGTAACTAGAAAATCAAGTCAGGTAGTGAATCTCTGATTTCGACATCGTCGAAATAATTCATTTAATTTATTCGAAACTCTGAATCCATAGGATATTGGACATAAATATTGGTTGGGTCAAATTTGGAACATATCGAACAATAGATACAGCAGAGCTACATAAAACTGTGGAACACATTGTATCGATCAAACGATTTACAGTAACGCTCATGATTTCATTAAATTCCCACCAGATTTTCAGTTTATTTGTTCGCCTATTCTTCCCCATTTAGCAGATCTGCCTGTAATTCCCCTGTAGAACTAGTAGTAATGTATAATAATCCCAGATTTCTAGAATTTCCTCAACTCTTCCAAATTTAATTATGCTCCGAAATCTCGCATAACTACCTACATTCTGTTCATCTTATTAATTTTTAATGATCCTCAAAAGTGAGTCTGGGGTCGGAATGAGGTATATCACGTTACGTTTTGGTAGATCCACTGAAGCTGAAACTTAATATCAGAGTATACTGGATATTCGGTAGCATATGGCAATGATTATAAAGAATGAGTCGGGTTGAAATAGCTGCGGCATCTAGTATCAGGGTGATTTGTTATACCGTGAAAACAATATTTTCGAATGTTGCCCCTTTACAGCGCAAAACGGTATCGGCCTTCAAGGATCTTGTTTGTGATTGAAGGATGATTCAAATATGGGATTCTATATTTTCGTTGGCATCTTTGTCAGTTGCATTTTCTTTAGAATGTAAACAAAACATCCTACTTTCCAAAATGAAATGTTTAGTTTAGTACAGAAGATCAATTAAAAAAAAATAAAAATACAGGAATTTTTATTGAAAGGAAATAAATGGCTAAGACCAAGTGATAGAGAACTGTGTGGTGGACGGTTTAAAGAAAAAATTATTTTGCCCTTTCAGTGCCCGAAATAAGTGAGTGAGACCTTGGTTAAATCCGAAGGCTGTATTTTTTACAGGAATCGAGACTGCCAAGGGGTTTTCATTTTTATGCCGTCAAAGCACTAAACTACTACATTCAACAATAAAATTTTAATCTCCGGATTATGCCTAAACAGCATTCTTAACCGTAAAGATGATTGTGGGATGTCCTAAGGACATCATTTATCAGACAGGATATCCCATGGTTGTCACAAGACATGCATTATGAGGACATCATAAGGATGTAGGGTTTGGTAACATTTAAATCTCCCAGGGACAAGTTTGGGATAACTAGGAACATCCCTGGGACAATTTTGGAACGTCCCATATTGGTCCCAACATGGTCATCGTGTTATCTGGGTTATCACTGCATGTTTTCACGGTTTTAGCTACATTAGTACAACTGTATTGTGGCGTATTGTATTGTTGTTTTGATGTTGCAATATTACACCTCTTCAGAAAGAACTCAGCCTTGATGATTCTTGGACACATTCAACCAAAGTCTTCGGATATTGTTATTTTCGTCATTAGAAATAATTTTATTTTGTTGAAAATCCTCACCTTCTGAACCATTTCTGAATCGTATTGGCTGCCCGTCCTCTCTTTTCCATGTAATCGCAGGTTCTGGAGAACCTTTCGCGATACACTGCAAACTAACATTCGAACCCTCGTCAACTACCATGTCTGTACTCGTTGGATAGTCCAGAATGTCAGGAGGCACTGCAAAAGAATCTGAATATTAATTATAATTAGATAGATTCATTGATTGTGAGTAACACTCACAAATCTGGTAAATCTGTAAGATTTATGTTAAATTTTATCCATTTAACATATTTTGTTAAGGTATATATAACTCTTACAGAATAAATAGATATGTTAATATGTGTGAACGAAAATGTCGAAAATTGATTCAGAGCTGACCAACTCGAGAACGGTGAGAGATAGTTGAATTCTGCGAACGCCAATCGATTTAAAATGGTCGAATTAGTATTTACCGAGAATTTGAACGGAAAAAATCGACGGACAAAAAAGTCGAGTATATCATGAGAGATAATTTTTTGAATTTTTTAATTTTTCATTTTTCAAATCTCATATTTTTGTCCTCTAACGTAATTTGACGTGCTGATTCCGAATTTTTGAACGAAATTGTCGAAAACTGATCAGAAATATTTTTGGCGCCAAAAAAACCATTCGAAAACTGATTCAGAGCTGACCAACTCGAGAACGGTGAGAGATAGTTGAATTCTGCGAACGCCAATCGATTTAAAATGGTTGAATTAGTATTTACCGAGAATTTGAACGGAAAAAATCGACGGACAAAAAAGTCGAGTATATCATGAGAGATAATTTTTTGAATTTTTTAATTTTTCATTTTTCAAATCTCATATTTTTGTCCTCTAACGTAATTTGACGTGCTGATTCCGAATTTTTGAACGAAATTGTCGAAAACTGATCAGAAATATTTTTGGCGCCAAAAAAACCATTCGAAAACTGATTCAGAGCTGACCAACTCGAGAACGGTGAGAGATAGTTGAATTCTGCGAACGCCAATCGATTTAAAATGGTTGAATTAGTATTTACCGAGAATTTGAACGGAAAAAATCGACGGACAAAAAAGTCGAGTATATCATGAGAGATAATTTTTTGAATTTTTTAATTTTTCATTTTTCAAATCTCATATTTTTGTCCTCTAACGTAATTTGACGTGCTGATTCCGAATTTTTGAACGAAATTGTCGAAAACTGATCAGAAATATTTTTGGCGCCAAAAAAACCATTCGAAAACTGATTCAGAGCTGACCAACTCGAGAACGGTGAGAGATAGTTGAATTCTGCGAACGCCAATCGATTTAAAATGGTCGAATTAGTATTTACCGAGAATTTGAACGGAAAAAATCGACGGACAAAAAAGTCGAGTATATCATGAGAGATAATTTTTTGAATTTTTTAATTTTTCATTTTTCAAATCTCATATTTTTGTCCTCTAACGTAATTTGACGTGCTGATTCCGAATTTTTGAACGAAATTGTCGAAAACTGATCAGAAATATTTTTGGCGCCAAAAAAACCATTCGAAAACTGATTCAGAGCTGACCAACTCGAGAACGGTGAGAGATAGTTGAATTCTGCGAACGCCAATCGATTTAAAATGGTTGAATTAGTATTTACCGAGAATTTGAACGGAAAAAATCGACGGACAAAAAAGTCGAGTATATCATGAGAGATAATTTTTTGAATTTTTTAATTTTTCATTTTTCAAATCTCATATTTTTGTCCTCTAACGTAATTTGACGTGCTGATTCCGAATTTTTGAACGAAATTGTCGAAAACTGATCAGAAATATTTTTGGCGCCAAAAAAACCATTCGAAAACTGATTCAGAGCTGACCAACTCGAGAACGGTGAGAGATAGTTGAATTCTGCGAACGCCAATCGATTTAAAATGGTTGAATTAGTATTTACCGAGAATTTGAACGGAAAAAATCGACGGACAAAAAAGTCGAGTATATCATGAGAGATAATTTTTTGAATTTTTTAATTTTTCATTTTTCAAATCTCATATTTTTGTCCTCTAACGTAATTTGACGTGCTGATTCCGAATTTTTGAACGAAATTGTCGAAAACTGATCAGAAATATTTTTGGCGCCAAAAAAACCATTCGAAAACTGATTCAGAGCTGACCAACTCGAGAACGGTGAGAGATAGTTGAATTCTGCGAACGCCAATCGATTTAAAATGGTCGAATTAGTATTTACCGAGAATTTGAACGGAAAAAATCGACGGACAAAAAAGTCGAGTATATCATGAGAGATAATTTTTTGAATTTTTTAATTTTTCATTTTTCAAATCTCATATTTTTGTCCTCTAACGTAATTTGACGTGCTGATTCCGAATTTTTGAACGAAATTGTCGAAAACTGATCAGAAATATTTTTGGCGCCAAACAAACCATTCGAAAACTGATTCAGAGCTGACCAACTCGAGAACGGTTAGAGATAGACCAATTATGCGAATGCCAATCCACTCAAAATGGCCGAATTAGTATAAACTTAGAATTTGAACGGAAAAAATCGACGGATAAAAAAGTCGAGTATATCATCATGATAAGTAGATGATTTTTTGAACTTTTTTATTTTTCACTTTTCCAATTTAAAATTTTTGCCCTCTAACGTATTTTGACGTGCTGATTCCGAATTTTTGAACGAAAATGTCGAAAACTCATCAGAAATATTTTTGGCGCCAAAAAAACATTCGAAAACTGATTCAGAGCTGACCAACTCGAGAACGGTGAGAGATAGTTGAATTCTGCGAACGCCAATCGATTTAAAATGGTCGAATTAGTATTTACCGAGAATTTGAACGGAAAAAATCGACGGACAAAAAAGTCGAGTATATCATGAGAGATAATTTTTTGAATTTTTTCACTTTTCAAATCTCATATTTTTGTCCTCTAACGTAATTTGACGTGCTGATTCCGAATTTTTGAACGAAATTGTCGAAAACTGATCAGAAATATTTTTGGCGCCAAAAAAACCATTCGAAAACTGATTCAGAGCTGACCAACTCGAGAACGGTGAGAGATAGTTGAATTCTGCGAACGCCAATCGATTTAAAATGGTTGAATTAGTATTTACCGAGAATTTGAACGGAAAAAATCGACGGACAAAAAAGTCGAGTATATCATGAGAGATAATTTTTTGAATTTTTTAATTTTTCATTTTTCAAATCTCATATTTTTGTCCTCTAACGTAATTTGACGTGCTGATTCCGAATTTTTGAACGAAATTGTCGAAAACTGATCAGAAATATTTTTGGCGCCAAAAAAACCATTCGAAAACTGATTCAGAGCTGACCAACTCGAGAACGGTGAGAGATAGTTGAATTCTGCGAACGCCAATCGATTTAAAATGGTCGAATTAGTGTTTACCGAGAATTTGAACGGAAAAAATCGACGGACAAAAAAGTCGAGTATATCATGAGAGATAATTTTTTGAATTTTTTAATTTTTCATTTTTCAAATCTCATATTTTTGTCCTCTAACGTAATTTGACGTGCTGATTCCGAATTTTTGAACGAAATTGTCGAAAACTGATCAGAAATATTTTTGGCGCCAAACAAACCATTCGAAAACTGATTCAGAGCTGACCAACTCGAGAACGGTTAGAGATAGACCAATTATGCGAATGCCAATCCACTCAAAATGGCCGAATTAGTATAAACTTAGAATTTGAACGGAAAAAATCGACGGATAAAAAAGTCGAGTATATCATCATGATAAGTAGATGATTTTTTGAACTTTTTTATTTTTCACTTTTCCAATTTAAAATTTTTGCCCTCTAACGTATTTTGACGTGCTGATTCCGAATTTTTGAACGAAAATGTCGAAAACTCATCAGAAATATTTTTGGCGCCAAAAAAACATTCGAAAACTGATTCAGAGCTGACCAACTCGAGAACGGTGAGAGATAGTTGAATTCTGCGAACGCCAATCGATTTAAAATGGTCGAATTAGTATTTACCGAGAATCTGAACGGAAAAAATCGACGGACAAAAAAGTCGAGTATATCATGAGAGATAATTTTTTGAATTTTTTAATTTTTCATTTTTCAAATCTCATATTTTTGTCCTCTAACGTAATTTGACGTGCTGATTCCGAATTTTTGAACGAAATTGTCGAAAACTGATCAGAAATATATTTGGCGCCAAAAAAAACATTCGAAAACTGATTCAGAGCTGACGAACTCGAGAACGGTGAGAGATAGTTGAATTCTGCGAACGCCAATCGATTTAAAATGGTCGAATTAGTATTTACCGAGAATTTGAACGGAAAAAATCGACGGACAAAAAAGTCGAGTATATCATGAGAGATAATTTTTTGAATTTTTTAATTTTTCATTTTTCAAATCTCATATTTTTGTCCTCTAACGTAATTTGACGTGCTGATTCCGAATTTTTGAACGAAATTGTCGAAAACTGATCAGAAATATTTTTGGCGCCAAACAAACCATTCGAAAACTGATTCAGAGCTGACCAACTCGAGAACGGTTAGAGATAGACCAATTATGCGAATGCCAATCCACTCAAAATGGCCGAATTAGTATAAACTTAGAATTTGAACGGAAAAAATCGACGGATAAAAAAGTCGAGTATATCATCATGATAAGTAGATGATTTTTTGAACTTTTTTATTTTTCACTTTTCCAATTTAAAATTTTTGCCCTCTAACGTATTTTGACGTGCTGATTCCGAATTTTTGAACGAAAATGTCGAAAACTCATCAGAAATATTTTTGGCGCCAAAAAAACATTCGAAAACTGATTCAGAGCTGACCAACTCGAGAACGGTGAGAGATAGTTGAATTCTGCGAACGCCAATCGATTTAAAATGGTCGAATTAGTATTTACCGAGAATTTGAACGGAAAAAATCGACGGACAAAAAAGTCGAGTATATCATGAGAGATAATTTTTTGAATTTTTTAATTTTTCATTTTTCAAATCTCATATTTTTGTCCTCTAACGTAATTTGACGTGCTGATTCCGAATTTTTGAACGAAATTGTCGAAAACTGATCAGAAATATTTTTGGCGCCAAAAAAACCATTCGAAAACTGATTCAGAGCTGACCAACTCGAGAACGGTTAGAGATAGACCAATTCTGCGAATGCCAATCCACTCATAATGGCCGAATTAGTATAAACTTAGAATTTGAACAGAAAAAATCAACGGATAAAAAAGTCGAGTATATCATCATGATAAGTAGATGATTTTTTGAACTTTTTATTTTTCACTTTTCCAATTTAAAATATTTGCCCTCTAACGTATTTTGACGTGCTGATTCCGAATTTTTGAACGAAAATGTCGAAAACTCATCAGAAATATTTTTGGCGCCAAAAAAACCATTCGAAAACTGATTCAGAGCTGACCAACTCGAGAACGGTTAGAGATAGACCAATTCTGCGAACGCCAATCGATTTAAAATGATCGAATTACTATATTCTGAGAATTTGACAAAAAAAAATTGACGGACAAAAAAGTCGAGTATATCATGACAAGTAGATGATTTTTTGAACTTTTTTATTTATCATTTTTCAAATTTCAAATTTTTGCCCTCTAACGTATTTTGACGTGCTGATTCCGAATTTTTGAACGAAAATGTCGAAAACTCATCAGAAATATTTTTGGCGCCAAAAAAACATTCGAAAACTGATTCAGAGCTGACCAACTCGAGAACGGTGAGAGATAGTTTAATTCTGCGAACGCCAATCGATTTAAAATGGTCGAATTAGTATTTACCGAGAATTTGAACGGAAAAAATCGACGGACAAAAAAGTCGAGTATATCATGAGAGATAATTTTTTGAATTTTTTAATTTTTCATTTTTCAAATCTCTTATTTTTGTCCTCTAACGTAATTTGACGTGCTGATTCCGAATTTTTGAACGAAATTGTCGAAAACTGATCAGAAATATTTTTGGCGCCAAAAAAACCATTCGAAAACTGATTCAGAGCTGACCAACTCGAGAACGGTTAGAGATAGACCAATTCTGCGAATGCCAATCGACTCAAAATGGCCGAATTAGTATAAACTTAGAATTTGAACGGAAAAAATCAACGGATAAAAAAGTCGAGTATATCATCATGATAAGTAGATGATTTTTTGACCTTTTTTATTTTTCACTTTTCCAATTTAAAATTTTTGCCCTCTAACGTATTTTGACGTGCTGATTCCGAATTTTGGAACGAAAATGTCGAAAACTCATCAGAAATATTTTTGGCGCCAAAAAAACCATTCGAAAACTGATTCAGAGCTGACCAACTCGAGAACGGTAAGAGATAGTTGAATTTAGCGAACGCCAATCGATTTAAAATGGTCGAATTACTATATTCTGTGAATTTGACAAAAAAAAATTGACGGACAAAAAAGTCGAGTATATCATGACAAGTAGATGATTTTTTGAACTTTTTTATTTATCATTTTTCAAATTTCAAATTTTTGCCCTCTAACGTATTTTGACGTGCTGATTCCGAATTTTTGAACGAAAATGTCGAAAACTCATCAGAAATATTTTTGGCGCCAAAAAAAACATTCGAAAACTGATTCAGAGCTGACCAACTCGAGAACGGTTAGAGAAAGACGGATTCTGTGAACGCCAATCGATTTAAAATGGTCGGATTAGTATATACTGAGAATTTGAACGAAAAAAATCGACGGACAAAAAAGTCGAGTATATCATGACAAGAAGATGATTTTTTGAACTTTTTTATTTATCATTTTTCAAATCTCTTATTTTTGTCCTCTAACGTAATTTGACGTGCTGATTCCGAATTTTTGAACGAAATTGTCGAAAACTGATCAGAAATATTTTTGGCGCCAAAAAAACCATTCGAAAACTGATTCAGAGCTGACCAACTCGAGAACGGTTAGAGATAGACCAATTCTGCGAATGCCAATCGACTCAAAATGGCCGAATTAGTATAAACTTAGAATTTGAACGGAAAAAATCAACGGATAAAAAAGTCGAGTATATCATCATGATAAGTAGATGATTTTTTGACCTTTTTTATTTTTCACTTTTCCAATTTAAAATTTTTGCCCTCTAACGTATTTTGACGTGCTGATTCCGAATTTTGGAACGAAAATGTCGAAAACTCATCAGAAATATTTTTGGCGCCAAAAAAACCATTCGAAAACTGATTCAGAGCTGACCAACTCGAGAACGGTAAGAGATAGTTGAATTTAGCGAACGCCAATCGATTTAAAATGGTCGAATTACTATATTCTGTGAATTTGACAAAAAAAAATTGACGGACAAAAAAGTCGAGTATATCATGACAAGTAGATGATTTTTTGAACTTTTTTATTTATCATTTTTCAAATTTCAAATTTTTGCCCTCTAACGTATTTTGACGTGCTGATTCCGAATTTTTGAACGAAAATGTCGAAAACTCATCAGAAATATTTTTGGCGCCAAAAAAAACATTCGAAAACTGATTCAGAGCTGACCAACTCGAGAACGGTTAGAGAAAGACGGATTCTGCGAACGCCAATCGATTTAAAATGGTCGGATTAGTATATACTGAGAATTTGAACGAAAAAAATCGACGGACAAAAAAGTCGAGTATATCATGAGAGATAATTTTTTGAATTTTTTAATTTTTCAGTTTTCAAATTTCATATTTTTGTCCTCTGACGTAATTTGATTTGCTGATTTCGAATTTTTAAACGAAATTGTCGAAAACTAATCAGAAATATTTTTGGCGCCAAAAAAACCATTCGAAAACTGATTCAGAGCTGACCAACTCGAGAACGGTAAGAGATAGACGAATTCCGCGAATGCCAATCGATTCAAAATGGCCGAAATAGTATAAACTGAGAATTTGAACGGAAAAAATAGACGGATAAAAAAGTCGAGTATATCATGATAAGTAGATAATTTTTTGAACTCTTTTATTTTTAATTTTTCAAATTTCAAATGTTTGCCCTCTAACGTATTTTGACGTGCTGATTCCGAATTTTTGAACGAAAATGTCGAAAACTCATCAAAAATATTTTTGGCCCCAAAAAAACCATTTGAAAACCGATTCAGAGCTGATCAACTTGAGAACGGTAAGAGATAGACGAATTCTACGAACGCCAATCGATTCCAAATGGTCGAATTAGTATTTACCGAGAATTTGAACGGAAAAAATCGACGGACAAAAAAGTCGAGTATATCATGAGAGATAATTTTTTGAATTTTTTAATTTTTCATTTTTCAAATCTCTTATTTTTGTCCTCTAACGTAATTTGACGTGCTGATTTCGAATTTTTGAACGAAATTGTCGAAAACTGATCAGAAATATTTTTGGCGCCAAAAAAACCATTCGAAAACTGATTCAGAGCTGACCAACTCGAGAACGGTTAGAGATAGACCAATTCTGCGAATGCCAATCGACTCAAAATGGCCGAATTAGTATAAACTTAGAATTTGAACGGAAAAAATCAACGGATAAAAAAGTCGAGTATATCATCATGATAAGTAGATGATTTTTTGACCTTTTTTATTTTTCACTTTTCCAATTTAAAATTTTTGCCCTCTAACGTATTTTGACGTGCTGATTCCGAATTTTGGAACGAAAATGTCGAAAACTCATCAGAAATATTTTTGGCGCCAAAAAAACCATTCGAAAACTGATTCAGAGCTGACCAACTCGAGAACGGTAAGAGATAGTTGAATTTAGCGAACGCCAATCGATTTAAAATGGTCGAATTACTATATTCTGTGAATTTGACAAAAAAAAATTGACGGACAAAAAAGTCGAGTATATCATGACAAGTAGATGATTTTTTGAACTTTTTTATTTATCATTTTTCAAATTTCAAATTTTTGCCCTCTAACGTATTTTGACGTGCTGATTCCGAATTTTTGAACGAAAATGTCGAAAACTCATCAGAAATATTTTTGGCGCCAAAAAAAACATTCGAAAACTGATTCAGAGCTGACCAACTCGAGAACGGTTAGAGAAAGACGGATTCTGCGAACGCCAATCGATTTAAAATGGTCGGATTAGTATATACTGAGAATTTGAACGAAAAAAATCGACGGACAAAAAAGTCGAGTATATCATGACAAGAAGATGATTTTTTGAACTTTTTTATTTATCATTTTTCAAATCTCTTATTTTTGTCCTCTAACGTAATTTGACGTGCTGATTCCGAATTTTTGAACGAAATTGTCGAAAACTGATCAGAAATATTTTTGGCGCCAAAAAAACCATTCGAAAACTGATTCAGAGCTGACCAACTCGAGAACGGTTAGAGATAGACCAATTCTGCGAATGCCAATCGACTCAAAATGGCCGAATTAGTATAAACTTAGAATTTGAACGGAAAAAATCAACGGATAAAAAAGTCGAGTATATCATCATGATAAGTAGATGATTTTTTGACCTTTTTTATTTTTCACTTTTCCAATTTAAAATTTTTGCCCTCTAACGTATTTTGACGTGCTGATTCCGAATTTTGGAACGAAAATGTCGAAAACTCATCAGAAATATTTTTGGCGCCAAAAAAACCATTCGAAAACTGATTCAGAGCTGACCAACTCGAGAACGGTAAGAGATAGTTGAATTTAGCGAACGCCAATCGATTTAAAATGGTCGAATTACTATATTCTGTGAATTTGACAAAAAAAAATTGACGGACAAAAAAGTCGAGTATATCATGACAAGTAGATGATTTTTTGAACTTTTTTATTTATCATTTTTCAAATTTCAAATTTTTGCCCTCTAACGTATTTTGACGTGCTGATTCCGAATTTTTGAACGAAAATGTCGAAAACTCATCAGAAATATTTTTGGCGCCAAAAAAAACATTCGAAAACTGATTCAGAGCTGACCAACTCGAGAACGGTTAGAGAAAGACGGATTCTGCGAACGCCAATCGATTTAAAATGGTCGGATTAGTATATACTGAGAATTTGAACGAAAAAAATCGACGGACAAAAAAGTCGAGTATATCATGACAAGAAGATGATTTTTTGAACTTTTTTATTTATCATTTTTCAAATCTCTTATTTTTGTCCTCTAACGTAATTTGACGTGCTGATTCCGAATTTTTGAACGAAATTGTCGAAAACTGATCAGAAATATTTTTGGCGCCAAAAAAACCATTCGAAAACTGATTCAGAGCTGACCAACTCGAGAACGGTTAGAGATAGACCAATTCTGCGAATGCCAATCGACTCAAAATGGCCGAATTAGTATAAACTTAGAATTTGAACGGAAAAAATCAACGGATAAAAAAGTCGAGTATATCATCATGATAAGTAGATGATTTTTTGACCTTTTTTATTTTTCACTTTTCCAATTTAAAATTTTTGCCCTCTAACGTATTTTGACGTGCTGATTCCGAATTTTGGAACGAAAATGTCGAAAACTCATCAGAAATATTTTTGGCGCCAAAAAAACCATTCGAAAACTGATTCAGAGCTGACCAACTCGAGAACGGTAAGAGATAGTTGAATTTAGCGAACGCCAATCGATTTAAAATGGTCGAATTACTATATTCTGTGAATTTGACAAAAAAAAATTGACGGACAAAAAAGTCGAGTATATCATGACAAGTAGATGATTTTTTGAACTTTTTTATTTATCATTTTTCAAATTTCAAATTTTTGCCCTCTAACGTATTTTGACGTGCTGATTCCGAATTTTTGAACGAAAATGTCGAAAACTCATCAGAAATATTTTTGGCGCCAAAAAAAACATTCGAAAACTGATTCAGAGCTGACCAACTCGAGAACGGTGAGAGAAAGACGGATTCTGCGAACGCCAATCGATTTAAAATGGTCGGATTAGTATATACTGAGAATTTGAACGAAAAAAATCGACGGACAAAAAAGTCGAGTATATCATGAGAGATAATTTTTTGAATTTTTTAATTTTTCATTTTTCAAATTTCATATTTTTGTCCTCTGACGTAATTTGATTTGCTGATTTCAAATTTTTAAACGAAATTGTCGAAAACTAATCAGAAATATTTTTGGCGCCAAAAAAACCATTCGAAAACTGATTCAGAGCTGACCAACTCGAGAACGGTAAGAGATAGACGAATTCCGCGAATGCCAATCGATTCAAAATGGCCGAAATAGTATAAACTGAGAATTTGAACGGAAAAAATAGACGGATAAAAAAGTCGAGTATATCATGATAAGTAGATAATTTTTTGAACTCTTTTATTTTTAATTTTTCAAATTTCAAATGTTTGCCCTCTAACGTATTTTGACGTGCTGATTCCGAATTTTTGAACGAAAATGTCGAAAACTCATCAAAAATATTTTTGGCCCCAAAAAAACCATTTGAAAACCGATTCAGAGCTGATCAACTTGAGAACGGTAAGAGATAGACGAATTCTACGAACGCCAATCGATTCCAAATGGTCGAATTAGTATTTACCGAGAATTTGAACGGAAAAAATCGACGGACAAAAAAGTCGAGTATATCATGAGAGATAATTTTTTGAATTTTTTAATTTTTCATTTTTCAAATCTCTTATTTTTGTCCTCTAACGTAATTTGACGTGCTGATTCCGAATTTTTGAACGAAATTGTCGAAAACTGATCAGAAATATTTTTGGCGCCAAAAAAACCATTCGAAAACTGATTCAGAGCTGACCAACTCGAGAACGGTTAGAGATAGACCAATTCTGCGAATGCCAATCGACTCAAAATGGCCGAATTAGTATAAACTTAGAATTTGAACGGAAAAAATCAACGGATAAAAAAGTCGAGTATATCATCATGATAAGTAGATGATTTTTTGACCTTTTTTATTTTTCACTTTTCCAATTTAAAATTTTTGCCCTCTAACGTATTTTGACGTGCTGATTCCGAATTTTGGAACGAAAATGTCGAAAACTCATCAGAAATATTTTTGGCGCCAAAAAAACCATTCGAAAACTGATTCAGAGCTGACCAACTCGAGAACGGTAAGAGATAGTTGAATTTAGCGAACGCCAATCGATTTAAAATGGTCGAATTACTATATTCTGTGAATTTGACAAAAAAAAATTGACGGACAAAAAAGTCGAGTATATCATGACAAGTAGATGATTTTTTGAACTTTTTTATTTATCATTTTTCAAATTTCAAATTTTTGCCCTCTAACGTATTTTGACGTGCTGATTCCGAATTTTTGAACGAAAATGTCGAAAACTCATCAGAAATATTTTTGGCGCCAAAAAAAACATTCGAAAACTGATTCAGAGCTGACCAACTCGAGAACGGTTAGAGAAAGACGGATTCTGCGAACGCCAATCGATTTAAAATGGTCGGATTAGTATATACTGAAAATTTGAACGAAAAAAATCGACGGACAAAAAAGTCGAGTATATCATGAGAGATAATTTTTTGAATTTTTTAATTTTTCATTTTTCAAATTTCATATTTTTGTCCTCTGACGTAATTTGATTTGCTGATTTCAAATTTTTAAACGAAATTGTCGAAAACTAATCAGAAATATTTTTGGCGCCAAAAAAACCATTCGAAAACTGATTCAGAGCTGACCAACTCGAGAACGGTAAGAGATAGACGAATTCCGCGAATGCCAATCGATTCAAAATGGCCGAAATAGTATAAACTGAGAATTTGAACGGAAAAAATAGACGGATAAAAAAGTCGAGTATATCATGATAAGTAGATAATTTTTTGAACTCTTTTATTTTTAATTTTTCAAATTTCAAATGTTTGCCCTCTAACGTATTTTGACGTGCTGATTCCGAATTTTTGAACGAAAATGTCGAAAACTCATCAAAAATATTTTTGGCCCCAAAAAAACCATTTGAAAACCGATTCAGAGCTGATCAACTTGAGAACGGTAAGAGATAGACGAATTCTACGAACGCGAATCGATTCCAAATGGTCAAATTAGTATATACTGAGAAATTGAAATTGATGGACAAAAAAGTCAAGTATATCAAGATAGATAATTTTTTGAACTTTTTTATTGTTAATTTTTCGAATTTCATATTTTTGTCCTCTAAACGTATTTTGACTTGTTGATTAAAAATTTTTGAACGAAAGCTGACATGTCTCAGCTCGACTGACTTCCTACAGACTAAAACAAGGAATTTAAAGACTTGTTAACATTGTAGCTGAGTGATTACCAGCTCAAACAAAGCCAATTGCTTGTTGCTTGCCGAAAATGTTAAAAATCAATACATTCCGTGTTCTGGTGAACTCGAAAAGGAAAATCCTCTGTTGTTCTAATTATTATTATTATTACTAACATCGTGAGAGCCGAGGAAAAGTAGGTAGGAAGTGGTTTTCTTATTGAATTACGTTTTCTCTACTTTCAATGCCAGTCAAACTCTATTAAAAATTTTTTGAATTTATATTTGCTTTCTGACCCGTCTTACTTTTTTATTCTACGTTGCTAGTACAACTCGGTTATCGCGCGTAACTAGGTTACCGAATGAACTAGTACTAATAAAGCAATAATAGTCAATAAGTCTCATCGCAAATCCATGTGAAATTTCTGATATACTGTCATTAATTTTCAAGGCATATGAATGAAACGTTTTTGGTGGAAAAGGTAAATCAATAAGCGAACGATACTGGTCATGTATATGATTTGCAAGAACTCATGTATTTTATACCGAAATAGAAATCTTCAGTAAAGTGATTCTACCGATTTGTTTTCCTTCGAAAATGTAGGTGTCATATTCCAATATGATAGTAAATGACCACAATCTGTAAGATGGGGACTATGAATTAATTATATATCCTCTTTTTACGCCGTCATGCTCCCATGTGTAGGTTGTACTGGAAAACTGTTATCGATTAGATCCTGAATAATTTACGGAAAGATGGGAATCGACGAACAAAATATAGCATAGAGCGTGTTGAATTGTCCAATTATTGGAATTCACTCCATATACAGTTAACGATACAGTTTTCGCTACAGAAAAGTAATGTTTGAACATTCGCAGGGAAATTTGAGAAATATAATCTGTTATTATAAGCCACTTCAAATATCTTAGCCAGTTGACTTTGTACCGTTGGAAGAGTGAAATGGATTTTGGTCGACAAAAGCGAAAGAGGTGCAATTCTCGCATTGAATGATTTCTGTGAGTGGTACTTTTGAATAACAGTCTCCCTATCTCTTTTATTCATATGAATTTTAAATGGAAACTGGATAATTCATCATCGGATGCGTCTTTTTCGTCTTCTTCATAAAGTTTGTTTTTTATTTAATTTTTTGGTTCCTTGAATTCTGTATTTTTGACTGGTTTTTCTTCAAACTTACCTTTTTCCTTTGAAGGCTCTTCACTCTTTTCTGTATCTTCAGCCAACTCAGCTTTATAAGAGCTTGAAGTGATTATGGCAGTCTTACGATTAGTTGTCTTTGCTTGAAGTGACTTAGGCAAAGGTTTTATATTCCTTGGACTTATGTGGAACCGTAAGATGACGCAGAGGAGGATTTCCCCTTGAGAAGAGCAAACGAAACTATGAAACAACAGAGAGTTCGGAGGCTGAGCACTCAATTTCCGACGGACATCAGCATTATCAGTTGGATATTTGAAGAATGCACAACGAGTAGGTGCTGAGAAGGACCACTGTTGAATGGGGCATAGCACTTAGGATTTTGAGGAGGTCTACTTGTGGTATTTCTCCCACAGTCAGCTGTTGTGATCCCAGTATATTCAATCTTTTACGATGTACAGCGTAACACTCCATCAATATCTGGTGGGGTATTTCTGGATGTTCCCCACAGAATCTGCAGGTGCTGTCCTCCTCTAAGCCTAGCTTCCTCAGGTGTTCTTTGAGTCTGCAATGCCCCGTTAGAAATCCCGTGATTGTCTTTAGATCAGTTTTGATGAGGTTAATCAGTGTCTTCGATCTTTCTCGGTTGAAATTGCCGAGGAGATTGGCCTGCCTCAGCCCTGGAAGTCTCAGCCAGTATGTTGTTCTCAGTGCTTCTTCAGCTTTATTGAGTTCTTCTCGGAAATAAGATTTTCCATGTCCGCAGAATGGTTCTGGCCCGATCAGTGGCGTTGCTACGCGTTTCCGTGCCAGGGTGTCTGCTTGTTCATTGCCCTCCACTCCGACGTGTCCCGGCACCCAGAGGAGGGTCACCTTGTTGTTCCTGTCTAGATCATCAAGTTTGTCTAGGCATTCCCAAATCATCTTCGAGTTGATGTTACAAGAGCTCAACGCTTTGACGGCTGCTTGGCTATCGGACAGGATCACGATTTCCTTGTTCCGGTACTTCTTGTTGAGGTTGAACTGAATGCAGCTTTCTATGGCGTGAATTTCCGCTTGAAAAATGCTGGGGAACTGGCCCATGGGTTCGGAGTATTTGGTGCAAGGCCCACA
Organism: Chrysolina haemoptera; assembly: GCA_958298965.1. Taxonomy (NCBI): domain Eukaryota; kingdom Metazoa; phylum Arthropoda; class Insecta; order Coleoptera; family Chrysomelidae; genus Chrysolina; species Chrysolina haemoptera. Next base: position 887,993 of record OY282603.1, on the reverse strand, counting down.
GACTCCTGCTCTAGTTCCCTCGGGAGTTTTGGACCCGTCCGTGTACCATGTTATGGTATTCTTCCCCAGTGCTCGAATGGGTTCAATTCTCGCTTGGTGTTCAGTTCCATTCGAAAAAAATCAGATTTTTCTGGAGGCAGAATTTTTTCATCTCGAATAACATTTGTAGTCTATTTTCACTGTTATGTACAAGCTGGAAATTAACATTTCGGAAAACATGATGAAATATTCGAAGCGTAGTATTCGCAAACATTTTTTCGTTCCTCCAATGATATTCTCCGAGCATTATTGCCTCAAATGATTGTATTTGAAACCGAGCCTGCTGCTTCCAGCGACTTTATTACTCCACTTCATAAAAGTACATACGTTGGAATTGCGTATTATTTCGATTCAATTTCGTTTTCAAGATTCTTCATTAAAGAGAAAGCCATAATACGTATTTCAGAATTTTCACCGTGAGCGGCTGTTTCGGATCTAGAGGGCTCTCAAACCAGAGCCCACTTATATTCCGGCGAAACTTTGCAGAAACACGAGAAATATAAAAAGGTCGTTGACGTTGGTTGGGGGAATTACATTTGTGTCCAAGGTTCATACATTTTCTTGAAATTAACGTACCTAGTTGATTATGACCGCCCACTACATTTCTGCGAACAAATGAAGTATCTTATATATACAGGGTGGGTTGCTAGTGTGGTGAACCACTAGAGATAAGAGAATTTTCCAATAGCAAAAGTGATAGGATTTTACGAGACACTACCAGGATGTTGGAAATCACACGTTAAAGGCGAATAATGATTTTTTCAAAGGGACAACCTATATCCGATTGCATAGTTTGAATCATCCATGATTATGATATCTCAAAATAGCATCGGCCATGAGAATATCTATAAAACAGGATTAGATTGACCACTTGTCTTCATACGTGGGAAATTAGTTACAGCTACATTAAAAACTATTAATATTTTTTCCCGCTGCCGACACTGCAAATAGTCCATACATGCTTAATAACAAAACAGGTAGATGGCCTATATCGTTCGGTTACTAATTCATCTTGACAACGGAATGTAAATAGTGTCATTTACATTCCTATGGTAATAATGACTTTGACTTTGACAAGTAATAACTTCAGCTTCATTTATTTCAATTTTTAGGTTATGAGACTTTTGAATATTATTGTCGTCTGTTTATTCGGTAACTTAGTTACGCGCACAAGCAACTTAGGATGAAATAGCGGAACGAATAATCATGAAGTAAGAAAAATGAGGTAAGAAATCACTTCAATACAGGCAAATTTTGAGAAATGTCAACAAGCAGCGTTCCTGTCAATCCTGGTGAAATTTCTTACAAATAAGTAGTTATCTTAGACAAGGATGAATATTGGTTCAAACGAAAAATTAAAAAAATTCCTATACATCCACTCCTTTCAGTCAACCTGAGGCAAACAGCCTTCAGAAATTCCAGAAGAACACCAATTCTATCTACTTTTCCTCGGCTCTCACGAAGTTCTAGAATTCTAGAAGAATGCAAGCGATAGGGGGCCACGCTTGAGTATGGCCAATTAAGATAACAGGTAGCCCTGTTAATCACCTATAGACAAATCAATTTCCTCGCATTACTCTGGCGGTCAGCACACACTTGATAACGATCGGATATATTGAACCGATTGAAACGTCGTGCTCACAGAAACAATCCAGACAATGGAAGTCCGCAATCAAAGTAATCAACTAAGGTCATTTCCATTTCCAAACAAAATTTGTATTGTGTTTCCTCCTGAAATGTAACATAGCCCTTATTCTGTACGAACATAGCAATTACCTAATTTCACGGGAGTATCACTTTATTGAAGTATTTCTTTGTTCATCGATTTCAAGTTGGAAGTTTTATAAAAGATTTGTCTCAAACCGCATCTTGATAGAATTACGACTTGCGAAGAAATATCCCCGGAAAAACTTTATCTATATATTTATTAGTGAAGTTCTTGAGTGAACACTAAAGAAATTGTTGAAATCGATTTTCGATTACTGGCACCGCTGGTGATTTGATACTGTTTTTTTTCGAACTAGGGAATTCTTGTGCGGTTGTACGATAACTGAAAAATAGTTGGGAAATAAAGGATGATCCAGGAAAATTGTGGGTGAATTTCAATTTCATGGGTCAGGCAGACGAGTGATTAGAATCACCGCTTTTCAATCATGCTGGCTGCCGGTCGTGTGGTTCAGAGCCTAGCGACTGTAGATTTTTTTCTGATGGCCCGAGAAAGTGCTAGGAATCGCACGTTGAAAGGTAAGTTCTCGTTATCCTATCAATATATCCTTGCGACTGTTAACATAACAAGCACATTTTTAAAATTTCACATTGAACTCCATTTTTGAAATTTTGCTAATAGGCAAGAGATTTGTTGACAGTTCTGGAACATACAATATATCATGAACTGTCATCGTTTGTCCTGTAGTCGATGGGTAAATGTGAACTTTGCCAATAACCGAAGTTTACATTGCTTGATCATCATCTGCGTTGACTATCCATTTGTAGGTAGAAGAGTCGTCTCAGATGTCATGTGTGAAGTCGCACAGGAATCAAAATACCAATCTTCCACAGTGTTCTGTGTCTGATTCTCCTTCCAGATTTAGGTTTGAAAGTAGCAGTGGCTAGAGTATAAGACAATCTCGCTTCAAATGACCAGGCTTATGACATTGATGACATACTGGTGGTGATTATAGAGGCTTGCGATTTCTCTTGCGATTGGTGTAAAGAGTTCCATTCTGATTATTGGTCAGGTTTTTTTCTTGACAGTAAGACTTGAAATCTTCAACCCCGAATTTTCCCACGCCGTGATCGTGGACTTGAAGTTTTCCAGCAAGCATGAAAGCTCTTACCATTTCCTCGTCAAAAGCAAAGCATGCATCCCGTAATTCGTGGAAATAATCAGATGCACATACTCAGCAATGGACTCGCAGTTAGTGAGTTTGATGTTACACAATTTTCTCGAAAGACTCGCATTGCCAGCAAACAGATCTTCAACTCATTTCCACAAGTCATAAGCGGTGTTCTTGTCCTTGATATGGAAATAAGGGGAAGGATCAATCGCTGATTCAATCTTCGCAATCGCTTTTTGGTCTTTTGTTTCTTCCACTGGAGATGTGACACTTCCATCATTGTCAACTTTCACGTCCACAACGCCACAGCTCCTGATGATGTTGATTCAGTTGACGAAACGCACTTTGCTTGGAATTGATGTAGTTCTGGTGCTTTGTTAATTTTGTATGATTTTCAATTGTTTGCAACAATTTCCAACGAATCGAAAGTGAAATCAACCACTACGATTGTAGAGTCGATATATCATGTTTTTGGGAATTCGTTACATTTTCTGGAACCATTCGGAAATTGAAAAGTGTAATTTCCGTCTCCCCTCTTTCCAGTTTTATTGAAAACTAGGTTAACCGTACTTAGGTGATCCTGAGGCAGCGTCCAGAGTTTACAGATGAATAATCAATGTCGCTATATATAATTCAAACGCTGCTTCAAAGATTGAAATGGCATGAGAGCAAATACGAAATTGGGTTAATACGGGGTCTGCTAAACTTAGAGTTACTCACTAATAACGACTAAATGTAAGGCAATAACTCCCTACGATCACCGTTGATGAGATTATAGGGATTCAGGTAAATTTCCTGACGTTCTTGCGACGACAAATCGGTGGATCTACAATTTTTGATTTCAGCCATTTGCCACTCGCTGTATTTTCAAGGTGGTTTTGCATGGTTTCTGTTTTTCTACCGTAAAATTTGTGTTTTTATTACTTTCCGTTATTTTTCAACAGAAACGATCGGTGGGGATAATGTCCGTTGATAACTTAGATGCTGTACCAAGTTATTGGATCTCCATCCTAGAATGATTCTTCCTCGTTTATTTTTACTTTTACTGTCTGATATCGGAGCTTTGGAAGGGAAAGAGGTAGCTCCCGAAAAATCATTGATGTGAAGAAGAAACAGTGTTGTTTCCGAATGGATCCCGGCGGAACACCAGTATTAATTGGTGGAGTGTTGGATTTTATTTATTCATTTACTCTATCGAATACCACGTGGATAGATTGGTCTGAAATAAAGCTAGATAGTAAGGAACAGAACTGGGGAGCAAGCCAAGTCCTCATGTAGAAATATTCAGCTCCGATAATCTCGTACGAGACGCGAGATCTCATGCACGAGACTTGAGACGACACCGATAAAAGTCTCGTCTCGTCTTGTCCGAGTATCGTCTCGAGTCTCGTCTCGAAGACGAGACGAGACCATGCGAGACTCTGGTACGCACCGCTAGGAAGGATGCATCTTGTATACCTTTTCATTATTATATATTAATCGGTAATTTTGTCCACTGTGTAACTTTCTACACCACGATGTTCATTTTAAAGTATCTTGTAACGTAGTAAGGCGAGAATAAGTGGTAAAAGCCGAGGCTTGACAGGGTATTTTATCCTCTTAATGCTGTAAAAAGAAAAGAAACTACGGAATAAAATATGGATGCATCCATTAATAAAATGTGGGTGTATAGGGCCGTTACTCCTTTACATCTGCTATATAAATTTTATATGTTCTTCCGGTGACTCTAATCTCAGTTCCCAAACCGTTCAATTTTGGCTGAAGTGTCGTTTGTTCTTTTTTACTTCGGCTGCAGGATAAAGGAGCATTTAATTTTCCATGTACCGACGAACACGGCCTGAAAGTCAACGTCAGTTCAACAAGTTTTTCGCTTCGATCAATCGAAAAGTGATTAAAGAAGACAGTTGAATGTGGAGTGCCGTAAGAATTCGTTTCGGCTTATTTCGCATTCTTTAAAACCATGTCATTCTAGTCCTAATATTATATGACTATCAAGAACAAGGGTTTCATAGACATTTGAAAGTTCGGCCAAAATAATTTGGGTGGTTTGCCTCTTCAACTTTACTTTTTCACTCTGGGAGAATTTTCACACTTATAACTACCTGATTTTGATATTGAAGTTAAAAACATTCGGTTCCACAAACAATAATCCTGACTTCTTTCACCACTATCTATCAAACAGAATACAACACGGACAGTTTATTACCGTTTCTTCGTTCAAATTCACCCCTACTTCAGGAGTTCCACAAAGATAAATTTTGGGACCACTCCTCTTCCCAAATATGAACATAACTTGGCTGGCTCACTATGAACTTTTGAAATTATTTCTAAACGATGTATCGAGAAAATATGGCTCAGTATTCGATCTCTCAACAAAGCTTAATGCAAAATAATGAGTTTCATACGGAAAAAATCACCCACTATCAATGACTATCAGATCAAATTAGTCTATTAAGAGACTTGATGGGCTTCTAGGAGCCTGTCCTCTGCGACCTTTGCAGATCTGTTGTGTTTGCTCTCGTGTTTTAGAGTTCCTTATGTAGACCTGTCCTTATTATTAGACTTCATAGGCCAGACCTCAGGTCCTCCATGTATTGAAGAAAGTGTTACTCGATTTTGTCAAGGTATCATAGTCCTTTTTTAGGACATCTGCTTGAATTACAGTACCCTCCTTCGCCAGTATTTTTCATCATTGACTTTAAGCTTTTCTGATCTACTTGTTGTACTTGGCCTTATATACCATACGGTTTTGATATTCTCTTGCAGTTTTTCTCCAAGACAGCTGCAAGTATTGCCTTGAGAAGTAGTTGTTTTCTGCAAATTTCTTGCCTGACATATTCCATTTTGTAGAAATGTGTGAAGGGATTGGAATTTTCGGTTTCACTGAAATTATTTGTTTCATTAAATCCACACCCACCAATTTACACTTTCAAACTTTGTTCGTCTGTTACAGAGAAAAGATGGAAACATGATTATATATTCTTCCATTCTAGCAAGTACCACTTAAAATATCCCACTTACTGCGGAGTTTCATGTTTTTGAAGCAATTTATTTTTGTTCCTTTGGCAACTCTAACCGCATGAAATTACGCTTTGCTTTGTCTCCAATGTGGCCGAATTCAACACTTGCTGAAAAACATTCCGGGGATATTATTCCTCGTTCCTGTAGAGAATGTTGGCATCCTGACACTGCAGCAAAAGCATTCTTTCAAAAGCTGCAGTTGCCTTTTTGATTCATGTTTGATGAAAGTTACTAGTGGTGAAAATACCGGATATTGCAAAGCCATTATAATCCAGTAACCCTGTCATGAAAAGGGTGAGCCTAAGTTGCATCGAACGGTGGGAGTATGTTTCGTTTTTTTTTCTAGTATTTCAATGAAGGAAACGATACATGAAAGATTTGAACTGATAATTTCTAACAAAGTTGGCATTCACAAGAGCTATATGCTATAAGCGTAGTAAACGTAGTAAGCGTAGCAAGTGTATAGTAAGCGTATAGCCTTTGAGAATGCTAACTTTGCTAGCGAAACGCGCGTCGAGTAGTAAAAGTAACGTAGTTCTGGTGTTTTGGGTAGCTTCAATTTCTTGAATTAATTTTGAATCTCAGTCACATCCTATACAAGAAAAAAAAAGTAACCCATCACCACCATTAAATGCAACTTAAGATGTACCAGGTTACTGGACTATTATACCTGTTCTCGAGTTTTCACGAAAATATTTTATTTTTCATTTTTCGAATTACTATAATTTTTATCAGAGCAGTTACGTCAATTTCGCTATCTTTCATGCACGTTATCAGCGAAATGTCTGGTTTTTCGTGTTTCCGAGAAAAACCGATATAATTGGACAATTATATTCATGGTAGAGCGAAACACAAAGAGGGCATCGAGTGAGCTATTGTCTTTTAAATAATGCCGTAGCAGGAATCAATGAACTGCTATTAACTAGCTAACAATTGCGTGTAGAAGATTGGAAGCAAAAATATTGAATATCGTAGATGGAATATTGTCGTGGTGACAGGTATTATTTCTCTGGAGAATTGACGGTATCCAGTCTATTTCGATACTAATTTTCCAAAAGCATGCCGAAGCTAAAACAATGGAAACACGAAGTAAGTACCTATATACAGCGTGTTGCAATTTACTAAGCCCCACAACCGTATTTCTGTGAATTTGGGAAATTTATTTTTATTATTTTTTTCAATATGTACTTCTCGAAATGCTCTATCTTGTCAGGTGAAGAAGTTTCATCAAACACCTTTTCACGACCTACTACGACCACAGAATGCATGCCAAAAATCGTTTCATAAAAACTTTTTTTATTAGAACAACCTAACTATTCTGTAGTTTCGTGCCGTACAAAAATCGGATTCTTGTTTTCTTGTTATTATTTTTTCTGTTATATATTACAAAAAAATCACATTTCCCCATGTTCCCCAATTTCAACATGAATACCTCCCAAGAGGTTATCTTGAACGATGGAAAATAGCGACTAAAGTTTGTCTTTCAGACGCAGATGATTCCACAACAGATTTTATGAATATTCTTTTCATATTTTTGAACAAAAATCAAAAGGCCAGAAGCTCTTTCCTTGATGACTCAAGCACTTGTCGAGATGTTGAAAATAGTAGTTTGGTCTCCAGCTCTCCAGCTCATTACCAACATATTCCTGTCAATAAATATCACGAAGTTGTACGAGACAGACATTATTCTCCGAAAATGTTTTTCCGAATGCATACTCTACACAGATAACGACCAGCGATGTCATACAAGCGGCTCGTTTTCGTGTACTTACCGTTCCAGAAAATATCATTAAACCTCGGTACGGACGTAATGATTGTCGACGTCGCGGTTAGATGTAGTTTTTCTTCGAATTGCACGAAATGTTCGCTCGGCAGACATGAACGTCGTTTATGCCGACTGCGAACTTCGGAGAATAACGCTCTGGATGTTCATTATTCGGTTGCGGGTAAGAGAATATACGTCCGCCCCAGACCGCCCCGTGTCGGGTAACACGGGGGATAGTTTTTCTCGCGATAACGGCGGGTTGTATCGTACATTCGCTTATAATTTTCTTGTTTTCGGGAGTATTCACAACAGTCTGTTAGGGAATGCACATATACAGGGGGTTCCTCCGGGAACTGCATCGATCAATATATACAGTGACCGCCAAAAAGTATGTACCATATGGGAAAAAAGTTTATTATTAGAGTATTGAAAAAAGATTCTTGGGAAAGTTTGTGCATGTCCGATAACCTAAAAATCGATTTTGACACATGTCACGTGATCCCTGGTATGGCGGCAAATTGAAAAAAATTGCCCTGAATAGTCAAAAAGTCGGATAAAATAGCAAGATATCGAAAAAAGTTATTTGAAAAAGTTGCTTAGAATTCAATTTTATACACATATACAAAGTTTGAAAAAATTATGTGCGAATATTGAAAACGACAATTTTTTTTAAATTGTTTTCTAGCTGTAGAAATATTTCAAATTATTTGCTTATGAATTGCTTGACCATACTGAAATATTTGTATTCCGATGATAATAACTGAACTTTCTCATTTTCTCCACACCAGTGAGCATTAAATTGAAAAAATTTAATTTTGTCAGAACCCTTGCTGTTACATTGGTTCGTATCTAATAGATATATCACAATTCCACTATTATTGCGATGATAGAGAAATCCAAAAATATCGTGTTTTTCAGATTATAATCAATTTTTGATGATAATCGTGCACGAACGTTTCACTTCGCACATAATCTTAAAAATAGTGCGTCAAATTAAAGAGGCTTGAGTTTTCAACATTGCATGCGAAGTGAAACGCTCTGGCACGATTATCATCGAAACTTGATTATAATCTGGAAAACATCATGTTTCTGGAGTGTCATGTCATCACAATAATCGTGGAATTCTGGTATAACTGTTAGATACGAACCAATGTAACAGCCAGGGTTTTAACAAAATCCAATTTTTTTAATTTAGTGCTCACTGGTGTAGAGAAAATGAGAAAGTTTTGTCATCATCATTGAAATACAAATGTTTCAGTATGGTCAAGCTATTCATTTGATAATAATTTGATATTTTTATACAGCTAGGAAAATATTAAAAAAAAAATTCTATTTTCAATTTTCTCTCATTATCTTTTCAAACTTCGTATATGTGTATAAAATTTAATTATAAGCAACTTTTTCGAATAACTTTTTTCGATATCTTGCCATTTTACCCCACTTTTAGCGTTCTCATGGTAATTTTTTTCCATTTGCCGCCATACCAGCGATCACGTGACATGTGTCAAAATCGATTTTTAGGTTATAGGACATGCACCAACTTTTCCCAAGAATCTTTTTTCTAATACTCTAATAATAAACTTTTTTCCCATATGGTACATACTTTTTGGCGGTCACTGTAGAAAACCATAGGTGGGCCGAATTTGAAAATTTGGGAGTTCACTATTGTTGATAAGTGCTACCTGGCTAAATAATTTTGAAGACCCCAACTTCGTTATTTTGAATGGGACATCCTATATATTATTAAAGTTTTAGATTTAACGCATGAATTTGAACATGTTTCATGTATAATGTCCTATACAAAAGTCTTATCTAACCGTTTTCGAAATATTTCAAATTTGAAGTTGAAAATTGCGTTTGCAGACCAATTTTTTTTTAATTTCTGGACATGACCATTTATTTTCGATGGTGTATCGATTTATTCTCGGGAGGACCCAGTTTAGCAGAATTTTGATATCAATTCGATTACAGTTATACAGGACATTTTGGCAATTTTCCATTGATACTACTGCTTAAATTTCATTGAAAATCACCAGCTTCAATCTGACCTTTGATGAAGGTTGAGGCACAGGAATTCTTGCTGACCCCGTGTTTATTTCCAGGGGCGGCGCGTTCCTACTTTCTACAAATACAAAAGGTAATTTTTTGTATACAATATCCAAATTCTACTCATTCTTCCGCTTATTTAGCGGATGAGAGAACATTGTATTGTTTTCCATAACTGGTCGTATTTCACACCTTATCATCAAAAGTACAACTTACCCACAACCGTGAGGTATCCTACTTGACTCTTCATCGGATCAGTATTGATCTGACACATGTACCAACCCTGGTCAGATTCACGCACTTCCTTGATGTGGAGGTGCCAGATGTTCTGTTCGCTGTGGGTTACTCCTATACGGTTGTTCTTGGTGATGACGTGACTGTGGATGGTCAGTATGGTTTGGGTGTCCACTTTCAACCAAGCCACCTGGAAAAGAATGGTGTGTCTTCATTATCATGGATTGCAAGATTAATGCTAGGTGACGAAAATGTGTTTAGCGGCGATGCGGACATGAAAATGATAAATTGAAAAAATTAAATAAAAATGTGGACCAGCCAGGGATCGAACTCGGGCCTCCCAATCTCTAGTCAAGTGCATTTAACCGCTATGTTACGGGTCCTTGAGAGGTAATGAGCGCGATCACATTTGGGACGCTGTTTAGGGTAAATGAGTCAATTTCGGTTTAAAGCAACTGAGTTCTTTCCTGACAGTTCTGGCTACCCCTTGATGTTGTTCAACCCCTAGATAAGAATTTTTGTCCCAGGTAAACTATTATTATTACGATCATTTTCAATGTGAGAATGAAATGTATTGATCTGTTGGTTCCTTGTCACTCAATATTTTGATTGGCCTACGAGCAAAAACTCGATATCCATTAGAATTTGTTTTCTTAGGAAAGCAGGGTACAAACACAATATTCTCAATAATTCACGAGTGAGCAGTGAATTGAAACTGTAACACTATATTTATTCCATAAGCAAAATGGTTTTTGAAGAAAACACTCTATTGTTCGAATTCTTTGTGAGTTCGGCTCGAATATTTTTTTCATTTGTAAAAACATCGTTATGGAAATATTGAATAAACCCGTAATAGAAAGAAAACAGTTACAAAAAGAAAGAATAATAATGAACAAATTCTTTCAACCATTACCATCATCATTGCATACTCCTAACTTTATGTGGATTCCAAAGTAGTTTCTCTTGGCTTAGAATAATGAGCACCAAGAGTTATCCAATAGATTTATTCAGTAGATTTTTTTTGATAAATTTTGGTTTGAGTTACCCTATATTGGCGTCATTCTCGAAAAAAAAAACGCTATTTTACAGAAAAAAGTATGTCATATGGCGCCATCTTTTTGAGGTACTTGCACTGTAGCTTGTAGGGTCTACTCTTCGTGAGATGGCGCTATATGACACGCGATCAACTCAATGTTAGATATTTCCAGGAAGAATAGCCAAAGATGCACCAAGTTTCGGGTTTTCAGAACCTCTTCTTAACACCCCAATCATATTTCAAGCAGAAGTTCATGCTGTCCACGAGTGCGGCGAAATAGACATCCAGAATAATAGAATTCACTTGCTGTCAGATAGCCAAGCAGCACTGGAATCTCTGAAGGCATACACATGTATGTCCTAGTTGACTGCAAACAATCACTGAGACAACTGGCAGCAAACCATCAGGGCACCTTGAGTTGGATGCCAGGAAACAGAGGTGTTAGAGGCAACGAGGAAGCAGGCTGCTTGCCAAAGACATACGATTCTTGGACTCTCCAAAGCCCACTGGGTCAACTATAAAATGAAATATCACTGGATAAAAACCAGCAAAAAGCTAGTGCATTTATTGCCAAAGAAAGCTCAACAGTTCCTCGAGTTGGGAAAAAAAGACTTGACATTGATAAGGGGACTGTTTACTGGACACTGTTCTCTGAGTAATCAGTTCAAAAAATGAAACAATCAAAAGAACACCGCTGAAACTCCAGAACATTTGATTTCTGAATCCCCAGAGTTTCTCTACAAGAGGCCTGATATCCTGGAAGGGGTCTTTCTAACGCTTTGCGATGTCAGGTTATTCCCAAGAATCTGTTGAACTTCATATGAACTTTTGGATTCCTGGATTCCGAATAGTCATACACCATCTGCAAGGAGACAATCAAATCCTGAAAAAGGGCTGACAACACTTAGATACTACATTGTATGACGAATCTTTCACAAAAATAACTTTTAAGTTCGAATTATATGTGGCATTTCGTAATATTGTTTGAGATATAGCTCTTTCTTATCGTTAATTATTTTTCGAACCTTGCAATTTTTCATTGTATTCATCCATATGAAATCCAACTTTTGTGCGCAATTTCAAGTGGATTCAAATCAGTCCCGATCATTCAACGAATTTTTCTCTCGGACTCCTGGGATACATTGCATGTTCAACGAATCAAACTATTTACATGCTTCGACACGTATTGTAGCAAGTACTCTTGGAGCGCAGCTGCTGCTCTTACGCTTTTCATCTTCCTCGACTGGTCAGTTTTATTTTTACTCGATTTGCCACTGGGACGTTTCGAATGACATTGCAATATTATCGCATTCACGTTGCACAAAGGAACAAAGGGGAGCATTCTGGTTTCGAATTGGAAGTAGTCCTTATTAATTGTTCGACCTTTATTGCTTTTCTGAACCAGTGCAGTGGCGCAGTCAAGATTTCAGTTTGGGGGAGTGCTGAACAATTTATCAGTTACCAGAGCTGAATGTTATGAATAACACCTACAAGTGAACTGTTAGGCCAGCAAACAATAACATCCTCTTGTAGAAAATTTTCTTAGCTTTCTTCTTATATACCTATGTATTTAACGAATGTGTCTCGTTATGGTCGCAAAATGCGAAAAATGTTCTAGCACACAAAACCACCTATAACACCTACAAGCGAACTGTTAAGCCACCATACAATAACATCCTCTTGTAGGAAATTTTCTTAGCTTTCTTGCTATATACCCATGTATTTAACGAATGTGTCTCGTTTGCGAAAAATGTAAAAGGTGCGCTAGGATCCGCTATCCTAGCACACAATATCACCTATAACACCTACAAGCGAACTGTTAGGCCAGCATACAATAACATCATCTTGTAGGAAATTTTCTTAGCTTTCTTTTATACCTGTGTATTCAACGAATGTGTCTCGTTATGGTCGAAAAATGTGATAAATTTAAAAGGTGCGCTTGGATCCTATCCTAGCACATAAAACCGCAAAAAAAAATACTTCCGAAAGTTCTAGAATTTTTTCAATATTTTTCGTGTATTCTACGCCATTATTTTAATAGTCATTTGGTGACTTGGGGGGTCTGAAGCCCCAAACCCCCCCTGGCTGCGCCAATGAACCAGTGTCTATATGTTTCCTAGAAGAGTCCTTATAAAATAAATCTACCAAGCGATATATTATAATAGTTAACAATATCAACTTGAAGAGTATCATTTCTGCATCATCGTCATATCGTCATTATTATTGACCGGATTTGGAGTGGTGAAATGAAACATAATAAAAATATAATGATAAGATTCGTTGCTCATCTCATATGTATAAAATATAGGGTGGGAACACTTATAAAAAAATATGAAATTCGTAGGAGACATGGACACTTGGTTCAAATATGCAAGTACGAGCCTTGGATTCTCTTCTTCTCCCTGTGCCACGGAAATACTGCAATCTCCTTCCCCTTTCATTATTATCGTTGAATACTGGGCCTCACTTGTTCAATTTGTTTTCACTTGTTACTCGTTAAAATATTTTTCCCATTGAAACCAAATAATTTTTTTTTCAAATAAGTAAATTAACTGGACATCTTACTCCAATTAAAAAACACGCTGCTCGTTCGAGACTGTGAAACCAATCTTCGATCAACCGATAACCGTCGGGAAAGTCGCCCTTGAGACAAAATATCACGAAAAATACAATATTTAGACAATCGAGCCAGATTTCCAAGCCCGTCTGCTGTCTGAATTCAGACATGCCTATTCTGCTTTCGTCTAAGTGAGCCGTGCTAGATTGTTTTCTTTTTCTCTGCGTTCCATTCGCGTGATTACCGTGCTGAATGTGCCTAATTAGGACGGAAGGTAGAGAACAGACGGGCTTTTGTTTCATAATGTATTCTCATTCTGTTATATAACATCCATCTCGCAGATAAGTATTCCAATTATGAAAATGTTCAAATGTAGCAAAAATGAAAAAGAGATGATTAAGTGTTGTGCAGTGAAACTGCAATTGCGATAACTGAGATTTCCCGCACGGATATACACGGAATATTAATGCGGAGAGTTCTGGATTTAGAAGGGTTTTCAGAAATTGCTAACAGGGATTAGCGTGTGTCTTGGTGACCACTAACTGGGGAAACCCAGCTAAAGAACGTCGCCCGACAACATAAGGAAAATTGGTTCTGGGCTAAATTGGCTCTGGGCTAAATTGGCCAGAACTTTAATGATAAAGTTGTAGAGGGATGTGACGTTGAAAAAGTGTGGGAGTTTATATGGTCCTGTATGTGTTGTTTTCTGTACAATATAAGCAGCCGAAGATCGTGAAAACATTGTATTTGGGTAAGTTTTTTCTGATTGACTCGACCGTTTCTTAATGAAAATCCATAGTAACAAAAAATTGTAAAAAAAATTTCAGCCAAAGATAAGCTAGCCACTGCACTTTATGCAGCTTGACTTGTTTGTTTGTTTGTTGCATCTCTGGACACCCTATCAGTGAAGCATAGATGACCATGGGTTTGGTGTTCGTTTGGTATGACCAGTACATTATTTTTGGTTTCAGACCCCATGCCTTCAGACATCACATAACTGACATACTTTTTTATGGTTTCATTTTCAAGAAACACCGGGAGCAAACCATGCACCTTGGGTATTCCTCTTTATTAGGATATTTTTCTTTATAAGACTTTGCGCACTATGTGTGCCGTGTCCAACAGTACTGCTTTCTGCATGGTGAGAAGGTTGTGGTCTCCTGGGATTTTTTTACAGCTTCGCAAGTTGCGTTGGATATCAGCCTTGTGGCCCCGATGACGATGGTTATCACCTTTGCTCTCATGCTCCACATTCTTTGGATTTATTGTGGTTTATCTTTTCTTTTTCGTTTTTGCAGCGGCAACCTGTTCGTGACTTCTCTAAAATAGATGTTTGTGGAAATAGGGCCATGCAGAAGAGCAGTGAAAAAAGCGAGTGGGCTTGATATATTCCGTTATTGATTTGGTGTCCTTCAAATATTGAGTTAATGGTTTTTTGTTCTATTATTATTATTATTATTGTTATGTGTTATGAGAAGTCGATAATAATCTCGGGTCATATAAGAGTATACCTATACTATACGGAGTCCAGCGTGATACATCTTTCAAAGAGCAGGTTCTCCATGCAGCTAGCCCCCTTCTTTGACCTTCTTTGCTTCCAAATACATCCGTACACATTGACGACCTATAATTCTGCTCACGCTGCACAGTTCAAATCCTTGTAGGAGTCATATTTCATTGTATATGTCATAGACAACCTCACCAGGGAAACAAATTTCGAACGAAGCAATCCACTAACAAACTGCTGAATGTGTTGGTATAGTTGTCAAGTATTTCGCGTTTGCTCGAGTAGGGAACATCGTTTGTCTTGGAATAAAGCACTATGTTATGGGGAGATAATAATTACAATATCTATTTCGGAAAACCAAAACGCTATACAATTGAATCATGAACGTGGGTGTGAATGAGGATATTTATCACACGAGTGATCTTTCTTCAGCATCGCTGGTTTGGGCGTATATTTGAATGGTGTGACGATATTTCAGAAATGCAATCAGATGAATTTCTGCATGAAAATGTATTCTGAAATTTCTGTTTAGATATCAGATAATACGTTTGTTCGAAATTCTTCATTGAAAAGTAGGCACCTATTCAAATTTATAACACACAGATACAACTCCGACTATTTCTTTCCGTATACGATGGAATGATATAAATATATACCTATTTCGGACTCTGCATGGAAACTATATGGGATTTTCATATTCTAACCTATATGGTCCTCAATCAAGCAAAAATCCAAGAAATCATTTATTTATGAATATTCAACAATAATTAAGTAAGGCTTTTCGAATTGTGACAAAATTTTATACTTCCTATTTTTTTTTTCTTTTGTAGAAAAAACTTTGCGCATCTCGTGCGCGAAATACTATTCCGACTATTTTTTTTAATTCGCTCGTTAAAAAAATCAGTTCTCGATCACCATTTCGCGCACTAGATACAAAAATAACTATTTCAATGCTGATGCATTTCATTTTAAATTTGAAGGAGGGTATGCATATCTGGGCCAACTGCTCTCGGTCATAAGATTTTAGGTCCTATAAAAATGAAACATTTTTCTGAAATTTCAATTTCCACACCTTCCGGAACATCTTCAAATAAGTTATTTTAGAGCAGATGAGTTTGTAAGCAAAATATGATAAAATGGACATTTCGGCAAAAAAGCGTATGTGTTTATCCTGGGTTTCAATGTACAATAAATTCAAAATGTCAGTTTTGACAATTAGATATTGAAATAATTCAAGAGCAATGTTGCCACTTTGCATTCTTAGAAAATATTTGATAAGAACATAACATATAAGATAACTTATTCTAGATTGAAAAAACTAAAATGTATTACTACATTACTCATTTCTAGGCATTTGAGAGAGTTTAAATGTTTTTTCATACAGAGCCCAAATATCCCTATCAAAAGCATACCCATCTTTCCTGAGTTATAATAACATTTTTTACATGTTTCTCCGCAATTTCTTTGATAGGGTTCAGTCTCATGTTACACTGAACGATAAATGTCGAAAGACATCCTATTCATGATGTTTTTCCATTCCATGTTTTTCCGTTTTCCCATCTACTTGTACATGAATGTCATGAGTAGAATGCTGACGAATGAATAAAAAAAACTATAGAAGATATCAATACAGAGGCTCCATCAGAGCAAAATGACCTGTCCGGTCATTTCAGAGATTTCATATTTGCTTGGCATTTTCATTATCATTGACGAGGGATTTTTCCACGTGATTTTTGTTCGGTTTCATAATGAAATGTCAACTGTTGACGGCATATGTGATCGGGAATATATTCAACAAAGTAAAAGGGAGTGATGGGACGATAACACGTCATTTTAGAATTCACAGGAAATTAAAAGAGCACTAATGCGAACGAAGAGACGGGAAATGAATCTGAATAAATTATAGCCGGACAATATCGATCATAGAATGCATCCAATGCTCATAATTTATTAAATAGAAAAATATGAATTACCTACTCGACGCCAACTGTATTATTCATTATCTCAGTAGTTTTAGAAAATTTTAATGTTCGAACAAAGAATAATATAAGAAAAACTACTGTGGAATGAATTGGTGCTTTTCGCTCAACAAATTGTATCAGATGGAAAAACGGAATGATCATTCTATCAATGGACAAAATAATGCAACTAATCGGGATAAAAAACTCCAAAGTAACACTACAGATTCGAAGTAAACTACATCTGTATGAAGACATATGAAATAGTGGCGTTCGGACAAATCAAAATCCAGACAAAGAATCTTCTCGAGCAGGATTCGAACCTGCGACTTCTAGGTTTCTAGTCAGTGCTCTAACCAACTGAGCTAAACGAGGACCAACACTCGCATCTGCATATAGAAATAGCGCTTTTCCCAGAATGTAATGTAAGATTTCAAGGCGTTTGCAAGATGTTGGTGAGTAACAATGTTGAAGAGCATTGGCCCGATATGCAGATGGGTCCTCGATAGCTGGTTAGGTTGGGTTAGGTTAGGTTAGGGGCAAAATCAAAAACAGCAGATCATAAGAGAGAACACTGGTATAAAAGAAAATTCGAATTGGGTCAAGTAAATGAAAATAATAAGATATTATATTATGCTGGACTGATGAAACGTTATGAACAATGTTATGTTTGCAAGGAACGTTACCGTGGCACAACAATAGCTCACCAATAATAGTGGGTATATTTCGGTGGTCGGGAACTATCTAACTAATTGCATTCTGTGGAGTTTGCAGGTAATTATTCACTACTTGGGACCTTTGTTGTTGACGATGTACACATCAGATTTATTATGTCCTCTGTTTCAAAGCATATTCCATTACAATTCAGACAATTTGCAAATTAATAAGTTATTTAGACCTGAAGTTGGGAATAGGGTGTAATGGGTTTATAGGTTTTATAGGTAGGCGAATTCAATAACATCTTAGGGCCAATTTATGTACCATGCTTTTATTTCATTTCAAAAGGCCGTGAAAATTTTATTTTTTGAACTAAAAGGTCGAATAATAAAAAAGAGTGTTTTATGTATTATGCTTTTGAGTCAAAAATTTCATAAACTGTCCAATGTCAACATTATTGAAATAATTTTCTTTTTTTTAATGATACATTCTCTATATTATTACATGGCTGGTTAGGGATGATAATGAAGAATCCAACGATATCAGGTTTGATGGAGTTATCTACAATGACTACGGAGATATCGCCATTTATTTTATCCAAAAGCTCCATGAGTGGGAGAGAGAAACTTTTTATGCCGGTCTATCCAACTCTCTCTTCTACGCCTCACCAAAAAATCAATTTTCTACGATCAGTACTGCGTTTAGAAGATTACTATTTTGAAAAAATGCGATGTACTTAAAAAATGGAGTTGCTATGGTAATATTTAAAAAAAAATTCATTAAATACAGATTGTGGAATGTGATTATTTGATCATTTATCGTGGTGTGGTGAATGCCATTTTAGATATTTGAGTGGTTTTTAATTGAATCGGTTGTTACTTGATGGACATCCATAGCACTTCTTAGACTGTCAGAAACGTGAATAACTGAAACTTGATTCGACACGATATGATTTCAACAAATGATATTACATCGAGACATGTGTAGTGTAGTGTGGTGTAGTGTAGTGTAGTGTAGTGTAGTGTAGTGTAGTGTAGTGTAGTGTAGTGTAGTGTAGTGTAGTGTAATGCAGTGTAGTGTAGTGTAGTGTAGTGTTGTATAGTGTAGTGTAGTGTAGTGTGTGGTGTGGTGTGGTGTGGTGTAGTGTAGAGTGGTGTGGTGTGGTGTAGAGTAGTGTAGTGTAGTGTAGTGTAGTGTAGTGTAGTGTAGTGTAGTGTAGTGTAGTGTAGTGTTGTATAGTGTAGTGTAGTGTAGTGTGGTGTGGTGTGATGTAGAGTAGTGTAGTGTAGTGTAGTGTAGTGTGTGTGGTGTGGTGTAGTGTAGTGTAGTGTAGTGTAGTGTGTGGTGTGGTGTAGTGTAGAGTAGTGTGGTGTAGAGTAGTGTAGTGTAGTGTAGTGTAGTGTAGTGTAGTGTAGTGTAGAGTAGTGTAGTGTAGTGTAGTGTAGAGAAGTGTAGTGTAGAGTAGTGTAGTGTAGTGTAGTGTAGTGTAGAGTAGTGTATAGTGTAGTGCAGTGCAGTGCAGTGTAGTGTTGTATAGTGTAGTGTAGTGCAGTGTAGTGTAGTGTGATGTAGAGTAGTGTAGTGTAGTTTGTGTGGTGTGGTGTAGTGTAGTGTAGTGTAGTGTGTGGTGTGGTGTAGTGTAGAGTGGTGTGGTGTGGTGTGGTGTAGAGTAGTGTAGTGTAGTGTAGTGTAGTGTAGAGTAGTGTATAGTGTAGTGCAGTGCAGTGCAGTGCAGTGTAGTGTTGTATAGTGTAGTGTAGTGCAGTGTAGTGTAGTGTGGTGTGATGTAGAGTAGTGTAGTGTAGTGTGTGTGTGGTGTGGTGTGGTGTAGTGTAGTGTAGTGTAGTGTGGTGTGGTGTGGTGTAGTGTAGAGTGGTGTGGTGTAGAGTAGTGTAGTGTAGTGTAGTGTAGTGTAGTGTAGTGTAGTGTAGTGTAGTGTAGTGTAGTGTAGTGTAGTGTTGTATAGTGTAGTGTAGTGTAGTGTGGTGTGGTGTGATGTAGAGTAGTGTAGTGTAGTGTAGTGTAGTGTGTGTGGTGTGGTGTAGTGTAGTGTAGTGTAGTGTGTGGTGTGGTGTAGTGTAGAGTGGTGTGGTGTAGAGTAGTGTAGTGTAGTGTAGTGTAGTGTAGTGTAGTGTAGTGTAGTGTAGAGTAGTGTAGTGTAGTGCAGTGTAGTGTTGTATAGTGTAGTGTAGTGTAGTGTAGTGTGGTGTGATGTAGAGTAGTGTAGTGTAGTGTGTGTGGTGTGGTGTAGTGTAATGTAGTGTAGTGTAGTGTAGTGTAGTGTAGTGTAGTGTAGAGTAGTGTAGTGTAGAGTAGTGTAGTGTAGTGTAGTGTAGAGAAGTGTAGTGTAGAGTAGTGTAGTGTAGTGTAGTGTAGAGTAGTGTATAGTGTAGTGCAGTGCAGTGCAGTGTAGTGTTGTATAGTGTAGTGTAGTGCAGTGTAGTGTAGTGTGATGTAGAGTACTGTAGTGTAGTTTGTGTGGTGTGGTGTAGTGTAGTGTAGTGTAGTGTAGTGTAGTGTAGTGTAGAGTAGTGTAGTGTAGAGTAGTGTAGTGTAGTGTAGAGAAGTGTAGTGTAGAGTAGTGTAGTGTAGTGTAGTGTAGAGTAGTGTATAGTGTAGTGCAGTGCAGTGCAGTGTAGTGTTGTATAGTGTAGTGTAGTGCAGTGTAGTGTAGTGTGATGTAGAGTAGTGTAGTGTAGTTTGTGTGGTGTGGTGTAGTGTAGTGTAGTGTAGTGTGTGGTGTGGTGTAGTGTAGAGTGGTGTGGTGTGGTGTAGAGTAGTGTAGTGTAGTGTAGTGTAGTGTAGTGTAGTGTAGTGTAGTGTAGAGTAGTGTATAGTGTAGTGCAGTGCAGTGTAGTGTTGTATAGTGTAGTGTAGTGCAGTGTAGTGTAGTGTGGTGTGATGTAGAGTAGTGTAGTGTAGTGTGTGTGGTGTGGTGTGGTGTAGTGTAGTGTAGTGTAGTGTGTGGTGTGGTGTAGTGTAGAGTGGTGTGGTGTAGAGTAGAGTAGTGTAGTGTAGTGTAGTGTAGTGTAGTGTGTGGTGTGGTGTGGTGTGGTGTGGTGTAGTGTAGAGTGGTGTGGTGTGGTGTAGTGTAGTGTAGTGTAGTGTAGTGTAGTGTAGTGTAGTGTAGTGTAGTGTAGTGTAGTGTAGTGTAGTGTAGTGTAGTGTAGTATAGTGTAGTGTAGTGTAGTGTAGTGTAGTGTGTGATGTGGTGTGGCGTGGCATAGCGTAGTGTAGTGTAGTGTGTGGTGTGGTGTAGAGTGGTGTGGTGTGGTGTAGTGTAGTGTAGTATAGTGTGGTGTAGTGTAGTGTAGTGCAGTGTAGTGCCCTGTAGTGTAGTGTAGTGTAGTGTAGTGTGTGATGTGGTGTGGCGTGGCGTAGCGTAGCGTAGCGTAGTGTGTGGTGTGGTGTTGTGTAGTGTAGAGTGGTGTGGTGTAGTGTAGTGGAGTGTAGTGTAGTGTAGTGTAGTGCAGTGTAGTGTACTGTAATGTGGAGTTGTGTAGTGTAATGTGGTGTAGTGTAGTGTAGGGTAATAATCTAATCCAATGTTGTCTGACCTTCCCTGTCACTGACGAGCGGCAAGAACCGCAAAACGCGAAACTCGTCTGCAGGTGGTCTTCACCAGCCAAATAAAGGATAATCTGTTGTATATTTACACGGTCGCAGCTTCCCATTTAGCCGAAAGTTCGAAGTCAGCTGGAACTGCAGCATTGTCTGGCGAAAAATTTAAACGAAAAAAAATACCAAAATTTTGGTAACAACTATTTGTTACATCCAGTAGCGGTATTTGAATGATTGATATTATTACCTATTTCCGAATTCGAAAACACAGAAACCCTAGGAATTATTACACTTTAGTTGATACCAACGTTTCAGAGATGAACTATTAGCTTTGTCACGGATTTCGTACATAAAAAACTATATCAATAGTGACTGAGCTTTCAAAATTTTCTGCCCTCTCACACACGATGTCCAAGTAAAACCATCATCCTAATTAGTTCTTCAATTCTGGCGAAAATGTTTTACTGCATTATGATTAGCAAATTGGATCACGACTAACATTTTGATAATTTGTAAACTCATGGTACATGAACAAACTATCCATTATACCTAAAAATAGCAGGGCTAAGCGTAACAACTCTCCTATCAAAGTGGAATATAGGATAGAGAAAAAACTTTTCGAGATTTTCTGCCGAAGAGTATCAAATTTTCTGTGAACGTCTTACTATGTTACTATTTCTTATTATCATTATTTTCATGGCAACCTTGCTGTTGATATAATTGGTTCCTCTCCCAGTGATACCCCAATAAGTATTTAATGGTATAAGCTCATCAAAGAAAAGTATTAATATACATGAACTGAGGAACTCTTAAATTATGAAAGATATTTGACCTTAATTTTCTTCCATTCATTCATCTCAATTTCAGGAGTTTTATCGGTTTGTTTGAATTTCTTCAAAGTGGCATCTCTGTTTGAAAACTTGAAATATTATTGATGAGTAATTTCTTTTGTATCAATATTTGCTGATACAGTAGAAAATGTTCCGAATGAAGGTTTTTTGTTAATATTTTGCAAAAGTGAATTTGGTTTTCAACAAAATAGCGTCCAAGTTGGAAAATGATATTTCCCTAGAAGTTCAACCTGTGCCAATTCATCCAATATTCTCAGTTGGTTTTCTTCAATAATGTCAAAGGATCCTGAATAAACTGAAATCTAAAATAAAAAATCGCAAAATAACTTCCGAATGCTTAATCCTGTATTTCAGCTAAGGTACTTTCCTTTCTTCCTTTGCTTTATATTGGCAGGTTAGTAAAATATTTGGCGAAGGTACTTTCACCCTAACTACGAATAGGCAACCAGCTATCAATCATTTCATGAATAGAAATAGCTGGTTTTGACGTAGTTTTCAATGTCACGCTTCTCGACAATTTCTTTTTTATCGAAATCACTAAATCATTCAAACGTGATGTCTCATCTTTCCAGTCGTATAATAGAGCCTCGGGAGATCTAGTCAATTATTCTGAGAAACGCGATATTCTGTAAATCAGAAACCTACCATTGTCTCCTGAGAAAACCGCACTAAGCAATATATGAGCTGCGACCCCATTGAATCCTGGTCCCCTGCTGATTTATTCAAGACAAAGCTTATTTTGATGAAGATGAGATTTCACCACTATCGAGCTGAATATATTATAACAGGTTGCATCCAATTTATTATTCAAATCTTTCCTGCTTTCTATCGTTTTCGCTCGTTTTGGTTATTTAGTATTAGTACAATAACGACAGACAAATGTAAGCCACAAGTGAAGAATGAATCGTAGCACTTTGAAACTCGGCACATGTTTTATGCTGATTCCGAAAATGTATGATTTGAATATGTTCGGATACACGGTGTACCATAAAACAAAGATAACAAAAATTGTATCCCACGAATCCGGCATCCTTAGCACACAAAACCACCTATAACACCTACAAGCGAACTGTTAGTCCAGCAAACAATAACATCCTCTTGTAGGAAATTTTCTTAGCTTTTTTTCATATACCTATGTATTTAACGGATGTGTCTCGTTATGGTCGCAAAATGCGAAAAATGTAAAAGGTGCGCTAGGATACGCCATCCAAGCACACAAAACCACCTATAACACCTACAAGCGAACTGTTAGGCCAGCAAACAATAACATCCTCTTGTAGGAAATTTGTTTAGCTTTCTTTCTATATCCATATGTATTTAACGAATGTGTCTCGTTATGGTCGCAAAATGCGATAAACGTAAAAGGTGCGCTGGGATCCTATCCTAGCACATAAAACCGCCAAAAAAAATACCTCCGAAAGTTCTAGAATTTTTTCAATATGTTCCCTATATTCTACGCCATCATTTTAATAATCAGTTGGTGGCTTGGGGGGGCCGCAGCCCCAAAGCCCCCACTGGCTGCGCCAATGCATATGTGAATTTCGTTGCAATACGCCAATCAATAAAAAAGTTATGGGGGAATGATATTTGAGAAATACGCTGTTTAATCAACCCACCACTTCAATTTCAAAACTTGTATTAGAATTTTGACTACATCACTGGATTCAGGGAGTCTCAAAATATAACTGACCATAATTTTATCGAAATCGGTTGTTTATTAATAAAAATGATGACATAAAATAACATTTTCTTGAAATTCCATTACATATTTTTGAAATTTTAGAATTTTATGATTTTCTTATTTATGAACAGATTTTAATGAAGTTTTCGATGTACCGAGGCATTGATTGAACTGCATATTTTTTAAATTTCATTTCCTCATAACTTTTTTATTGATTGACGCATTTCAATATTATTGATATATGAACCATTTGGAAATATCGCGAATCCAGTGGTGTAACGAAAAAAAATCATTACAATCGGTTAAAAAATGTATGTTTTATGATCACACTGTATACCTACCCTATACTCATGAGGGGCAAAACTTCGATGAATAATTCCATGCAATAAGAAATTGCAGAGAAAGAACTCTGCACGAAAATGAATCGTTGGGCGTGGTATTAGCCAGAAATAAGTTCTACTCTGACGGATTTTCGACCCAAATTTCACCATTGTATAGTTTATTTGCTATGAGCAGTGCTGAAAGGGCATTTTGTTTCATTAAAATAAAATTTAGTTAATTAATAACCAACAATTTTATTTGCTCACGAATTTTTTAAAGAAATATCCCGGTAGATTATAAATGAAAATGTTCAAACATCGATGGACTATTTTCGGTGAGCACAAAGAACATTTTTTTCATCAACGTAACACTATCCAGGCCGACTCTCCTCTAGAACAAACGTCACACTTCGCATCAGTTGTTCATTTCCACACGATGTGAATTATGTATGAACGATGAACGAAACTCAAGTAAATTCGCAACATTCGACGAGAGTTAGAGCCTGCCTTCCGAGCCAGCGGAGTCACAAGATTGCCAGAGATCGGTCGAAAGTTCTGCAAGGGGCGGCATTCATGCCCAGCTCTAATTTGGATTCAAAGTGACGCTTCCATTGAACAGACGAATGACCGTTTCATCACAGAACTGAATATTCACGTCTTTAAAGGATGTTCGTATATCCATTTGGGTGAAAGCCAGTGTATGTATGCATGGGCGCCGCTAGTAAAAATTTCAGGGGGTGGCAGTTTTTTTTTAATAAAGCTCAGTTGTTATTTGAAACATTCGCAATTTAGGTTCATCACGTTTGGACTATAAAGGCTAAAATCCAGGGGGGGGGGCAGTCGCCCCCTTGCCCTCAAGTAGCGGTGCCTATGTATGTATGTATGGTGTAACACTGGGTATTGTCTTTTTAAAGAAATCCATATTTACTTTTCATATGGTAGGTTTTTAATTTTTGTTCACTCAAAATAAAAAATACATTTTTCAAATTCAGTATTGCAGTTTTACAGTTTACAACGAATAGGTGTATGTTGTAAGGTCGCAGAGGTCCATGATATGAAAATATTTACGAAAATAATTGGAATAGTATTGAAGGTGGCGAAATAAACCGGTGAGTAATACATAGTGAAATTCGCTCTCGCTCAAACAGCAACAATACCCTCGTACTTGTCCCGTTACCGGAAACCCACAAGAAAACTTTCCGAATAAGGGCAGCTCCTTTACAATCACCAACGCTTCCAGTGTCCATCGTTCCACTCTAACTCGAGTTTATGTAAACTCCATAAAGCTGGCCATAATGGAAGGTCCATGGGCATGAATATCAATTAAACACATAACGGTAACGAGCGGCACAGTGACCGATCTGGGGGATATTTAGACTAGTCGGGTATTAGATCCTGACAAAGGCGGTCGGTTCTCTCCTCTCGACCCTTACGCATCTTGAATAAGTTTCGACACAAAAGCCGAAACGGAAGTTTGTACTTGGGACTACGTTAACCTCTGATTAAATATGGAGCCGCTGGGCCGGAGGTTAGAATTCGAATACCCTCTAGAGTGAACAAATTTTTAGGTTGAGAATTTTAGACAATGATGTGAATTGATAACTGATTACAAAAAAACGCCCACCAAATCTACGTTTGACTAGCAATTGATATCAAATTTGGTCAGCTTAAAATTTTTGGCGTGAAAATAACACCTGCAACCTCTAGATTACATTTTCATTCGACGACCGAATCGAGATAGAGCAATTCTGCAAACGCCAATCGATTCAGCATGCCGAAGTTAGTATATGCTGTGATTTTCAAGTCGATCGGCACAAAATGAATTTTCAGCCGAAAAAATATCAAAGGGTTGTACCTTAAAAATGGCCAAAAATCCTAAGTCATCAGATTCACTCGAAATTATCACCGATATACTCAAAATTGTATGTTGATTCCGAAAATGTAAGATATGAATATGTTCCGATACACGGTGTACCATAAAACAAAGATAAATGTGAAACAAAAATTGTATCGCACGAATCCGTCACTCTAACACACAAAACCACCTATAAAACCTACAAGCGAACTGTTTGGCTAGCAAACAATAACATCTTGTAGGAAATTTTCTTTGCTTTCGTTCTATGTACCTATGTATTTAACGAATGTGCCTCGTTATGGTCGCAAAATGCGAAAAATGTAAAAGGTGCGCTAGGATCCGCCATCCTAGCACACAAAACCACCTATAACACCTACAAGCGAACTGTTAGGCTAGCAACCAATAACATCCTCTTGTAGGAAATTTTCCTAGCTTTCTCTCTATATACCTATGTATTTAAGGAATGTGTCTCGTTATGGTCGCAAAATGCGATAAATGTAAAAGGTCCGCTAGGATCCGCCATCTTAGCACACAAAACCACCTATAACACCTACAAGCGAACTGTTAGGCCAGCAAACAATAACATCTTCTTGTAGGAAATTTTCTTAGCTTTCTCTCTATATACCTATGTATTTAACGAATGTGTCTCGTTATGGTCGCAAAATGCGATAAATGTAAAAGGTGCGCTAGGATCCGCCATCCTAGCACACAAAACCACCTATAACACCTACAAGCGAACTGTTAGGCTAGCAACCAATAACATCCTCTTGTAGGAAATTTTCTTAGCTTTCTCTCTATATACCTATGTATTTAACGAATGTGTCTCGTTATGGTCGCAAAATGCGATAAATATAAAAGGTGCGCTAGGATCCGCCATCCTAGCACACAAAACCACCTATAACACCAACAAGCGATCTGTTAGGCCAGCAAACAATAACATCCTCTTGTAGGAAATTTTCTTAGCTTTCTTTCTATATACCTATGTATTTAACGAATGTGTCTCGTTATGGTCGCAAAATGCGATAAATGTAAAAGGTGCGCTAGGATCCTATCCTAGCACATAAATCCGCAAAAAAAATAATTCCAAAACTTCTAGAATTTTTTCAAAATTTTTCCCGTATTCTACGCCATTATTTCAATAGTCTTGGGGGGCGGAGGCGCTGCAGCCCCAAAGCCCCACCCCCCAGCCCCACTGATTGAAAAAATTGTATTCTGTCAGCAAGTGGCCGATTCGCCAACTGAATCTTAGAAATCGTTATCCGAGCGATCAGTTTAATCCAAAACAGGAATCCCCTTACGTACTCCATCCTTAGTTCCACTTCATAAGGAATATTTTGCAACCGTCTGTTGGTTGATGGAATATCGATTTATTCTACTATACAATCGTGTAACAAAATAAACTCGACATTCATTTCTTCAATTCACCTTTCTTCATACTCAGGATAAATGGTCAAGATTTTATTCAATGAACAGCAGAGCTCAGAAATCAATTACGCTGGGAGATTTTTTACAAATGCCTAAAAATTCTGTAATAAACCCAATTTTCTCTTCCAATTCCAGATTGTCACGAAATTCTTATATAATTTTTCCTTTTGTGTGAATGAAAGGAACATAATTTTCCTGTCACAATTGCCGCATTCCTTCACAGTTAATCCCGCGATAAAAAAGCACCATAAAGCGATTCGATTCGCCGAGCTGTCGTGATGTTTTCCGTCTCACCTCTGGTCATTCTTTTTTCGCGTTTAGCGCAACAGAATAACTTTCAATTCCGTGAAAATAAATCTGCTTTTACAGCGGTAATGTTTCAAATGTTTTTTATTACGGTAGACAGTTTCTTTCTTCTGCCGGTTTTTAATGAACTGTTTTCCATTTACTGTGGATAGCGACCAGATTACATCAATTCCACTCTGTTTCGCGCGTTATAACTATAAAATAGTAGAATAACGATCGTCGTAAATTTTTCCACATATGCACATGCTAGGTGTTCAGATAAGTTTGATGGAACGGTGCGATATTCAAATATTTATGATATCCTTTCTTTTCAGAAGACCTTCAGTTCTCCATCTAGGCCATAATAGCACACAAAACCACCTATAATACCTACAAGCGAACTGTAAGGCCAGCAAACAATAACATCCTCTTGTAGGAAATTTTCTTAGCTTTCTCTCTATATACCTATGTATTTAACGAATGTGTCTCGTTATGGTCGCAAAATGCGATAAATGTAAAAGGTGCGCTAGGATCCGCCATCCTAGCACACAAAACCACCTATAACACCTACAAGCGAACTGTTAGGCCAGCAAACAATAACATCCTCTTGTAGGAAATTTTCTTAGCTTTCTCTCTATATACCTATGTATTTAACGAATGTGTCTCGTTATGGTCGCAAAATGCGATAAATGTAAAAGGTGCGCTAGGATCCGCCATCCTAGCACACAAAACCACCTATAACACCTACAAGCGAACTGTTAGGCCAGCAAACAATAACATCCTCTTGTAGGAAATTTTCTTAGCTTTCTCTCTATATACCTATGTATTTAACGAATGTGTCTCGTTATGGTCGCAAAATGCGATAAATGTAACAGGTGCGCTAGGATCCGCCATCCTAGCACACCAAACCACCTATACACCTACAAGCGAACTGTTAGGCCAGCAAACAATAACATCCTCTTGTAGGAAATTTTCTTAGCTTTCTCTCTATATACCTATGTATTTAACGAATGTGTCTCGTTATGGTCGCAAAATGCGATAAATGTAAAAGGTGCGCTAGGATCCGCCATCCTAGCACACAAAACCACCTATAACACCTACAAGCGAACTGTTAGGGCAGCAAACAATAAAATCCTCTTGTAGGAAATTTTCTTAGCTTTCTCTCTATATACCTATGTATTTAACGAATGTGTCTCGTTATGGTCGCAAAATGCGATAAATGTAAAAGGTGCGCTAGGATCCGCCATCCTAGCACACAAAACCACCTATAACACCTACAAGCGAACTGTTAGGGCAGCAAACAATAAAATCCTCTTGTAGGAAATTTTCTTAGCTTTCTCTCTATATACCTATGTATTTAACGAATGTGTCTCGTTATGGTCGCAAAATGCGATAAATGTAAAAGGTGCGCTAGGATCCGCCATCCTAGCACACAAAACCACCTATAACACCTACAAGCGAACTGTTAGGCCAGCAAACAATAACATCCTCTTGTAGGAAATTTTCTTAGCTTTCTCTCTATATACCTATGTATTTAACGAATGTGTCTCGTTATGGTCGCAAAATGCGATAAATGTAAAAGGTTCGCTAGGATCCTATCCTAGCACATAAATCCGCAAAAAAATACTTCTAAAACTTCTAGAATTTCTTCAAAATATTTCCCGTATTCTACGGCATTATTTCAATAGTCTTGGGGGGCGGAGGCGCTGCAGCCCCAAAGCCCCAGCCCCACTGATTGAAAAAATTGTATTCTGTCAGCAAGTGGCCGATTCGCCAACTGAATCTTAGAAATCGTTATCCGAGCGATCAGTTTAATCCAAAACAGGAATCCCCTTACGTACTCCATCCTTAGTTCCACTTCATAAGGAATATTTTGCAACCGTCTGTTGGTTGATGGAATATCGATTTATTCTACTATACAATCGTGTAACAAAATAAACACGACATTCATTTCTTCAATTCACCTTTCTTCATACTCAGGATAAATGGTCAAGATTTTATTCAATGAACAGCAGAGCTCAGAAATCAATTACGCTGGGAGATTTTTTACAAATGCCTAAAAATTCTGTAATAAACCCAATTTTCTCTTCCAATTCCAGATTGTCACGAAATTCTTATATAATTTTTCCTTTTGTGTGAATGAAAGGAACATAATTTTCCTGTCACAATTGCCGCATTCCTTCACAGTTAATCCCGCGATAAAAAAGCACCATGAAGCGATTCGATTCGCTGAGCTGTCGTGATGTTTTCCGTCTCACCTCTGGTCATTCTTTTTTCGCGTTTAGCGCAACAGAATAACTTTCAATTCCGTGAAAATAAATCTGCTTTTACAGCGGTAATGTTTCAAATGTTTTTTATTATGGCAGACAGTTTCTTTCTTCTGCCGGTTTTTAATGAACTGTTTTCCATTTACTGTGGATAGCGACCAGATTACATCAATTCCACTCTGTTTCGCGCGTTATAACTATAAAATAGTAGAATAACGATCGTCGTAAAATTTTCCACATATGCACATGCTAGGTGTTCAGATAAGTTTGATGGAACGGTGCGATATTCAAATATTTATGATATCTTTTCTTTTCAGAAGACCTTCAGTTCTCCATCTAGGCCATAATAGCACACAAAACCACCTATAATACCTACAAGCGAACTGTTAGGCCAGCAAACAATAACTTCCTCTTGTAGGAAATTTTCTTAGCTTTCTCTCTATATACCTATGTATTTAACGAATGTGTCTCGTTATGGTCGCAAAATGCGATAAATGTAAAAGGTGCGCTAGGATCCGCCATCCTAGCACACAAAAACCACCTATAACACCTACAAGCGAACTGTTAGGGCAGCAAACAATAAAATCCTCTTGTAGGAAATTTTCTTAGCTTTCTCTCTATATACCTATGTATTTAACGAATGTGTCTCGTTATGGTCGCAAAATGCGATAAATGTAAAAGGTGCGCTAGGATCCGCCATCCTAGCACACAAAACCACCTATAACACCTACAAGCGAACTGTTAGGGCAGCAAACAATAAAATCCTCTTGTAGGAAATTTTCTTAGCTTTCTCTCTATATACCTATGTATTTAACGAATGTGTCTCGTTATGGTCGCAAAATGCGATAAATGTAAAAGGTGCGCTAGGATCCGCCATCCTAGCACACAAAACCACCTATAACACCTACAAGCGAACTGTTAGGGCAGCAAACAATAAAATCCTCTTGTAGGAAATTTTCTTAGCTTTCTCTCTATATACCTATGTATTTAACGAATGTGTCTCGTTATGGTCGCAAAATGCGATAAATGTAAAAGGTGCGCTAGGATCCGCCATCCTAGCACACAAAACCACCTATAACACCTACAAGCGAACTGTTAGGGCAGCAAACAATAAAATCCTCTTGTAGGAAATTTTCTTAGCTTTCTCTCTATATACCTATGTATTTAACGAATGTGTCTCGTTATGGTCGCAAAATGCGATAAATGTAAAAGGTGCGCTAGGATCCGCCATCCTAGCACACAAAACCACCTATAACACCTACAAGCGAACTGTTAGGGCAGCAAACAATAAAATCCTCTTGTAGGAAATTTTCTTAGCTTTCTCTCTATATACCTATGTATTTAACGAATGTGTCTCGTTATGGTCGCAAAATGCGATAAATGTAAAAGGTGCGCTAGGATCCGCCATCCTAGCACACAAAACCACCTATAACACCTACAAGCGAACTGTTAAGGCAGCAAACAATAAAATCCTCTTGTAGGAAATTTTCTTAGCTTTCTCTCTATATACCTATGTATTTAACGAATGTGTCTCGTTATGGTCGCAAAATGCGATAAATGTAAAAGGTGCGCTAGGATCCGCCATCCTAGCACACAAAACCACCTATAACACCTACAAGCGAACTGTTAGGGCAGCAAACAATAAAATCCTCTTGTAGGAAATTTTCTTAGCTTTCTCTCTATATACTCATGTATTTAACGAATGTGTCTCGTTATGGTCGCAAAATGCGATAAATGTAAAAGGTGCGCTAGGATCCGCCATCCTAGCACACAAAACCACCTATAACACCTACAAGCGAACTGTTAGGGCAGCAAACAATAAAATCCTCTTGTAGGAAATTTTCTTAGCTTTCTCTCTATATACCTATGTATTTAACGAATGTGTCTCGTTATGGTCGCAAAATGCGATAAATGTAAAAGGTGCGCTAGGATCCGCCATCCTAGCACACAAAACCACCTATAACACCTACAAGCGAACTGTTAGGGCAGCAAACAATAAAATCCTCTTGTAGGAAATTTTCTTAGCTTTCTCTCTATATACCTATGTATTTAACGAATGTGTCTCGTTATGGTCGCAAAATGCGATAAATGTAAAAGGTGCGCTAGGATCCGCCATCCTAGCACACAAAACCACCTATAACACCTACAAGCGAACTGTTAGGGCAGCAAACAATAAAATCCTCTTGTAGGAAATTTTCTTAGCTTTCTCTCTATATACCTATGTATTTAACGAATGTGTCTCGTTATGGTCGCAAAATGCGATAAATGTAAAAGGTGCGCTAGGATCCGCCATCCTAGCACACAAAACCACCTATAACACCTACAAGCGAACTGTTAGGGCAGCAAACAATAAAATCCTCTTGTAGGAAATTTTCTTAGCTTTCTCTCTATATACCTATGTATTTAACGAATGTGTCTCGTTATGGTCGCAAAATGCGATAAATGTAAAAGGTGCGCTAGGATCCGCCATCCTAGCACACAAAACCACCTATAACACCTACAAGCGAACTGTTAGGGCAGCAAACAATAAAATCCTCTTGTAGGAAATTTTCTTAGCTTTCTCTCTATATACCTATGTATTTAACGAATGTGTCTCGTTATGGTCGCAAAATGCGATAAATGTAAAAGGTGCGCTAGGATCCGCCATCCTAGCACACAAAACCACCTATAACACCTACAAGCGAACTGTTAGGGCAGCAAACAATAAAATCCTCTTGTAGGAAATTTTCTTAGCTTTCTCTCTATATACCTATGTATTTAACGAATGTGTCTCGTTATGGTCGCAAAATGCGATAAATGTAAAAGGTGCGCTAGGATCCTCCATCCTAGCACACAAAACCACCTATAACACCTACAAGCGAACTGTTAGGGCAGCAAACAATAAAATCCTCTTGTAGGAAATTTTCTTAGCTTTCTCTCTATATACCTATGTATTTAACGAATGTGTCTCGTTATGGTCGCAAAATGCGATAAATGTAAAAGGTGCGCTAGGATCCGCCATCCTAGCACACAAAACCACCTATAACACCTACAAGCGAACTGTTAGGGCAGCAAACAATAAAATCCTCTTGTAGGAAATTTTCTTAGCTTTCTCTCTATATACCTATGTATTTAACGAATGTGTCTCGTTATGGTCGCAAAATGCGATAAATGTAAAAGGTGCGCTAGGATCCGCCATCCTAGCACACAAAACCACCTATAACACCTACAAGCGAACTGTTAGGGCAGCAAACAATAAAATCCTCTTGTAGGAAATTTTCTTAGCTTTCTCTCTATATACCTATGTATTTAACGAATGTGTCTCGTTATGGTCGCAAAATGCGATAAATGTAAAAGGTGCGGTACATGATTTTGTGACTTTTGCATGTCGTTTAGATATGCGACTGAATGTTTTTAGTTTGTCTGTTTTATGTCTGTGTCGCGT
The DNA here is from genome assembly GCA_958298965.1 of Chrysolina haemoptera. Classification (NCBI taxonomy): domain Eukaryota; kingdom Metazoa; phylum Arthropoda; class Insecta; order Coleoptera; family Chrysomelidae; genus Chrysolina; species Chrysolina haemoptera. Next base: position 854,667 of record OY282603.1, on the reverse strand, counting down.
CTGTGTCTTGCCGTTGTCTGATAGATGGGCGCCCCGCCTAACAGGAGAAGTCTTTATAATGGTAGATTTCAATGAACACAACTCTTCCTGGATTAAGTTTTCCAACACATCATAGACAGGTCGTCAAGCTTAGGCAACTCACACGCAACTCTGATGTCAACAAACAGTATACACAATGCTCTGCGACAGTTTATGGAAGATAAACCCTGGTTCAGCAGAAATTGTTTCAGAGCTGTCGCCTCCAAGATGGATGAAAAATCAGGGCCCTGAAACTAGATCGGAATATGTTCAACCAAGATACGACCAAAGTTTATTGAGTGTCCTGAAAGGTCCAGCTCTATTTGTAGCTCATTTTTTTTCCCAACCGAGGAGAATAGTAATTTACGTAACAAGTCCGGAAATTACTGTTTTTTTGGATGAGTGGAGAAAATTCTAGGACGAGCGTAGCGAGTTCTGGAAGTCTGCGAGTCCAAAACAACTGTTTTCGGACGTGTTGCGTACACTATTTTTTCGGCAACCGTGTAGAATAACAAATCAAAGAAACACATTTCTTTATTAGAACAAACTTTCGAATATTTCAATTCTCATTTATATTAAAGTTAGAACAATTGTTGATATTGAATGGATTCAATTTGTTTGAAATGCTTGGTATATAAATGCCTTTTTTTGAAGTCAGAACAAGAAGGTAAAGTTTCCGTTTAACATTGATTATTTTCATCTGATAATTTTGGTAATTCAGTTCGATTGGGTTTTGAGACAAGAATCGATTGTAGCACCACCAAACTTGGTATGCTAGTAGTTGGAACCATGATAAACACGAAAAAAAATTGTTTACCAAAATTATTGGCCATTTTAATTTTGTTCGAAAGTGAATTGTCTATTCTTCAGCGACATTCGTAGACATCCAGCCACTGTGTCTCTTCAAATTAGTGATGTTTCCACCATTATCAGCAAATAACCTATTTCATAGTAAAATGCGACACTAGTTGCGTAACAATAACGTTACAACCGTATACTTGTTTTTCATACTCCCGAGCTTTTTATGGATTCTAAACAAACTTCCCGCTGGATCGAACTCATCAACTTGCAACTTTCATTAAATTTTTCATAGCGTACTTCATTAGCTAGCGTCAATAGACGACCGTTTCGAACAAGAACATAAAGCAAACTAACAAGCTGAAGCGTGCGGATGAGGCGATAAAATAAATACCTTATAGGGACTTAAATTGTGTACGGAACAGTCCAAGACAGCTTCCCTTCCCACGGCTACCGTGAGGTTCGTTACTGGTTCTCTAAAACTCGGCGATTCTGAAATAATAAGAGTTATTTAGTGATCTATTCCATCCATGTAAAAGAAGGTTATAATAAAGCTGAAAAATATGTAGTGTAATACTACACGTGACAGATGACAAGTGACACATGGCAAGTGACAGATGATACGTGACATATGACAAGCGATAGGTGATGGATGATGGAAAGATGACGGATGACAGGTGACAAGATGAGAGAAGCTGAGTAACAGAAGATAGGTGAGTGGTGGGGGTGAGGGAAGTGCAGTAGTGGATGACGGACAGTTGAGAGGTGATAGATGGTAAGTGGTGAACAATGGCATATAAAAAAATAATCAGATATTTGAAACTTAAGTGCTATAGTAAGTTAGCATCATCAAGAGCTATAATTTAACTATAAGCTTATTAATACTTGAGAATCACAACTTTGTTGGCGAAACGCGTAGGAATGAGTGTGTTCACTTTTGAAATAGCTTCTATTCTTCAGTTGTTTCAAATCTAATCCAAAGTATGGAGTTTTTACTTCATTTATACCGTTAAGAAAACTCATCAATTTCTGTTCCGGTATTTCTTGGGGTAATAAAGTCTCGTGTAAAATGTAATTTCCTTAATAAAACTGCGAGGGGTTCTGATATAACCCTTGAAGAATCACCGCGCTTCTGCGTTAGGTTAATGAGAAAGTCTTCCTGTTTGGAAACTTTTTCAGCTGGCCCATCTTATCCTACCGAATGGCCAGAAATATGCAAATACTTCATTTTGCATTATTACCGCAGACCACAAAAAAGAGGAAGTTTCCCTAACTCCGTCGCAATAATTACACCGATGATACGGTCACATAGTAATCCAGTCAAATCGTCCTCGGGGGTGCATGTTTGAGGGAAAAATAGAGAAGTCTCGTGTTAGATGTTTCTAAAAGTGCGACTTTCCTCCGGACCCGCTCGCCTTATGTTACTACTTTAACCATTTTCTTTATTCTCTTTCTTCTTTTGCCGTAACTGAACTATAACTGACCCAACTTGGCAACCACGCATTTCCGCACCAAGAGAAGCTGGTTTTTGTATTCTCGTAACCATAGCACCGTTTGCCATGACAACAGTTTTTCCGTAACTGATTTAAGCTAAACTATAACTGACCCAACCTGGCAACCACGCATTTCCGCAAAGTGGGAATAGCATTTTAGTTTACTCTCGACCATAGCAACGGTTACCATGGCAACAGTTTTTTCATAACCGATTTCAGCTAATCTTAAGCAGATAATTTGGCAACCGCGCATTTCCGCAAGATCGGAATTGTGTTTTTGTTTACTCGTTACCATAGCAACGGTTGCCATGGCAACAGTTTTTGCATAACCGATTTCAGCTGATCTTCAGCAGATAACTTGGCAACCGCGCATTTCCGCAAGATCGGAATTGTGTTTTTGTTTACTCGTTACCATAGCAACGGTTGCCATGGCAACAGTTTTTGCACAACCGATTTCAGCTAAACGAAAGTTGAGCCAACTGAGTTCATGTTTTTTAAAATTTTGATGATTTTGTGGTTTTATGCAACCTTTTTGTAAAACCATATCCGTACGAAGATGAGTGAGAGAAAAAAAAGGTAATTTTTTTCCTGACCGAAACACCGTTTGATTGGACTAAAGTCCTCCGAAATAATCACAACGATGCGATACGGTCACATAGGAGCTTGGGAGTTCAGCGCAAATTCGGGGAACTAGGTCGCCCCGTTCCGTATGGCATTAAGCCTTTTTGGCTTTCGATCGCTTTTGTAATTGAACAACGAATTTGCAATAAACAAGCTCATTTACATATATATTGCTGATATTGGTTGATGGCACTATCGCCGGTCACTATAATTTCGCAATGTAATAGCGAAACCTAATTACCTATGCGGTATGAATTCTTTCGATGGTATGTACTTGTTTCAAACAAATCGTGTAGTATTGCTCTCAACAAATATAGTTTTATCCGACTCATCAGATCACTGATTAGCTCCAAAATCGACTACGGATCGATAGTCTATGCCTCTGCAAGTCAATCTTCAATCAAAAAGATATTATTTTGACGTGCTGATTCAGAATCTTTGAACGAAAATGTAAAAATCTCATCAGAAATATTTTTGGCGCTAAAAAAACGATTTGAAAACTGATTCAGAGCTGACCAACTCGAGAACGGTTAGAGATAGACGGATTCTGCGAACGCCAATCGATTTAGAATGGCCAAATTAGTATATACCGAGAATTTGAACGAAAAAAATCGACGGCCAAAAAAGTCGAGTATATCATGATAGATAATTTTTTTTTGAACTTATTTATTTTTCATTTTTAGAATTTCAAATTTTTATCTTCCAACGTATTTTGACGTGCTGATTCAGAATCTTTGAACGAAAATGTCAAAATCTCATCAGAAATATTTTTGGCGCTAAAAAAACGATTTGAAAACTGATTCAGAGCTGACCAACTCGAGAACGGTTAGAGATAGACGGATTCTGCGAACGCCAATCGATTTAGAATGGCCAAATTAGTATATACCGAGAATTTGAACGGAAAAAATCGACGGCCAAAAGAGTCGAGTATATCATGATAGATATTTTTTTTTTGAACTTTTTTATTTTTCATTTTTCGAATTTCAAATTTTTGTCCTCCAACGTATTTTGACGTGCTGATTCAGAATCTTTGAACGAAAATGTCAAAATCTCATCAGAAATATTTTTGGCGCTAAAAAAACGATTTGAAAACTGATTCAGAGCTGACCAACTCGAGAACGGTTAGAGATAGACGGATTCTGCGAACGCCAATCGATTTAGAATGGCCAAATTAGTATATACCGAGAATTTGAACGAAAAAAATCGACGGCCAAAAAAGTCGAGTATATCATGATAGATAATTTTTTTTTGAACTTTTTTATTTTTCATTTTTAGAATTTCAAATTTTTATCTTCCAACGTATTTTGACGTGCTGATTCAGAATCTTTGAACGAAAATGTCAAAATCTCATCAGAAATATTTTTGGCGCTAAAAAAACGATTTGAAAACTGATTCAGAGCTGACCAACTCGAGAACGGTTAGAGATAGACGGATTCTGCGAACGCCAATCGATTTAGAATGGCCAAATTAGTATATACCGAGAATTTGAACGGAAAAAATCGACGGCCAAAAGAGTCGAGTATATCATGATAGATATTTTTTTTTTGAACTTTTTTATTTTTCATTTTTCGAATTTCAAATTTTTGTCCTCCAACGTATTTTGACGTGCTGACTCAGATTATTTGAACGAAAATGTCAAAATGTCATCATAAATATTTTTGGCGCCAAAAAAAGATTTGAAAACTGATTCAGAGCTGACCAACTCGAGAACGGTTAGAGATAGACGGATTCTGCGACCGCCAATCGATTTAGAATGTCCTAATTAGTATATACTGAGAATTTCAACGAAAAAAATCAACGGACAAAAAAATCGAATATATCATGATAGATAATTTTTTTTTGAACTTTTTTATTTTTCATTTTTCGAATTTCAAATTTTTGTCCTCCAACGTATTTTGACGTGCTGATTCAGAATCTTTGAACGAAAATGTCAAAATCTCATCAGAAATATTTTTTGCGCCAAAAAAACCATTCGAAAACTGATTCAGAGGTGACCAACTCGATAACGGTTAGAGATAGACGAATTCTACCAACGCCAATCGATTTAGAATGGCCAAATTAGTATATACAGATAATTTGAACAAAAAAAATCGAAGGCCAAAAAAGTCGAGTATATCATGATAGATAATTTTTTTTTGAACTTTTTTATTTTTCATTTTTAGAATTTCAAATTTTTGTCTTCCAACGTATTTTGACGTGCTGATTCCGAATCTTTGAACGAAAATGTCAAAATCTCATCAGAAATATTTTTGGCCTAAAAAAACGATTTGAAAACTGATTCAGAGCTGACCAACTCGAGAACGGTTAGTGATAGACGGATTCTGCGAACGCCAATCGATTTAGAATGGCAGACTTAGTATATACTGAGAATTTGAACGAAAAAAATCGACGGCCAAAAAAGTCGAGTATATCATGATAGATAATTTTTTTTTGAACTTTTTTATTTTTCATTTTTCGAATTTCAAATTTTTGTCCTCCAACGTATTTTGACGTGCTGATTCAGAATCTTTGAACGAAAATGTCAAAATCTCATCAGAAATATTTTTTGCGCCAAAAAAACCATTCGAAAACTGATTCAGAGGTGACCAACTCGATAACGGTTAGAGATAGACGAATTCTACCAACGCCAATCGATTTAGAATGGCCAAATTAGTATATACAGATAATTTGAACAAAAAAAATCGAAGGCCAAAAAAGTCGAGTATATCATGATAGATAATTTTTTTTTGAACTTTTTTATTTTTCATTTTTTGAATTTAAAATGTTTGTCCTTCAACGTATTTTGACGTGCTGATTCAGAATCTTTGAACGAAAATGTCAAAAACTCATCAGAAATATTTTTTGCGCCAAAAAAACCATTCGAAAACTGATTCAGAGGTGACCAACTCGATAACGGTTAGAGATAGACGAATTCTGCGAACGCCAATCGATTCAGAATGTCCTAATTAGTATATACTGAGAATTTGAACGAAAAAAATCAACGGACAAAAAAGTCGAATATATCATGATCGATAATTTTTTGAGTGTGAAGTTTCTATAAAATCTCCGCCAGAAATCAGGCACTATGTTAACTATGTTAACTTCGAAACACTGAATGTTAATAACTATGAAATTTATAAACTCAAGTTTTCGAACGCTATCCAACATGAATTCCCGACAAGCAGCAGCACTCTCAGTTACGAACTACGGTGAAGTTACAAGCCTCGGGGCTTATTCCTGATTACGTACGTTCGTCTGTGTATTCAATCTTGTCTAATTAATAAGCTGTTAGCCTGCAGATATCGCGAAGGTGGTGAGAACTTCTTGTAAGTGCCCTTGGACGAGGAGAGCAATCAATATTAGCGGTAGAGACAGCAAATCCTATGCATAGTTACAAAAAAAAACGAATGTTATTTGTACCATTTCCAAGTAACTAGTAGATATACAGTCCCAGTAAACACAAATCGATCTCTAAGACGTAAATGAGATTCCCCAGAAAAGTTTCCGATACTGTATACAGTATCGGTATGAAAAGTTTTCAAAATAGTAGAAGAAGTAAATGGGAGTTGGTGGGAGACATTTTAATCCTGTTTCATTGTTTTTATAGCTATAGCTATAGCAAGTTTAATTTTTAATACTTCTTGTGATATTCTGTGTTGTATATTTTATCGTTGTCCCGAATATTTTCATTATCAATGTTCTTGGAGAACATCTTTATCAAACAACTTTTTTCTACTCTTCTGATAGAGAAGACGGAATCGTTGTTTTTCTGGAAGTTTCCCACTTCCGTAATGATTGATTTTTCATGGCATCATCATTTTTCGAGTGGAAAAGGAGTTCAGCAACTTGTGATAAATTAATAATGAGTTTCTGCAACTTCAGGTTATAACTCCGATAAAAGAAAACTTTCGCATTCCGAGAAAATGCAACGTTTCCCGAATATTCCATTTGAGGGCCATTTTTATGGTAGAGTTCAATCGTAAACCTGTCTTGGAAATATGCAAAATGAATAGACCCATCTTTGGTTTGGGATTCAGGGACATCTAGCTCTAATTCAGAATATTTTATGGCTGTGCTACACTCATAAATTCAGTGGAGTCTCCACAAAAATACAAATAGAAGTAAAGTTATAAAGTCAGCTCGTGAACGTTGAAATATATTCGTCAAAGTCTGCATAGGACGAAATGTGAAATAACGTTCGGGCAGGTCAATTTCAATATTTAACCCTATTGAGTTTAGTAGATAAGAAATGAGAGAGCTTTTGGATTCAAGGTCAAAACCTATGAGAGAGCTTTTGGATTCAAGGTCAAAACCTATGAGAGAGCTTTTGGATTCAAGGTCAAACCCTATGAGAGAGCAAAAGGATTCAAGTTCAAAGGTCACAGTGCACGTGTGAGATTTCCTGGAATTTGATAACGTCCGGTTACAAGTCTCAACAAGTTAGAAAAATGTAATACAGGTTCAATGACCGTTTTCAAGGTCAATACATGACAGATATCCAGAATATTGATAATTTGATATAAAGATAAAAATCAAATTTTTCAAATGAGCCCCTCTCAATGAAACTTTTATACTACCATTAGTTTCAGAAATTTTAATAATCGTGTGACAACCTGTAATTTTCACACTACCATTAGTTTCAGAAATAAATCTTAAATAATCATGAGGCAACCCTGTATGCGATTACTAAAATGGAGCTTTTATAGTACCATTAGTTTCAGAAATAAATCTTAATAATCATGAGGTACCCTGTATGCGATTACTATAATGAAACTTTTATATCACCAGTAGCTTCAGAAATAAATCTTAATAATCATGAGGTACCCTGTATGCGATTACTATAATGAAACTTTTATATCACCAGTAGCTTCAGAATTATATATTAATAATCATGAGACACCCTTAAGGGATTACTGAAATAAAACTTTCATATTACCATTACTTTCAAAAATATGTTTTAATAATTATTAGGTACACCCTGTAAATGATAACCATAATGAAATACCTCTTGAATAATTTTCATAAGTTATATAATTCAACACCCAAGTGTCTAGTGACAAAATTCCGCATTTTTTGATTCCCATGTTTCAAATATTCAGACAGAGTGATAAATAATCTGCAGACTTGCATAAATTTTTATCAAATAACATAAACATGATTTTATTTTGAGAGCATGTCTCTTCTTTCATTGTAGGATATTGAAATTTGAAGATGGTCTCAGATTGCAAGTTGCTTTGTTGCAGAAACCTATGAGAAACATAATTTTATGGAAAAAATGTTTATTCAGAATTTTGTGGCAAATATTTCATGGGAAAATTTGAGAAAGCCCTTCTACTAATGTAGACATTTACTTACTGCTCTGGGGGGAGTGAAGGAGTGTTTCTATTGGTTGAAAACTTAAAGGCAGAAGCAAATTCATTTTGAAGATGCTTCATGAAAATGGGATTATGAGGGGATAGGAATATGTAAAGCCAAACTCACTGTCTTCGATTATTAGTAAAACTTTTTTAGTGAAGCGAATTAATAATCCACTATACTTACAAAATGAAATCGCGAGTTGGAAGCAAAAGTCAGTTAGCACCAGTGAAGAAGCTTAGGTTATTGTCGCATTTTAAGAAGCTTCCGAGTGATGGGGGCTTCCGCTTAGTGAAAAATACATCAACTTCTAGTATTGGCAGTGATATTGAAATATTGGACGGAACCTTTTCGAACTTGAGGCCGATTAATGCTGCGAGGAAGGGTTTCGTACCAGCTTATACCTCAACACCAGCTGCCATATACGAGGATATAAGCGAAGCTGAGAGCCCCAGCAATTCGGAGAGTGATGATGGGGAAGACATCAAAATGGAGACAATAACCAAAGAAGATGAAGGGAGTGAAGATGGCGAAGATGGTGAACAGGACAACTCCATCCAAGAAAAGGCAGGAGATGATGGCGAACAGGGCCCGAATGAAACTGCGAACTCCCTCGAAGGCACTCAGGAGCATAACACTCATCTCGCTGAGATAAAAAATTTACTGAGTGCCTTCATAGAGAAGAAGCGAGCAAGGAAGGTAGAGTTGGAGGACCAGTTAAAGGAGAACAAGCTGGAAATTCAAAGGTTGCTCCGTGACAACAAAACAAAGCAGAGGGAGATTGACGATCTGGATCGGGCCATTACGATAGGTGTGGATAAACTGACATAGTGGACTGAGTGATATTCAAACATTTCTTCGGTGCCTATTCATGGATACATGTTTTACATTTTTTCTGACCTAGGGCGAGTTATACGAGACAAGTTCAACAACTGTTCAAGTGAACCGAGTTCGGTTGCTAAGGAACTAGAAATTTGATTGGCTAATCCCTAACAGCTAAACTTGGTTCACTTGAATCGTTGTTGAACTTGTCCTGTACAATTGGCCCAGTGAATTTAGTGATATTCAAACATTACTTTGGTGTATATTCATGTACATATTTTTATATAATATTCTTTTATACCATACCTATTTATACAATTTTTTATTATTAGCTTTTGCATATATAAAAAATAAATGAAAACTCAAAGTATCTCTATTGTTTTATTATTATTTCTAGTCTTTTATCTGTTTGGGAGCCACGTTCATTACTGAAATATGTTTTAGATAATCACAGTGTGAATTAATAAGGATCAATTTATGCACCATTGCGATAATCATAGTTTTTATTACTGGCACTGTCTCAATCATAAATGTACAGTAAAATTTGATTTTATGAGACAGTGACCAATAATTAGGACTATCATTATGGCAATAGCGCATAAATTGGTCCAATTATTTTTATAAACTCACCAAAATCAAAGTTATCCTTTAACAGCCATAAAACTGAACACTCACTTAAAAAGCACTATCTGATCAAAACAGCACTGAATTCAATTCCTTCTTGTGAACACTTAACCATTTTCTTTTTTCATAAAACTATTATCACTTAAAATGTTTGAAGAATACCTTCACCTCACACAGAAGCATAAGTTTTGCTGATTATGCAGAAATTTGCAAACAGAGTCCCTGTCTGAAAAACAGTGCATTTTTTGTAGATCTTCAACCAAAATACACTGTTTTCTACACAACTACACAAAACTTCAAAACTATTTACTTGAAAAACGAATTTTTTGATTTTCAAATAAACAAAATACAAGTTTGAAACCACAGAGCAGATAGCCCCATTCTTCTTCTTTATAATTTTAGTTTGGTTTGACAGACTGTAAAATTCGTAGTACACTGGTAGTACGAATAATACAGACATGTAGCACAGGAAGCGACATCTAGAGCCATTTGGTTGAACTGATATATAGTATATCAGGTATATAGTAGTACTGTATTTTTATTTTTTATTCTGTAATAATTGAATAACTAAAGAAGAATATAATTTTAATTGAATCAAAAAATAATAATGAATTTGGGAAATGTTCGGGTACAGCATAATTTATATCTGTTTATAATTTTGATAGTGGAGTAAATAATCAAGTAATTCAAATATGCAATAAAAATTTATTCAGGAAATTTAAAATTACAATTGTTACACACCATGCAGCATCTTGTTAGACACACTATGCCTAATTGTCTTCCACAGTCATGGCAGGAGATACAGCGTTCATGCACACTATCCACTGTTCCAGAGTAGTGGTTTGAAACTTGCTGGCACTCTATATTCGAATTCACCTCTGCCGCAAAGTCGTAAAAACACACAATACACATTTTTCTCTCTTTTTCTGAGATAGTGGTAAAGTAGTGTTCTGTAATGCACATACTTTGGTATACACTTGTGGTCACGAATTCCATACTTCCAATAATTTGGATATCTTCCATTTTATCATCGACTTCTTCCATATCACAAATAATTTCATCGCACTCAGATTCAAAACCTAAGTCAACTTCGTCAACCTCCATAGTTGATAGATTAATCATACGAAAAAGCAATATCCTCAGATATATACAAAAGTGTAGAAATTCCATTTGGGGTATTAAGTAACCCTGCGTCGACAAATATCGATGACCTGCTTACTCGAAACTTTTAACATCTAGATGCTCACATTACTGATAAGTTGGTGTCTTTCAAGGTTAATGAGTACATGTGTGAATGATTTGTTTCCTGGAATTCGCTGTTGATATTTCCGCTTGCGAAACATATCTAGTTAGTTCAAAGAAATCTGTGATTGGTTCAATGGCTTCTCTCAAGGTTAGGGAGTCAGCACTATATGTTTCCTGAAATATGCTGATTAAGTATCCCCCACTCATACTTAATTTAGATATGCTGAGTATGTATTCCCCTTTCCACTAATTAGTTTTGGATATATAAAGAATGAAATAGCATTATAGTAAAAGTATGTCAACATATTCTACAAATATTTCAGTAATTGAAAGAATTTTGTGTTGTGTGTGTAGAAGAAAAGTTATTCGCTTTTTATCAAGTAATTATTGGTCCAGCCAACCAAAACTCAGAATCGGGTTTTGTTCATTCTGTTTGGATACCAGGCCGCTAATAATTTATACCAGGTTCCTAGTCGACCCCCGAGGAATACTGAACTCACCAGTTAGGGATTTGTTGAAGCATGGAGAACTGGGATGAGGACAGCTATATCACCACCTATGTACCTGACTTGTTGAGCAGGGATATCGTCAGGTGCCCACCCATTGGCGCAAGTAGGATGGAGAAAACCAGATTCACAAGAGAGGAGATGCTCCGTTACAGCAGGCTGGAGGCGGAAAAAAACCAACAAGTTGGGGTCGCCAATGAGGTGGAAAGCTGGAATGAGGATAACTACACCAGCTACATACCTGACTTGAACAGGGATATCATCAGGTACCCACCCATTGGCGCAAGTAGGACGGAGAAAAGCAGATTTACAAGGGAGGAGAGGCTCCGTCACAGCATGCTGGAGGTGGAAAGAAACCAACAAGTTGGAGACAACAATAAGGTGGAGAGCTGGAATGAGGACAACTACACCAGCTACATACCTGACTTGAACAGGGATATCGTCAGGTGCCCACCCATTGGCGCAAGTAGGACGGAGAAGAGAAGGTTCAGAAGGCAGGAAAGGCTCCGTCATAGTCAACTAGGGGAGAAAAGTGATTAGTCACATGCCCACCCAGGAACATAGAACTCACAGAAGAGCAGGTTATGCAAGGGATCCGACACTCAGAGGGATTAATTATATACCTATATACAGATAAATAAATAATTTTCGGATATTTATGCTTTCTTTTCCCCTTCCATCCTGCCTTTTTCATTTATCACTATAATGAATGGATTTTCAACTTTAGTTCATGTGAACCATTCAACATGTTCACAAATCTTATAATTTTACAAGCTATTTGGCATGGTGTTCTACTCATACACCAACCCAGTGAAGTTGGAGAAATTTTCATTTGCTTCGATAGCAATGGTACGTGGAATGAAACTTGGCCATCTAAGTGGGTGAAAATGATACCACTTGAAATTAATAATGTACGAATCGTCAAAACTTCAGTACCCACCAATAGTACAAAGTATAAGTTATTAATAAGAAAACATAATTCCACTGAACAAACGGACATAATCGAGCTATATCCCTCCCCACCATCAGCTAATATAAAAGATGATTCAGAGTCTAGAACAGTTCACTCTTTAATTTACTACATAGCTGTGTGCTCCTCAGTGATCCTTCTTTCTTCATTGGTGGAAATATTTCAGAAAATATGGATAGTGTTCAGTGCATAATTGATCTTATAACCAAACATGAGAAGCACCTCAAACCCTTATACGAGTTCACTGAAGAAGAACTGCGGCAATTTCCGTTACAATATTTGATTCGAAAAGCTAGGTCTTGGGAACTTCTTTCAGCATGGCACAAACTACCAGATGAGTATACGGACAAGTTTGAACTACAGGTTCAGCTACCTTGCTTCATTCATCATAATCGACCTGAGTGGGAGGAACATGTAGATGGCCCGCCACCTCCACAATCAAGATGTTATTCATGCTTACGTAGTTTGAAATGATATGTATTAGGGTTTTTAAATAAAAAACATCATTCAATATCTTTGTTTTATTTACCAATTAAATATCCAAAATTTATTCATCTATTAAATTTTCTGACATTAATAGTAAGAGATCCAACACTGCGTCTTCATCTTTAGGACTCAACTTATAGTGACCCCACGCCAATGTTTGTACATTATTGGGTAAAACAAATCTTTTGTCATCATTAGATGATAACGCAATTTTGTTTCTCAGCTCCGTGTAAATGGTGTGTAAATAAGAAGTAAAAATATACATTTTTCGTAAGATAGAGCCACCTCTTTCAACAATTCGAATGTAATCTGAAATTTGGAGTGCATTCTCTATTACATTTTTAGAAACTCCTTTGGCTTTTTTCATGACTTCTGTTGTCTTAACACAGTATGCCTTCGCGCCTGTACCATAAAAACATTCTATTGGTGATCCATAAAATTCGTCTTTCATCTTGCCGACAACTGACACTGTTTTGGGAATTTTGTGGATATTGTCAATTTTGAAATTAGAAGTGTCAAATAATTCAATATTTTCCCTAATATCATCGTATACATTTTCCGTGAATATCTCCAAGATCAATGAATCGGTATCTGTGTAACAGAGGTTTGCTTTGTCACCATATTTTGTTTTGATGTAGCCATACAAAAAATCATAAATGACCGTTTTTGAAATATCCAAAATTGAAAACCCTACATAAAGTGGCTTGTCATAGGTAACTGTCAATTTCTCCATTTGAATGGCTACTAAGTTCTCATCAAATACTGAACATGATTTAAAATGAGGTTTTGATATGAATCCCTCAGCTCCCACAGAACCTGGCATATTTTCCCAGTGACTGCATAGTTTAATGTCTTGTCTCTTGTCCACGTTTTCCATGGTTTTTCCAAAAATTGAGTTTATGATGAATTTAAAGAGGTCACGTTCAAATTCATTCCTGGCAGAATTCCTGAGATTCGTATTCAAATCAATATATTGCTTCAACCATGCTGATTGCGTGAACTCCAAAACTCTATGAATCCTCGTCAATTTCAATCCATATTTCAAGCATTGTTTCAAATTTCTATAGTGTATAATATATCTTTCCTTGCTCATCAAATTTGGAGTCAACTTGGAATACTTGCTTCCTGGAGGCTTAATATTCTCCGGGCAAAAAGGAAGGTCATTATGGTCATCATGTAAGTGTGGTGGATATTCCAAATCAACTTCCAATACATATCCTTTCGACAATGTGTCTCCAATTTCAAAGATGTCTAAGTTTTCTTGCTCATACCGCTCAAGCCATCTGAAATCTCGCATTGGAAGGTATTCACTCATAGCAGCTCCATACAAATTGGTTGCATCGAGATACAAAATATATGAGTTAGGTTTGGAAGCATCATAAGATGATATAAATGGGTTATTAGCTATAGCCTTCCTTTTACTGCACTGACTTACTCCGCCACGAATCCCTTTCTTGAAAAAGTGAACCATATCTATATCAGTTAGGAGCTCTAATTCTACTTTGGTTAAACGCAACATTGCGTCCCAACTGAGTGAAGGAGCTGTTACATACTGGGCAGGATCAAGTTTATATTTGTCCAAGCACACCTCCCGAAAATTTTCGAAGACATCTGCCAAAAGTAGAACATCTGATTTCAGGTAAACATCGGAGTATTCTCCTAGAGTTGAACATCCGAATTCCTGCCATACTTCACAAGCTCGTTTATAGTTTTCTTCGGAAATTTCTTTACTACTCAGAATATCGAAGAATTCAGATTGAGTTGGTAATGTAGGTTGATTCAATTTTTCATATGAGTCAACATATGAATATGGAAAAACACCTTTGCGTCTTATCATATTAAATTTCCTATGGTCTGGAAAATATTTCCTCACCTCCCGACATTGAGACGGCTCCAGTGTTTTACTCAGATTATCTAGTGATTTTGATAAGAAGCGGAAAGAGTCAACAAATCTCAAGGTGATGAATTTGTCTCTAATTTTCGGGTTTTCTGATTTTTCAACCAAGTATGTTTTGGAGAATGAAATATACTTCTCTTTATTTTGGGCAATCACTGAGATATTCTCTTTATTCGAAGCCAATTTTTTTATGAAGAGATGACAGTCATAATTTGTTAAGTTATGGAAAAAGACAGGAATGAATTTCACTACTTTATAGTGCAAATTACATCTCGAATGAGCGCTTGCGCGGTACACACCAGTCAAGTGACAATGATCTCGAACTTTGATGTCATCAGGTTTATAGGAGTCACCACAAATATGGCATTTCGTAGAATTTAAATTCAAATTCTCTTCCTCTTCAGTGAGTGGCAGCATCTCTTTCACATGTCTCAAATGTTTGTTGTATAATTCCAAGACAAGATCATCCAACCTCCTGACAAAAACCTCGACACAATCACTTCCACGATATTGTACGAATTCCGAGTATTTGTCATCAAAATTACACTTCAAATAGAAAGCGAATGAATATGGCTCATGTTCGTATGCTTTCAATGTGAATGAGTGCTCATCAGATGGCTGACTGTGATGAATAGGTTTCAGCAAGCTCTCAAAATCAGCATAGATCACAAAAGGAACTGAGAGCTGCTTCTCGAAATTGGTGAATTTAAGAATATTTCCAGGCACAACCTCACCATACTTGTTGATAATCATCTCTGATTTTGGGAGTATCACACAAAGATGATTACAATCATATTGTTGATGAGTCTTCAGTTTTTCACTTGTAGGAAAGAATTGGAGGCAACCGTCACAAATGTGCATACGGCCATTATGCTTTGATTTTTGTCGTGTAACCAACTTCGACAAATCTGTAATGAGGCAGTAATGATTATTCCCATCCGACTCAGTAATCAGCAGAAGATTCACATGTGTTTCGGGTATTCTCTGCGGTTAATGCCGGGGCACTTTGCTTCACTTGAATTTAATGGATACAGTAAAGGGACTTTGATAAAAGGATTTTGCGAATACGGTTTTGAGTTGGTTGATTCGTTGTTAGTTGTCGAAGAGTCCGGAAGATGGTGACAGATTTTGAGATACGATTTTAAGTTTTCCTTTCAGAAAACAATATTTATCCAACACATGAAAGTTATGACTGTCATTATTAAAGTCATTTTAGACAAGTTAACTATCAAATAATACACTAGTGAGTTATAATCCATAAGTCACGAGTGAGTTAACTCACTAGTGTGTTATTTGATAGTTTACTTGTCTAAAATGACTTTAATAATGACAGTCATAACTTTCATGTGTTGGATAAATATTGTTTTCTGAAAGGAAAACTTAAAATCGTATCTCAAAATCTGTCACCATCTTCCGGACTCTTCGACAACTAACAACGAATCAACCAACTCAAAACCGTATTCGCAAAATCCTTTTATCAAAGTCCCTTTACTGTATCCATTAAATTCAAGTGAAGCAAAGTGCCCCGGCATTAACCGCAGAGAATACCCGAAACACATGTGAATCTTCTGCTGATTACTGAGTCGGATGGGAATAATCATTACTGCCTCATTACAGATTTGTCGAAGTTGGTTACACGACAAAAATCAAAGCATAATGGCCGTATGCACATTTGTGACGGTTGCCTCCAATTCTTTCCTACAAGTGAAAAACTGAAGACTCATCAACAATATGATTGTAATCATCTTTGTGTGATACTCCCAAAATCAGAGATGATTATCAACAAGTATGGTGAGGTTGTGCCTGGAAATATTCTTAAATTCACCAATTTCGAGAAGCAGCTCTCAGTTCCTTTTGTGATCTATGCTGATTTTGAGAGCTTGCTGAAACCTATTCATCACAGTCAGCCATCTGATGAGCACTCATTCACATTGAAAGCATACGAACATGAGCCATATTCATTCGCTTTCTATTTGAAGTGTAATTTTGATGACAAATACTCGGAATTCGTACAATATCGTGGAAGTGATTGTGTCGAGGTTTTTGTCAGGAGGTTGGATGATCTTGTCTTGGAATTATACAACAAACATTTGAGACATGTGAAAGAGATGCTGCCACTCACTGAAGAGGAAGAGAATGAATTTCAGAATTCTACGAAATGCCATATTTGTGGTGACTCCTATAAACCTGATGACATCAAAGTTCGAGATCATTGTCACTTGACTGGTGTGTACCGCGCAAGCGCTCATTCGAGATGTAATTTGCACTATAAAGTAGTGAAATTCATTCCTGTCTTTTTCCATAACTTAACAAATTATGACTGTCATCTCTTCATAAAAAAATTGGCTTCGAATAAAGAGAATATCTCAGTGATTGCCCAAAATAAAGAGAAGTATATTTCATTCTCCAAAACATACTTGGTTGAAAAATCAGAAAACCCGAAAATTAGAGACAAATTCATCACCTTGAGATTTGTTGACTCTTTCCGCTTCTTATCAAAATCACTAGATAATCTGAGTAAAACACTGGAGCCGTCTCAATGTCGGGAGGTGAGGAAATATTTTCCAGACCATAGGAAATTTAATATGATAAGACGCAAAGGTGTTTTTCCATATTCATATGTTGACTCATATGAAAAATTGAATCAACCTACATTACCAACTCAATCTGAATTCTTCGATATTCTGAGTAGTAAAGAAATTTCCGAAGAAAACTATAAACGAGCTTGTGAAGTATGGCAGGAATTCGGATGTTCAACTCTAGGAGAATACTCCGATGTTTACCTGAAATCAGATGTTCTACTTTTGGCAGATGTCTTCGAAAATTTTCGGGAGGTGTGCTTGGACAAATATAAACTTGATCCTGCCCAGTATGTAACAGCTCCTTCACTCAGTTGGGACGCAATGTTGCGTTTAACCAAAGTAGAATTAGAGCTCCTAACTGATATAGATATGGTTCACTTTTTCAAGAAAGGGATTCGTGGCGGAGTAAGTCAGTGCAGTAAAAGGAAGGCTATAGCTAATAACCCATTTATATCATCTTATGATGCTTCCAAACCTAACTCATATATTTTGTATCTCGATGCAACCAATTTGTATGGAGCTGCTATGAGTGAATACCTTCCAATGCGAGATTTCAGATGGCTTGAGCGGTATGAGCAAGAAAACTTAGACATCTTTGAAATTGGAGACACATTGTCGAAAGGATATGTATTGGAAGTTGATTTGGAATATCCACCACACTTACATGATGACCATAATGACCTTCCTTTTTGCCCGGAGAATATTAAGCCTCCAGGAAGCAAGTATTCCAAGTTGACTCCAAATTTGATGAGCAAGGAAAGATATATTATACACTATAGAAATTTGAAACAATGCTTGAAATATGGATTGAAATTGACGAGGATTCATAGAGTTTTGGAGTTCACGCAATCAGCATGGTTGAAGCAATATATTGATTTGAATACGAATCTCAGGAATTCTGCCAGGAATGAATTTGAACGTGACCTCTTTAAATTCATCATAAACTCAATTTTTGGAAAAACCATGGAAAACGTGGACAAGAGACAAGACATTAAACTATGCAGTCACTGGGAAAATATGCCAGGTTCTGTGGGAGCTGAGGGATTCATATCAAAACCTCATTTTAAATCATGTTCAGTATTTGATGAGAACTTAGTAGCCATTCAAATGGAGAAATTGACAGTTACCTATGACAAGCCACTTTATGTAGGGTTTTCAATTTTGGATATTTCAAAAACGGTCATTTATGATTTTTTGTATGGCTACATCAAAACAAAATATGGTGACAAAGCAAACCTCTGTTACACAGATACCGATTCATTGATCTTGGAGATATTCACGGAAAATGTATACGATGATATTAGGGAAAATATTGAATTATTTGACACTTCTAATTTCAAAATTGACAATATCCACAAAATTCCCAAAACAGTGTCAGTTGTCGGCAAGATGAAAGACGAATTTTATGGATCACCAATAGAATGTTTTTATGGTACAGGCGCGAAGGCATACTGTGTTAAGACAACAGAAGTCATGAAAAAAGCCAAAGGAGTTTCTAAAAATGTAATAGAGAATGCACTCCAAATTTCAGATTACATTCGAATTGTTGAAAGAGGTGGCTCTATCTTACGAAAAATGTATATTTTTACTTCTTATTTACACACCATTTACACGGAGCTGAGAAACAAAATTGCGTTATCATCTAATGATGACAAAAGATTTGTTTTACCCAATAATGTACAAACATTGGCGTGGGGTCACTATAAGTTGAGTCCTAAAGATGAAGACGCAGTGTTGGATCTCTTACTATTAATGTCAGAAAATTTAATAGATGAATAAATTTTGGATATTTAATTGGTAAATAAAACAAAGATATTGAATGATGTTTTTTATTTAAAAACCCTAATACATATCATTTCAAACTACGTAAGCATGAATAACATCTTGATTGTGGAGGTGGCGGGCCATCTACATGTTCCTCCCACTCAGGTCGATTATGATGAATGAAGCAAGGTAGCTGAACCTGTAGTTCAAACTTGTCCGTATACTCATCTGGTAGTTTGTGCCATGCTGAAAGAAGTTCCCAAGACCTAGCTTTTCGAATCAAATATTGTAACGGAAATTGCCGCAGTTCTTCTTCAGTGAACTCGTATAAGGGTTTGAGGTGCTTCTCATGTTTGGTTATAAGATCAATTATGCACTGAACACTATCCATATTTTCTGAAATATTTCCACCAATGAAGAAAGAAGGATCACTGAGGAGCACACAGCTATGTAGTAAATTAAAGAGTGAACTGTTCTAGACTCTGAATCATCTTTTATATTAGCTGATGGTGGGGAGGGATATAGCTCGATTATGTCCGTTTGTTCAGTGGAATTATGTTTTCTTATTAATAACTTATACTTTGTACTATTGGTGGGTACTGAAGTTTTGACGATTCGTACATTATTAATTTCAAGTGGTATCATTTTCACCCACTTAGATGGCCAAGTTTCATTCCACGTACCATTGCTATCGAAGCAAATGAAAATTTCTCCAACTTCACTGGGTTGGTGTATGAGTAGAACACCATGCCAAATAGCTTGTAAAATTATAAGATTTGTGAACATGTTGAATGGTTCACATGAACTAAAGTTGAAAATCCATTCATTATAGTGATAAATGAAAAAGGCAGGATGGAAGGGGAAAAGAAAGCATAAATATCCGAAAATTATTTATTTATCTGTATATAGGTATATAATTAATCCCTCTGAGTGTCGGATCCCTTGCATAACCTGCTCTTCTGTGAGTTCTATGTTCCTGGGTGGGCATGTGACTAATCACTTTTCTCCCCTAGTTGACTATGACGGAGCCTTTCCTGCCTTCTGAACCTTCTCTTCTCCGTCCTACTTGCGCCAATGGGTGGGCACCTGACGATATCCCTGTTCAAGTCAGGTATGTAGCTGGTGTAGTTGTCCTCATTCCAGCTCTCCACCTTATTGTTGTCTCCAACTTGTTGGTTTCTTTCCACCTCCAGCATGCTGTGACGGAGCCTCTCCTCCCTTGTAAATCTGCTTTTCTCCGTCCTACTTGCGCCAATGGGTGGGTACCTGATGATATCCCTGTTCAAGTCAGGTATGTAGCTGGTGTAGTTATCCTCATTCCAGCTTTCCACCTCATTGGCGACCCCAACTTGTTGGTTTTTTTCCGCCTCCAGCCTGCTGTAACGGAGCATCTCCTCTCTTGTGAATCTGGTTTTCTCCATCCTACTTGCGCCAATGGGTGGGCACCTGACGATATCCCTGCTCAACAAGTCAGGTACATAGGTGGTGATATAGCTGTCCTCATCCCAGTTCTCCATGCTTCAACAAATCCCTAACTGGTGAGTTCAGTATTCCTCGGGGGTCGACTAGGAACCTGGTATAAATTATTAGCGGCCTGGTATCCAAACAGAATGAACAAAACCCGATTCTGAGTTTTGGTTGGCTGGACCAATAATTACTTGATAAAAAGCGAATAACTTTTCTTCTACACACACAACACAAAATTCTTTCAATTACTGAAATATTTGTAGAATATGTTGACATACTTTTACTATAATGCTATTTCATTCTTTATATATCCAAAACTAATTAGTGGAAAGGGGAATACATACTCAGCATATCTAAATTAAGTATGAGTGGGGGATACTTAATCAGCATATTTCAGGAAACATATAGTGCTGACTCCCTAACCTTGAGAGAAGCCATTGAACCAATCACAGATTTCTTTGAACTAACTAGATATGTTTCGCAAGCGGAAATATCAACAGCGAATTCCAGGAAACAAATCATTCACACATGTACTCATTAACCTTGAAAGACACCAACTTATCAGTAATGTGAGCATCTAGATGTTAAAAGTTTCGAGTAAGCAGGTCATCGATATTTGTCGACGCAGGGTTACTTAATACCCCAAATGGAATTTCTACACTTTTGTATATATCTGAGGATATTGCTTTTTCGTATGATTAATCTATCAACTATGGAGGTTGACGAAGTTGACTTAGGTTTTGAATCTGAGTGCGATGAAATTATTTGTGATATGGAAGAAGTCGATGATAAAATGGAAGATATCCAAATTATTGGAAGTATGGAATTCGTGACCACAAGTGTATACCAAAGTATGTGCATTACAGAACACTACTTTACCACTATCTCAGAAAAAGAGAGAAAAATGTGTATTGTGTGTTTTTACGACTTTGCGGCAGAGGTGAATTCGAATATAGAGTGCCAGCAAGTTTCAAACCACTACTCTGGAACAGTGGATAGTGTGCATGAACGCTGTATCTCCTGCCATGACTGTGGAAGACAATTAGGCATAGTGTGTCTAACAAGATGCTGCATGGTGTGTAACAATTGTAATTTTAAATTTCCTGAATAAATTTTTATTGCATATTTGAATTACTTGATTATTTACTCCACTATCAAAATTATAAACAGATATAAATTATGCTGTACCCGAACATTTCCCAAATTCATTATTATTTTTTGATTCAATTAAAATTATATTCTTCTTTAGTTATTCAATTATTACAGAATAAAAAATAAAAATACAGTACTACTATATACCTGATATACTATATATCAGTTCAACCAAATGGCTCTAGATGTCGCTTCCTGTGCTACATGTCTGTATTATTCGTACTACCAGTGTACTACGAATTTTACAGTCTGTCAAACCAAACTAAAATTATAAAGAAGAAGAATGGGGCTATCTGCTCTGTGGTTTCAAACTTGTATTTTGTTTATTTGAAAATCAAAAAATTCGTTTTTCAAGTAAATAGTTTTGAAGTTTTGTGTAGTTGTGTAGAAAACAGTGTATTTTGGTTGAAGATCTACAAAAAATGCACTGTTTTTCAGACAGGGACTCTGTTTGCAAATTTCTGCATAATCAGCAAAACTTATGCTTCTGTGTGAGGTGAAGGTATTCTTCAAACATTTTAAGTGATAATAGTTTTATGAAAAAAGAAAATGGTTAAGTGTTCACAAGAAGGAATTGAATTCAGTGCTGTTTTGATCAGATAGTGCTTTTTAAGTGAGTGTTCAGTTTTATGGCTGTTAAAGGATAACTTTGATTTTGGTGAGTTTATAAAAATAATTGGACCAATTTATGCGCTATTGCCATAATGATAGTCCTAATTATTGGTCACTGTCTCATAAAATCAAATTTTACTGTACATTTATGATTGAGACAGTGCCAGTAATAAAAACTATGATTATCGCAATGGTGCATAAATTGATCCTTATTAATTCACACTGTGATTATCTAAAACATATTTCAGTAATGAACGTGGCTCCCAAACAGATAAAAGACTAGAAATAATAATAAAACAATAGAGATACTTTGAGTTTTCATTTATTTTTTATATATGCAAAAGCTAATAATAAAAAATTGTATAAATAGGTATGGTATAAAAGAATATTATATAAAAATATGTACATGAATATACACCAAAGTAATGTTTGAATATCACTAAATTCACTGGGCCAATTGTACAGGACAAGTTCAACAACGATTCAAGTGAACCAAGTTTAGCTGTTAGGGATTAGCCAATCAAATTTCTAGTTCCTTAGCAACCGAACTCGGTTCACTTGAACAGTTGTTGAACTTGTCTCGTATAACTCGCCCTAGGTCAGAAAAAATGTAAAACATGTATCCATGAATAGGCACCGAAGAAATGTTTGAATATCACTCAGTCCACTATGTCAGTTTATCCACACCTATCGTAATGGCCCGATCCAGATCGTCAATCTCCCTCTGCTTTGTTTTGTTGTCACGGAGCAACCTTTGAATTTCCAGCTTGTTCTCCTTTAACTGGTCCTCCAACTCTACCTTCCTTGCTCGCTTCTTCTCTATGAAGGCACTCAGTAAATTTTTTATCTCAGCGAGATGAGTGTTATGCTCCTGAGTGCCTTCGAGGGAGTTCGCAGTTTCATTCGGGCCCTGTTCGCCATCATCTCCTGCCTTTTCTTGGATGGAGTTGTCCTGTTCACCATCTTCGCCATCTTCACTCCCTTCATCTTCTTTGGTTATTGTCTCCATTTTGATGTCTTCCCCATCATCACTCTCCGAATTGCTGGGGCTCTCAGCTTCGCTTATATCCTCGTATATGGCAGCTGGTGTTGAGGTATAAGCTGGTACGAAACCCTTCCTCGCAGCATTAATCGGCCTCAAGTTCGAAAAGGTTCCGTCCAATATTTCAATATCACTGCCAATACTAGAAGTTGATGTATTTTTCACTAAGCGGAAGCCCCCATCACTCGGAAGCTTCTTAAAATGCGACAATAACCTAAGCTTCTTCACTGGTGCTAACTGACTTTTGCTTCCAACTCGCGATTTCATTTTGTAAGTATAGTGGATTATTAATTCGCTTCACTAAAAAAGTTTTACTAATAATCGAAGACAGTGAGTTTGGCTTTACATATTCCTATCCCCTCATAATCCCATTTTCATGAAGCATCTTCAAAATGAATTTGCTTCTGCCTTTAAGTTTTCAACCAATAGAAACACTCCTTCACTCCCCCCAGAGCAGTAAGTAAATGTCTACATTAGTAGAAGGGCTTTCTCAAATTTTCCCATGAAATATTTGCCACAAAATTCTGAATAAACATTTTTTCCATAAAATTATGTTTCTCATAGGTTTCTGCAACAAAGCAACTTGCAATCTGAGACCATCTTCAAATTTCAATATCCTACAATGAAAGAAGAGACATGCTCTCAAAATAAAATCATGTTTATGTTATTTGATAAAAATTTATGCAAGTCTGCAGATTATTTATCACTCTGTCTGAATATTTGAAACATGGGAATCAAAAAATGCGGAATTTTGTCACTAGACACTTGGGTGTTGAATTATATAACTTATGAAAATTATTCAAGAGGTATTTCATTATGGTTATCATTTACAGGGTGTACCTAATAATTATTAAAACATATTTTTGAAAGTAATGGTAATATGAAAGTTTTATTTCAGTAATCCCTTAAGGGTGTCTCATGATTATTAATATATAATTCTGAAGCTACTGGTGATATAAAAGTTTCATTATAGTAATCGCATACAGGGTACCTCATGATTATTAAGATTTATTTCTGAAGCTACTGGTGATATAAAAGTTTCATTATAGTAATCGCATACAGGGTACCTCATGATTATTAAGATTTATTTCTGAAACTAATGGTACTATAAAAGCTCCATTTTAGTAATCGCATACAGGGTTGCCTCATGATTATTTAAGATTTATTTCTGAAACTAATGGTAGTGTGAAAATTACAGGTTGTCACACGATTATTAAAATTTCTGAAACTAATGGTAGTATAAAAGTTTCATTGAGAGGGGCTCATTTGAAAAATTTGATTTTTATCTTTATATCAAATTATCAATATTCTGGATATCTGTCATGTATTGACCTTGAAAACGGTCATTGAACCTGTATTACATTTTTCTAACTTGTTGAGACTTGTAACCGGACGTTATCAAATTCCAGGAAATCTCACACGTGCACTGTGACCTTTGAACTTGAATCCTTTTGCTCTCTCATAGGGTTTGACCTTGAATCCAAAAGCTCTCTCATAGGTTTTGACCTTGAATCCAAAAGCTCTCTCATAGGTTTTGACCTTGAATCCAAAAGCTCTCTCATTTCTTATCTACTGAGTTTATTTCTGCTTGGTGACGTCATGATTGAGTTTGTAATGAATTTTTTTTAGTAATATTCATTTTTGGAAATATTCGCCTAAAAACAATATGTACTAGCCCGAACCAATTTTAGAAGCACTTATGCCATACAGAAGAAGAAACATGTATCGTGAAAGCCTTAGATATTTCTTCATGAGTTGAAAATGATTCTACATACATAATTCAAGTCAAGTAAAAAAATAAGTCTCACACATCATGCTCAGTGAGAGCGGGGGTGTTGGAAGGGGGGAGGGAGCGTTCGAGCATGTAAAAAGTGCTGGGGAGCTCCTTCCTCCGAGCCTCAACCTTAGGGGCTGCATGATGATGATGATGTCGTCAAACATCATGTTTCTGGGTTCTCTAATAAGAGACTCATAACAGTGCTTCAACTATTTTACTACTCAAAAACTTCAGATCACAATTCTTATATAGCGAAAAATAAGTTCTAGAACATTCAAGAATTACAAATGTTTATAGATGCTTCTGAGGAATTATTGTCGATGTTTCTATTGATACTAAGGTCTGTTACAATATTATTATTATTCAGACTTCCACTTTCAACATTCATGGGGTGAGTGGCTATTGGGTTGAAAAATCTTGTGCCCTGAACAGTAGGAGTAAAATGAGGAAAACGGCCTCCTACATGTAGTTGTTTGACTGGAATTTTTGCCAGCGTTAGATTGTTGTTATGATTTTTATAAGGTTCATAGAAATATTATTGCCCTTATTATTATTGATTATTATACTGCATTACCAGGATATTCAACTATTACGTCAACTGTCCATTCGTCATTTAATTTATCCAAATCGAATCCCATCTGCAATAATGTCTAAAGCAC
Source organism: Chrysolina haemoptera (assembly GCA_958298965.1). Taxonomy (NCBI): domain Eukaryota; kingdom Metazoa; phylum Arthropoda; class Insecta; order Coleoptera; family Chrysomelidae; genus Chrysolina; species Chrysolina haemoptera. The sequence continues at coordinate 828,798 of OY282603.1, read as the reverse complement.
AATTAATGAAGAAATCATTGTCAATTACCCAGCGAACGTTGTAGTAATTAATGACATTACTGCCGCTGATAATGAATTATGCATTTGTTGCATGCCTGATGCTCCAGTTTCTAAGCGATAAATCGAATGATAAGCACAGGAAAAACTCTAGAATGAACCAGTCAGACTACTTCATGGAAGTGCTTTTCCTTGTAATTCGAAAAAAAGTGAAGGTACAGTACGGAAAATCTTTCTAACGACGACAAATCCACTTTTGATTACTACTAGGTAACTACAATAGGGAACATTATTAACAGGGCTTCTTCGCGTGAGTTCGATGACTTTCAAATATAATATAACAAGTATAGTTGGAGTACCTACAAATATGATTCCAACCAGCAGAAATGATTGAAAAATGTAGCTGAAAACTATTATTCCACCTGTAAAATTTTATGAAACAGTAGTTTTTGGTACTAATTTTAATTTTTTTTACTGATTGAGATCCAGAAATACCACAACAACTTCAGCACATCCAAAGGACTGCAACTGAACAGAGCTTGGCTACTAGTTCTCAAAACTCGTAAATCAGTGTCTTACCGACATAATAACGGTACGAATAACTTTCCCTAAGAGCACACCTTGTCCCATAGACGTCCCTATTTGGTACAAATCATATCCGAATGTCCGGGACTTAAAATCTTTTTACTACCCACAGATGTCCCAAAGACATTTGCAGTACTAAAACAAAAGGAGTTTCGGTTGTCCCAGATGTACTTCTAATTGATGTACGTCCAATTCTGATGTACAATGGACGTCCACGGTACCAATCCTGTACGTCCCAAGGACCAATCAGATGTAAAAATCGACCAACAAACTTTTTTATCACTTTTCATTTGAGGTACTTTTTTTCGAAACATATTCAAATTCATGTCAATTTTCTTATTCATACATTTTCCTTTCATATAACCACAAGCTTACAAATTGCTCGAGATTTCTGAATTATCAATTCAGAATAGAAATATTTCTGTGGACTTTTCGTGTTCTTTCGGTGACATGCAACGTCAACCACGATAGTGTAACTTCTGAGACCATAAATCACGGCGACAGAAATTATGACCCACTGAAAGTTTTAAATCGTTTTACGATTGGTGAAAAAGTATAGTCCGGAAGACAGTGTCACAAATTACAAAGTGATCTACCTCTCATCAATTGGTATCAATTTCGATAGAACCGGTATATCTTATGAGTGAACCGACTTTCAGCTGCTCAAGCAGCGGTGGATGTGGAGGCGGAGGCAGTGGCAGACGTAGAAGATGCGGAAGCGAAGGCAGAGATAGAAGATGCGGAGGCGAAGGCAGAGGCAGAGGTAGAAAATACGGAGGCAGAGGCGGAGGCAGAGTCAGAGGTAGAGGCAGAGGTAGAAAATACGGAGGCGGAGGCGCAGGCTGAGACGGAGGTAGAAGATGCGGAGGCGAAGGCAGAGGCAGAAGCAGAAGCAGAGGCAGATGCAGAAGATACGGAGGTAGAAATGCGGAAGCTGAGGCAGAAGCGGAGGCGGAGGCGGAGGCGGAGGCAGAGGCAGAGGCAGAGGCAGAGGCAGAGGCAGACGCAGAGGCAGAGGCAGAGGCAGAGGCAGAGGCAGAGGCAGAGGCAGAGGCAGAGGCAGAGGCAGAGGCAGGGACAGAGGCAGAGGCAGAGGCAGAGACAGAGGCAGAGGCAAAATAAGAGATGCAGAGGCGGAGAGGCAGAGGCAGAAGTAAGAGATGAAGAGGCGGAGAGGCAGGTGCAGGCGGAGACGGAAGTAGAAGATGCGGAGGCGGAGGCAGAGGCACAGGCAGAAGTAGAAGATGCGGAGGCGAAGGCACAGGCGGAGGCATTTGTAGAGGCAGTGGCAGAGGCAGAGGCAGAGGCAGAGGCAGAGGCAGAGGCAGAGGCAGAGGCAGACGCAGACGCAGACGCAGACGCAGACGCAGAGGCAGAGGCAGAGGCAGAGGCAGAGGCAGAGGCAGAGGCAGAGGCAGATGCAGAGGCAGGGACAGAGGCAGAGGCAGAATAAGAGATGCAGAGGCGGAGAGGCAGAGGCAGAAGTAAGAGATGAAGAGGCGGAGAGGCAGGTGCAGGCGGAGACGGAAGTAGAAGATGCGGAGGCGGAGGCAGAGGCACAGGCAGAAGTAGAAGATGCGGAGGCGAAGGCACAGGCGGAGGCATTTGTAGAGGCAGAGGCAGAGGCAGAGGCAGACGCAGAGGCAGAGGCAGACGCAGACGCAGAGGCAGAGGCAGAGGCAGAGGCGGAATAAGAGATGCAGAGGCGGAAAGGCAGAATTAAGAGATGAAGAGGCGGAGAGGCAGGTGCAGGCGGAGACGGAAGTAGAAGATGCGGAGGCGGAGGCAGAGGCACAGGCAGAAGTAGAAGATGCGGAGGCGAAGGCGCAGGCGGAGGCATTTGTAGAGGCAGAAGCAGAGGTAGAAGATACGGAGGCAGAGGCAGAGTCAGAGGCAAGGCAGAGAGAAGTAGAAGATGGGGAGGCGGAGAGGCAGGCGCAGGCGGAAACGCAGGTAGAAGATGCAAAGGCGGAGTCAGAGGCTGAAGTAGAAGATGCGGAGGCGCAGGCGGAGACGGAGGTAGAAGATGCGGAGGCAGAGGCAGAAGCCGAGACAGGGGCAGAAGATGCGGAGGCGGAGGTAGAAGTAGGAAAGCTGAGGCACAGGCAGAGGCAGATGCAGAGGCAGAAGTAGAAGATGCAGAGGTGGAGAGGCAGGCCCATGAGGAGACGGAGGTAGAAGATGCGGAGGCAGAGGCAGAAGTAGAAGCAGAAGATGCAGAGGCGCAGGCGGTGACGGAGGTAGAAAATGCGGAGGCAGAGGCGGAGGCGGAAGCAGAGGCAGGTGCAGGGGCAGAAGTAGAAGATGCGGGGGCAGAAGTAGAAGATGCGGAGGCGAAGGCACAGGCGGAGGCATTTGTAGAGGCAGTGGCAGAGGCAGAGGCAGAGGCAGAGGCAGAGGCAGAGGCAGACGCAGAGGCAGAGGCAGAGGCAGAGGCAGAGGCAGGGACAGAGGCAGAGGCAGAGGCAGAGGCAGAGGCAGAGGCAGAGGCAGAGGCAGAGGCAGAGGCAGAGGCAGAGGCAGAGGCAGAGGCAGAGGCAGAGGCAGAGGCAGAGGTAGAGGCAGAGGCAGAGGCAGAATAAGAGATGCAGAGGCGGAGAGGCAGAAGTAAGAGATGAAGAGGCGGAGAGGCAGGTGCAGGCGGAGACGGAAGTAGAAGATGCGGAGGCGGAGGCAGAGGCACAGGCAGAAGTAGAAGATGCGGAGGCGAAGGCACAGGCGGAGGCATTTGTAGAGGCAGAGGCAGAGGCAGAGGCAGACGCAGAGGCAGAGGCAGACGCAGACGCAGAGGCAGAGGCAGAGGCAGAGGCGGAATAAGAGATGCAGAGGCGGAAAGGCAGAATTAAGAGATGAAGAGGCGGAGAGGCAGGTGCAGGCGGAGACGGAAGTAGAAGATGCGGAGGCGGAGGCAGAGGCACAGGCAGAAGTAGAAGATGCGGAGGCGAAGGCGCAGGCGGAGGCATTTGTAGAGGCAGAAGCAGAGGTAGAAGATACGGAGGCAGAGGCAGAGTCAGAGGCAAGGCAGAGAGAAGTAGAAGATGGGGAGGCGGAGAGGCAGGCGCAGGCGGAAACGCAGGTAGAAGATGCAAAGGCGGAGTCAGAGGCTGAAGTAGAAGATGCGGAGGCGCAGGCGGAGACGGAGGTAGAAGATGCGGAGGCAGAGGCAGAAGCCGAGACAGGGGCAGAAGATGCGGAGGCGGAGGTAGAAGTAGGAAAGCTGAGGCACAGGCAGAGGCAGATGCAGAGGCAGAAGTAGAAGATGCAGAGGTGGAGAGGCAGGCCCATGAGGAGACGGAGGTAGAAGATGCGGAGGCAGAGGCAGAAGTAGAAGCAGAAGATGCAGAGGCGCAGGCGGTGACGGAGGTAGAAAATGCGGAGGCAGAGGCGGAGGCGGAAGCAGAGGCAGGTGCAGGGGCAGAAGTAGAAGATGCGGAGGCAGAAGTAGAAGATGCGGAGGCGGAGGCGCAGGCAGAGACGGAGGTAGAAGAGGCGGAGGCGGTGGCGGAGGGCAAGCGCAGGCTGAGGCAGAAGATGCGGAGGCGGAGGCATTTGCAGATGCAGAAGTAGAAAATACGGAGGCAGACGCGGAGGCAGAGTCAGAGGCAGCGGAAGAGGCAGAGACAGTAGTAGAAGATGGGGAGGCGGAGAGGGAGGCGGAGAGGCAGGCGCAGGCTGAGTTAGAAGATGCGAAGGCGGAGTCAGAGGCTGAAGTAGAAGATGCGGAGGCAGAGGCGCAAACGGAGACGGAGGTAGAAGATGCAGAGGCAGAGGCAGAAGCAGAGACAGGGGCAGAGGATGCGGAGGCAGAGGTAGAAGATGCGAAAGCTGAGGCAGAGGTAGATGCAGAGGCAGAAGTAGAAGATGCGGAGGCGGAGGCGCAGGCGGAGATGGCAGTAGAAGATGCGGAGGCGGTGGCAGAAGCAGAGGCTGAGGCTGAGGCTGAGGCAGAGGCAGAGGCGGAGGCGGAGGCGGAGAGGGAGGTAGAAGATGCGAAAGATGAGGCAGAATAAGAGATGCAGAGGCGGAGAGGCAGAGGCAGAAGTAAGAGATGAAGAGGCGGAGAGGCAGGTGCAGGCGGAGACGGAAGTAGAAGATGCGGAGGCGGAGGCAGAGGCACAGGCAGAAGTAGATGCGGAGGCGAAGGCACAGGCGGAGGCATTTGTAGAGGCAGAGGCAGAGGCAGACGCAGAGGCAGAGGCAGAGGCAGAGGCAGAGGCAGAGGCAGAGGCAGAGGCAGAGGCAGAGGCAGAGGCAGAGGCAGAGGCAGAGGCAGAGGCAGAGGCAGAGGCAGAGGCAGAGGCAGAGGCAGAGGCAGAGGCAGAGGCAGAGGCAGAGGCAGAGGCAGAGGCAGAGGCAGAGGCAGAGGCAGAGGCAGAGGCAGAGGCAGAGGCAGAGGCAGAGGCAGAATAAGAGATGCAGAGGCGGAGATGCAGAGGCAGAAGTAAGAGATGAAGAGGCGGAGAGGCAGGTGCAGGCGGAGACGGAAGTAGAAGATGCGGAGGCGGAGGCAGAGGCACAGGCAGAAGTAGAAGATGCGGAGACGAAGGCACAGGCGGAGGCATTTGTAGAGGCAGAGGCAGAGGCAGAGGCAGACGCAGACGCAGAGGCAGAGGCAGAGGCAGAGGCAGAGGCAGAGGCAGAGGCAGAGGCAGAGGCAGAGGCAGAGGCAGAGGCAGAGGCGGAATAAGAGATGCAGAGGCGGAAAGGCAGAATTAAGAGATGAAGAGGCGGAGAGGCAGGTGCAGGCGGAGACGGAAGTAGAAGATGCGGAGGCGGAGGCAGAGGCACAGGCAGAAGTAGAAGATGCGGAGGCGAAGGCGCAGGCGGAAGCATTTGTAGAGACAGAAGCAGAGGTAGAAGATACGGAGGCAGAGGCAGAGTCAGAGGCAAGGCAGAGAGAAGTAGAAGATGGGGAGGCGGAGAGGCAGGCGCAGGCGGAAACGCAGGTAGAAGATGCAAAGGCGGAGTCAGAGGCTGAAGTAGAAGATGCGGAGGCGCAGGCGGAGACGGAGGTAGAAGATGCGGAGGCAGAGGCAGAAGCCGAGACAGGGGCAGAAGATGCGGAGGCGGAGGTAGAAGATGCGAAAGCTGAGGCACAGGCAGAGGCAGATGCAGAGGCAGAAGTAGAAGATGCAGAGGTGGAGAGGCAGGCCCATGAGGAGACGGAGGTAGAAGATGCGGAGGCAGAGGCAGAAGTAGAAGCAGAAGATGCAGAGGCGCAGGCGGTGACGGAGGTAGAAAATGCGGAGGCAGAGGCGGAGGCGGAAGCAGAGGCAGTTGCAGGGACAGAAGTAGAAGATGCGGAGGCGGAGGTGGAAGATGCGCAGGCGGAGGTGGGAGATGCAGAGGCAGAAGTAGAAGATGCGGAGGCGGAGGCGCAGGCAGAGACGGAGGTAGAAGAGGCGGAGGCGGTGGCGGAGGGCAAGCGCAGGCTGAGGCAGAAGATGCGGAGGCGAAGGCATTTGCAGATGCAGAAGTAGAAAATACGGAGGCAGACGCGGAGGCAGAGTCAGAGGCAGCGGAAGAGGCAGAGACAGTAGTAGAAGATGGGGAGGCGGAGAGGGAGGCGGAGAGGCAGGCGCAGGCTGAGTTAGAAGATGCGAAGGCGGAGTCAGAGGCTGAAGTAGAAGATGCGGAGGCAGAGGCGCAAACGGAGACGGAGGTAGAAGATGCAGAGGCAGAGGCAGAAGCAGAGACAGGGGCAGAGGATGCGGAGGCAGAGGTAGAAGATGCGAAAGCTGAGGCAGAGGTAGATGCAGAGGCAGAAGTAGAAGATGCGGAGGCGGAGGCGCAGGCGGAGATGGCAGTAGAAGATGCGGAGGCGGTGGCAGAAGCAGAGGCTGAGGCTGAGGCTGAGGCAGAGGCAGAGGCGGAGGCGGAGGCGGAGAGGGAGGTAGAAGATGCGAAAGATGAGGCAGAATAAGAGATGCAGAGGCGGAGAGGCAGAGGCAGAAGTAAGAGATGAAGAGGCGGAGAGGCAGGTGCAGGCGGAGACGGAAGTAGAAGATGCGGAGGCGGAGGCAGAGGCACAGGCAGAAGTAGAAGATGCGGAGGCGAAGGCACAGGCGGAGGCATTTGTAGAGGCAGAGGCAGACGCAGAGGCAGAGGCAGAGGCAGAGGCAGAGGCAGAGGCAGAGGCAGAGGCAGAGGCAGAGGCAGAGGCAGAGGCAGAATAAGAGATGCAGAGGCGGATATGCAGAGGCAGAAGTAAGAGATGAAGAGGCGGAGAGGCAGGTGCAGGCGGAGACGGAAGTAGAAGATGCGGAGGCGGAGGCAGAGGCACAGGCAGAAGTAGAAGATGCGGAGGCGAAGGCACAGGCGGAGGCATTTGTAGAGGCAGAGGCAGAGGCAGAGGCAGAGGCAGAGGCAGAGGCAGAGGCAGAGGCGGAATAAGAGATGCAGAGGCGGAAAGGCAGAATTAAGAGATGAAGAGGCGGAGAGGCAGGTGCAGGCGGAGACGGAAGTAGAAGATGCGGAGGCGGAGGCAGAGGCACAGGCAGAAGTAGAAGATGCGGAGGCGAAGGCGCAGGCGGAAGCATTTGTAGAGGCAGAAGCAGAGGTAGAAGATACGGAGGCAGAGGCAGAGTCAGAGGCAAGGCAGAGAGAAGTAGAAGATGGGGAGGCGGAGAGGCAGGCGCAGGCGGAAACGCAGGTAGAAGATGCAAAGGCGGAGTCAGAGGCTGAAGTAGAAGATGCGGAGGCGCAGGCGGAGACGGAGGTAGAAGATGCGGAGGCAGAGGCAGAAGCCGAGACAGGGGCAGAAGATGCGGAGGCGGAGGTAGAAGATGCGAAAGCTGAGGCACAGGCAGAGGCAGATGCAGAGGCAGAAGTAGAAGATGCAGAGGTGGAGAGGCAGGCCCATGAGGAGACGGAGGTAGAAGATGCGGAGGCAGAGGCAGAAGTAGAAGCAGAAGATGCAGAGGCGCAGGCGGTGACGGAGGTAGAAAATGCGGAGGCAGAGGCGGAGGCGGAAGCAGAGGCAGTTGCAGGGGCAGAAGTAGAAGATGCGGAGGCGGAGGTGGAAGATGCGCAGGCGGAGGTGGGAGATGCAGAGGCAGAAGTAGAAGATGCGGAGGCGGAGGCGCAGGCAGAGACGGAGGTAGAAGAGGCGGAGGCGGTGGCGGAGGGCAAGCGCAGGCTGAGGCAGAAGATGCGGAGGCGAAGGCATTTGCAGATGCAGAAGTAGAAAATACGGAGGCAGACGCGGAGGCAGAGTCAGAGGCAGCGGAAGAGGCAGAGACAGTAGTAGAAGATGGGGAGGCGGAGGCGGAGGCGGAGAGGGAGGTAGAAGATGCGAAAGATGAGGCACAGGTAGAGGCAGATGCAGAGGCAGAAGTAGAAGATGCGGAGGCGGAGAGGCAGGCCCATGAGGAGACGGAGGTAGAAGATGCGGAGGCAGAGGTAGAGGCAGAGGCAGAGTCAAAGGCAGAAGTAGAAGATGCGGAGGCGGAGACAGATGCAGAGGTAGACGATGCGGAGACAGAGGCAGAAGTAGAAGCAGAAGATGCAGAGGCGCAGGCGCAGGCGGTGACGGAGGTAGAAGTTGCGGAGGCGGAGGCAGAGGCAGAAGATGCGGAGGCGCAGGCGGAGACGGAGGTAGAAAATGCGGAGGCAGAGGCGGAGGCGGAAGCAGAGGCAGAGGCAGGGGCAGAAGTAGAAGATGCGGAGGCGGAGGTGGAAGATGCGCAGGCGGAGGTGGGAGATGCAGAGGCAGAAGTAGAAGATGCGGAGGCGGAGGCGCAGGCAGAGACGGAGGTAGAAGAGGCGGAGGCGGTGGCGGAGGGCAAGCGCAGGCTGAGGCAGAAGATGCGTAGGCGGAGGCATTTGCAGAGGCAGAAGTAGAAAATACGGAGGCAGAGTCAGAGGCAGCGGCAGAGGCAGAGACAGTAGTAGAAGATGGGGAGGCGGAGAGGTAGGCGCAGACTGAGTTAGAAGATGCGAAGGCGGAGTCAGAGGCTGAAGTAGAAGATGCGGAGGCAGAAGCGCAAACGAAGACGGAGGTAGAAGATGCAGAGGCAGAGGCAGAAGCAGAGACAGGGGCAGAGGATGCGGAGGCGGAGGTAGAAGATGCGAAAGCTGAGGCAGAGGTAGATGCAGAGGCAGAAGTAGAAGATGCGGAGGCGGAGGCGCAGGCGGAGATGGCAGTAGAAGATGCGGAGACGGTGGCAGAAGCAGAGGCTGAGGCTGAGGCGGAGGCTGAGGCTGAGGCGGAGGCGGAGGCGGAGGCGGAGGCGGAGGGGAAGGCGGAGGCAAGCGCAGAGGCAGAGGTAGAAGATGCGGAGGCGGAGAGCAGGCGCAGGCGGAGGTAGAAGATGCGGAGGCGGAGGCAGAGGCAGTTATAATTCATACCGAAGCTATCGAAAATAATACCAAGCGTTCGATCAGTAGCTAAAATGTAACGCTGCCCCCCGGACTACTATCCCAGAATACATTCCAGATAGGCCACTCGGATTTGATTTGTGGCGAACTGGTGAAAGTATGTTAGATTACGATCCGGCTTGGACACCTCGTATGATTCATTATGTGGTTGGCCGTGAAAATGCCGTATCGATTTTATGACCAGAAAGATAAGCTGCCTACATAATGCAAATTTTGATGAAATATTGAGTTGGGAAGCACAACTTTATCTAATTTGGGGGTGTTGGTCGTTCATCAATACACTTTGGACATTAATTAAAACCCATGTTTTCTCGTACAGGGTTGTGTGTCTATGTTTTCATCCCTGGGAATTCGAAGGTTACAGTTATAAATCGATGGCCAAAGCAAAGTCCAAGCAAAGTTCTCTAGATCATCCAGAGACAGGCCTGTCTGAAGATCACGCACTATGGTGGACAAATCATTTATAGCTCGGCTTGTTGAGATTTCGAAAATTATGAGACTAGAATGTTTTACGATATTTCTCGCACTCACCTAATCATTTTTCAACAATGACGCCCGTCACCTGAGCTATATTCCTTTTCATAAAATGTGACCTGAAAACTGAAAAATGACAGAAGGAATAATAGCATTACTCTAATATTATTACTAGGAATTCCTATTAAGAGGATTAAAATGCAATCAATACTCCGCACATAAAGGTAATAATTGCTGAACGCTCGCCAATAATAATGTTCGAATGGACCAATAATTCATTTCGAAATAATCCTTTCGGTACGAGTTTTATTCCAAGAAGTTGTCCGGATACGCGGGAGATAGGAAGGGCGGTATAGGCCAATCGTTTTAAAAAAAGTACAGAAGACAGACAACTTTTTAAGTGTCCAATACTATACAAAGGAGCTCGCACCTTTCTTATGGAGAATGGCCTTCGATTAAATTTCTTGAAAAAGTGTCCATTGGCCCAACACGATCCTAAGACTAGTTTTCGAGATATGGGGTGTTAAAGTTGAAAGTGGCCATTTTTATTTCGCTATTATTTAAACAATCAGAAGTTTCCATAATTATTTTTTCTGGCGTTTATTATTTTTTCTGGCGTTTATTATTTATATTATCTGAAATAATATTCTGATGCTTGAATGAGAACTATTTTTCAATTATCTACAGGGTAATCTTCAAATAAAAAGCTCAATCGATAAACATCACTTATTAGGCCTTTGTTGATATTTTTCAGTAAAATATATATCAGAATATGATGAACAAACCCTGACTCATACTGGGTAATTCCAAAATGTTGACCGTAAATGACTCGGTATTTTTGAGTCATCCTGGATATTCTGAATACGAATATGATTATTTTGAAGACTAATTATGAATCTATATCAATTTGGAGAAATCCACTCGGTGATTCAATAGAAATGAGCGATAAACGAGTTTTATTCCAAGAAGTTCAGAAGTTGCCGGGCATCGCGGGATATCGAAAGGGTAATTAGGGAATCGAAAAGTGCTGAAATTTAACCTCAAATAAATGTTTTGGTATTTGACTTGCATATTTTTCGGGTAGTTGAAGCTTAATGGATTCGCGGATCAATATTTACTTAAGTTCAAATTATAAGGGATGAACTGGAATGAGAAATTACTTCTATAAACAGTTCAGTTCATTTAATCAAATATCTATATACCGGGTATTTTTTTTATGATGAAAATTCCACTTTCAAGTGGCACATCCCAGGGAGAACTTTTATTAAAATTTCAATCAGTATAATAATGTTAAATTTTTTGAAAAGGGAATATTCTCCATGAAAATTGAAAAATGAAATTTTTTTTGTAATATCTAACAGAAAACAACTTCCTTTCCGGCTAAAGCTACGCTGGACATTGAACTACATCTGATAGATGGGGAAGCATTTATTTTCTGTTAGATCACATACCAAATCGATTTCATTTTGTAAATTTAGGCAATCTTCATAATTATCAATTACTTTATAAAGCTTCAGATCACCAGCGTAAAGAAGTTTAGGGCAGTAAATTTTTTTAGCCAAGTCATCGACAATGAACAGGAACAGAAGAGGCCCCAACCTGGAGCCTTGTGGCACCCCAGAGCTGAAAACTTTCGTGTACCACATATTGTTTTTTGTCAAAGAGATAACTTTCAAAGAGTTAAAGAAAACTTTCAGAAAAGCCAAATGATAATAATCGTTGGAGAAAAATGTAAAAATCAATTTGATCGAACGCCTTTTGCATATGTCCGTATAGACTACATCGATCTGTTGTTTTCTATCTAAAGCCTATGAAACTTGTTATTCATCATCAGTGCAACTAAGGTCATCACAGATGCCTAGGAACTCGTGAAATAATTTTTAATAACTGACGAGTAAAAACGCAATTTCGAAATAAACACCAAAATAATCCTTGTCTAGTAAATCGACATATTTTCCGATTTTTGTTATGTTATGCCATCAAACAATACACAAAAATGGAAAATGTTTGTCAGGAATATTCTGGAAAACATTCGAAAATACTGTCGAAATAAATGGATATTCAGTGGAGGTAAATTAATCTGAAATAACAAAACATCCTAAAAAGGCTTTTGAATGATTTACAGAATAATGCCACTCGTGAGTTTCATATTGCAATTTCATGTTCGAATAAAGCATTTAAATCCAAACGAATCATCAACATTCATTAAAAATAGATAGATGAATGCAACATGATGAATAACCATAAATTCTCTTTCCACTAGTCATTGCCATTTTCGGAATGAAGATATTTCATAATATAGTAACAACTAGATTTAGTCTAATAATGATATCCTCTTACAAAATATGCCGCAGTTATCTTTAGTAGTCCAGTATATAGTCCGGTGGCAGGGAGGGTTTTCGTAGCCTATGAAACGTGACGGGATCACCCAAGTTATTCTTATGTATTTTGACCCGCTGAATCCGAATTTTGAGGGTGATACACCGTGAAAGCATCCGGAAAACAAATATTTTGCATACAATTCTCTACAAAAAAGGTATCTACAAGTTTTTCTTGAAAATGCACCGTTTTCCAGTAAAACGTGCTCGAAATTCGAAAAAAGGCAATTTTCTCAATTTTCAGTGCTCTCTCATTCAGTCACATAATGATATTTTCATGATCACCTTCTTCCAAATTATTCATATATGTCTCGAGTATGAATAACAGAAGAGACATTCTTGGAAAAGTTATTCGTGTGGATTTTCCGGCACTGAATTTCCCGATACTTTTACCTTGCATGGAACCGGCATTTTTTTAACTGCAAAGCTCGCGAAGCTCACGCAGTGGACGAATTCCTTATAGTGTCGATCAAAACAGGTTCAGCACATATTTTTTCATGATCAGAAAGCATTTCAGTAGCGGAAAAATGGAAAATTTTGCTTGAAAGTAAAAGAATTTTCCGAGGAAAATAAAAAAATCCATATTTTCCAAAAACAAATAACGCTTCAGTATACTACATAAAATTCTCTACAAAAAATGCACCGTTTTCGAGTAAAATGTGCTCGAAATTCGAAAAAATGCGATTTTCTCAATTTTCTGTGCCCTCTCTTGAGATTAATTTTGGTTTTTTCATTCTCTACTTGACTTGCAGCAAATATTTATTATAACGTCTAATAAATGTAATTTCATGAATCTGTCACTTTTCCCAATCTTCAAATATATCTTTGGGATTACCCAAGATCCGAACACAACCTTCACTTTCAGAGCTTTAAAGTTGCCGCTTCTAGTTTTCGATCCATCTTGACAGCAATTTATCTGATATCGAGCTGATGGACCCTGGAGAATAAACTAATAAATATAAACTTCCAGGAAGGTGGAAACTAACTGATATAAATTCTCCTTCGGGATAATGCCAGTTTTAAAATAATTATCATCCAACTCAACTCACCGCATACCTTTCTCGAAAACTGAATTAACCCGCCGCCAAGCAGTACTCCACTTAAACAGATAAATGAACGTTTTTCATTCCATTACACGCTCTCCTGGCATGCATTTAAAGTATATTTGTTGTTGTGAAAGCTTTCCGCTAAAGCGTACGGTGCATCAGAGATTAAAAATGCAATTTCACGGAAAGAGAGTCCCTGTTGAACTTGTACAGTGCAGGGTGATTAACTGCGATATCACGAGTGGATGTGTTTTCCTTGGAATACTTTCCCCTGGTAATAGCGATGATATATGAGAGCAAATCGTCGGAAAAGTCCTCTATCTGTGTCTCTTTTCCGAATATATTTTTGGTCGATACTCATTCTTCCACAAGTCCTTGAATATATGTCTAGAATGCAGTAGTGTGGTATAGTTGCCAGTGGAAATTTATCAGAAAGGAAAAAATATATGAAGAAAAGTCCTAAACACGTTTCGAACTAACCAATAATGAACCGAAACCAAGTTTAAGCAACGCTACTACTTTGTAACTATGAACCCCTAATTCAAATATAGTTACATATGCTACATATTATGGAGAAGGCGCCAGGTCTTTATTTTTGAGGAGTCCTTATAATTATTATTTATTCCTAGTAATTTCTTATGAAATGCGTTCGTTTTTTTCAGAAAACGTGATTGAACGCCGACATCAAATTTCAGGTTCAAGCTTACCGACACTGAAAGTTCTGGCGGAGCCGAATATTTGATTGGTCATAACTCTGCTGAACATGATCGGAGGAGGAAAAAAAAGTTCATATCGTTTCTGAAGACTCCTGTCTTCTCATGCAAATATAATATGCGAGTATTTGTGTACCTAAAATATGTTTGTCGCAAGATGTTTGTGGATGATCATAAAACCGGCATTCTCTTCAGTAAATGTTAAAAATAATCGCTTATTCATATCCTGCGTATATGTTTGATAACACTGTTGTGAAGTGCAAACCTCAAGTTTGAAATCATATACCTAATTTTTCATGTAGAATGTGTATGAGCTATTATTTTCAACATTGATGAAAGAATCTGCCGGGATTATGGGTGAGTTGAAAACTCAGCAGATTCAAAACAGACCACTAATATATACATTAAAGATAATTGGGCCTAAAACGGTTCCTTGTGGCACTCTGTACTAGATTTTTTCTTTTCTTTGAGCACGTTATACACTTTCACTGAATATAATTTCCGGTTAGAAAGCTTTCGAGTTGTGTCAAACATTAATACTAAAACCTTCCAGAAGTAGTCTATGACTTAGCGTCAGATCCTATAACAACATATTATATTGGAAATAAATATTCATCTATGAATGAAAAAGCACTCGAGAGATGAGCCGAAAATGAAATTGGGCTCAAGTTACCCCAAAAAAACTATATCCCTCCGTTACTTATACATTATATATTATTATCTCGGATGAAAATCCTCTCCAACGAATTGAAACGAGGCGTAGTCCATATTTTATATCGAACAATGTATCGCCAAAAAAAAAAGGGATGTCTGGAACGACAACACTCCCAGTGGTATCCATTAAATCTGTCACGTTTCCGAACATTTCGGTGTTCTTGAGTCAAATATTCAGAAGATTCTGACAACCGTCAACTGAAAGAGTAATTTTTGCTATGAGTAAGACATCGAGAGTGATGAATACTACGCGAAAATGGCAGGTGTCTTTTCCAATTTGTCAGCAGAAGATTCAAGCGTTGTTCAGAAAACTAGGTAATTATCCAGAGTGAAATTTCAGCAACGATTGGACGATGGCCCGAGACCAGGTACGAGGAAGTAACATATGAATAAGAATTAGAATTGAAAAGGGAAACATTCTCCATGAAAATTGAAAAATGAGAAATATGATTTACATTCTCCCTATCTAATTTATTCAATGAATTTTCGATGAAAACTAGAGAAACTTATAAAACCATCAGCTATCTGAATGAAAATGCAAATTTTTATTCTAAGATTTTTTTTCAGTTAGGGCCTTGTCACAATATCTATCAGTTGTAGTTCAATGTCCAGCGTGGCTTCAGCCGGGGAAGTAGTTGTTTTAAATAAATCACATTCTTCATTTTTCGATTAACATGGAAAATGTTCCCCTTTTCAACATGAATACCTCCCAAAAGATTATCTTGAACGATGGAAAATAGCGACTAAAGTTTGTCTTTCAGCCGCAGATGATTCCACAACAGATTTTATGAATATCCTATTCATAATTTCGAACAAAAATCAAAAATAAGATTATTTTTGTTAGTACCAATCTTCTGTTTGAATTTCAATATTTAATACAAATAAAAATTGAAATTTTCGAAATTTTTTTCTACAAAGAAATATAATAAAGAAATGTGTCTCATTGATTTGTTATTCTACACGATTGCCGAAAAAATAGTATACGCAACATGTCCAAAATCAGTTTTTTTTGGACTCGCAGAAATTGATTGACTACTCTCGTTTCTCAAACATGTTCAACAAATTGCTAGTCAGTTAATAACCTCAAATCTATATAATGAAAATAATGATCTGCTAAATGTGCTGCTGAGCGCAAAACACGAGTACGACCAATTTAGCTGTTTTTTTCAATATTCCTTGAAGTTCGAGGAAGGTTCTTATGAAGAGAAAAATTGGAAAAATCTGAAAAATTGCGAGTAATGTCCGGAAAAACGTCAAAACCCCACTTTTCTTTTTAACGACATAATTTTTTTTATTGCATTTATAGTTTGAGTGAACGTAAGTCAATATATGGAATATACGGGAGAAAATTCTAGAATGTTTCAGAAGCTTCAAAAAGGTTCGAGAAAACCATAAGAGGCTCTGGAAAGTTCTAGGACGAACTAACAATACACTTGGGTGAAATTTTCGAACGTTAGGTCACCAGGGAGAAGGGGTATATGAACTTTTTGGACATTTTTAGAGTATGAAAGAAAACGCTCTAGAATGTTTCAAAGCTCCCAGAAGGCGCTGAAAGATTTCAGAATATTGTGGACTGAACCAGAAAAGAACCATATCAAAGACTTCAGATAGTTCTAGAATGAACCAAAAATACACTGGAGGGAATAAGCCAGAAAAGGGGATCTGGAGAGTGATAAAGACACTGAAACATGGAGTTATATTCGGTCACCAGGAAGTGAGGTTTGGAAAAATATAATATATGATTTAAAATTGACCGGTTTTAACGGAATTTACGTATAAAAAGCTTATGTTGATCGACTCTGTACAGAACTAACGAATTCCTAGAACAATATTCTGGACTACAACGAAAAATATACACAAACAAACAAACTATTCTGGATGTATCTTCGAATGTGTTTAGATCATCTTCAACTATTTGACGATATTATTTCCCAAGTACTTGAAGATTCTTCTCTCGCGTCGCGAAGTCGAAAACTTGATTAAAAAACGCATTAGTCGCAGATCTTTGCTAGTTAGCTGAAGTGTGAACTGAACGTCGCACTCTTTTGACTGGAAGCTAATGCAGAACGAAAGCAGAGACTTCCAACGCGGAATTTCAAAGTCAATTGTGAAAGGGCTTCATAAAAATTATTCGACTTCTGGAAATGTAGCGAGCTGCCGGCACTCTAAGAAATTATTTATATTGACAGTGAGTTCGAAACAACGGCAAGTACGAAAACATGAAAACAATAAAGCGATCGTATATCTTTGCTGAAAGATCGATAGAAGTCGGTTATCATTTATTCAGATGGAACACAATTTCTGTTCGATTCGAGAGATGGAATTCAAGTGGCGGTCTCGGAAAGGAAAACGGTTTCCGCTTTCCGCGTTCAGCGGTAGCAATTGTTTCGGAATTGGAGAGTAGTCAGAGGACGACTCGATTCCGAATACATGGTAAAACATCTCGAGTGTGTAAAAATCTGGAAACGAAATACTCTCTTGAATGCGTATATACGTTTTTCGGGTGCCGATCAATTGTTCAAAAACATTTATTTCGAAACAGTTGCTTGAAAGGAAAAATTATTCAAAAAACTATGTATGAAGTCGTGTCAATGCGATTTGATAATTTTTTTAGAGGTCTTCAAAAAATGGCGGCTCCAAGATGGCGGATGAGATTTGTGATAATGGCCCTATTCGATTCAAAATTGGTATTTAAGGGTTTTTTTAGGTCGTATATTTCGAATTTTTTATCAAAATTCATAAATTAAAGATGGCGGCTACAATATGTCGGACGATATTTGTCATTATGGTCTGATTCGATTCAAAATTAGTGTGAGAGGGTTGAGAGATAGCAGCCCAAGATGGCGGACGAGTTTTGTGATTATGGTCAGATTCGATTCAAAATTGATATGATTTTCGGGGTCAGAGATTTCGATTTTTCAGTCATAAAAAAATAATAGTTTAAAAAAACTAAAGAACATGCTTTACTTTCGACATGGACTGAAAAGTAAAAAATAATTCACAATTCAATTGGGTACTCAAATGTAAAAAAAAGCGTGGGGTACTTGACAAAGTTCTCTTGAGCACTATACTGTGCGCCTATCCTGTTACCCCACCCGACGAATTAACAGCTCATATCGATATCCCTTCCTCGAGCTAGTAGAGGAGAAATTGTAATGCTCTCTCAACATATAGCAAGCTATTCTTTACGCTCTCATGAAACCACCATACCCAAGATGAGAACTGTTCGATACTGTAGATCAAAAGTACGTACGCTTATTTTAAGTTATTGAATTCAGTTGCTCAGCCAGGATTTCAGTTTGGGGAAGGGGGGCTGAACATACAATTTATCAGTTACCAGAGCTTTTTTTTTTTTCGTCAGCCGGATGTTATGAATAACACCTACAAGCGAAGTGTTAGGCACGCGAACGATAACATCATCTTGTAGCAAATTTTCTTAACTTTCTTTTTATATACCTATGTATTTAACGAATGTGTCTCGTTATGGCCACAAAATGCGAAAATTATAAAAGGTGCGCTAGGATCCGCCATCCTAGCACATAAAATCGCCAACGAAAACTACTTCCCAACATTCTAGAATTTTTTCAATATTTTACCTATATTCTAGGCCATCAATTCAACATGACACGGTTAACCAGCTGTCGTCCCCTTACGAACGGCAGCCCTCAAAAGTTGAAACTTGTGCGAGCCAAGGATTAACGAGGTCTTACCTTTTAACGTGCGATTCCTAGCACTTTTTCGGGCCATCAGATAAAAATCTGAAGTCGCTGAGGATATTTCTACAGCAAAATGTTTGACACGAGAGTTTTAGAAAACTGAATCCGATTTCTGATACTTTTATTTCAAGGTCGCCCAATCTGAAAGAACCGGATTTTAGGCACCATTTCTTAAGAGGGTGGGGATGGCAAACTTAGTATGTTGGTGTGGACGTCAAAATGAACCATTTCAACAAGGTTCATCTCTCTCTTATTTTTAAGTTACTTTTTTTGACGTACTGTTGCCTGGATTATAAGTTTCACTAAAAGTTTCACTGTCTGCCTTGTTCATAATAAATTTCTTATCATTTGTTGTGTATGACCTGCCCGATAGCTTTTTGGCCCCAACTATGAAAAATAAATTGGTTTTTACTTTGTTGAAATCAACAATTACATGAACATGTGGAACCCGTATTTGAGACAGTATAATTTCATTGAAATAATAATCAGGTATTCAGACACAATCCCCAGTCTCCCTCTGACTGACAATATCTCTTAGCAGTGATCAGCATCCCTTTTCCGATCCAGGAATTATGAGAAAAATTCAGCTTTTTTCCGCATAATTTCGACCGATTCGAAAGTTTGCCGTCAGCGTTTCGGATTACCTTCTGTAGAACGGATGATTATTAATGGGCAATTATAGGAAATTGGGCTGTCGAATCTGCATAGATTTCAAATCGGATGCATGTAAACTTGGGCGCCCAAATTACGGCTTCCAGGAAATGAGAATGAGTAATTGAAAGTACACAGACCTATCATATGAAGTGTAGAGTCAGTTTCCATTCCTCAGAGGGAGTTTTTCGTTTTTCTAATCAATAAGTTCTGAATTATGATGTGTCGATAAAATCATGTTCTAATTCAAGTTAAGCTTTCTGACGAACATGCACACATTTTTAATTCATGGGTATTGATTGAAAGTTTTATTATGTGGGGAAAATTCGTTTCTTGACATGGTTTTCTATGTTTTTCAACCTTGCACAGTTTGAAAATGGAGACAATATGAAAGCATCACGAGAATAAACTGAAACATAGATTTGATGTATATCAATTATTGAATCAAGGAATAACCGATACTTAATAATCACCGTTCATTGGATTGATGAAAAATATCCATCGTCGAACTGATCTGATTCACTATATCAATCATACAGCATTCATTTGAAGAATGGACAATAATAACCAATTTGATGAATACAGTTTCATCAGTAGAACGAATACAATTTATTGCTTGGGTGAACACTCTTCATTCGTTTGATGAATGAAATGCATTACCATAACGAACCTATTTAATGTACTTGATCATGATATCAATGAAACCATTCATTGATATTATAAAGATCCGTATTCATAGTATGGATAACCAGTGGTACATTGACATAACGATTGCGTTCATTGGACCAATATTGATAAAAATATTCATTGAGTCACTGAACTTTTTCATTGTATTCAGGTACCAATTTTTTTCTGTGCATATTCAAGATTATGATAGAATAAAAGTTTCTACTCTTCATAATGAATTAAGTAGTAATCAATTGCCAATATATTTAATCTTGAAATTCCTGGAACTGGCAGAGATGTCGATAGATTAACTCATCTTGAATTATAGTTCGTATTCATCTAGTACATTTGTCATGAAAGTCAGAACAGCATGAATAAATAACATAATCGCCCAAGTGCTTGCATTTCTGCTGGAACTTTTTGAATGAGCATGGAAAACTACGTAGGTACATTTTGTTTTTGAAGAGGCAAACTTTCAATGCCAAACGACTTCTCTATTTTTAATTGGAAGAATTTATATTGCGAGCTTTTCTTTCCTCCACTCACATCATGCGGATAACTCAAACGATTTTCCTCCACTTTGTTCGTCAATTAGACAATAAAATGTAGAATAAACCAGACCAATTAACTTCTAAAGGTCTGCCTGAAGTACTCTAGAGACTTTGAATTGGCTAATATTTCCACAAACGACTTCGCAAATTGAAATATTTGTTTACCAAACCGTTCATCACCGAAATAAATGGAAGTCGCTCTGGAATATAAGGACATGTTCTCCACTTTATATTTGGAAGGGTAATCCGAATAATCTCTCCTGCGAAAGCTTAATAAAGAGGATTTGAATTCGCTTAAGAGACATTGCAACCTAATTTCCGAAACATCTTCCAGAACAATTGGTGGAATAGCTGCGAACGAAATGAACAAACGAATACAAGGATTTCTTGATTCCGAGGTGTATCCATTGAATCCCAATGGGCCTTGATTATTACTCGGAGGGGCAAATTTATAAGCTACCCAATTTCCCAGGAACACAAATACCTTTGTGTTAGGCCGCAACCAATTTATTTTTAGCACGCTTTCATTAGCTTCACTTCTCAATAACAAATAAACAAATAATGTAAACAAATCTTGGAAGTCAATTTCCACCCACTTTCAGTCGTCTAAATGATTTGGAATTAGGCATGTGCGGAACCGATAAAAATACAATGATTTCTGAATATCAATATAATAATAATAAAAACAATAATAATGATGATAATGATGATGAGAATTTTTAAATTCTATTTTGATTTTTGTTCGAAATTGTGAATAGGATATTCAAAAACTCTTTTGTGGAATCATCTGGAACATTTTCCATGAAAATTGAAAAATGTGATTGGTAATATCTAACAGAAAACAACTATTTCCCCGGCTAACGCCACGCTGAACATTGAACTGCATCTGATAGATATTGTGAAAAGACTAACTGAACAGAAAAAATCTGAAAGTGATAATTCGCATTTTCATTCAGATAGTTGATGTTTTTATAATTTTCTTTAGTTTTCAATGAAAATTCATTAAATAAATTAGATAGGGAGAATGTTATTAAAAGATATCACTCACAGAAATCGTTCATTTCATTGAAGCAATGTGTATGAACAGATATATGAGCAAAGAGGGTCAAAGAAGGGGGTCACTGGCTTCAAGGAGAACCTGTTCACGCAGTATGAACTTAATCTTTCGATGGCCTGGATCGATTACTGCAAGTCATCTGATACAACCCCGCATGACCTCATCATGCATTTGATAACTGATGCCGCTTTGGAAGACTCGCTTTACCACAAGATCTGGTTGAGTCAGAGGAGGTTATCTTTAGAAGGGACGTAGTTCAAGGAGATTTCCACAGTTCTCTTCTTTTCTGATATTGGGTCCGTTCTGGAGAATAAGAAGTGCCGAATACCAGAAAATACCTAAGGCTAGTCCTCCTCGACCATCAGAGTTGGATCATTTTCGTCATAGAGTTTTTGGCTCCTGGCAGAGCGAATATCGTCCGAAAGGAGGAGGAAAAACGGACTAAATATCTTTATATCTGGAGACGGAGCCCGACTGAGATAATCCTAACGGATAGGAAATAATAATAATGTGAATTTTTTTATTTCATTTTCCTAATAGTCCAAAATTTTGCAGACATCGCGAGGACCAATGACAATACAAGAATGTCATAATAATAATGTTTGTCGGTTTGGTACAAATTTGCAATATATTTTGAAGTATTGTTAAATATAACTCAGAACTGGATAAAGATGCGATACAATTGCATGATATGTTCCTAATATAATAATAATAGTAATTTTGTATGTAATGTATATATGTAAATATTTCATAAATATTCTCACAAAATGAAACAGACGGGGTGTGAAAAGCTCATGTGAAATTATTAAAAAAATAAGAGGGGAGAAATTTTTTTCTGTCGGTGATGAAATAGATATTTGTATTACTAGGGATGAAAGTGCCACTTTTCCTCCCGCAGGATGTAGTTTACTGCCGACGCGAAGCGGAAGGCAGTAAACATCCAAGGGAGGAAAAGGCACTTTACTCCCATGTAATACATATGATTTTTCCTCCTACCCACTTGATGGACCTTTTTTTGTAAATTTAAAACGCATCTCAACTGTTTTTGTCTGAAACGGACCTATACTTGCATGATGGAAAGTATAAACAATACAGTCATGTGCATCTGAGAATCTGCGGTGATGCAATTGCTAGCGTCTTGGGCTTGTAATCCGAAGGTCCCGGGTTCAGTTCCTGGCCATTGCAACTTTTTTTTTAAGAACGTTATTTTAATTTTTTCTTGTTCGTGATTTGAATTATTGGACATTTAGATAGCTTATACATTTTGGATTGCTATCGAATGATTTTCTCATAAGTAATGTTATGTGTCTATTTGAATGAAGTGTCGATAATTTTTTTTTCTAAGAACTGCGCTTGTAGAAAAAATAATTGGTGTATTTCGAGCACAAAGTGTCGTTCGTTGTCGTTCTCCAAAGATTAATCTTTTTGTAGAGCGACAATCAATCACTTTGCGCTCTAAATACACAAATAGCTATTAAAGAACTAAAGTAGAAGTAACATTCATGTTTGATTTGTACCAGAATACAGCATGGGTATATCAGATATTCTAAAAATTACGGAAACAATTTGATTATAATAGATTCACAAGTTTCATCGTTTACAACTTACTTGAATTGAGGGGGAGGAAAGTGTGTACTTTCTATAGGGGTAGGAGAAAAACATGTTTGGCCTCCTGAAAGTGAAAGAACCATTATTTTTCCTTCGGGTGTCGAAACTGAAATTTTGTAGTGAGGTAGAAGAAAAAATATATATCTGTTGAACAAAACCTATTCAACTCACCGAAAACTTTTTTCACGGCATCAAAATTTGTTTGCATAATTCCCAATTACCCGATGAATAAGTAAAGAAAAACAGTAAAGAAATTAATTGACTTGAATAATCAACTTGTTCGAAATTCTTCACAGAGTTTCAAAAGTTATTCGAAGTGAAGTCCCAACGAACCCACGAAACAAGGAAACCAAATTGACACTTAAAAAAGTAATTGAAATAAAAAAAGGCATGCTAAAACCATGTTATAATCTAAGGAATGCCTCAAAATCAAGACCTAGGGCCACTTTATGACATACCTAGCAGCGAAGCAGTCGAACACCACGTTATCACCTTAAATATCGCAATCACCGACAACACATTTCCACGTGTTCGCTCCATAGGGTTGTACATTTGCCCCTTGCCGCATGTCGACTGACGCTCGCTGGCCGTCGCGACTCCGGACTCCGGCACTTTTCGACTCCGGAGTGCGCAAGATCCGAATTTTGATTTCTTGAAAGGATACGTTACACTAGCATTAGCAAATAGAGAAACGATGAGACCAGAACTCAAATTTCGTGCTCTGTCGAACGCACATTGGGTGAAATATTGGTCGAGGAATCGGAATTGTTTTTCCGTCTGCGTAGAATAATTGGTCCTGGATCGGATCTTTCAGAGATAAATGGCGAGAATGAATGGGTCAGTTATATTGTTGATTTGGTCCGGAGTATCCTGGCATTAAGTTGGCGAGAAATATGCAGAAAAAATTACCATTCCGAAAACTTTCGTAGAAAATTATCCAACCTGCGAAAAAACAATGTACCTCTATCCAACTACAAAGCAAGAAGTAGAAACAATCATGAAAAAACTGAAAATAAAAAAAATCTCCAGGATTCGATGGTATTCGTGCAGAAACTCTTGAGGAAGTAGCTGTACAAATTTATACAAATTTTGAAAAAAGGCATTATTAAACCACTTATACAACTGAGGTAATAAATTACCGTCCTATACATAGCTCCTTCATTTTTGATGATAGAAAGTTCATTTAAAAACAATTTTGTAGGGTTTGTGAGTTGAATGTCTATAAATATAGTAATTTTGAAGTGGGGTGAGTTTAAAGGGCTCGAATGAGGCGGTGCTCGCTCGTAAATAGAGGTCTGAAACGGCCATATCTCGCCAAATATTCATCGAACAAAAAATCTACCTGAAAAAAATCTTCGCAATTAAGAAAGCTACAATTCCATACTCCTTCAGCATGTTTTTCGTATCTCCAGTATTTTTGGAGTTATTTCGAAGAAAAGGCTATCTTTTCCGAAATTGCAGAAAATTTCAAGTTCCAATTTTTCAAAAATTATGCATTCCAAACTGGTCAAACTTCAAAGATTCAGTGACAATACATGAATAAAGAGAATCGTGTACATTAGACGAAAAACTAATACAATGGTATATTTCCCACGTCATGTTACTACTTGTTCTCGATGGATCAAATTGACTTGAAGTGAAGTTCGCTCCTGATTATTAAAGTTAGAATAAGTCATAGCATTGCACTTACTACTTTGAGCACTCCACGGGAATTGAAATATAATGATAATCATGTTCTTGAACTATTGATTCTAAATAAAAATATGAGACATACTTGATTAACTCCATTAGGCGTGAAGTATGCTCTGACGACCGACAAAGAACTTCGAACCGACTTTGTATGCTATTACTAGAACTTCAATTTAACGACTCGGGAAATACTGAACATAAAAGCATAAAATAGAATGGAAAGTTGTAGATGAGGTTCAGAAGTTCAACCTAATCAAGAGATGGTGTTTTGTAAACTGGATCATTGACTTGGAAAATTGCACTTTACTGCGATACACGGAATAGGGTTTCATTAATGAATTATTGAAACAAAGGAGCAATGTTACTGTGGAATGGTATATGGAGGTGGTTATCGCAATGGAAACTTGCTATTATTCAGAGGAGGCTAGAGGCAACGTAACATGAAACATTTTGGGTGGTTTAAAAAGACAGAACAAAAAGTCGCACCATCAAATTGGGAATAATAAGATATAGATCTTATGAATTTTTTTCAGATCAAACATTGAAGAGAGCGTTGGTAGATTAACATTTAAGGAAATGTCTTGTCACAAGCAATTGGAATGGATCCTATCAGCTGTAAAATGTTACTGTACCTACTGTTCAATATGTCACTTCCAAAAATATTATGAAACGTTTCTACAAAATGTAAGAATATCACATATTTGTTTAACACATCCAGAGAAACATCACAACTATTATCATCACCCTATAAAAGCAACGAAAAACAAGCGAACCCTCTGAGATTCAGCTCCACTCGTCCACATCATATCCACTATTGTTAACGCCGAAACAACTGACTGTGAGTAACAGAACCAGGCCAATCAGTTTGGCATTTGGAATAAAAAATGGGGAAAAATGAATAAAAGAAAGGAATCTTTCACAAAAGTTGTATGTTCGTACTCAATGAAACTATACAAATTTGCCACCTCGGACAAGGCCGGCAACATTATTAAATATGGTCATAAGGAATTTTGTGCGGCAGTCATCTTCAGTGGCATGTTCGAAATACTCTTCTTAGCGTATCAACTGAAACAATTTTTTTTCCAACAATACATGATGTCAAGAAGTCATGAGCCGAGTTTCAAAGAGCTACGATTCATTCTTCACCTGTGGCTTACATTTGTCTGTGATTACTGTACTATTTCCACATTTTTGCGAAAATGATCGACCTATACCGATTTTCACCGTAGACTGAGTTCGGCGTGTAGCTTCTCTCGTTACGGAAATGCCTGCATGGGTGACACGGGCATAAATCGCAACATAATACCACAGCTGGAATTAAATGTCATACCGGGGCATTTAAGGACGATGCGAGCGATTTTCGTTTTACCCGAAGAGTTCCTTCTATTATTCTCGGCCCGCGTCCGGCGTTGGATTTGATGGGCTCCATTGTGATCCACCTGGGAGCATTACATTCCGCAAATGATGACATCGATGATGAAACGATCTGTTGGTGGAATTGCTAGTTCATTGGCGTGATGTATAAAAAAAGCTGGGGGGATATATTTATGATGTGTTCGAAAGTGTTAGGCCACTATGTGAATTGATTAATTTTACTGCGGTCTTCCAATTCCTGGATTATTGATATGAGCAAGACGTTTAAGGCGGTTCAGTATCTCCGATCGTTATCAAGTGTGTACTGGTCGCCAGAGTGAATGAGATGAACTTTATATGAATTGAGGTGATTGCCATGGTGATGATGTGTGCAATGTTCGAAATGAATTACCGACCAAAGACGAGAAATAATCAATAGGTATTGAATTTTACCGATCAACAAAAGAAAAAATTCATTTTGATCGATGTCAAGAAAATAGGAACAATATAATGAAAATTTGACTTCTCAGTTAGTTTTTGCTTGAAAAATGAGTGGAAAGCAGCTTCTCTCCCAGCCACGAGCTACTCTAAACCTGTCAAATTTGTCATATTTTCGAAAATCTTCAAAAAATCAGTTTTTTTGAAAATTTCGAAAAATGCCAAGGGAAAAAAGTAATCAGTTTCCAATTTTATACCTTTGCTTCAAATTTCGACTCTCTACTGTCACTTCAACTTTTTTCCAATGTTTTAAATTTTTCGAACCTTTCGATCTATTCGAACAAAACATGATTCAAATTTCTTAATTTTGATGAATACAATGTCTTGCCCAAAAATACCCACATTGGACTGTTACAAGAAAACAAATTAAATGCGCCACCAGAATTTCGTCTTTGTTGTTGAAAAATTCATATAGTTTTTCAATTTCGTAATTAAACTTTTTCGTATTTTCAGTGTATGGACCAATTTCTCTTATTCTTATTATCGAAGTCGGCGTTCAATCACGTTTTCTGGGAAAACGAGCGCACTGTCAGTATCAAATGGATAAGAAATTACTCGGAATCATTTTTGTAGAGAATTGAATTGTCTTTCACCTTGTTGAGTTGTTTTTTCGATAACTCATATACTTTCCAAGATTACAGCAAAGATCTATTTATTTATTTATTTTTAAACGAAAAAAAAAAAAATGTTCCACCCCTGAAATTATGGTAAACTATTTTTTTTTGTGTTTATCATAGTTCCAACTACAAGCATACTAAGTTTGGTGGTGCTACAATCGATCCTCGTCTCAAAACCCAATCGTACTGGATAACTATGTATTGTTATGATAGAAAAAGATATTTTTAAAAATAAGTGGTTATTATTATTATTGATCGAAATAAAGGCTGAATACTTTACCTTGACTCTTGTGTAACCTAGTTACTGATTACCATCCAAAAACTTCATGAAAATCCAGCTAGAAGGACTCAAATTGTGGTATCCGAAGGATTCACAAGTCATCCCGCTGCAGCTTTCGAACAGTCACAAGAATCTGCAGATACCAGCCACAGTCAGCTGTAAAAAGTATTATTTTGTATTTCCAAACATTCAGTACATGCTAAAGTCCAACTTTGAGTAGTTTTTTCAAAGAAATAATCAAAAAAATTCATTTTTTGGGTTTATGACTTCCACAATCTGAAAATGAAAAAAATTTTTAATCCAAAGAAATCTGTACAAGTGTAGAAGGGCAAATTAATTAATTTGCCCGATAAGTTACTGCGTTCACAAGACTGCTGTCTTGAAAGAAATTAATTTTTGTCAGTAACGTACCCTACACAGTAACTTATCGGGCAAATTAATTAATTTGCCCTTCTACACTTGTACAGATTTCTTTGGATTAAAAATTTTTTTCATTTTCAGATTGTGGAAGGTGATAAACCCAAAAAATTATGTCAAAAACTGGATTTCCTCCACAAAATCAAACTTTTAATCAATATTTACAAAAAAATTAAGTTTTGACAAGTGACATAACCTCACAAATTGAGAGGAATAAATAGTTAACAGGGACAGTAAAGTGAAATAAAAACAGTTCCAATATTTTCAAAAGTTTGCTACGATTGCCTAGTAAAAATAGAGAACACGACATACCTAAATAGAAGCTGATTTCTGCAAGAAAAACCCACAGAAGAATCCCGATTCAGAACTTCTGGAACAAGCTTCCAATTTACATTTGCTGGACTGGGCAGCCTTCAAAGGTATTTTATCTAAGTATCCACAATATCAATCACTGTAATCCAACGATAATCCTGAATTAGTTAGTTGTTATATCAACTAAAATGGCCAAATTATGCAGCAGTCATAAGACATAAGTTTTTAGTCATAAGGAGTATTTGTCTATGATTGGTTGAATCTTTTATTCCAACCAATCATAGACAAATATTCCTTCTTATGACTGAAATCTTATGTTTTATGACTGCTGCATAATTTGACCCTTTTAAAAGAATAAGACCACGAAAACGCGAGCATTCCACAAAAACTTCTGAAATTAACTCCGAATTTCCAAGTGCGTAATTACGAGTCACAAACTATTTTCCTTTTAAAGAGCGAACTTTCATTAATTTTAGAACACTAGAACTTTAATTATTCATGAATTCACGTAATTTCTGTAGTATAGTTTAAAAAAATAAATAAAAATATAACCTCAAAAATCTCCTGTGGCCGAGATGGGGTACACTACCAAAACAATTTTGAACAGATCGACTTCTTCAAGGCAAGGCTCTCAGTTGTTGAATGAACTGAACTAATACGAGGACGACCCAGAAATTTGTCGATCAACATCACATTCCTTTGTCGAAATAAAAGAAATTGGAGGGTTTCAGTAAAATATAAGATAGTTTTTCGTAGAATAGGGAAAGATAGGTTTTTACAATATTAGAGCACAGCGTGGAAAATTGCTAAAATATTATCAATAAAAATTGCTAATTTGAGTGTTCTGAAACCTTGAAATTTATTTGAAACATCATTCTCAAAAAAAAAAAAAATTATACATTGAATACCCTTTCCTGGAACCCAACTGAAAAAAGAGGATACAAGTTCTCTTCGAGTACTACGACTGAGTTTTTCTAGAAAACTAAACCAAAAGGTACAAGTATACTACAAAAGAGTAAGTATTTAGCCTGGGCATATTTGAACAACAACAATAAAAATATAATAGTATATCACTTCACTCATACTCTCTTAGATCTACTAAAGTAGTCCATTCTATACATTATTGGGGTGTGTAGGTACAACAACTACTCCTGTTCCATGGCATAAACATGAAAATCGATCTGTATATACAAAAGAAACACCACAGCTATAAGGTTAGCAAAGTGTTTGTACGTGTCGGGAAAAGAAAAAGAAATAACGTAAATATATAGTGTTCCAACACAGTAGCACTCGAGACTTGATGATATTACCCTCCTGAAAAATCGATAGCTCATTCTTGGCGAGATTGTGTCGAGTATATTCGCCTAAACCCCCAAAACGCTAAAAGTCATCATAAGCTATCATTTCCACGACGCCATATTACATTACCACGTAATAACCCGACAAGAGATCATTATTTCAAATTCCCCGCGTCTGATTTCGTAGGTTCAGATTTCAACTTGATGGAGGGGATATCCATTTATAAAGCTGTCATATGAATAAAGAATGAAACGGCTCGAAAGAGAAATCAGAAAAACAGCGGAAAAGATTCCAGAAGCTGATTTTTCATTTTACGATCTCGAACCACGGTCGAGAGGGGAATTTGCGGTGGATATTGCCCTCTGAGGTAAATTAATACTAGCGGAATCCGGAATATTAAAAGGGAATAACAGCATTATGAAACCCTTATCTTCTGCGGGTTATTTTGAGCCAGATTGCAATTCGGTTCGATGGAAACGCTGTACCTGAGTGTTATTTGAATGTGCGTTTTCTGGAGGAGACAAGATACGAATGGGAAATCAACAAAGCTGGGATTATAATCTTGGCGATGCTGGAAGTTCTTCCAGAACCTCGATAAACATGTATGAGTGAGTGTATTCACTTAATCCTAGTCAGTTCTATCCTAGTATCCTTCTTGAAATCTAACGTTGAAAAGTCTTCCTTAGCTGGCACTAGTTGATAAAATTAACGGATTTGCTGCATGTAGAATATGGGATATTTTTGACAATGGACTTTATTTATTTGTTGTTGTTATTGTATGAAATCAACATGATCCATATGTTTCTGCAAGCATTATGGTATCCATTATTCACTAGTGAATAATGAGATCATTATGCACTGATTCGGCGTGCTATGAAACGTCAAATCAATAGCGATGTGAACAGAGTTAAACCAACAACCAACAGTTTGTTGGTTTAACTGGATTTTGTGAGTGGGATTGCATCTCAACTCAACAGGATCACCATGCCCAGTTTTTTCCTTATAAGGTCTACACTTAAAAAAAAAAAATTATTGACGTAAATTTCCATTATACCTACCATGTCTATAGAAAAAATTATTGTAAAAGTGTCATTAATATGGTAACGGAAGGCCTTGAGAAGGGCAAACATTCGATCATTGCCTTGTATGATTCAACGCAGGCTGTTGAATGTGCCTTTCGACATATTGTGTTATTAAATTAACATTATATAGTGAAAGAGGCTTACCCCCTACTTTTTTCCAATCTCCCTGAGAGGTAAATCTCAGTGTGTTGTGATGAATGCAGAACTTTCTCATGATATCCCGCAAGGATCAATTTTAGGGCCTCTGCTGTTCAATACTTATATCGATGACTGTGTTATCATAGGCTTTCTATAGCAAGTCGATGAGAGGTTCTATACAAATAACCTCAAACTTAACAGTTTGGTGAGGTAGCTACTATTATTAACAAAAAAATGTGTTCAGCAAGAAGCCACAGTGATGGAGGTGTCAGCTGTGTCTTCTCTTGATGATTCTGAATTTTGGATTTTTGTTCTGTATTCCTTGAACGCAGACATTGAGGATTCTTGCTTATTTTTGAGCGCCTCAACTGTGCATGGTTATCCCACATTTTTTTGTTTATCTATCCAAAAATTTCAAAAATTGTATTACATTTTGTTTGGTGACACTAGCCTGGACGGTCGACACAAATACTCGGCTTACTTATCCTTCGACGTGTTATTGAAAACCAACATTTTTGCCTATTTGCCTCATTTTTTGTGCAAGTAAGGCAAATGTCACATCCCCTTTTTGGGCATATGAAGTAAATACACCAATACGGTACTTCAAGTAAGGGTTTGGCGTTGCTAAGGGAACAACACTGCCTACCTACGCTATACCGCTATAGGTTTAGGCCAGGAATACACGAGCGTATAACACGCCGCCTGTCGCACGGTTGACCCCGCCGGATTTTGAATACGCTAGCAGTTAGTGGAACCCTGTGCAAACTGGTTGCGTTACAGCTCTCTCCTTACTGTTGAAGAAACGAAAACGAAGACATCGTCGTTGGTGGGTACATCCACTCATCAATACTAGAATTCAAGAATTAATTCGTTTCTGGCGTTTCTGTTTTCACACCGGTGTCTTTTGTCACTTTTTTTCCTGTTGTCTTCGTTTGTTGATACACTTTGCTCGCGAATAGAACGATCTTGACAAATAGCACAAACACAACAAGCAAAAGCATGAACGTGCAAATGCTCGGATAGTGTGGATGTTGATTTGAGCACGAACAGAATGCGAGTTTACATCACGGAGCATGACGAAGCCTGTGCTTGAATCACATGTGCTCATTCGGTGCTCCTGTGGAACAAATGCTGTAGTGAATACGCACCTTTAGTGCGATCACGAGCACGATCAGGAGCAATATGTACCCACCTTTATATGCAGTAGTGAATAAAATACCTATTCATCATATCCATCGTAGATATCATGTCTAAGTAAAATTTCAATGGCGTTTTCCTCGAGAAATTCATTTCCATTCAGATTCTAATGCGTTTTTTCATCCGACACCACCCGAAGCGATTCCTCATGCGGGACGCTTGCGAACAAAATATCGTGGGCGCTCTGCCACCTCCATTAGTTTAATGAAATATGAGAAGGTCATTCAATTAAAAGTTATGATTTATCGCGGGGC
The DNA here is from genome assembly GCA_958298965.1 of Chrysolina haemoptera. Classification (NCBI taxonomy): domain Eukaryota; kingdom Metazoa; phylum Arthropoda; class Insecta; order Coleoptera; family Chrysomelidae; genus Chrysolina; species Chrysolina haemoptera. The sequence goes on along the minus strand of OY282603.1, from coordinate 797,127 downwards.
GACTTGCTGTTGCTCAGCGCGAGGCGCAGGCTGCATATCGGGTGTCACCGGTGATTGATCGAATGCCACGGAAAAGTGAAGTCGGTTACTTGGCGAAAAGTGATTTATCGATCGACTTTGCAGCCAAGCTCAAAGTTTTTTCGCGAGGGATTTTGTGGGTAATTAGTGATGACCTGGTCAATTCTTGATTTCCTCGTATACCTTGATTGATAAAAAGGTATAACACAAGTTATCGACAACTGATCTATTGATTCGCTAACAATTCCAACAGTTTTGCATTCCTCACTCTTCTAAACGACTTGGATATTTCTTGATTTCATATTCTTTTTTCGAAAAGATTAATGGAATGAATGCACTTTACGCGAAGGTTGTCTTTAGTAAAGCTTGATTATAACTGGTACTTAATTTGAGTCAGTATTAGTGTTCCATTCAAACACAGAGGTTTAACAATAATATATCAATTATTATTGTACAAAAAAAAATTTGAAGATAACATCTAGGCTGACAACACACCGAAAAAACAAAACCGCCTTAAATCAAAAAGTTTTTCAGGAATGAAGGCTGACCACAGACCGATAAATCAAAAACGCAGTAAAGTGAAACATTCGCTAGAAAGCAAAGTCGTTTCATGCAGAACGTTCTGCTGTACAACAAAAGGCAACACACCAAAATATCAAAAACGCCTTGAAGCAAAACGTTTTTGAGAAAATAAGGCTGACCATACATCGATAAATCAAAAACGCAGTAAAGTAAAACATTCACCTGAGAGCAAAACGGTTTTATGCAAAACGTTTTGCTATACAGCAAAACAGTACAAATATTGTCGGCTCTTCAATGTGTTGTCTACAATGAGGTTTTCAACGTTTCCTCACTCTCGTCTGAGACAATCCCAGTCGAAAACACTTCTGTGCCGATGCGTCTAATATGTCGGACCACTGTGTGGTAACTTGCTCTTTTAGGCCCATCAACATTTTGGATCGACCCTCATTATTCACTTTTCGCGACTTCAAAATCTTCGACAAATATAAATTTTTGTACGACTAGGAAATATGTCGATTTCAGTCAGTTATCTGAAGACAAAGCTCAGAGTTTCTCTGGGAGATCGTTTAAGAAATGATAGTCATTGGCGACCGATGTTTTACCAATTTTACTCCCATCAACTTACAATGCTGTAGGCTATTATGACAGATACCCGTTAGAAAACAAATACTCCTTTGGCTAATACCAAAGATACTTGTGTAATGTACCTCATAGCAAAGTTTAAATTATGTTTTGACAATTTCTAATCTCTTGGTGATAATTGTTTTTGAGACACGTTATATAAAGTACATAACCATATCCTGTCCGAATTGTGCCACTGCAGTAACACTATCCACCCTCTCTAATTTCCATTGAACCAAACTTTCCTGCTTTCATCAACAAATTCCCTTTTAATTTACACGGATGCAACGAATTGACATTGCATGCCTGTGGGAAACATCATCAAGCAATGAAATTGCTCTCCACTATCCGGGATGCATGAATAAACATGTTGAAATAGGATATTGTTACAAACAAACCAGTTCCCGATATTTACGAGCGATTCGAAAATATGCCCCCGTTATCAACCCTTGGCGTTATGGATTGAAAACGAATTCTCTTTTTGTGTTCGAGCATTCGGCGTGGGATTTGTAGCGTGTTTGTATGTAAATGGAAATATGGATAGCAGTACAACGCGGAAAATTATTTTATGTGGCTGCTAGGAATATCTCTCAAATCGATAGGGAAATGAAAATTGAACCGAGAAATCAAATGTGTGATAGAAAACCAGATCTCTCAGATTTATGCAAACTGATATAACCTTTTGATTTTTAACTGAGACACCCGGTACATTTTCACTTTTTTCGTCTCAGTATAATATTCTGAATACAACCATGTATAACTTGTTACTTTTTTAACCAAAAATTTTTTTTTTTCAAAATTTAATTTTTGAGCTAAAGGGCTATGGATACGTTCAAATTATTAATTTAAGTCCTGAAGTAGGTATTAGGAAATATTTCACGATTTTGGGTGAAAATGCATATGCTGTGAGAAATTTGATTTTTAAATCGTTACTCTTATTTTATTTTCAAATGGCTGGTCGGGTCAGAAAAAAAAGTTGGAGGATTTGTATACGACATAAAATTGCATGTTTTGACGAGTAACTCGGCTTCATCAAGCTCTAATATTTTTGTGGAACATTGTTTTCAGTCGAAATGTACTATTCAATTTTAGAATTTGTATTACAAATTCTTTTCAAATGTCATGTCATGTTGTGCATTTTATTACGACTATGGTGATACCGCTTCATTCTTATAGGTTTCGTTAAAAAAACTTGAAAATATCACTTGAGATCTTCCTTAAAATGAAACACCATTTCAGATTAAAATGAGATTCAAATGCATTGACTAAAAAAAATATTATTTTTGTGCATATGTTATCTTACCTCACTTCTACAAAAGTAAGTTAGGAAACGATTGTGTACGCTACTGATTGAAAAACATGTTAATAATATCACATATGCAAGAAGATATTAGTTTATGGATTGTTAGTTTTGTTATATCATTTGTGTTGGTCACAGGTTACTTGATGAATAATAATATTATTTTAATCTCAAGAGGAAAGATCTATCGTAATATTTTTAAATTTGTTCGAGACCTAATGGTGTGCGGTATCAAATTAATCGTAATGAAATGATCTTTTTTCCTGACCCGACGAGACACTATGTTGCCAGTTGGAAAAAAAATCGTAATAATAATTCAAAAATGAAATTTCACATAGCAGATGCTTTTTTAAGCGAAAAATCCGAAGTTTTATTTTTTCCAATACTTTAGGAATAAAATTAATAATTTGAATGTATTCATAGCCTTCTTTTTGGTTACAAAAATCACTTCCGGTGAGACCGGAAGTTGAGACCGGAAGTTACATGAAGCTGAATCACTTGTCAAGAAATGCAGTTTTATGTTTATATAGGTCCTCCAAATTTAATTTCGATACCTTCAAATAAAAAAAGTTAGGGGCGAGCCACCTTCCGTGGACACCCAGTATATATTGTGATTAATGTATTTTGCCAAAAAACACTCGAACTTTTCTTTTAACGGATGAATTTTACTCGTAAAAATTGTATATATAAGTTTCTTAGTTTTTTGGTCGAAATTAATAATTGAAAAAAAAATTCTCGTTAAAAAAAAGTATCTTATGAAAAGAGCTCTTGTGTTTTCTCCTACTGTTCATTATACCCTCATGATTTTATAAATCCATATTCCACTACTTCTCAGCATGTTCTACTCCAGAGTTTCTGATAGCACCGAGCTCTAAAAACGCCACACCATTTATCGCCAAACTCTTGTGCAACGCAAAAACCCTAATGGCTCTCTAATTTTCCAAGCTGGAAGTAAAATTATATACCGCTGTTGAACTTTCTCCCGATACTTCCCAAACTCCACGGTTTTTAATTTTTTTCTCCGCTTCCGTTCGTGGAAAGTTTCGAGGAGGTCGACCTTTCGTCTTCAAAAAAGCCGAGAAACTTCTCAACAATCCCATCAAATCGGTGTCATTTCAGGAAACGAAAAACACGTGAACAAGGAGTTGCTTTATGAGGAGTACAGTTATTACGGGCAGCAGGACGGATCTCAAAGCTTGTCGGAGAATAAAAGAAAAGGAGTTCAAAGCAGTAATCCAGTTTAATATAAATGAGAATTATTTATGGGTGGTCCTTTGACTTTTCTCTGTTGAAATGTAAAGTAATTTATAGATATCACAATATCTGAACTTCCTTTGTTTGTATTCAGATGAATTTCAAGAGCCCGTGAAAAATGAGATACGAAACAACTGAATATATATTGTTCCACACGATTACTTTTCGCACTGGTAATCTACTTTTCGCATTGTTGTTTTGAAGTGACGTGTTTCACATTGAAAAAGTATATAAATAAATTAACAGTCAACGCTACGAAGACAACAATAATACCTTTCACCTCTTACAAAAATTTTCTGCCGATTTATACACTACAAGTGTGAAAAATAACACATTTGAACTTGTTGATTCAATCAAATACCTAGTCATTAGCATTGACTCTTTCCTGAGGTGGGACGTACAGGCTCGAAATGTTGTGAATAAATTAAGAGGTATGATTTATAAATTCAAACAACTAGTTGGATTCCAAACACTCCACCTTCTGAAAATCATCTATTATGCATTTGTGGAATCCATTTTACAATATGAAGAGCCCTCTATTGGTAAATCTTGTTTCATCTGAGTATAAAATTCTCTCAATTGAGGAATTTCGTGAACATTATGAAGAAACCATCGACAGTATTCAAAGTCTATTTTCATCGTCTCCACCGTAAAGCCTTTGAAGTATCGGATATTTATACGAGCGAAACTTATGCTTTTTCAAAATTTTCTGTACAGTCGATTGACTTGCGTTACATTCATTAGATAATTCTCGTGTTGAAGAAGTCGGATTCACTTACCTCTACATATCCTAGAACGTCCATCTCTTTATCTTCGCTGACTACCTATAACATTTATATTTCGATTTCGAATACGTCGGTTGTTTGGCTCTTGTCTCAACTGACGTTCAAGTTTCACGAAGTATGTCCTTCACGGATGTCCTCTATCACGAAACCTCCGTCTGTATAAACTTGCAGCCGTAGAAATCTTCAGACACTCACCGTAAATTAAAAGCATGTCCAGTTTTTCATTTTGGCTAAATTTATCCACGACACAGATATAATGATAGGACTGAGATAACTGTTATTTCGTATTGATACTTATTTGACAGCAGATATTCATTTATTTTTTATCCAAGGGCGACTTTGACAAAATTTGGAGTTGACGATGGAAACATTCCTTTATTGAAACAGATTAAACTAGTAAACACTTTCAGAATCTGTGAAAACGGATAGTGTAATTTCTGTGTTCCTATCAAACATAATGGGTCCACCATAAGAAGTGTGAATTATAGGGTAGCAAACGAGAATTTTGTTTACATTTTTCTGGCTTACGCATCTATTAGAAAGACATACCTACATCAAATTTGCCCATTATTCTTATTGGTATAGTAAGTGAAATTTCAAATAATGTTATTATTTGGGTTTTTTATTAGTCCAGCGGCCACAATACTTTTTGGTAAATTTTTTGTAATAGTGACAAATCTGATAATAATTGACAGATATTGAAAATTTTGGTATCATTGGATTCCTTTCCTTCGAAACACAGAGTGTTCCACAGACATGCCGTTTAAAAAACATGAGATAATCGAAAAAAAAGTGATTTTACCACATTCAGACAGCTGCTGGTGGCAAAGTATTATAATTAAAATGCCAATTCCAGTTTCTCGAACAACGTGGTACCGGAGAGGAACGTTCAACAAAATCATCATCTTTAAAAAAAAATTTGAGAAAAAAAAAGATAAAAAATTTAGCTTAGCATGTTCAGAATTTGCTCTAGATTTCAAAAATGTAAAACTAATACTCAGATCATTCCTGGGGAAACCGGAAGTGCTACAGAATTAATTTTTATCTCAAAAAATCACATTTTCAATAGCCCCCTAAATTTTCGTGCTTTGAATCGGATTATTTCTCTCAAAAACAGGGTGCCCCATCTCCCAGACTCATGTATTACTAGGGAGGAAAGTGCCACTTTTCCTCCCGCAGGATGTAGTTACTTTACTGCCCGACGCGAAGCGGAAGGCAGTAAACATCCAAGGGAGGAAAAGGCACTTTACTCCCATGTAATACATATGATTTTTCCTCCTACCCACTTGATTTTTTTGTAAATTTAAACGCATCTCAACTGCTTGTGTCTAAAACGGTCCTATACTTGCATGATGGAATGTTTAGATAATACAGTCATGCCCATCTGAGAATCTGCGGTGGTGCAATGGCTAGCGTCTTGGGCTTGTACCCGGTTTTTTGCTTCAGCCTTTTCCGGGATTCAGCCTTGAAACAACCAGCCTCATAACCTGCAAAGAGCAATATCTGCATTGAATAAAAATTAACAACACGCATGAGCTTTGCAGGAGGCGTGTATCATTCCGAACTACGACCGTGATGTGATGAAATGTCCGACCAGCGTTAACACCAGCGCGGGCGGACTACAGCGCCCTCTCCCGGGGGTGGCTATGTTCGCTTAGCAAGGCTCTCCTCCGCTACCCTGATAGGGGAGGAGGAGATGCTACTTTTGCACCCGTCATCCCGTCCTTCCTCTAACCCCCTGGGCGTGAAGATGAAATGATATGTCATTGCACATGAATTGTTAAATTTTTGATAATTTAAAATAAAAACCTTTTTAGTTAGTTAGTTAGTTAGTTAGTCTTGGGCTTGTAATCCGAAGGTCCCGGGTTCAGCTCCTGGCGATTGCAACTCTTTTTTATTTTATTTTTAAGAACGTTATTTTACTTTTTTCTTGTTAATGGTTTGAATTATTGGGCATTTAGATAGCTTATACATTTCGGATTGCTATTGAGTGATTTTCTCATAAGTAATGTTTGTGCCTATTTGAATGAAGTATCGATCATTTTTTTTTCCAAGAGCTGCGCTTGTAGAAAAAATAATGTGTGTATTTCGAGCACAAAGTGTCATTGTCGTTCTCCAAAGATTATTCCTTTTGTCGGGCGACAATCAATCACTTTGCGCTCTAACTACACAAATAGCTATTAAAGAACTAAAGTAGGAGTAACATTCATGTTTGATTTTTACCAGAATACAGGATATATAAGATGTTCTAGAAATTACGGAAACAATTTGATTATAATAGATTTACAAGTTTCATCGTTTACAACTTACTTGAAATGAGGGGAAGAAAAGTACTTTCCTCCCTAGGGAGAAAAAGTATGAGTTTCCTCCCTGCTTTGAGGAAGGAAAGTGTGTACTTTCTATAGGGGTAGGAGGAAAAATACCTTTTCTGTAATCAACATTCATTCATACTGGCGGACTCAAAGAATAATCCAATCGAAGCTGACCGTGGAGATAATGGTCACTAAAACAGCTGAACACCAAAAACAATGGAAATACATGCCTAGATCAAACTCGGCGAGGTTTTCGTGCAGCAACACAGACATTGAGCGGGCGAACGAGAGGGATGATTTAGCGCCAGCCTTCGGTGTCCGGACTCCCGCGAAGACTTCCGGTCTGTCAGCCTTCTCCCGCTCATTCACACCTCCTGAAGGACTATAACGGTCTCGTGGCCATTCCGCGTGAATGGCGGACCGCATTGTTCCGAGAATTCGTTAAGATTGCCGATAATCTCGATTGCCATAACTCAGCAACTCTCCACCCCGGGTTCTAATTAAGTACTTAGATAGCGGTCGAGGAGAATCTGCTATTCAAATTAGCCGTGAATATTTAGTAGAGGGTGGGTTATAACCGTCGATCACTTTGTCGGTTGTAACAGTTTTGGTTTAGTAGGATGTTCTTTTTCGTGTATTATTTTTCATTTATTAATTTGTACCAGTTCTATGCAAGTTATTTATCTTCTTTTATGATTTAGGGGTATTTCTATCTAACTAGAAAATTACAACAGTGACCAGTCCGCAAATAGAGGAAAAGGACCCTACCCAGCAACTACGGATCTATCGCATTTCTATCTGTTATCGGGAAGGTTGTGGAAAAAGCTATTAACATTAACACCTACGAGCGAACTGTTAGGTCAGCAAAAAATAATATCTTTTTGTAGGAAATTTTCTTAGCTTCTTTTCAATATACCTATGTATTTAATGAATGTGTCTCGTTATGGTCGCAAAATGCGAAAAATGTAAAAGGTGCGCTAGGATCCGCCATCCTAGCACACAAAACCACCTATAACACCTACAAGCGAACTGTTAGGCTAGCAAACAATAATATCCTCTTGTAGGAAATTTTCTTAGCTTTCTTTCTATATACCTATGTATTTAACGAATGTGTCTCGTTATGGTCGCAAAATGCGAAAAATGTAAAAGGTGCGCTAGGATCCGCCATCCTAGCATACAAAACCACCTATAACACCTACAAGCGAACTGTTAGGCTAGCAAACAATAATATCCTCTTGTAGGAAATTTTCTTAGCTTTCTTTCTATATACCTATGTATTTAACGAATGTGTCTCGTTATGGTCGCAAAATGCGAAAAATGTAAAAAGTGCGCTAGGATCCTCCATCCTAGCACACAAAAACCACCTATAACACCTACAAGCGAACTGTTGGGCCAGCAAACAATAACATCCTCTTGTAGAAAATTTTCTTAGCTTTCTTTCTATATACCTATGTATTTAACGAATGTGTCTCGTTATGGTCGCAAAATGCGAAAAATGTAAAAGGTGCGCTAGGATCCGCCATCCTAGCACACAAAACCACCTATAACACCTACAAGCGAACTGTTGGCCAGATCTTCTCTCCAGGTTTGTCCCTGATGTTGTCATCTGTCCATTTCCTTCGTTCTTAGTACGCCAGTTGATTTCCATGAAAAGTGCATAGGAAAGGAAACATGCAAAACATAAGACACGAAATGTTTTGGTAGAGCCGCTGAAAAGTTTCGAGTAAAGACTTTATTTTCAAACTGCGGAAAGAAAGAGTTCCGTGCCACTAATCTGAAAACCGGCATGAATTCAGTTGTGTGATTTTATTGCTTATGTGAGGTTGGAGTTGCAGATGGTAATCTCTCGAATGGCGGCCACATTCAACGAATACTAATAATAAAGTTTTACGATCTTGTAAAACGTCGTGCAAAAACTGCATGTTGATGAGTTGTAGTATTTGTAGACATTTTGTTGCTAAGGCAGCATTGAGAAATATCAGGTTTGTTCAGGATTTCAAGATTTCAGGATGTGAATCTGATTTGCTTGTTTATTTTGAGCTACCAAATTAGACTTAAAGAATAATATAGACTTGTACGTTTTGAAATTTGTAATTGACCGCACAGGCCAAAAACTAGCGTAACAACTTATTATGCATATTATGCTAACGAAGAGAGACTGTGGAGCCGAAAAATATGAAAAAACTTGATGTAGTTCATGCTGGCTGAATTCATCGAACATCAAGAAAACTATTTCAGTTGTGTGGCTGCTAATAACGGTAACACCATGATGTTCAAGACACGTCATTTTTTGGTGTTAGTACCCTCTTACGTCTTATGGCTCAATGAGGACGTCTTAAGAACGTCAATATTTCGACGTCTCTAAGGCACTGTTTTAAGACGTCTCATTTTCGTCATTCTGTGGAATTTTAACTAGCAAATTACTATTAACAATGTACTCATCACTAAATGTTCCTAAATTAATTAGCCAAGTCAATTCTAACTGGATATTTCTTCCAATATCATGTTTAGCGAGCGGAAAATATTTTTCAATTTGAATATTACCGCGAAAACAATGACGCCCCCTATTAAACAATTGCTCTCTTCATCATCGAAAAAAGTTTTTGTAGTTTTTGAAATATACCAAGTTCCAGTTTTTCAGATTTTATAATTAGGTCAGTGACAATTTTTTAAATTGGATCGAACGAACTTCACCTGGTTGTATTGATCTAGAGAGCAGGAAAATACTTTAGATGCATAACGACGAAAACTAGGTACGAAGATGAAAGGAAAAGGAGACAATTATCATGTGAATAATGTAGGAAACAGGTTTTTACGCCCCAAGATATTGATATTCATATTGACAGTTAGAAGTGAGAATATGGCGAAGGAAATATCGAAAGAAGTAAAGTGGTGTTGACTGTGTCTGACAGATTTGAAACTACAAAGCGATGTGTTCAGTTTTCTCAACTTCCTGTTGGAATACATTTCAGAATATATTTATGATGATGCATCAAACTACTTACCGTTTCAAGAATTAATATTAATATGTTTACTACATGAATTTCATTGGGGAGGTAGTGGAAACTTGATTGTATGAGGGATACGAATTTAGGTATGAAGGTGAAAAACTTTTCACTTAGATTTCCAGGAGAACTGCAAATTTTTGTCCAACATGGCAATGTCGATTTAGGTGTAAATACATACTGGTAATGAAATCAGCGAATTTTTGGTTGAGCCAAGGTATTCCATGTTCTTGGCTTATCCTCAAGTAGCTGCAGGAGTATTTCAGTCTCCGCAGCTTCAATGTGAACTTTTTCCTGAGGGTCAAAAGCGAGACCAAGTTCACCGGCTACACGGGCTGCTTCCTCAAAATGAAATGCTCCGATATCTGCTTTCTCATGGTCGCAGATCAAGCAGTGAAGGGAATCTGAACTCTGATAATTCTACAGTACTATTCTGTTAAGTTCTACTTCAAATTCGAAAGTCCACGGCCTCCTTGGATGAATTAACAATTCAAAAAAGCATCTTTTTGGGAGTTTTCACGTTAACTCCATCCTTGTCCACCTCATATGCCATCATGAAGACATAACTCTCATGGTTGATGTCCTTTTCCCAGGAATATGGCCAATGGTCTCCCTACTGAAGAAGCAATTTTATGGCGAAATAATTGCCATGGTAATGTCAACATTGAATTTGTAGAAGTTACTAATTTTGAGTACAATTATGAGACTTGATATGCATTTTCATCAAGTATCTACTACATCAATTTCTTCCATACCTTCTCCAAATTTATCATTAGCTCTTCTACGAGATGCACTTCACTTGCTTTTCATATTCATTTTGTTCTGTGTTCTCTAATTTAAAAAAAAACATTCATGTTACTTCCAGATTTAATAACTTGATGAATATCTTATGGCACGAAAACTTCTTCGCAGAACCTCTCAACACTATAAAACTCCGATGGCTCTCTGATTATAGCGGAGTTAAATGAAAAATTATGTAATGTTGAGCCTCTCACCCCATTCTTGTCAAACTTTCCACCCTTTTAATGTTTTCCTCGCTTTCGTTCATAAAAGTTTGAATGACGTCAACCTTTCAGCTAAAAAAACGCTCAGAGGGATTTCAACAATACAGACGAATCGATTTAATTTCAGAAAACAGAGAATATGCGAAGCAGTAGTTGCATTAAAAAATGTAAGTACAGAGAATACAAAGGAACTGTAACTCAGACTTATAGATAGGTGGATGAAAGAGTAAAGTTTAAAGTAGTTAATGTTTTGAATCCGTAGAAATGTGCATTATGTAGGGAGGTTTTGAAAAGGTCCCCACACTTTTTTTATGTGAAGTGGCGACCGGTCAAATTAAGCCGAAGTGACAGTAGAAAGTCCAGATATGGAGCAAAGGTGTAAAATTGGAAACTGAGCAACTCTTTTATTTGACATTTTTTGTAATTTCCGGTTTTAAAGTAGCACGTGACAAAACAAAAGAGGCTGTTTTTTACTAATTTTTCAAGCACAAACTAACTGCAGAGTCAAATTTTTATTATATTTGTTAATAAAAAAAAACTTCCAAAAAAATGCATCACACCCGTTTTTGAAGAGAATTTTATTATCTTCACTTCTGTGAAAATAGATTTTTGGAAATTTACATTATGAAGAAGTAATCGCAAAAAAAATCATTTTTGAATTTCAACTGATTTTTTTTCTGGGTTGCTAAGGCGAGAAACCGCGAAACAGTGTTTTTTTTTTAATTTTTTTCAAAAATATGAATAGAATATTCATATAATCACATTATTCATTTTTCAATTTTCACGAAAAATGTTACCACTTTTCAACTTTTTTTTTTTTCGTTTTCCTAGTTCACCAACTGATCATATTCCAATTTTCAGCCCATTATAAAACCCCATTGACTGAGCTATTAGGTCACTTTGTCTCCTAACTAATGAACTTCACTTCATAGGAGAAATTTCACTCATCCATGAGGGATTCAATATCCGAGCAGTTCAACTCGGCGATTCCTCTGAGGATTTATTTATGGAATTCATGTCTCCGTACTTTCCGTACTCACCGGGGTATCATATGAATTTTTTATGATACTTCCACGTACACATTTCAGGAATATCTCAGGTCGATATTCAGTCATCTGCATCTTGTTCAGAAATATTTCCTTTGGCTAATTTCTTCATCATTCATGAGTAAAAAAAAAGCTATAGTTGGATACGTAGGAGTGGAAGTTTGATTTGCTTAAAAGCTCTCTGGAATATTCTGTATTCCGCTATTTGATTACAGGGAGCACTTGCAATCGTTTTCTCTGCAATGAGGTACATTGCACAAGAATCTGTTGAATATAGTTCAATAACCCTCGTGGTATTAGCCAGGGGAGTAGTTGTTTTCTGACAGGTATTTGCCATAATCAGCCTACGTTGAGTAAAAAGCATCGACTATCGTTATGAAACGATATCCCAAAAAAACTCTGAGCTTTGTGTTCAGATATCTGACTAAGATTTAATCAACTGTATGCTATTCCTCGAACATCTTTATAAGTAAATTTTTATAAAATATTGTAGACGATTTTAATTTACCAATGCAAAAATTTGACGAAGCCCGTAGTTTGTTATTGTTCCAAATTTCTCATAACGAACAGTAAGACAGCAACAAAAAAAATGTTAGTTAACGATACTGTGACATCGTATTTCTCGCGACATTAACAGAACATGGAAATGTTACAGCAGCCAATTAGGAAATATTTCACAGCGGAAATATTAGCCAGTTTATATCTTTTCCGACGCAGCAATAAGAGGGAATTTTAATAAAACGGAACTGCGAACGACGTGCTCAGTTTCAATTTTCCAAGACGAGCAATGCAATTCCTTTCCTAGATGTAAATGAAATACATAACGTTACTCAACGGTGACAACTTTTATTTTCTATTAGAAAATTGCTTCAATATTATTCGAATGTGAAAGGTATATTGTTCCATATGGAAGATTATTCAACGCATTATGAAATCAGCCAATAGTAACTAATATTTTTACACAGTTACCACGTATTGATAAGCGAATATACCCTTGACGACGTTTTATATTGGTGTTTCGTTTCTTCCAAGAATGTGATTTTTTGACGTCTGAAATCATTGGAGTTTTTTCGATTTTCTACACGTTCTTTGTCGGGGGGCCGGGAATAATTTTCGAAACTTGTCAGTGATGAAGTATTTTGACACAGGACAGATCATTATTTACTATACACTTGTACGACAGAGAATATCCAGATCTTTTCTACCAAACGCTATAGTTGGAAATCGTGCTACGCGGGAGTCTCCTGAACTTTCAACGGCAGCAATAAAAAAAGTTATCAAAGAAGTTCGTGTTCGTAATTTGATTGCAAAGTATATATTTTCCCCGTTCTGTAGCGGATTTCTTCGACATCCCTCCACACGCAAATAACGGCAATCGGAGAAACTCACAAGGACACCCATGAATCGGAAATAAAGAAGTCTCGTTAACATGAACACACGTCAATTTGCTCGAATGTGCTGCAGTATGGAAATCGGAAACTCCATACTCCGCGGCTATGATTATGAATTATTTTTAGTCGACTTATCAATGTAGAAATCTTTCACTTTCGAACAATCGACAATCGTTAGCCAATTCGACGACATGCAACGCAAGGTAATAACAGGTAATATTCAGCTTCGACTCTACGGCGCACTGATGTTATTATCAGCATTAGACGATGCGAACAAGATTTCCATTTTTATTCGTCGTAGGTAGCGAGTGAAATGCTATGTTGCTAACGAATGCAAAAGACTGCACTGAAATGGGTCTAATCAGCAACGTTGCCGGAACTTGGCTTTTTTCCGAAAGTCTACGAAGTTCACTGCTTCAGAACATGTAACAAATATGTGAAAATTAGCGAAGTCACGGGTAGGAGCTGATTGTTCTCACTCCGCACCGCACCGCACCGCACCGCACCGCACCGCACCGCACCGCACCGCACCGCACCGCACCGCACCGCACCGCACCGCACCGCACCGCACCGCACCGCACCGCACCGCACCGCACCGCACCGCACCGCACCGCACCGCACCGCACCGCACCGCACCGCACCGCACCGCACCGCACCGCACCGCACCGCATCGCACCGCACCGCACCGCACCGTACCGCACCGCACCGCACCGTCCCGCACACTACAGTACACTACACCAAACAACACAACACAGCGCAGCACCGCACCGCAACGCACCGCACCGCACCGCACCGCACCGCACCGCACCGCACCGCACCGCACCGATCCGCACCGCACCGATCCGCACCGCACACTACACTACACTACACTACACTACACTACACTACACTACACTACACTACACTACACTACACTACACTACACTACACTACACTACACTACACTACACTACACTACACTACACTACACTACACTACACTACACTACACTACACTACACTACACTACACTACACTACACTACACTACACTACACTACACTACACTACACTACACTACACTACACTACACTACACTACACTACACTACACTACACTACACTACACTACACTACACTACACTACACTACACTACACTACACTACACTACACTACACTACACTACACTACACTACACTACACTACACTACACTACACTACACTACACTACACTACACTACACTACACTACACTACACTACACTACACTACACTACACTACACTACACTACACTACACTACACTACACTACACTACACTACACTACACTACACTACACTACACTACACTACACTACTCTACACTACACTACACTACACTACACTACACTACACTACACTACAACACTACACTACACTACACTACATTACACCTTAATGCAAACGAATAAAGTTTGTTAACCAACTTTTTCAAATGAATTTTTTATTTTTTTTCATTTACCGCACCGCACCGCACCGCACCACACCGCACCGCACCGCACCGCACCGCACCGCACCGCACCGATCCGCACCGCACCGATCCGCACCGCACCGCACACTACACTACACTACACTACACTACACTACACTACACTACACTACACTACACTACACTACACCACACAACACAACACAGTGCAGCATCGCACCGCACCGCACCGCACCGCACCGCACACTACACTACACAAAACAACACAGCACCGCACCGCACCGCAACGCACGGCTCCGCACTCTACACCACACAACACAACACAGCACTACACCAAACCGCACCGCACCGCATCGCACCGCATTGCACATTACACCACACAACACAACACAACACACCGCACCGCACCGCACCGCACCGCACCGCACCCCACCGCACCCCACCGCACCGCACCGCACCGCACCGCACCGCACCGCACCGCACCGCACATTACACTACACCACACAACACAACACAGCGCAGCACTGCACCGCACCGCATCGCATCGCACCGCACCGCACCGCACCGCACCGCACCGCACCGCACCGCACCGCACCGCACCGCACCGCACATTACACTACACCACACAACACAACACAGCGCAGCACTGCACTGCACCGCACCGCATCGCATCGCACCGCACCGCACCGCACCGCACCGCACCGCACCGCACCGCACCGCACCGCACCGCGCATTACACTACACCACACAACACAGCGCAGCACTGCACTGCACCGCACCGCATCGCATCGCACCGCACCGCACCGCACCGCACCGCACCGCACCGCACCGCACCGCACCGCACCGCACCGCACCGCACATTACACTACACAACACAACACAACACAACACAACACAACACAACACAACACAACACAACACAACACAACACAACACAGCGCAGCACTGCACCGCACCGCATCGCATCGCACCGCACCGCACCGCACCGCACCGCACCGCACCGCACCGCACCGCACCGCACCGCACCGCACCGCACCGCACCGCACCGCACCGCACCGCACCGCACCGCACCGCACCGCACCGCACCGCACCGCACCGCACCGCACCGCACCGCACCGCACATTACACTACACCACACAACACAACACAGCGCAGCACTGCACCGCACCGCATCGCATCGCACCGCACCGCACCGCACCGCACCGCACCGCACCGCACCGCACCGCACCGCACCGCACCGCACCGCACCGCACCGCACCGCACCGCACCGCACCGCACCGCACCGCACCGCACCGCACCGCACCGCACCGCACCGCACCGCACCGCACCGCACATTACACTACACCACACAACACAACACAGCGCAGCACTGCCCTGCACCGCACCGCATCGCATCGCATCGCATCGCATCGCACCGCACCGCACCGCACCGCACCGCACCGCACCGCACCGCACCGCACCGCACCGCACCGCACCGCGCATTACACTACACCACACAACACAGCGCAGCACTGCACCGCACCGCATCGCATCGCACCGCACCGCACCGCACCGCACCGCACCGCACCGCACCGCACCGCACCGCACCGCACATTACACTACACCACACAACACAACACAGCGCAGCACTGCACCGCACCGCATCGCATCGCACCGCACCGCACCGCACCGCACCGCACCGCACATTACACTACACCACACAACACAACACAGCGCAGCACTGCACCGCACCGCATCGCATCGCACCGCACCGCACCGCACCGCACCGCACCGCACCGCACCGCACCGCACCGCACCGCACCGCACCGCACCGCACCGCACCGCACCGCACCGCACCGCACCGCACCGCACCGCACATTACACTACACCACACAACACAACACAGCGCAGCACTGCCCTGCACCGCACCGCATCGCATCGCATCGCACCGCACCGCACCGCACCGCACCGCACCGCACCGCACCGCACCGCACCGCACCGCACCGCACCGCACCGCACTGCGCATTACACTACACCACACAACACAGCGCAGCACTGCACTGCACCGCACCGCATCGCATCGCACCGCACCGCACCGCACCGCACCGCACCGCACATTACACTACACCACACAACACAACACAGCGCAGCACTGCACCGCACCGCATCGCATCGCACCGCACCGCACCGCACCGCACCGCACCGCACCGCACCGCACATTACACTACACCACACAACACAACACAGCGCAGCACTGCACCGCACCGCATCGCATCGCACCGCACCGCACCGCACCGCACCGCACCGCACCGCACCGCACCGCACCGCAGCGCACCGCACACTACACTACACTACACCACACAACACAACACAACACAACACGACACAACACAACACAGCGCAGCATCGCACCGGAAAATTCGGGACAGCACATTTTTTGACGTTATATCTTAAGTGTTTCTTGCCTGGGGAAGCTCAGGTACTAAAATGTATTAGCAGTTTCACAGTTCTGTTATAAACGCTTACCAACGGCGTGTGAAGCAGACGAAATCTACATACGTGCAACCACATTTAGGAAAGAAAGAAACCAAATAAAATATATTATTCAACTGGGACCATTCCCTACAAAACAATTTTATTCGAACTGGAAAAAACTGGACCGTTATCTCCACTCAGAATCCCATACATACACGTGTCACCCTGCAAATCAAAGTCATCCATCAAATATGTGTTGAGTGGACCTCATGGAGCCAAATCTCTATTCTCTTTGCGTCTGGGCCGCCGAATTTTGTGAAACTCCTATCCATTCCCCGGATTTCGTCGCCCGATAATCACCGAGTTCTGCGATTCCAAAGTGTGAAATGAACGAGAACATCTGGCGATATTATCTGAGAATCAAACTTGGAGGTGTTGAACTTCGACGAGTGTTTTGCAAGTATGATTGGCGCTTGCTTGGGCTTTGAAGTGTTGATTTTGGGAATGGATGTTCAGTTATATGAGATGGCATCGGCTGAAACTCCGATTATTATTGGCGCTTCGAAGTTTTGAAGTTTGTTTCGGGGAGTTCCGTCGTCGGAATTGCATTATCTACCTTATTTCGTTGGATACATTCGAGAATTCTATTATACTTTGGAAAAGTTCTGGTGCTCAGATTCTCTCATATTTGTTGTGTATGAAAAGACTTCGGGAGTTTCAGAAGAGATTGTGGTAGTGAACCCCTATAAATTTTAGAAATGAACGTCAAATGGCTCATTTCAAACACGTGTCTATTGCCGTCGATGTGGGGGGCAAATGGAGCTTATTGAAAGTTAATTACTGTTTGTGAGTTTTTACTACATTTTTTATGATGACTGATGTATTTTCTTGGGATTTGCGGTCTTAAATTAAATAAAAGTCTAAACCTTCAAAGAAATAGTCATCAGCATATAATAATTCATGGGAATGTATGCAGTGTGTTATGTCATTAATAAACAGAAGGAACAGAAGAGGTCCTAAGTTAGAACCCTGAGGAACACCCGAAGTAGCAATAAATTTCAATGATTTGACTCCTTCATATTCGTCGAATTAAGTCGTATTCGGTAAATAATATTTTAAAAGGTGCTGAATATTAGGTGAGAAGCCAAATTGCGGTAGCGGTAGCTTTCTTAGCAAGTGTTCATGTGAAACCCGGTAGAAAGCCTTACTAAAATCTGTGTAAACAACATCAACCTGATCTCTATAGTCGAGAGCTTCGGAAACAAACTGAGTAAAGGTACACAATTAGTGGAGGTAGGGCGCGGGCTTTAACAAATCCATGTTGAAAATCTGAGATGAAATTTCTCACATGTTACAGGAGGTCTCTGTTGATTATCTCAGACAGCTTATAATCCAGTGCGATTGGGGTTTGAGACAAGAATCGATTGTAACACCACCAAACTTGGTATGCTAGTAGTTGGAACCATGATAAACACGAAAAACGACGTTTATCGCCGTCATTACCGAGGGGATGGAAAGGTCAAAACACATATTTGTGAAATCGTACAAACCCCTCCTTGTCTGCACTCCAGCAATACCGCCTATTCTTCACGGACACTAATGACATCACGTCATAAAACAAAGCTTCAACCTCGAGATTATATATTGACATTCAAATTGAAATCAGACCTTTATGAAGATAAATAATGTCACAGGCGACATTAACGTCGGTCTCTTCTTCCCAGTGGTACACGCTCCGGCAGCGGCAAAATGTCACTGTTTATGTCTTGTCCTTTTGCTACAACGGCACTACGGCGTTTACGTCAATTTTCATTTATGCTGATTATCTTGAAATAATAATCCAGTGCAATTAGGTTTTGAGAAGAGAAAAATATTCTTGATGCGATATATAGAGAAGTCAAACATTCGATAGGGGGGCAAACAAAGCATTTTCCATAAGACTACGCGTGTCCTTTTTGTGGATTTTCTGCGAAAAAATGTCTAAAAACACGTTCTTGGCATTTTCGTGAGTATTAATTCATTGTGTATAGTCTGAATTGAGTGCATAAGTCTGTGGAGGTGTTATCAACATGGATTTTCCAATTCCAAAATACGTTGTTATGATGATAGGTATCATACAAACAGTTTTCTCTTTTTGATTTGAGGACATAAATCATAAAGACTTGTGCTGTTATGGGTTGTTATAACCGATCCGATCCAGACCAGCACGTGAAATTTCCAAATTTCCTTCTATACAAACAAGGCAGAGACAGGTAGAAACTGCTGGAGTACAGAGACATACTAGTCAGATCGTTCCGAACATCAGACCATGTACCTACTCAAAATACGTAGAACAAAAAAAACTCTGGGAATTTACAGTTAACATTGAAGTCAACATTGGAGGATGTGATGAAAGACGGAAAGTTTTGTTTTACTATAAGATATTTATTGTCCCGAGCACCGAAGTGCTCGCAAGCACTTTTCAGTATTGCTGAGCCCTGAGTCTCTTCGTTAAATGCTTCAGAGCACTAAGCACTGAATTAGGAAAGTGCTCGAGAGCACAGTGCTTAGGAGCACACAAGTGCTTCGAGTGCTTACACGAGAACTGAACGTTGGGACAGCTCTTCTCAGGGCACATGATTCTCGGACCAGTGATCACTCATCCCAAGGATGAGGGGAGTGACTAACTGGGTAAATGACAATAAATGAAAAACATTCAAATCAGTAATCCTAGGAAAGAGTTGAGCATGTTGGATGGATAAGCTTACATTAAAAAACAAATTTTTCCTCCGGCTTTTGCGAACAAGCTGGAAATGTTTCGCCTCAGTATGAGGGTGGGTATTTCCGAGTACCTCCAATTAGTAATGAATTCAATGTCGGGAAAACAAATTCCTGATTGAAAAGGTTTCTATTGTCCCCAATACAATTAATATGAAAAACTCAAACAACAAACAGATGAAAAAATTCTTTTGTTCAATAGCATGCCCGCGACGGAGAAACGGAAATATTGTCTGGACGTTCCGTGAAAGGATTTCATTATAACGTCATTTTTAAATTTGATTTCCACGGAGTGGAGCGGAAATTGGGCGAAAAACACATTTAGTTCAATTACACAACGCTGCGATTCGGATTCGTTCCAGGAAATTGTTAAAATAAATTTCTGCGATAGCATCGGCTTAAACGGAACGAATAGAATACATAATTCTGGGTTGAGCTCAGGAATGTCGAGCTGTGAGCGATAATTTGCCATGATTTCTTCATCAAACGCTCAAACCACTGAACTTGAAGCATGTCCTCATGGCAATATATTTCCTAACGGAGAAGGCAGTTAGCGTCTGTGATCTGAGTATATTTAAGAAATCAGCGGCAGACAGACAAGCTTTGAAATTCCAGAAAGAAAATTCTCCTTCAGCCGGATTCGAACCCACGACCTCGAGATTTCCGGCACCGTTTTACAAATTGAGCAGCCGAGAACACATTCGTTCCAACTACATTCGAGCTGGGTTCGAATCCTGCTCGAAGAGAATCGGAATTTTGAAATCTGTCTTTATTTTTGCTTAATTTCTGACAGAATCTAAGAGTTTCAATGTGTGGTTGCTACACTCCATACATGGAAACAGTATTCCAAGACAGGTCGGACTTATGCGTTATAAATCATAAACAGTTGACATGAAATGAAATTGCTCGTTGGGACGAAACAGACAGTCAAGTTTTTGAGATGCAATTTTGGCAATAGTCCTCACATAGTTTTCCATGAAAGGGTACGGCTGAGCATAGTAGCGAGCATTGAAATGAAATATATCATTGGTATGGATACTCTTGACCTAGTTGCGCTGGCCACTGTGTGTGTTTCTAGAAAAGTTTTATTCGCATTGAATTGGATTCCTATTAGAAAATGTTTACATGTCAGTATTTCTTTCATTCGCAATTTTATTTCTGCTTTCATTGATATTGTTTGTGTTTGTTGAGTCTACAGTGCCCCCATTAGGAGCCTAAACAGGATCCTGGTTGTTTCAATATAACTGTGAGAGTCCCTCCAACAAGATCGCCACTTGCAACCATGTTCAAGTTATCAAACCAATTCAATCAGTTTGTTGATATTGACTGGACGTTGTCCTAATCTAAGTTGTATAAACGAATTTTCGATCATATTCTCAGATTATCTAACTAATAAGGCAAACTGTACAGTTCTGATAGAATGTACGATGTTAATAATTTGAGTTTTTTCTATATAACATGAATATGAAATGTTTTCTTCGTAATCTGATTCCCCAACTTTTCCCGCACATTCTTCTGCTCAGGTTGAAAGCTATCGTGCTTTTCTGGATTATTTTCTGAAGGTGTTGATTCCTCAGGAACTTGTGATAAAAGATGACCATTCCCATTCTGTCTGGTCCCATTCTGACTGGTCCTCATATAGCAGGAGTCGGTACTTTCATATCGTGAGTGAAATCACCGGAACAGTTGTTCTGGCGTGGCAAAATTTCGTGACGAAAATTAGTGAATCCAAACTTTCCAAATGGATTCTGTTCCACTGCATGAAACACACTTTTTCAAGCTGATATTTCAGTGGCCCCGTGGAACTGCACTTGAATCCAAATGAGAATCCCTTGTATTTTGCGAAGTTTCAAATGTTCCGATGCCGAAACTATAGCTTTGAGTTTTCCTCGGATAACTCGTCGACGCGATAAATCTTCCAAACTTTTCAATACATCCAGGCGTATTCAGGAAGGACTAAGTGATAGATCGGTCGATCTGTCTTCGGAAGTTACCTGCACGAACGGCATCCGAGCGATGACTTGTGTGAATTAAACATTTCCTTAACGAAGTTAGCACTTCTTCGCTGAGTGATGAAGTGTCAAGGACAGAGTTACTTCTGGAACTAAGGGAGGAAAGTTAGTTGCTTGTCAGACACGATTTCCATAAAAACAATGGAGTTCTGTCCAAACACGAAACCGCTATTTTCTATACCTCGACACATGACGAAGTGTCGGGAAGGAAAAGCCAAAATTGTAACCCTATATATAAAAAAAAAAATTTGAACGACCACTCAGTAATTTATCGTGACTAAATAATTTAAGTGTTTGTACTGTTTTCAGTACCTATGGTTTGAGTCAATGGATCATATTGATATGTAAACCATTTTCACATATGAGGGGCAAAGTTACTCAAGAACTTTATACCGTACGGGTAGTATACCGGAAAGTATCCATTCATAGTGGTTACCTTCAAGCAAAATTATAGACTTCCAAATGACGTTACTGACTCGGAGATCTCACAAAATCATTGATTATACCTAAATGTCATTATTTTTTTCTCTCGAATAATACAACGTCTTGATGAATTCAGTGACACCCTGAGGGTGAGGGCAGCAGATATGCACGACGACGCTCCGGAAATTTCCCGCCCGAGCCCGCTCACTTTGCCCGATGGGGCTATGATTCCACCAGAGAGGGCGCCAGCTTCCATCTCTGAAGAGGTTCTTGGAAGTGCCGTACTAGGATGGTATAACGGTTTTAGCTGAAGTACAATGCCTCCTACGCAGAGTATACGTGGATTGGATATTATATTCACTGCAGTTAACTGGTCAAGCTTAGATTTTCAGGCTGATTTAGTAAAATCCCGGAAGAGACTAGGAGCAAAAAACGGGGTCGACATACTGGGCCTTGTAGATGACACCGCCATATTACCAGTCTCAGACTGGTAAGGCCTATGGTCAACGGGCTCTTGGGAAGAAAGTATTTGCAAAACTTTCAAGACAAGTATTTTACTTATATCGGGATGGAGTCGACGCCCGCAAGCTCTCGCAGTGCCTCCAATCGGATGTATTTGTCGCTATTGGTGGTGAGATGAATTAGCGGGTATATGCGATTGACTGCCGCACTAGCCCGATGGATCGTCCGACTTATGTGTGAGTTCATTGTTGAACGCCTGTCCAGTAGTACTCCTAGGTATTTCACCGGGCTCGCCTCCGGCGCAACTTCGTCCGTGATCATCGATTTCTGAAAAATACGTGTGTGTTTATACTTTTTCGTGAAAATCACGACCTTGGTCTTGGCGGGAATCACCACAATCATGTTCTCGGCTAGGTAAGGCAGATCCTGGACCTGCAAAGTGGCGACTGGAGAACGAATGGCAATATACTGTGGTGTTATCCGCGTATATCGCCAAAGTTCTCCCGTGTCTAGACATGTCATGGATGTGTAGCGAATACGTGGCGACAAAGACGACCCTGCGGAACACCTGATCCGATCGGGTGCGATTGCGAGAGAGTGCTGTTTACTTTCACCGCAAACGCCATTCTAACCAGAAAGGAATCTATAAACCTCACCATAATGTCCAAGAAAATTTATTCTTATCGACAAAGCTTTCTATACTCTGAAGTGAGTAAGTATATAAAAACTCCACTCCTTTAGTAGATCCGAATAAGTAACAATCTGTTTTCTAAATTAGTCGAATCGTTTTTTTAAACATTCTGGAAATGGATGACATGGAAATTTTAATTTCCCTCTTGCCGATGGCAAAGTGGACTCAGAATCAAATCTGTTAATGCGTCATGGAAACTGGCGCACACGAAAAAGAAAACAAAACTGAAATGAGACTTCTTTTGACAAAAATTCCGTTTGAGCGTCACAAAAAACCGCATGCGACTGAAAAGTATTAAAGCAACCGCGACTCCCAATCAAGTTCATGTGGCTTTTCCGACCCTCAATATGGAAATTTCCACTAGCCATGGGAAATTGGATGAGCTGAAAATTACCGTGAAAGTTGATACCGTTGGGCCACTTTAAAAAGGGGATTTTTATGTTTTGCTCAATCTACAAATGAAATAAACTTGGTCATATCAGGATTAATCTGGTAGCTGGAATATTTGTCTGAATAAATTCACAGTTGTAAAATGTGAATCTTGAGTACATCATTATGACGAATAAATATATTCTCAAAGGAGAACATTTTTTCATATACTTTGGTTTTTATTTGTTATAACTTCGATAACAAAAAAAATATGAACAAAATTCCACTCAAATGATTTTTGAATGTCTTAAAAATACCTAACCTGCGAAAACTAACTCATCTAGCAATTCAATAAGAAAGAAAGTTTTCAGATGGTTTTAAATACTTTGTCCAGATGCTTATAATGGAAAGTCTATTTCTTTAAATATCAGAGTTCAATGTGAAATAGAAATTATTCATTTCAGGACTGCTAGCCGTGGTATTATCGAATTTTGCAAATACTGGAGATATATTTTCAATACCTTTGTGATGATGTTCCTCAGCTAAAGTATGGTCAGCAGTAAAAACAGGTTTTTTCATCGGATAAATTTCTTCCTTCAACGAAGTAATTTTAGGTTATTGCAAACTATCGTATGATCGAAATAAAATATACTGAACATTTTTCCCCCATGCTCAATGAGCAAAACTTGGTATTTTATGAATCAATGTGCCTAGATTCTTGGAAAATTGATATTTTTTGTCTGTCAAATAACTGGAACGGCTAAACTTATTAACAACTGACTTTTTCTGAGTTAGTTTTTTTCACAATAACACCCTTGAAATTTGTATAGCTTTTTTTAAAGTTTTTTGATTCCTGTAAAACAAATAGAGAGTTGCCATTTGAACTTTCGAAGAGGTTGGTTGGGATCAATGTGAATATCTCTCGATTCACGGATATTGAAAATACCAATTGAGATTATTTCAAAATATTGTATTGAACGAATGATATACTAATTTTAACAAATTTTTGGTTTAGACAGAAGCTTCCCAGAATAATCTCTTTTATTTGAACACAAAGAGACCTTGATAGGAATCTTCATTTGATTTTGTCACCGATTTCACTAAGAAAAGTTCGGGATATAATTAAGGACTGAATTAACGTTGGCGTTTTGTCTTTCATCTTTGAATGAGCTACTGAATTAGTTTCCTCTTTCGTTTTGATGAATGTTCTTTAAAAGTTCATCAAGTCAGAAGTTCAATTACCAGACGTGAAATATAATTATTGTACCGAATCATGGAGTTTTTGTTTGAAACAGTATGCTATTTCCACCGAAAGTTAGTAAAACATTCAAGATGAGTGTTAATAAATGGGCCGCTCTGACCAGAAAATTTAAACTATCACTATGGTCCTATAGTTCTGATTTTTATCAAGTTGTTAATTGGCCAAATTACTAATCTAAGTTTTCCCATCATTATTTTATACTTTTCTGTCTGTTATAAAAACATGGTACATTGAAAAAAATATTTTATCATTATTGAATTATTGGGCAGGACATGAACATAAGGGTTGAGTACCATCATCAATCTTCCTGGGAGACTGCCTTAGGCAATAGGCACGGATGATGATGGGGCCTACCAAACGGCTTTCGAGACATCTTCTCGAACTTATTCGAAACTCTTTCAGGAAGGTGGTGGGACTCTTGGGACACTGTAGATATTATCCCACAGGAAAACCTCGTGAGCAAGCTTCAGGAGTTCATTAGAACTACGCTAACAGGATATTGAAAAACAGGCTCTCAGTTGTCTACAGAATCTTGAGGACTTGATTAATAAATACGAGTTATTCATGTTACAGCACCTTTCATAATGGAGAAAGGCTCGAACAAACTTCAGTTTTCAAACAAACTGTTCTATATTCCATCACTAATATTTCTGTTTGAGGTGATTCCGATACTTGAAATAAATCTGAGTGAATGACTGTACTTATAAGATTTGATTTCATTCCTCCTTTACTGAAAACTTTCCGGATAATTGTACGTTATCGTACTAATATTGAACGACTGAAAATTCCAACTAATTTAATTATCACAATATCTGTTGTACCGATCAATTCGAGCCGATTTGTGTTGCAAAGCAGCTTATTAATTCATTCATCATTCGGAGGCTCGGAATCTGCCTTTTTGCCGATCCATATTGGCTTGAAGGATTAACATGGTAACTTGCTGGATATCCGGATTGTTTTCCAATTAAATGTGATAGGCAATATTTCAGATATAGGCCAGTGGAACTAGACAATCAATTCATAATAATTCCAGAAGTTTTCAAACTATAAGACAAGGTCGGGAAAAGTTTGAGAAAAAACTGCAAAATTTTGCATCCTGTTTCGAAGTCCGCAACATTGTCAAAATTGCAATAAACTTGGAACGTTGGAAATTGTTTTTCTTTGATTTTTGTTTGGAAATATTCATAAAATCAGTTGTGGAATCATATGCGGCTAAGAGACAAACTTCAGTCGCTATTCTCCTTCGTTCAAAATAACCTAACCTAACCTAACCTAACCTAACCTAACCTCATGTTGAAAAGAGGAACATTATTCATTAAAATTGAAAAATGTGATTTATCTGTAACATCTAACCGAAATCAACTACTTCCATGGCTGAAGCCACGTTGGACATTGAACCAAATCTGATGGAATATCTAAACATTTCTTCTGTGGTGACGTCGGTAAAACATAGGAAATATTTTCATCATTTCCATCCTCGCTGTGTGAAACTGCTTCTGAAGAATCTGCTTTCCTGATAATATAAGAGGTGCAGTCCTTACCTCAATGAAATGAACATTTTCTGTGAGTGATTCCATCAACTGTCAATCAACTAACTGAATGAAAATGAAAATTTTCACCTTCAGATTTTCTCTTTTGGTTAGAGTCTTTTCACATTATCTATCAGATGTGGTTCAATTTCAAGCGTGGAAAATAATAAAATTTCAATTTCTAAGGCGGAATTTTATTATTTTACGACTTCTTTCTTTCTGCACATGTATCGACATCCAGTAAAAATTAATCAATTACATTCAAAGTGATCTATCTAACTGCACACATATTGTAAACTCAACTGTGGAAAAGAGTTCAAGTAACTATTTGCCACCACCTGTTATCGTCAATGATTTTTTCCCGGGGCATCTTCCTAACGAGAAAGTACATTTCTTTGATGATTGACGGTGCAGAGATGCATCAAAGTAGCCTATTTTCCCTCTCTTCAATATGCTCCAGTCAGCTCTCCATATGCATCTCTGAATCGCTCAAAAGAAACGACTCTGGAGATTCAGAACGCCCATTAGCACCGAGAAACAATAAAATTCGACTATATCTTCCGTTACTCCAGGGAAATTCGTCAGGAGAATAAAGAAAAGAGTGCAAATTTCATATAGCGATAAATGTTTTTCTTAGGCAGAATTGGATTATATTTCGAAAATGTTGATTGATTTCACTTCTCGAGAAAGTTGTATCTGATAAAGAAGAAGTTAACGTTGAAATACCAAAATTAATGTTCAGGATCTGGATGAAGTAGATATACAACCTATTTTCTAGCACGATGGTACAAACATCACAGCTAGATGGCGCTGGCAGCATGTATATTTCAGATCGGTCTCTGGCATGAAGTGGTTCTGGGGTTCTGGGTCGGAAGCGGTCAAGGTTGCCGGTCGGCGAAGTCAAGGCGGTGAACTCAGTGAACGCTGACTTTATCGAAGCGCTACCAGCGCCATCTATCGTGCTATATAACAGACTGTAAATCTACTGAATGATTTGACATAGTAGATTGGATGTCTGCTATATCCAAATTTGAAGTTTCATCATTCACTTGTTCACCTGTTGTATTTAGAAAAATTTCAATTTTTTTGCTGTTGTTTCGTAAAGTATAAGATTTATTAAGATACAATTATTTCAACAAGGCGAAAGATAATTTAATTCTCCACAAGAAATATACCTATTAGTTTCTCACAAAATGCGCTATTTTTCTCAGAAAACCTGATTAAATTCCGATATCAAATTTCATGATCGCGTTAACACGCCACTGCAATTTTCGGTAGGGCCGAAAATTAGATTTGTCATAACTTTGCTAAACATTATAGTAAAAGAAAAAGAAAAAGTGTATATCGTTCCTGAAGACTTCTAGTTCCTCATGCAAATATAAAATGTGAGTATCTGAGCACCTAAAATGTGTTTTGTCCCACTTCACATAACCCTTCTACGAAATTTACGGAGGATCCGAAAGTCATGGATATTTCAGTTGATATGATATAATTATACTGGAACAGGAATCAGTACCCTCTTTGGACCATATGAAACGATTTTAGACTAGTGAGACAAATCTCACTTATACATGCCGAAGAAAAAACTGGGTTTTACTCCTGCTTCAGTTTTCAACTCACCCATAATTCCGGCAGTTCCTTCAGTAAATGTTGAAAATAATCGCTCATACACATCGTTCATAAAAAATTGAAGTATGTGATTTCAAGCTTTAGGTTTGCTCTTCACAACAGTGTTATTAAACATATACGCAGGACATGAATAAAGGATTATTTTCAACATTTACTGAAGAGAATGCCGGTTTTATGGGTAAGTTGAAAATGAGGCAGCAGTAAAACGAAGTTTTTTTTTTGGCATGTATAAGTAGTGGGACCTGTCACACTACTCTAAAATTGTTGCATATAGTCCAAAGAGGGTATGGGTTGCTGCTTCAGTATAATAATTCCATATTTACTAAATAATTCATGATTTTCGGATCATCCGCAAACAGCTCTGTGAAGTACGACAAAACACATTTTAGGTACTCAAATAATCGCATATAATATTTGCATGAGAAGGTAGGAGTCTTTAGAAACGATATGTTCTTTTCCTTTTCCTTCTCCGATCATTTTTAGCAGAGTTATGGCCAATCAAATATCCGGCTCCGCCAGAACTTTCAATCACGTTTTCTGGGAAAACGAACACATTTCATAAGAAAATACTAGGAATAATTTTTGTGGAAAATTGAATTGTTTTTCACATTGTTGAGTTGTTTTTCCGATAAATCATATACTTTCCAAGATTACCGCCAAAATCTATTTATTCATTTTTAAACGAAAAAAAAAAGTTCCACCCCTGGAACTATTACTAGCATACCGAGCTTGGTGGTGATGGAATCGATCCTCGTCTCAAAACTCAATCGTACTGGATTAACAAGGCATTACATTCTATCATTCAACTCGAAATGATGTATGCCGTGATGACCACAAAACGTATGCTTAATTTTTCCGGACTATCCCAATTTCCAGCCTCTAAACCAAATATCGGAAAGCTCAGCCAGAGCCAACAGTTCGAAACACGGCAAGCTGCGATCCGCATAGTGAATGGATACACTTATAGCCCCGTTCGAATGCCGAACGTTTGTTTGGCCTGACTTCAAAAGGGATCAAAGCTGCGAGCTTTTAGCCAATTGGAAAGCTCCTCTCAGCCTTTACATACACGAAACATCTGAGAAACGGTTAATTGCAATTGCATTCCCATCCATCAGCTGGTCCGACGTCGGCGTTGGCGTTGGCGTTTAATGAGTGGCGCGAAGAAAAGATTCGGGATTCAGCATTCAGGATCCGAATGGAATTCCTGAATTACAGAGATTCTGTTACTTGCTCGCATATTTTATTCCGGACTTTCTTTCCGTTTTTCCATAAAGGAGCGAGAACGTTCTCGAGTCAAGGAAATCTATAGCGGTGGCAACTCTCGATGATTAAATTGCTGAGTGTTATGGGTTTGCTGTGTTTTCATCTTTGAAAAACTTCTCGGCTTCACCATATTTGAATTATTGAACGAATAACTTGGGAACTCGAACAATTACTTTTCCGTAACGTGGGCTTTGATTATTTCTCAAACTTTACCAGAAAAGTGATGGAAAATGAAATTGATGGACTGAAAACACGCAAACACAGTTTTGAAGCGAATAAACAGAATAAGACAAAAGAAAATACTTACGAAAACAAGTTTCGAGGGTATTGGCTCAATGAGACGCCACAGAAAAGTAAAAAGATACAACTGATATAAAATGAAGATGCATAATGAAATAATGAGACCACATACGCTAGCTGAGACTAGCGTACCTATTCTTCTAGATATCAGAAACAGTGTATACAGTATCGGAAAGTTTTCATTTGGGGTATTTTGTTTTTATGAGAGCGTGAAGAATAGCTTGCTACAATGTTGGGAGAGCATTACAATTCCTCCTCTACTTGTTCGAGTAAGGGATATCAACTGAGCTGTTAAATCGTCCGGCGAGCCAACAGGAGAGGCGCGCAGTAGTGCGTCTCTCTTATGTATGTGGTATTATCATATCATTGCGTTCCTTGTTGCTCGCGTAGATTTCTGTCTATACCCCAGATGAAAAGTTTCCGATACTGTATGTAAAGAGCTATAAGTAAATGAGAATAGGAATCTTCATTGATAGTCACATAATTTTTCTGGAAAACTGATATACCGACTTTATTTCGAGGGATGAACCACTTCATATTATTTTTAACGTTTTAGATTCTTTCTTGAATTGTAAAAGTACCTATTTTACCACTCTCCTGATAGCTCTGCCCGTTCTCATAAACGATTTAGTATCTGGGCGACCAAACTTTGCTCGTTTTTTTTTGTAACATCGTGATTTTCGGAAGATTATTTAGATAATCATTACATATTGCAATCTTACTACATATGAACAGCAGTCATTTGAATAAAAAAAAAACATGAATTCATTCAGTTCAAAACTTCATGTTGACAATCTCAAAATAATGATATTTCGTTCGATGCTTAGTTTCTCGTATGTCTAGGATTTTCAGCTGGAGTGAGTACTTTTAATGAATTTGGTCGTTTGATTCAAGAAAACATAGTTTTTAAGTTTACTCAAAAAACTATAAAATTATTCACGTGAATAAAAGAACAGAAGTTCCTCTTGCAGATTCGAACCCAGTATCGAGCTTTTGTCTCGAGCAATTGACCACTAGGCCAATACAGATTTACGATTGAAATGTTTACATGAATAATTTACGCTAATCAAAATATTCAAATTTTATGTCATGTCCCGTCAATAATTTTTGAGAATAACATCGGCCGCTGATGGTGACAGCCAGGATTGACTTCAATTGTTCAATTGATGTATGAGATTCAGCAACTAAATTGTCACGACTTATAAAATGACAACTTAAAATACGTTGCTGACAATACCAAAAATGCAAGTAGGTATCATAAAAATTTACGAGATAGCGCTATATTACATCATCAGGAATTTTATTAGCATAAGAACAGGTAAGAAATGTGTTTTTTTGTGTACAATCGCGTTTTTCCAGGAAACATCAACACTGATGTGGATAATGCCATATAGCGCCATCTCACGAAGAGTAGGCTAACATACAAGTACCTATCTATATATACATTGAGGACCAGAAGTCCGTGCCCCCTTACCTCCGCAACTTCTTTATTTCAGATATTACAAAAAAATGTTCACATGAGTTGTAGGGTTTCATTCGATCTTTTTAATGGTTTGAATTTCCTCAATATAGATTGTCTCAAAAAAGCGCAGCGACTTGAAAGATTATTTTTTTGAATAGGACACCCTGTATTTTATTGCACGATCGATAGGGATGATCATAAGAAATCCAACATTACTGCTGTCATCTCCAAAGACTACGGTGATATCGCTTATTATATTATCCATAAGACTGAGTGGGAGAGAAAATATTTTTCTGGAGTCAATGAATTGAACATTGAACAGAAACAGATATATGGGAGTGATTTGTTGTCAATATATGAGCAGTTAATTACTTTACGGACATTATAGCAGTTCTCAGATTGATATCAAAATCCCTTTCAGTATCCTCCAGAAAAACTTGTTGAATCGTTAACCATCCCTGCTATTCCCCATATCTCGGAAGAGTTCCACAATTTATGACCCCCACGTTTGTTGCGTTAAAAGGGAAGCCATATATATTTTTCACGCAGTAAAAATGAACCACTTAGCTGATTTTCTACGTACTCCTCCACTCCAGTGGAGCAAACAGCATTAAACTGAATGTTGACAAATGGAGGTATTCCCGTATTCTAAAGTTATCACTCTTCCGAAGTTTTGATTAACGTATTTTGAATGACTTAGCGCTCCGACTTTCCGGGGAAATATTTCACGGTCTTTATCGCATATAGCTTCTAACTTATATTGAAAGGGTGCGTTGTAAATATGGATGAGAGAGCGGGAAATGCGAGGAGTGAACACGTTCGAGGAAATTTTGTTTCTGAGGAAAAAAAAAATGATGATATATTTTCGTTTGTTCTCTGAAATCATAAATGAAACAGAGAAAATAAGTTTTCGAGTTTGGCCTACACGTCCTCTGCAATAAATATTGGAATATTTGAGGTTAGATGTGAAGATGACTCTCCGCTAAAACGTTTTTCTTAACTGAAAAATTACCCACTGCTTAGTTGAATCTCATAAGGTCGCTACACCATCGGCAAAACGTTTAAAACAACTAAAGTTGTCACTTAAACGTTTTTAGAACGTTATTCCCATTCCCAGAATATTTACTACTTGTAGTCGGTCGAGTAAACGTTATGACAACATCGTAGCTTGACTGATGTCATGCTCAACGTTAAGACAACGTTGACCGGTGGTTTAGAGAGCGTCGTTTCATAAATGACTAATTTCTATACCAAGTTAATTTTGGTCTATTATGTGGTTGTCGTCGCTTAAATGCTACTTGGGTGGCTCTTCTGTTGAATGAGCAATCAGTAAGCTGCAGCAATAATTAATGAAGAGTCCAGACGCCGGAATATCCCGGAAAGCCTAGCTGGAAACTCGTCGGAGCCCCGCCTGGCATAAGCAGCAAATCGCCGGGAACGTGTCGAAAAACGTTTTCATCCCACCGCATCTTTTGAATAATAGAATGATAATTTATCGATTTATGTAAGAAATGAAGCGCCTTCATTGTCTCGAGGGAGCTTTTACGGCGTCCCGGGGGTAGCCTATTAACCTTTTACAGCGCTCCTAGTAACGATAATTCACGAAGCACTGTTCTCACATAATGAGGGTGTTTACATGCGTACCGACAGATTGCGCTGATAGCCTGGTCGCGGAATTTTCGCCGATTTTCAGCACGGGCTTTTCATTATTAGCGATGCCATTCAAAGCGGACTAATTACAGTTGGCAGACTTTTCGTGTTAACTTTCGGAACACTGGAAGTTAGAATGAATAATTCTTCTGAAAGGAATTGCGGTTTTAAAGCACGTGCAGAGAATCGCGGGAGTTGACCAATCATCACCCGGTCTTGTGTCCTCAACTCGATCAGGCTTTGAATAAAAAAATAATTGTTCTGCCTTCAATAAATAAGGAAAATTTTAAAAATAGTTCCCATCAAGGGGAGTTCTGAATAATGAGGAAGTCTGCTCCACATTATTCACTAATTTTTTGCAATATCAGCAGGGAATTTGATTGTGTGAATCAAACAATTCTCTTTAATAAACTCTACCAATACCAGGATACGATTGAAATTGGCGATATCAATGAATAAGAGGTTGAAAATCGTACCAAGACACAGAAACCAAAAGAAGCATTTGGAATTGATAACATTGCGGCCTATTTTTTTGACAGTGAGCCTGTGACTTGTTGAAGCAACTATTGACCTTAATTTTTGAAGTTATCATTCACGTACAGTCGGATAGAAGTACGGGACTGCAGATAATTTTAACAATTTTAACATTTTTAATAATTTCAACTATTTTAACAATTTCACCAATTTTGGTCTCATTATTCTCTGTAAGGGAAGTCTAGGGCTTCGCGAGAGAGACTGGTCTTGGTCTTGTCTTGGTCTTGATACAAGACAACCTCTAGATAAAATTTTCATCCGACGACCGAATCAAGATAGAGCAATTCTGCGAACGCCAATCGATTCAGCATGCCAAAATTAGTATATACTGTTATTTTCAAGTCGATCGGCAAAAAATTAATTTTCAGCCAAAAGAACATCAAAGGGTTATACTTACCTTAAAAATCGCCGAAAATCCAATGTCGTCAGATTCACTCGAAATTACCACTCATATACTCAAAATTTTATGTTGATTCCGAAAAGGTATGATTTGAATATGTTCGGATACACTGTGTCCCATAAAACGAAGATAAATGTGCAACAAAAATTGTATTGCACGAATCCGGCATCCTAGCACACAAAACCACCTTTAACATCTACAAGCAAACTGTTAGACCAGCAAACATTAACATGATCTTGCAGGCAATGTTTTTACCTTTCTTTCTATATACATATGTATTTAACGAATGTGTCTCGTTATGGTTGCAAAATTCGAAAAATGTAAAAGGTGCGCTAGGATCCGCCATCCTAGCACACAAAATCACCTATAACACCTACAAGCGAACTGTTTGGCCAGCAAACAATAACATCCTCTTGTAGAAAATTTTCTTAGCTTCCTTTCTATATACCTATGTATTTAACGAATGTGTCTCGTTATGGTCACAAAATGAGATAAATGTAAAAGGTGCGCTAGGATCCGCCATCCTAGCACACAAAACCACCTATAACACCTACAAGCGAACTGTTAGGCCAGGAAACAATAACATCCTCTTGTTGAAAATTTTCTTAGCTTTCTTTCTATATACTTATGTATTTAACGAATGTGTCTCGTTATGGTCGCAAAATGCGAAAAATGTAAAAGGGGCGCTAAGATCCTATCCCAGCACATAAAACCGCAAAAAAAATACTTCCGAAAGTTCTAGAATTTTTTCAATATTCTTCCCGTATTCTACACCATTATTTTAATAGTCATTTGGTGACTTGGGGGGGGGGCCCAAAGCCCCCCCTTTGCTTCATTGGGCTTGTCACGGCTTGGCACTAACGAGTATCAAATTGACTGTTTTCTTTCATAATTTTCTCCTGATGAATCCTGTTTTGCAACAAAGGTATGTCGAACAATATTCACCTGAACGTTCTACACTATCTCAGTTCTTGGCCAGAAAGAGTTTCTTCATTGTCATTCTCAAATTTTGTAAGTATCTATTGTGGCTATTGTGGGTCAGTTGGTAAGGGCGCACGCTAGGAAGCTGAAGATGGTTATGAGGGAGAGTTCGAATCCCATTGCTGGAGTTTTTTTTCAATAATTTTTCCCTTATATACTTTACACTGCTTTGTAGTTTATGGATATCTATAAGTGCCACAAACTGAGCTTTCATCGTAAATTTATAAATTTTCGTATAGTCGTAGAGAAAGTATAGTGTTCTAATCGCATATAATGAGCATATTTCATCTTCAAGCATAATAGCTATCATTATACGCTCGTTGAATAATTTACTACTCTTTCGAAACATGAATCATCCTTCTTTGGCAAAAACTCAATACATTATGCTATCATTGAAATATAACCTCGGAATCTCATTTCGATATAATTTATGGCATCCTTGAACTCCTCTCATGAATAGAACATCCTCAGAGAATTTCCGATGAGGAAAGAAAAACGATTCACGATTATGTCGGCCATTCACGCCGTATGTGTTGCATTTTCCATGATACTTGATCCAGGATCGAACTAGCCCATATACAAGAAGTATTTGGTGACATTTCCTAGAGTTTCATCTACAATGATATTGAGTTCACTTTCCAGGTGTCGGAATTTAATATTCTAAAATGCAGGTTCCTATCACTTTATTCCTAGAATTGATATTTCTCGGCAGGGGTGAATTTTAATTATCTCATTATTGTTTATTATTAGTTTTAACGTTTAAAAAATAATGAATAGGTAGATTTGTTGAAAATTCAATTTGCTACTTTTCTGCGCATTGTTTTTCCATACTATCCATATTTTTTTTGTTCACTGAAGGAAACCATGAACCAAGCTAAGGTTTGAGAGGTTTCATTCAACCAAAATTATTATGAAAGAGATTTCTATTTATTGATGGTAGTTATAGACCTCGTCTCACCTCGTGTATGGAAGCCATGATAAAAGTACTCTGCTAGTATACGAGCTCTGGATACCTGGGGACCTCCTATTGCAAAACTCTTTCTAGTTCTCTGCAGGATTCCATCTTTATTTCCCCTTGATACACGTAAGATCTACCATAAAAAACATTAAATACAACAGAACAGGGAAGGAGAAAGGGAGGAGCCACGCTCCCTACACATTCTCTTTGGCCTCCTCAACAAGGCGGGATGCATCACAAAAAATAAAAAAACATAAACACCAGTCAGCGGAATGGGTCCAATTGAAAATTTCACTGCTGAATAGCTGGGAGGGAGTTATAACTGATAGTATGTGCGGGAGACGACATCCAGAAGATCATACCATCACTCTTTTCCTTCCTAGAAGACAAAATATGACAGGAGAAAAACTGAAAGAATCTGAAAACAAAACGAAGAACTGAGGATACCTCACTAGGAGGTCGTCAGCTTGAAAGAAAGGGTACGAGCCAAATCCTGAGGACAGAGATAGATGAGATATCCTGCCAAAGAATCAGCGACAACGGGTACACCATCCTCTATGAGTTTGGAAAAATCCCCGAGGAAAAACGACCA
Source organism: Chrysolina haemoptera (assembly GCA_958298965.1). Classification (NCBI taxonomy): domain Eukaryota; kingdom Metazoa; phylum Arthropoda; class Insecta; order Coleoptera; family Chrysomelidae; genus Chrysolina; species Chrysolina haemoptera. Next base: position 760,699 of record OY282603.1, on the reverse strand, counting down.
TGAAAAAGTGGAAGAAGTGACTCCCAGCATCTCCGAAGAGAATGTAGAGAGCACTGGAAGTCTTCACATCTCCAACCTCTACAGCGGAGAATCAGCATCATCCGAAGAGAAACACAGGTTAAAGAAGTGGGGGCAGAGAACCAATAACATATCGATCATTGACATCACCGAGGGAGCCTCGGCGGTAATCTCTAGAACGTTCACCAAGAACCAGATAGGGGTCGTGCTGATTCAAGAACTTTGGGTATACAAAAACCTCACCTGTTAGTACTTCAAAGGAATATATCACATCATTGAAAATACACCAAGACTATTCTAGTTCCCATAGAGGAGAAACTTTAACCTCAAAGCCATTGAACTAGGCGGAAGGGAAAGAACTGACCATCACTTACGGGGCAGTGGTCTGGGGCAGCAGAACGAAGCTTGCTAGTACAAGGGCGAATTCAACCAAAATCCTAGCCTGTGTATGGTTAACAGGTGCAATAAGAACGTGCCCAACGGCCGTTATGGAGGGAATTCTGAGCCTTACACCCCTTAATGTAGCAGTGAAAAGTATAGCGATAAGAACAACATATAGAATGGCCAGAAAAGGAACCAACAAACGCAACGCAGAGAATGACTCGTCGAACTCAGTCTCCACATCCAATTTTGGTCACTTTGGAGATATGTCTAACATCTCATTTCCACAAATCTCTCTTTCAACGAACAATTTAGAAAAAGAGAAATCTGTATGTTGTTTTATAATACATAAATATTAGAGAAATAACTTCATACTTTTCAGTTCATTATGAAGGCAAGGTACATTTTTTTTATTCTATCATTTTACTATTGGATCCAGCCCGCCACTGTCTCAGTGTAAATGTGAAATGAGTTTCTGTGAACGTCCCAGGCTGTGTTAGGCGCTCAACTTCTGGTTAATGCTGTGAAACTAGGAACCCACATAATGTGTACATACACACACATCGATCCACCGCTCCACAAAGCTCCGCCGAAGCCTAATCAAGAATTGATGAAATCGGCGCCTATGGCGAGAACTAATAGCTCTTTGGAATTATTTTTCAGAAAAGTATTTTTCTCGGTCCGTGGTTTGTACGGTGAATATAGTTGGGCGAGAGCGAGAATAAGTTTATCGATTGTTTCTGAGAGGGGAGTTAGATGTCCCTTGCCTCGTGTTTCGCATGTCTAAGAAGTTTGCCCGTAGTTTGGCGGAGAATGAACTTTGGGGTATTATGCTTTCATGTTCATTACCTCGGTACTTTTGATCGTGGTTTCACTTGTATGGGTTGTGGTTATCGTGTTTTACATTGACGAGTCATCTATATCACAGTTCATTCATAAGTGGTGACAATTAAATAAATTCCGGCATAATTGGAAGGGGAAAGAGCTGCTCCAATTGTTTTATAGTCGTACCCTAATTCCAACTGCCAACATTGATTTTTTAAATGGAAGGCAAACTAGTTGCAGAAAATTTATACATACCCGGTGACCACGAGGTGAGGTACGCCCCCCAATTTCTTAATAATTTTGAAAATACGGATTTCAAATTCGGTACACGTCGCTATGGCACTTGAATCCGCATATTTCGACGCAACTACTGAAAATTAACTTCTTCCGGTTTAACCGGAAGTGCACGCAATTTGTAATAAGACCGATCTTCAAAAATTTTGAAAAATAGCGAAGATACAGATGATTGTTCAATCGTATGAAGTTGGCCATGTAATTCCAAATTGAAGGCCGCTTCAGATACATGGGTGCTCACCCAGGGTTTTTGACGCCATCAAATGAATTCCTCCAGTATTGATAAAATTAATACTTCTGAACCACAGAAAATATGACTTTGTAGAAACGCAAGTAAAAGAAACGTATGCGAACTGTCTTGCAATTTATAGGCACGAGGATAAATAATATTTGTATATGAGTTGCCAAAATATCAATTTTCCAAACAGTGTACAGGGGATAACAAAAAATTGGAATTTTGATAAGGTTCATTATCAAAAGTTCATTCGGAGAGGTTGTTTAGAATTGAAATTCAATTTTGGAATCACAGCCATGGCAGTTTACTCTTGATCAAAATTCTATTTTTTTTTTCTGATAAATCGATAATAAAAAAGTTTTTCATATGGTGCAAATTTTTGGAAACAGATGGGTGAAGGTCGACCTCTCTTCGTCTCTTAGACTGAATGTGCCTCATTGATTTGTTATTCTACACGGTGGCCGAAAAAATAGTGTATGCAACACGACCGAAAACAGTTTTTATGGACTCGCAGATTTCCAGGACTCGCCTATGGCTCGACCTAGAATCTTGTCCACTTACTTTCAAGTACTTTGGAAATGTTTTTATAATAGAAACAAAGACTTTCCGACAGGAAAAAAACAGGGTGTCAAAAGTTTATTAAAAGAGCATTTTTTCGCCGATTTTGATTAAAGTTGGTGTGTTTGTTAGTAGCAACAAGTGGCGTCGCCCTTGTCACCCCGTTACTCCGAAACGAAGCAAGTTAAGACACACGTTTATATGAACTTTTTTCATAAAATGTGTCAAGGAACCACCTCCTGAAATCAATGATATCATTTAAGATACAGCCAGTATATTACAATTATCTCTTCCGCCCGAAGTTTTCACCCAAAGTTGACATTTTCCCCAGAAAACAAGTCCTTCTATTCAGTAAAGTTGTCAACCCCCTATATAAATCGATCGCAATTAGTTTCATCAAGACAAACTAGAAACTCCGAAATACTGCCGTGGATATTTTCCAATTGATTCGATGCGATCCGTCTATGAAAAGAAGTTTCCGAAGTTGGCAGACAAACTTTCTCCATTCTCAAAATTAAAATCGACATGAACGAAAGTTGTTTGCTTCTTGTTGGAAACTGTCGAAGCAAACTTCAATTCCCGGTTATATAATTAGGCCTCTAATAATGAACAGTGGAGTGATCGTGAATGAAATTTGTCGCATACTAATTTTCAGGAGTTCTGACAATAGTTTGTGGAATAGAAGAGAATGAAATAATTTAAATTTTTGAAGAAAAGCATTCATTCATATGCGATTAATAGTAAAGAATAATTTCCTCCAATGTATGATATTGTTTTTCTGCTCGTTTCAAACTCGCGATGTAAAGGATCCGAAACGGACATAGACCGCCAAAAACTCCGCAAGCCGCGTCTTTCTTTCAAGATATCGATTCCGCTATCTATTGTTTCATGTGCGCCACCTATCATAAATTATCCCCTTATCAAGATTTCATACATGAATGCATGACGTGGCTGTCGCCTGTAGCACTATATCTTATTAACACATTATTATTCAGCTTTATCACTGGAAATCTTTGCAGTGGAAAAAGGTGTTTTAATTTGTCACCCAATTAACTGTAATTGAAACCTCGGATACGGTAGCTTCATCGAAGGAACAACACGGTCTTCACCTAGGTAGGGCTTTTATCACAGATTTTAGTACATGCATACAAAATATATTCTCCAAACGGATATTTCTTGGTTATTTAAAACACTCACTAGAACTAGTAGATATTTTTTAAGAAATAAAAACATCTAGGCTATTTCAAGTGTACCACAGGGACCCCATCCGAGACCACTACTGTTGGTATTCTCGAAAATTCTAGGAGAGCGGCTCTACTACACCGCACTTTGGCTTCTCTGAAATCACTATTCATCCTTATCGAGTAAGTTCACTCGCTAACTAGCCCATTTTTTTCTGTAGTTGGTGACATCGAATATCTTCTTGGGCTCGGGTTTTTCTAGGAGTAACAGTAGTGAGTAGTCGCATAGCAAATGGAGGGTAAAGGGGGCAAACTACTCCTTTTTCAATGAAATTGCGGTAGCTTCACCATTTGGTGACAAATATTTACTTTCTCCGCAGGATAAAGCGGTCAGGAGAATAAACAGAAGAGTCACAAGATTTGGCTGAATTGAAAACTCCCGCACATCATATTACAAACTCAATAATAATATTTTTGTTTGACCCAATAGTCACATTAAGATTTCACGGGTTGAAACAAAACACATTCCGAACTTTAGAGAAATATCCGAAATTGAGTAAAACTGTTGTAGGTAGGTTGTTCAAACAAGATACCCGGTATACTTTCCGTGCTTGTATAGGGATTACTATAACGACTTCATCGATATCGTGTTTGCAGGAATTATGTCAGATAATATGAGTAAAAAATTGTTTGCTCAGGTGTCCTCAGAAACGAGAATGCAGACTAAGGAGGGATCAGGAAAACTACCAATCGGATCAGAACTCATCTTAGGAATCCCCGTAGTGTTCAAAGACCTTCATGAGAGCCGAGGGAAAGTGGGTATGAATTGTTGTTCTTCTTGACTTCTTTCAACAACTCCTGAACAGCGAGTTCCAGAGCTTTGCCGTTAGTGACCACTAATGTTTGAACGATTGACGATATTTCAGAAGGGCATCGTCTATGAAAATATTTATAAAACAGAGACAGCTCGCCAACTTTTCTGCGGTGTTCCAGAGAAGTGAGCGAGCTTATGAGCGGAGTATCACAGACGATTTGAATGGATATTTTTGGGACATAATCTAAGAGTCACAATATGTGCTGGGGTGCTAGCTGCACTCCATATATGGAAAGAGTTCTCCTGGACTGATCGGATGTGTGTGAATCATAACCTGTTGGCAAACAGTGGAATACTCCTTGCCACGAAACAGGAAATCAAGTTTTTGAGAGGCAGTTTTGGTGATGGACCCCCAGATGATTTTCCCATGAAAGGGTACTGCTGATGGTAATACCGAGCATTGGAATGGAAGATTCCATTATTCTATAGTCACGCTGGCAACTGTGAGACCGGCCATTCTGGAGAAAAGGTATGCTTGGGTTCTATTCGCATTGAATTCAAATGATTTGTTAGAAGTTTCTGGAATTTTGGTGTCTGTATTTATTTCGGTCACAATTCCTTTCCATTTCTGCTTTCACTTGTTGATATCAGAGCTTTGGAAGTGTAAGCAGCAGTAAGGATACTCTCATCCGCAAATCATTGATGTGACGGATAAAAAGTGCTGGTGCTAGAATGGATCCTTGCGGAACACTAGCCCGTGGAGATGTGGCTCTGACAGAAAGCTAGATAGAAAGGAAAAAATACAATTGATGCAGTGGCTAGAATTAAACCATATTCCCTTTTTGGGTACTGGTTGTTCTCTTTCAATTTTCCAGTCGAACGAAAGTCTAAATTAGTTCGAATCGATTATCACTCTGTTGAGGTTTCAGTCAGTTTTCATAACTAATGGTGGGGTGGATTATTGAGAGAGACATATTGATGGTATCCTAAACAGATAATGACAAATCGTTAAAATCGTTGTGGAAAGTACATTTGTATAAATGCATGTTATACTGTCGACAGCACATGCATTAGGTGAATGATTCGACATATATTTCATTATTCATTAAATATCCATTGTTCACAGCCCCGTCGTACTCCTTTCACACGGAAATTTGTCAATACATCTTCTCTCTATCTTTGGTTGAAGAGACGTATTTTTCAGGCACAATAAGGAATTGATATAGATAGAGTCGTACTACGTTGTTAGAATTCCTCATGAGAATAAAATTAGATTTTATATTGTTTTTATGTGTAATAAGTTGAATCTCTCATTCGCAATAAGCAAATCACTGTCTCTGAGAGATACGTCCATAATGAAGAAAATTACTTTGTGTGTTCCTAAAGTAACTGTACAAAGTTCTACAGAAGATTCTGATCATGAAATCTTCACAAATGAATCTTCAGGGAATCGTGTTGAAGGAACATTATGGAAATTGACCAGGAATTATTTGAGGCAGTCCTTTTCAAAAATCAACTTACCCTATCGTTGAGTTGATAAATAGTTGGGGTGAATTTAATTGTTAATATAATTATCTGTACCAGCCGAAGTACAAGCCCTTTGCAAGCAAAATATCGACAAAATAACATTGAGATAGCTGGGAAGTGATAAACGAATAAAAATCAATGAATGGATGTATCCAAATGTCGATTATGATATCAAAATATGCATTCTTTTCACTGACACCTGAATGTTTAACCATTGTCCTAAATAAACGAGATCCTCTTCTTCAATCTTCTCCGAACATACCTTCCTGAAAAACCTTCCGAACTTTGTCAGAAGAATTCAGTTTTGAAATTTTAAACTTCCATACTATAGACTACAAGCCAATAAATTATACAAATTCAAAGTCTGAGTCTACGATCACTCAATTTATAAAAAATTAATAAAAAACCCGCCTAGGCGGCAGTGATTTAAAATTTTGATATATGCATTTTCATATTCATTTTCTAACAAAGTTTTTCCACATGGTGGAAACTTGTACTGTAGTGGTGGAGATTCAACTAGCTTTTTCATTTTTCCCCTTTTGTTCGACTAGGACGTATTTGAAAGCCATTTCTTTTATTATTTCATATAAATTGGGCTTTTCTCCAATTATAGTACTCAAAAGGTTCTTGTTTATAGAATAATAAAAATTATTTCCCTCAATAATTTCTTAGCATCCACCAATATTTTCCAAAATTCAAGTATTTTCCTAAATTATCCATTTATAAAACACGAAGTCATTAAATAAACATCTGTATATGTTCTGTCCAAAATTATTTTACAAACACCCCCATTTATTTTGTTCGGCTTCAATTTTCGATAGAACATCAGATCAATACCACCAACCATAATTTATTTATTCAGTTATGTAATTATACATTTCATTAATATAAAAGACATAATAAACGTAATGCCGGTTGGAATTGCACTGATAGGGCTGTTTGGGGGTTATTGAAACTGCTATGGCTGAAATACATGGTGAATAACATAAATGATTTGATGATGTTCATTAGTTTTCGAATCTGATTATCTTAATTAAATATCCAAAAAAACATCACAACTGTTATTGTGTGAACTAATCAAACGATTATTTGTAATTTGAACATTCAATGATATTTTTTTGTATACATTTATATATTTGCATATCATGGTTTACATAATAAGATCGGAAGTCTTCTTCATTGTTTATTCTTCTTTCTCTATAAACAATGCTTCTAGGAAATTAGTTTCTTCAACATTCCCCATAATAATATATCCACTATCAACTTCTTCAATGAAAATTCAAATATTTTATATACTTCCTAGATTTTTTTGGGTTTTTTCATGTACCAGTTCCATGAAAATTAAATGGCTTTTTTTTGTACAAAATCTAAAAGTTTCGGTATGGATCTCTGCCTGTTATAATAATAAATACGGTGTTCACGTACATATGCTGTTTTCGAGTTCAAATATCAAATTTAATGAACTATTTGAGTTTTCTTGATAACTAAAAATGTAAATCTGAAATTGAGACAACCATATATGAATTATTATATCAGCCTAGTAGATCAAATAGAATGGATTTTTTTTTATTTTTGTTATCGACGGTCCTCTGAATTGAAAAACGAACTTCGAAAAAAAAAATCTTGTTACAAAAACTGACAAATAAAATATGGTTGTTTTCAGAAGGTCATAGAAAAATATATATACCAAGTGCCTCATTCAAAAATCGAAAGATATTGTCACTTCCGGTGAAAACAGAAATTTTATGAAGCTGAGTCACCCGTCAAAAATGAAGTTTTGTATCTCATAAAGATCTTTTGAATTTAATTTCAAAATCTTCAAAATCGAAAAAGTTATAGGGGCGAGCCACTTTCCACGAACACCCGGTGTAACCTCATTATAAACACAGGCGTAACCTACATGGTATTTTTTTTTGTTGAGTTGGTCTCCTGCAAATATTTTTCCCTCACATTTGTGAAATATCAGTTGATTAGTGTCCAAAAAAAATGTAGACAAAAAAGAAGACATTTTGTGCGATTCAATACTAAAAAAAATCGTGCTAGAAAATGGTTGATTTTCAAGATTCAGAAAGGCATAACTCGAAATGTACTTGAGAGCGCCAGGATTTTTTTCAGATTAACGTTCAGGAGATCAAACTAGGTAAGAATCATCATTTTTTTTTTCAAATTTCAAAGTGGAGCTCGATAAACTAACCTTTACCAACTATTGTTCCTTGCGCCGTTCCTCAATTCGCAAATTTCACGTCGATCGCTTCAGTCCGAAATAATGAGGAACAAAAACCAATAAACACAAGAGTCAAAGAAAAAACGATGTCTCTGTAACTCATTAGGTACACGATGACCTAAAAGGGTGGTTTTCTCTGCATTTTGAGACATTCCCCAGAGACCAATTTTTCCTTCAGCCACCAATTCTCCTCGTAACTTCTGAATATTTTCCCAACCCACTCAATTAGAAACGAATCCGAATCTTCTCATCCAGAAATAGTTCCTTTCCACTAGCAAAAACTTCGGTCTCTCGGGAATAACCAAGAGCACTAATTAATAATGCCGGTAATTAGACAAACCGTTCGAAAATCTCCGCGAATTCGCCAAACTACCCCATTTTTAAACCGGCAATCTGCCTCCTTATTTAATTGTGAGTGAACGCAATTATTCATGGCGATGTTTATTCTCCTCCTGAATCGCGCCCTAAAATTAAAACTTTTCACCACGCCACACAACGCGTGGCAGCTACCCTATTGTTCGTGTGACGTAACTAGGGTGTAAATGTAAACATCGCTCTGTCAGTACACGAAATTATTTCCAGCTTTCCGACGAAAAATTTAACGCATTAACAGTTTCGCTCATTTCGGTGTTGATTTATTTTTCAGAAGTTCCTTCTAGCGAGAGGGCTTTACATAAACCGTTTCGTTTGATAGTAGCAGATTATATCATATTTATTAAAGTGCGCATCCAGGCGGCTTTGAATCCCCCAGATTACTATTAGCTCTGGAAGTTTTCAGATTTGATGACTAAGCATCGGTTAATAGAGGTTATAAATGGAAAACTTAATTACATTATGAATATTTTTAATGGAAACAGTAATAAAATAAATTTATTCGTTTAGTTGAAGTATGCATACATTGGATGAAATTTTGTTTGTAGCTCAGATTTTGCTTATTAAGTTCATCTATATCAGAAATCTTTAACTCGATCAAATTGCTTTGAGGTCCCCTACGGGACTCGTGGTGTTACCAAGCAATTTGATCTCGTTGATTTCTGACAGAATTATCGATAGTATTACGACCACTCGTGGTATTACCCCCGATAGGTACCTACTTGCATTATTGCTATTGCCAGCAACATATTTTGAGTTGTCATTTTATGAGTCGTGACAATTTAGGTGCTGAATCTGATACACTAATCGAACAATTGAAGTCGATTCTGTCAGTCAACATCAGCGACCGAGTTAGTTTCATAGAAATCATTGAAGGGGTATGATATAAGATTTGATCAGCCTAAATTGTTCATGTGAACTTTTTTATAGTAAATCTGTATTTACGAGAATAATTTTACAGTACTTGGAGTAGACTTAAAGGCTTTAGGGCCATGCACGAGTCAAGCGACCAAATTCATTGAAAGTACCTACTTATTTCATCTGGAAATCCTACACATACAAGAATAATAGCATAGAAAGAAGTATTATTATCTTGAGATTGTTTAAAATGAACTGGGTGCTTTCATGTTTTTTTAATCAAATTACTGCTGTTCATATGTAGGTAAGATTGCAATATATTCAAATGTAATGAGTATGTGATTCGTATCTACATGATCTACCAAAAATCACGATGTTACATACAAAGCTCGGTCGCCCAGGTACTATCCCTTAAGAGATTTTTTTCCTCGGGCAGCCCCTTGGGCTTTTTGTGTTTTCCGTGTTAGTTTTACAACACCCACTCTATAGCTCTAGTCCCCTATACCAGTCTATACAGGTTCTTCACCAGTTGACTGATGTATTCTTCGGGAGTTACTCTAGGTTTCCCGAATATTGCCCGTCTCTTGCGGTCTAATGCCTCGCATTCTAACAGTACATGTCTGGCTGTTTCTGTCCCTTTACCGCATTGTCTGCAGGAAAGTTCTCCGTTGTACTACCCCAGTTTGTGTTATTGTTCTAACTTGATTCCTGCTCTACTTGAGTAGTTCTTCAGTTCTGTGCTTTGTCGGTCCTTTAATGAATGTTTTCCTGTGGCGTATGAGAGGGGCTTTGTTCCACCTCTCCTTTTGTTTTCGCTTGACCCAGTCCCGAATGCATCCTCGCATGTCGGATTTGTCAATCCTGGGCCAATGTATGGAGTTGATGAGCCCACTCTGGCTAGCTCTTCAGCTTTTTCATTGCCCTCGATTCCACAGTGTTCTGGAACCCACATCAAAGTTAATTTGTTGTGTTCTGTGAGAACACTGAGTTCTTCTCGGCATTCCCATACCAGTCTTTATGTCACTTTCGGATTTATGAGAGCCTTCAGTGACGACTGGCTGTCTGTGCATTGTGCATTTCTCTCACGCATTGCAAGATGGTGTACATCTCTGTTTGGAATACAGAGGTGTTTGTTCCTAGTGAGACGCTTATTTGGGAGTTTCTCCCCCTTACTGTATATTCCAGCACCAGTTCCTTCCCTGGTTTTAGATCCGTCCGTGTACCAGATCCTCTCTCCAGGTTTGTCCCTGATGTCATCTGTCCATTTCCTTCGATCTTGATATCAAGTCAAGTAGTTCACACCGTAATTCGAGTCAAGTCAAATATCAAATTTCCAAAAGCTCGAGTTTTGAAGTCAGGTCAAGTATTTAAGAAAAAAATCAAACTACTTGGCTTGCAGAACAACCATCCCCATCGCCTGCAACCCATCGACAAGAAATCATTAGCGAACCAATCACGGCAGCTATTTACGTAGGTAACGAAACGACTGAAACGAGCTATATTTACGTTGTTACCACAATCATTCCGCCATGGGTTCGCGTGCGACCTGCCACTTCCATCGATTTTTGCGTTACGTGTCAATTCGAAAAGGGTACCGCCGCACGATAATACCTAAATTACTTTAACTACGCTGGCGTATTCGTATTTTTCCAGAGACTCTGATGGTGATATGAATTTCGTAACTTCTAGCCTACCTGAATAACTGTTATTGTGCGATCTCTATCTGGGATTTATACAGCTCTTGGTCGTGGCGAAAGGTCTTAAAAATATTCGAGGGAATCATTAGTGCGATTGTTTCCATTCCTAAAACGATCAAGAAAACGAGATATTGAATGACATAGAAAGTTTGGCTGTTATTGGATTTTTTTTTTGGAGGGTATCATTATGTAACTCAACTGACGAGGACATGAACACTTTTTTTCCGGTAAACAACGCGAAAATTATTAATTTTTTATGAAACTAGTAGTACGGGATCCAACTGCAAGATTACTACGTTCATTGCGTATTAAATGAAGATCTAATTTCAATATATACAGGGTGTTGATTAAGTACATTGACAAACTTCGGGAGGTGATTCTTTGAAAGTTTTCAGGACGAAAAGTTCATATAAACATATGTCCCATACAGCTTGGAGATACACGGAGATAAAAATCCATTTTTTCCAAAAATTTTTGGAGTAAGCTTCGACATTTCTGACAATAATCAGTTCAAATTAGGCAAGTACAATCCATTCAATAGTACGCGCGATACAAAATAATTAATTTCTCTAATACTTCGCAGGGTCCTCCTTCTTTCAGGCCTTGTTCAACCCTTAAGAATTTTTTTCCTACGTCACTGACATATTATGAGACAGGAATTAGCAATTTTATTTCATTTAACATCTTTTTGTTCTCTTGAAGTTTTTCATTTACTTGTGCGGTTCGGTACATTTTTCATTGTCCCATAACATTAGAAAATTTGACAGATTGAATGGTTGAACAAGGCTTGACTCTGAAAAAGGGAGAACCCTGTGAATTATTTGAAATGAATTATTTTGTATCGTGCGTACTATTGAATGTATTGTACTCGCTCAATTTGAATTGATTATTGTCGAAAATATCGGAGTTAACTCCAAAAACTCTTGAAAAAAATGTATTCTTATCATCCTGTATCTCAAAATCCAAGCCGTTTGGGACATATATGAACTCTTCGTTCTGGAAACTTTCAAAGAATCACCTCCCGAATTTTGTCAACGTACTTAATCAACACCCTGTATATATTTACTAATGTAACGATCTTATTAAAAGGGCAATTTCAGAGTCTGTCGAAATAAGCAGAGATGATGGAAAGCGTTCAGAAGGAATGAGCCTTATTCCTTGGAAGTGTGGAAAGCCTTTAGTTTGGGATTTCACTTGTGTAGATACAGTTGCAATTTCCCACCTCTTTTCAACCTTCAATACGGAAGGCGCAGCAGCTATTTCAGCAGAGAGAAATAAATTTCGTAAAAATTCCGGTTTGTCAACTTTTATTGTTTCTATCCAGTGGCAATAGAAACGTATGGAGTATTTGGACTACATGCGCTAGAACTCTTGAAAAAAATTGGAAAGAGAATGATAAAATCTACTGGAGAACCGAGATCGTTTTCGGCACACTTCCCAATTCCATCAGAAAATTGTATGAAATTTTCTTATATCCACGAAAACAATAATTTCAGGAGAAACATCAGACTACTCCAAATAATGTTAACTTCTCAACCTCCATCCTTTTTGGAGCCAGAGGATTATCAAACTTAGACTACTCAAGAGGAGATGATGGCGGTCAATGCAGCGAAAATAACTTCAGCACCAACAGGCCTATAATACACAGTACTGCCAAAACACTCGGTCTTGATGGGCTGGAAAATATTGGTAACAATTGCTTCATGAATAGTGTTATCCAAAATTCGTCGAATACCAGATGGTTGTTAGAGTATTTGAAGAAGGATGCCTACACAGGGGATATTAACTACAGTATCTCTAACAAGAATGGAGCTTCAAGGAACTGTGGTCATGAGATGCGTCAGATCGAGTGGTTGATAAACTTCTCACAACATAGAGTTTCCTACATTTCCTCCACAACTCCCACCACGAGAATGATTCCGATCCCTGTTCAACGCTCGTGTTAATTATTTCTGAATTAAACGGAAATCCGAGTTATGATCTGTCTGGATCGCCTAGCGGGCCGCTTCGATTGAATCCGTCGCGGCGCGGCGTAATGATCCGCGTCACGACGGCGGCGACGCGTCACCCCTCGACGGTAACAGATTGCGTGCAGCGGGCGCAATGTGTTTCTTGCGTGTCTCTTTCTTTGATTCGATTTCGGGGAAAGGCAGCCGAAGAAGTCCATCTACTGGTTTCGATTATGGAAGTGTGACGGAGTGGCGGCGGTTCAGCTGTCGCATGGACTGAAAAAAATCTATAGGCCGATGGGTTATATTATATTTGTTGCTGAGCATGGTAGGCACGATCATAGTCGTGGTATTTCAGGCAACTGGCAGTTCATTTCCACCACAGTGATGGATTAGGGCGCATTATACAGTGTGACAATTTAAAAAACTGACAATGGGCTATACAGGGTATTCCACATTCAATGGCCTATTAGACGTTTCTGGAGAACGGAACGACAGATCATTGAAAAAAATTGTGGGCATGAATGATCAAACGTGATCTACCATTCTGAAATATTTTGATCAATACAGTGTTGCCACTTGTATCAGAAAGTGGTAGCCTCTTTGTTATTTCAAATTAAATACCCTGTATATTATATAATTTTTGGAATCCTTGCAGAATTCCTTTCAACAACTTTCCCAGATGATTCCCTATCCTTATCTGTGGCGGTTTTCGAGAAAAAAATTATATTTTCAAATTTGTATGTAAAACCTGACCATTCAAAAATTTAATTTTTTTCACAATGCAAATTTAAAAAACATTGCAATTTGGATCAAAGCTGTATAAGACCATCAAGTATACTGTGTATGAACTAGATCTCAGTTTCAGTCTACAGGGAGGCTCAGAATTAAGTTCCTTTCGGGGATTCTTGAAAATGACTGAAACTCACTTTTTTCAAATGGAACACCCTATGTATTATCTCATTTTCGAATTCTACTAACCAATATGAATAAGTTTTATCAAATATGTCCTACACCTAGCTCTAACCGTTTATGAGATATAAATAATTTAATAATTTTTGTATATAAACGAACAAACAATAACATCCTCTTGTAGGAAATTTTCTGAGCTTTCTTTCTATATACCTATGTATTTAACAAAAGTGTCTCGTTATGGTCGCAAAATGTGGAAAATATAAAAGGTGTGCTAAGATCTAGTATCCTAGCACATAAAAACACCAACAAAAAATATTTCCAAATAGTCTAGAATTTTTTCAATATTTTTCCCATATTTTACGCCATCAATTTATCATGACACAATTTTCAAAAAATGAAAAATAATTAATTTGAAAATCGGTCCAACTCAAAGTGCACACGTTCGTAAAAACGCCTACCAAATCTATGCTTGACTAGCAATCGATTTCAAATTCAGTCAGCGTGAAGAAAAAATATTGAATTCAACCAATATAACACAGAAAAAAATTAAAAAAAATTCCGCGGGAAAACGGCACCTGCAACCTCTAGATAACATTTTCAACTTACTTGAAGGAAGAAACTTTGTATTTCGTGCAAAATATTTTTATTTTAAAAATTGTAGCAAAGCGCTTTCGACTGTTAAGTCATCATCAGTGCGTACCTGCAAGTAAGTAATGCTTGAAAATGAAATTGATAAAATTGAAAATTTTTGAAATTTGAAAGTTATGAAAAGTGAGGTTACTTACTCGTCAGGTGTACAAGAAGCCATATAAAAACATCATGTTCATATGGCTTCTTGTACACCTGACGAGTAAGTAACCTCACTTTTCATAACTTTCAAATTTCAAAAATTTTCAATTTTATCAATTTCATTTTCAAGCATTACTTACTTGCAGGTACGCACTGATGATGACTTAACAGTCGAAAGCGCTTTGCTACAATTTTTAAAATAAAAATATTTTGCACGAAATACAAAGTTTCTTCCTTCAAGTATATTGAAGCGTGCACACAGCTTGACAATAACATTTTCAACTGCCGACCGAGTCGAGATAGAGCAAATCTGCGAACGCCAATCGATTCAGCATGCCAAAATCAGTATATGATGTGATTTTGGAGTCGATCGGCACAAAATGAATTTTCAGCCAAAAAAACATCAAAGGGTTATACCTTAAAAATGGCCAAAACTACAAAGTCATCAGATTCACTCGAAACTACCACCGATATACTCAAAATTTTATGCTGATTCCGAAAATGTATGATTTGAATATGTTCGCATACACGGTGTACCATAAAACAAAGATAAATGTGCAACAAAAATTGTATCATAAGAATCCGTTATCCTAGCACACAAAACCACCTATAACACCTACAAGCGAGCTGTTGGGCCAGCAAACAATAACATTCTCTTGTAGGAAATTTTCTTAGCTTTCTTTCTATATACCTATGTATTTAACGAATTGAAATGTATGAATCTAAACGTTCTCGTCGTCGCAGAAGTTCTCGATGCTTTCATTGAACTATATACGCATGACAATTCGAACGGATGGAGAAATTGAAGCTGGAATTTACAGAATCCTAACGTAACTATTTTCTTGTTCAAAGCCCTAGAATTCTCATTAACAAACTCACATAATGCTGTATCGGTACTCTCATTCTTCAAAAAAACATGCTGGCAATCTGAAGTCCAGTATACTAACACTATCATAGATGAAATAATCTCAAATCAATCAAACGTTTGTTCTTGGTATTGATTTCTATACGAAATTGCAGAATAATAAAAAATATTTTCTTTCAAAACACAAAAAGTTAAATTTATCAGAACATCTTTATGATAGATAAATATTTGTTGATTATATAGGTACCTTCGTACGATTCAAAAAAAAAATTAATAACTATAGTAATTAACTCTGGGAATAACTAAAACCATGTTTCAAAGTACCTACTTATCAAAATCTCATGAAATTAAGGTGAGCGAAGTTGTGAAATTATCGGAAAGTTGCCGTCATTTTCAGAATCGAATGGCAAATGAGCGTGGGGAGTGTACCAAGTTGTGCCAACATATTGTACCCATACTCAATACATCCATTAAGGAAGCATAATATGCAACATGGCGAACGAAATCACAACTTTCCTACCTGCGGAAATCCGAATATTACATTATAATTACAAAATCCATAACTTCTGGAGTTTCAGTTTTACTTCGTCTTGGCATGAAATATCAAGAAGTCTACGTTGGCTGCTAAACTAGTAGCAGGGACGGGCTCCAGGTCTTCAAATTACAGGAAAAACATAGAACAGTCACATAGATTGAGAAAGAAGTTTTCTATATGGAGTTCATGGAAATTAAAAAAAAATGTGTTTCTTTCCAATGCTCAAACTCCGTTTCATAAAAGCAAATACCGAGCCGGTACTGTCAATATGATTGCTGAATTGTGATTTTGTCATTACAGCAATAAAGGTGTTCTTTTATCCCACTTTGTCAAATAAAATAGATTGATTGTTTTCGGAAATATCATCTTGTATGATATATAGAGTCCGAAATTTCTATTGAGTTGAAGAAACTTGAAAGCAATAATTATCACTTTACCAACATTACTCATCCTGAGAAGCCAGCTGCCAATTATCTTTACTTGAAAGATACGATGATCGGTCTGAGAATGACTCTCAATTTGTCTCTGTTGAAATCTCTGCTTCATTGAAATGCTGAACTCAGTCAAAGAACATCTGAAGAATCATATAACGTTCATCTTCAACTCAATCATTACTACAGGTGCTTTTCCTTCTATTTGAAAACGTGCCCTAGTGACAACTTTGGCAAAATACAATAAACCTTCTGAATTTTCCGACCTCAGACCAAGAAACCTTCACTATCTATTGCCTTATAAATGGTACTAAAAGACTCACTCATCTAGTGCTCTTGGATTATAGTAAGGCATTAGACACCCTTGACCATGGCAAACTCTGTGAGAGATTTGATTAGTTTGGATTTTCCCACAGTACAATCTTTTTTATTCATGATTACCTTGAGAAAAGATCGAACATAAAGAGTTACCTTAGAAGGAAAGATAATGGAGGCATCATCGATGAACTTTGGAGAACCGCAAGGATAAGTTTTAGGCCCGTTAGTAGAGCTCACATTGAAGTCGCATTATGTAATTTGTGAAAGGGCAAGAGTTTAGCACAAATCTGTTATGTGTTTATAGAGTCCTGAGGTAAATGTAAGTTCTTTATTTTTTACTATCAATGTGGCCTTTGAAACGTAGGTTTTTGTCAAATATTATAAACCACATATTTTCCGCGCACTTCTATACTTCTACAAAATGCTTTCAGTCCGGTTCTGGCGAGAAGTTAGTTCAGCTTTCATCATGCTCGTTAGAAAATCTTTGGTATCGTGCAAGTTTTACTAACACCAGCAGACAGGAATTGTGATTTGCATTATTTCTGATAATGATCTGGAATACAGAGTTGTCCAGAGCTGCTGTTCGTTGGTGATGTCGTCTCACTTTCCTGATTCTTCAATAAAATTCAGTGAGGAGGGTTTATTGAAAATAAATTGAAATCCTTGGCAGCTGCTTCAGTTTGCGAAATATTATGATATTATCATTGATGTTGAGCTAAACACTATCGTAGAACGTCCAACATGGATATTTAGATACTTTTGGCTACTAGAATACTCCATTGACATTACCATGATTAGAAAAAATTATAAAGTTTTGATATATTGAGATATATTATGATTATATTTGAAATCAAAAAGAGTTCTCAAGTTAGAAGTGTGAGCGTCACCCCTAACAAGCATTGTGGTGGTTTTCCCCTTTTTTCCGTTTTTTACAAAACATTATTCCAGGTTCATTTTGTTTTATTCAATAAATTTCGAGCAACGAGCGATCGAAGTTAGGGGTTGCTTTAAGTGTAGATTAGTTATAATGAAGTTTTGTTCATCTGACTCTACAAATCAGACATGAGTTCAATTCAATGAATACAAACACTTTCAGATATTAAAACAATATTTGACTGATGCAAGGGTAGCATATTACAAAAAAAAAATCTGAAATGTTTCCGAAAAAGGATTAGCGAGGTCTTACCTTTTAACGTGCGATTCCTAGCACTTTCTCGGGCCATCAGATAAAAATCTGAAGTCGCTGAGGATTCGAACCTAGCCAAGTCAAAGAATACTATACGTGAAAAGCAAACCTCGTGATTTTGGAAATATCCATTATTTGTTGAAGTGACTCTTGGATCAATCTTCATTTTCAAGTAAAAATTTATTTGTTCTTCCGTTCTTCCAGTTGACCAATTTGGTATATATCCAGTTGTCCAATCTGTGTATATAAATCCTACCTTCTTGTAATTAAATCATTTTCCGATAGCCTCATCGAAGAATCAAAATGATCCGTCAAATTGCGTGATTTTATTAACCCATTTATGGCTCATGAGCTTTTATGCGGCTTGAACATTAAATTTTCATGAATCGATTATAGAAAAATTGATTAATTACTTCCACATACGCATTCGAGGTATCAGATTGATAATTAATCTAGTGATTTCACTATTGATATGCACAGTCATGACAAACATTAACGTCCGAATTTTGATGGCAGTGACATTACGAAAGTGAACCGTGGATGACCGAAAAAGCTGTAGGGTGCATTGGCGCAGCCAGGGGAAGGGGGTTGGGGCTGCAGCCCCCTCCCTCCAAGTCACCAAATGACAAAATAATGGCGTAGAATATGGGAAAAATATTGAAAAAATTCTAGAACTTTCGGAAGTTATTTTTTTGTCGGTTTTATGTGCAAGGATCGGATCCTAGCGCACCTTTTACATTTTTCGCATTTTGCGACCATAATGAGACACATTCGTTAAATACATAGGTATATAGAAAGAAAGCTAAGAAAATTTCCTACATGAGGATGTTATTTATTGCTGATGTTATCGTTCGTGTTCCTAACAGTTCGCTTGTAAATGTTATTCATAACATCCAGCTGACCAAAAAAAAAAACTCTGGTAACTGATAAATTGTACGTTCAGCCCCCCCCCAAACTGAAATTCTGAACGAGCGTATTACATAAGATATTACTGAAAATCATTCTTGTGGAGGATTGAATTATCTCTCAAACTATCGAAATCATTTTTTGATAAATCTTATATTTTCTGAAATAACAACAAAAAAAAAACATATTTTTTTTCAATTAAAAATTTTTTAGGTTTCACCTCTGATTTTTTGGTAAACAATTTTTTTTCTAATAATACATGATGTCGAGATGTCATGTGCCGAGTTTCAGAGAGTGCTACAATTTATTCTTCACTTTTTGCTCTAGTTTGTCTGTCGTTACTGGATTAAAATGTATAGGACTATTTTATAAACTGCTCTCTACTACGTTACGTGAAAAAAGTGCATATTTCAAGTCGTTGGAAATGTACATTATGGGTACCCATTTTCCGTATATTTTATTTTTTGTGCTACTTCATCGATTTTATTATTTTCCAATCGTCAAATCCGACAAAATGTTTACCGGTCAATAGTCGACGAGATTGATTGTATATGCGTTTAATCTGGACTCGTCAATATTTGTTGAATTTGCTATACCAGTAATTAATTGGGATATTTTTTACTGGATTGTTTGAGGAACGTTATAGCTTTTAGGTTATTTGTCAATTTTTCCTTTATGAAATGGAAACTCGGCTCTTTCAATCATTCATGCCTAGTTATTCCAATTTGTTCAGGGATATTTGCTTCTCTGCAGTGGAAATGAGTGATTCGGAAAAATATCTGGATGGGGTTTTTCAGAGTAGTTATTTTTTTAATCCTAGGATTCAAATCAGCAAGTTTTCCTGGAATTCATTCACAAGTTATCGAAAATGTATCCGAAAAAAACGGACTAGAGTTTTTTATAGTGATTTCTATAACATAATTGGAATAATAATACACTCCCTCGTGAACGCTTGTAGAGGGAACCCAAAGGCATTGCCTGTGCAGGTTGAGAACGATGTTATTATTATTTGCCGAGGCGCTCCGGGGCGACTTACCGATTTTTGGTGGCGTATTAACTTTTTCAGCTGCAGGAAAACCCGGAAAACCTATATAACCTAAATATCCTGTAATGGTGAGAGAATATCCTAAGAGACGAGATAAAATAGGTAGGAATTGGTGTTCTTGAATAAAATCAGGTTGTATGCCTCAAGGAAGAGCTTTCGCAGGATGTAGTTTGCAGTACACATCCAAGGGAGGAAAAGGCACTTTACTCCCATGTAATACATATGATTTTTCCTCCTGCCCACTTAATGAACCTTTTTTTGTAAATTTAAAACGCATCTCAACTGCTTTTGTCTAAAACGGACCTATACTCGCATGATGGAAAGTATAGACAATACAGTCATGTCCATCTGAGAATCCGCGGTGGCGCAATGGCTAGCGTCTTGGGCTTGAAATCCGAAGGCTCGGGTTCAGATCCTGGCACCTGCACCTTTTTTTTTCAAGAACGTTATTTTACATTTTTCTTGATAGTGATTTGAATTATTGGACATTTAAACAGCTTATACATTTCGGATTGCTACTGAGTGATTTTCTCATAAGTAATGTTATGTGCCTATGCTTGAATGAAGTATCGATCATTTTTTTTTCTAAAAGCTGAGCTTGTAGAAAAAATATTGTGTGTATTTCGAGCACAAAGTGTCATTGTCGTTATCCAAAGATTAATCTTTTTGTTGGGCGACAATCAATCACTTTGCGCTCTAAATACACAAATAGCTATTAAAGAACTAAAGTAGAAGTAACATTAATTTTGGATTTTTACCAGGATACAGGATACATAAGATGTTCTAGAAATTACGGAAACAATTTTATTATAATAGATTCACAAGTTTCATCATTCACAACTTACCTTACTTACCTTAACTTACTTGAACTGAGGGGGAGGAAAAGTACTTTCCTCCCTAGGAAGGAAAAGTACGAGTTTCCTACCTGGTTTGAGGGAGGAAAGTGTGTATTTTCCATAGGGGTAGGAGGAAATAGTTATTGCTCCATATAGTAATTCATCGTTACCATTACTATTATCGTCAATTAATCTTTCGGTCCATCGAATTTGACTACTTGATTAGTAAAAACTAAACTGAAATCGCGTGATTATAAAAACCAAAATTGACTAATCAGTTCTTTATTTCACTTTTACCGAATATATTCAATTCAATATTAAATAATTATATCACTGCAAATCGAATACTATTTGGTTGCGTTTTCTCACTTGAATCCTCATACCGATAGATTATTTCTTTGTGAATTTTTCAATCTCACTTTTAGTCAGCTTATTTTCATTCTTATTATTCCGATAAGCAAGTGGATTCTCAGATATTCTTTCTTCCAGGTCAGCTTTCAGCTCTGTACTGCTCACCTCCTTGATGGATTTGCCTTGGCCATAGAAAATATCTTCCCTGTACACACGATCCTTCTTCCTGTAGGTTCCATGAATCTGAAAATAATCTTCAATTATTCATTTATGAATATACCGAAATGAATAACCTATTTTGAACTGAACTCACAGTTTCTGAATAACTTCCAGCTAGAGATTTCCCAGCTCACTTGAAACCTTTACATGACCGAGTGTCTTTCAAATGGTTATCAAATGGACTTGAAATCATACTTTCCTTAGTATACAATAGAAATTTGTCAGCATCTGACAGGATACGAACAAACGTAATGGATGGCCACGAGTGGAAGTAGTGGTATTTTTAAAAAAATATTATTTCATGAAATATGTGAAAGTCAAAAATGTGTTGTGATGAACTCATCAAAGAAAAATATATCGTCGACTCCTAGGTAGGCTAGGGTATGATTCCCAAAAATCAACTGTTTACTGATGTTACAAATTATATTTAGATGTATTCAGCTTCCCACATTAACATTAATTTTACCTGAAAGACCACTACTGACATCTAACCATTTTTTGAAAAATATACGTACGGTGTCCCAAATTTCCATGTTGAAACCAAAGTTGACGTGGAAATATTGATGATGGTTGTCGTGGAAAATAGCGTCCGGCTGCCACGGTTGCCACCAGTAGGCCTTGAAATTAATTCCTGAGTGGTCTATTATGCCATGGTAGTAGTTGTAGAAAATGATGGTGTAGAGAAGTACTGAAAAAAATAATTTGAAAATGAGTTGTATTATTATCGTTGGAAATTCATTGAATTGTCATTGTTAACTTTTGATACAATGTCAATTTTTATTCATTTAGTTAGACAGTAGACTAAGCTTCAGCAGACATGGTCTGCCTGTTGAAACTTTCTTAAATCTTTTCTGTTTATGGTACCTCTTGGTTTTGGGATACCCTTTTGTCGCTTTGGGGAGTGTGAAGGTTCTCATTAGACCGATCTCATGATCCTGAGCATGGAATTGGTTTCACAAATTACCAAGGGACTGTGTCTTAAGCCTGGTTCTGTGCACTTTGGGTGGAGGTTCTCATTAGACCTTTCTCCCGGTTTGTCATATTTCCTTAGGTTTGGATTAACAGAACTATAAATAGACTTACAGATCAATTTGACTAATTGGTCATTCAACAATTTTCAAAACATAGATCAGGTTTCTAGAAGTTCATGTTCGAAGCCAAACGTCATTGTCAACTTTTGACACAATGTCAATTTCATTCATATTTCATTCAGTTTGACAGTATACTAAGTTCAGTAGACATGTGTTACTCTGCCTGTTGAAACTTTTATCCAACTCAATCCTGGAATAAGGATTTTTTTAAATGTTAATCATATGATGTCCCGTTTTTAAATTTTTACATGGTCCTATGGGCACATGATATTTTTATGGTCTGGCTCTTGTACACCTGACGAGTAAGTAATTTTTCAATTTTTCAAAATTCACATTATCGACATTTCTTGAATTCAATTCAATGTCACTTACTTACAGGTACGCACTGATGATGACTTTATAGTCGAAAGCGCTTTGCTATGATTTTATAAATAAATTTCTGCACGAAATACAAACCTTTTCTTCATCCAATTCAGTGAATTATCATGTTGTAAAAAATAATATGACAAGTTACTGAAATAAAATTCAAACTAAGTGAGAGAGCAATAATCATCTTGGTAGTAGTCACCAGGAAAATATATACTTACAAGTTAATTGATTCCGATAATATTTTGAACTGAATGTTTGACAATATCGAAAAAGATCACGAAGTTATTATAAATGCCAAGTTACTTTCAGAATAACCTTCTGGTTAAAGAGAAATGGACCCGACAACCACACAATTACTGCAAAAAAATTAACGAATTCTCCAATCCATATTTTCACGAAGTTTAGACTGAAATATTAAAATCCAAATATCTCGGTTTATACTCTTTATTCAGGATAACAGTACACGACTCCCAATCTGATAAGGCTATGGACCCTGCAATATTCCCCAGAGGAGCTGATGTTCAACATTATTTAAACCTACGTATTACCGTTAGACCGTCGTCAACGTGATTGACGTACCACAATCAAACATTATGGTTCACAGGACCATACCGGAGTGTATTAGAAATATAAAAGTATCAAATATTTCAAATCCAAAGTGATTTCCACATCCCTTCAAGCAAAGTTGATAGATTGGTTTAATTCATGGAAATACATAACTTTGATATTTATTATTTATCTGAACATTAGTTGCGTGAGGTTATTCTTGAATCTATAAGATTAGTAGGACACTATCTGGCCAGCTACTTCTGTAGATGAACAAAAGCACACGAATGTGTATCCATTTCCATAGGAATGTATAAGCTACAGCTAATCTATATCTTGATCTGTAGAAATATAAACGTGTTCACCAAATGGAATTTCAAGCTCATTGCATGTCTTTCATTTTCGGTGCACTCAAAAACATGCGTCAGGACTATAGAAGTTCCTTAAATGAGGTAGAGAGAAATGGTTATTGAAACTACTTCAATACCAACAGGGATTCCTGGATGTTCATCAATTTTTTATTAAGAAAAAAAAACTTAGACGACTTTATTTAGAACTCTCGATGCATACACCTGTTTATTCTTTTGTTTTGTTTTTTACACCAGGCAATGTCAAGTACCAATTCTGGTCTGGAGGAATTGAGCTTTCTTGACATCTATGAGCTTGAAATACCTATCGTTAGAACTATTGATGATGATGATGATATCATTGCTCAACCCATATCTTCTATATTGAATACCTGGTTCTCTCTGTGGATTTTTCCAGATGCATTGGAACTTCCAGTTACTCCACCATTATGAAAGTTGTGCACAATTTTTGCCCAATTCAGATAATCCCCATCAATGCAAAGTTAATGGAGAAACTATTTAAAATATATCGATTTGTTTGGAGATATTAGTGGATTGAATGAAAGCACTATACAACATATTCCTCTACACTTTTTTTCATGAATATACACTTACCCCAGTGAACTGGAAACACAAATACCGGCAATACTAGGAGAAACTGTATATTTGCTGCTTCTACAGGATGAATAGCTGTGACAGAAAAGGCGGTGGGTTGCTTGTACTTATGGTGTAACTTGTGGAAATTCTTGTAGAGGAACGGCCAATGGTAAATTCGATGTATCCAGTACGTGGAATAGTCCTGAAATGATCAAAATTCGTTATTTTGGTCATTCATTCATTGCTTTGATAGAAGACAATTCTTTATTGTTGCGAATAACGAAGCCTGATAATAGTCGAGCAGATTTTAGAAAAGTCGAAACTTGTGCGAGCCAAGGATTAACGAGGTCTTAACCTTTTAACGTGCGATTCCTAGCACTTTCTCGGGCCATCAGATAAAAATCTGAAGTCGCTGAGGATTCGAACCTAGCCGACCAGCAGTCAATGGTTTTGAAAGCTTCAGTCTCAACCACTGAGCTGTTTGACCCTTATTTTAGTTGTTAGATATAATTGATTTATCGTTAACGAACAATAGAAACAAAAGTGGACCCAGACTGGCTCCCAAGAAAAGCAACAAAATTTCCACATAAAACTAGTGGCAAAATCAACAAAAAAGTGTGTCTGTATCTTCCCCCCATCACTCACCACATCGAATATCTATTTTCATCGAACACTTCCATTCCCATTCGCGTATCTCATTCGGAGAAACAATAAAACCGGATTTTCCATAGATAAATCCTAGGAAAGGTTCCTGCAGAAGTGCTTACAGGTTAGCCAGGTTACTGATAACCTGCACAATATATCACGCCAGGGCTCTGAAGTGCAGAATAAATTGTTTTGTTTCACTTTCAAACTGAATCGAATGGAATAACGAAAAGGTTCGTCCGCATAAAAAAACGTTCCGAATGGATGACCTGGATGACCGTAAAATAGTTTATAGGCGGGAGGAATGGGGTGTTTTTAGGGTGTCGATATTTATTTATTCCATAATCTTGAGATGCGAACAGGACAATATTGGGTCCTTTACTATTTGTCGTTTATATGTTCAATTTTGAAAGTGCAATCATCAACAATTAAAGTAAATTACAATGCATTACATATTGCTTCTTTAAGATCTAGATAATATCAACAATGAAATCTATACCTTGATTTGCATTTTTCCAAACGTTTATTTCCACCTTTGAACATGGCAATATGAATAAAACTCCTGCATTCTACACCCTGACTGGATGATTGATTATTTAATAAAATCGTTAAATCAACCCCTGTAGGAAGAAACCCATTGAAATTTGACATGAGAGTCATTTTTATCTCGGAAAAGATTTTGATCAAATTTTGTATTTGGAAGTTTTCTGTTTTAAGATCATCTGTAAGTCTGAGAGATAGGGCACCCCTATTTTTGAGAGAAATAATTCGACTCAAAGCACGAAAATTTAGGGGGCTATTGAACAACTAAAATGTGATTTTTTAAAATAAAAATCAATTCTGTAGCCTTAACTTAACCTAACGTTAACTTTTGAACGGTTCGACGTTCGACGATTTTTGAATGGCATGGGTGCTCAAGTGTTACATCGTCGAAAAGGAAATTCCATTCTCTTTAGAACCGTCTACTTTTTTTTAAATTTCGTTAATATTTTTTTTTGCAATTCAATTTCGAAATATCAAATATAAAACTACTCATACCTCGATACATTTGAACGGTTTGATGTGGAACAATGAAACCAAACATTTTTTAAAGAATATTGTGAAAAATTTCGAAAGGCATAAAAATCGAAATTGGGAAAAAATTATGAACAAAATTCAAAAATATTCAGATGGTTGTAAAGAGAATTGAAATCTGTTTTCAAAGACTTGACCCCCCAGCCATTTAAAATTTTGAGTTTATGGGCCCCTGCGCCCCCTATTGATTATTCACCATATTTTTTATTTATGTTTCTACGTCGAACTTTCAAAAGGTAACAGGGGGGGCACTATTAAAAGCCGCACTGTATAAGCATCTCACACATTCTTTTGAAAATTCTACCACAATCTCGGTTTGTTGTTATAAGAATAAAAAATTCTTCATTAGCATATCTCTAATGTGACATTTCATTTCAAAATTTTTGACACCACCGGAGCAACAATTTTTCATCCCCTAGGTATACAAGATTTGATATCAATAGGGGTTGTTCAAAAAACTATTTGAAATCAAGTTCAAGGACTGGTCGTCGAAGATCTGAATTTTCAATAGTTTGAAATATCAAGGAACTTTTTTATATTATTATTTAGGTATTCTTGTGGGGGGGGGGGGGGGAATTACCCCCATATCGACGCCCTTGAACATATCAGATTCTAGACGAGTACCAAAATTTCAATACATCAAACACTGTCCTTGTCGACATATTCTCTTTTGGTAATTTCGCTGTACTGGAACAATTCCAACTCGGTCTCGTATGACTGATCATATGTGCATAAGTACGAAAACAGCCCGATCGGCACTATGCCGGAGCTCCCTTGATATATTATCGTAACACTTCATCAATGTGGATTTGATGTGGTGTTACCACCGTTTGTAGCTCACTGAACTGTTGCCTGACAATCAGATTGGAAATAGTACAGGCGAATTAGACGCGGAGCTGAAATTCTATTCTTTACTTTCAGTTTGTTACCAGTTCCACTGTTTGTTGAAGATAACTATTTTCGCTTTCATTCATTCCTTAAAAATATGCATTAACATCGTCGTGAATACGTGTAGTCTAATTGAAATCTAGTGTCAGCAACCATATTTTTGATATGTGTGTAGAATGTAAATGTATCCGCATCAATTATTCCTTCTTATCCCACTTCTGGCACCAATTGTAATGAACTTTCTCGATTTCACTTTTAAATTCTTTATTCAATACTTGTCAAACGGCGACTCGCACGGCCTCTTATAGTAAAACATTTATTCTCGTCGTTTTTGAAAGCATTCCCCAATTTCCATTTCCTTCGAGTCTAGGGACCGCTATTACTACAGCTATTCTCCACTAGATGGCGTAAGGCGTTCTAAGGTCTGAATATTCGTGACACTATATTACAGTATATCAAGATGTGATGAATAAATGTTTTTTCATGTCGGTGCGGAAATGAAGTGAGAAAGTTTAATGTACAAACATTACAAACAATGGCATCTTCTATTGAAGTGTTTTTGGAGGAATTACTAATTCATCTGGACTAGATTGCTTCATTGTGTTCCAGCAACCAGTGAGAATCGATAAATGCAAATAGCCTTTCTCCATTCATACGTTATTAAAATGGATATTTTCCAAGAGGAAAAGATTTAGTTTGGCAGGCGTCGATCACAATCTTTTGAAAGAGCTTCACGATACGATCCGATTTGGTCGTGTGAGAGCTTTCGTGAAAGCCCACTATTTATGAAAAACGGCTACGAGGTTGTGCTTGTCAAAGGTGTATGTATCGGTTGGATGTTTTCAAAAGTTTCCTTTCACCGCATGGAATATAGTATCAATAGTACCAGGCTCTTTGTTGATCGTAACAATGTGAGATTTATACGTGGTGTTTCATTTGGAAACACACATCCTTTATCAAAAAACTATTTTCCCTATAAATATATAAATATGCTTTCATTCAAGAGAGATCTAGAATGCTTTAAAGTTTCTTGAAGCAAGTTATTTTGGAACCTAATAGTATGCAGTATCAATTCATCAGAATTAAATGCTCCTTTTTCCTAACTCCACGACCACCAAGGAAAAATCTGGAAGTGTAAGAGTTTTTACGTGGGGCGATGTGGACGACCTATTTCTGAAAGATATGCCGAACACGAAAGGTCCTTCGGACTAAGAAAAAGCGATTCCACACTTCCAAACTACTATAAAACCCTTATAAAACTTACATTTTTCAACCGATTTTTTTTTTCATTAGGTAGGTATTAAAAAAGTCTACTATACTAGGACACCAAATTTCATGAATAAATCTCCATGTCCAGGGCCAACTAATCTTATTCTTCAAATTAAAAAATATAAAAAAATTACTATCGATTTTTTTAGAAAAAATCTACTACACCATTGGATTCGCGATATTTTCAAATGGTTCGTTTGATAAAATTGAAAAAATGTATAAAACAGATTTCAATGAAATTATAGTCAGTGATATTTCGGGACACCCTTAAACCAGTGGTGTAGTCAAAATTTTATTCTAAAATTGAATTAGTGGGTAATTATACGACATATTTTTTTAATTTAATTCCCTTAAAACTTTTTTATTCAGCGTTATTTACATATGAACCATTTCAAAAAGTTGCGAATCTAGAAGTGTGGTCAGATTTTTTCTAAAAAAATCGCTAGTAATTCTTTTAGATTTTGGGCCTTGAAAAATACAATTAGTTGACCCTAGAAAATGGAGATTTATTCATGAAATTTGGTGTAGTAGTACACTTTTTCAATGTTTACCCAACGAAAATAAAAAACATTCCAGTTGTTTGACAAAACTTATCACTTCACTTAGATAAGATATTTTTATTCTTATTATGGGTTCATGTCATAAGTAGTGAATAAGAAAAGCCTGGTATAGTTTGAAATATGGTTTGAAAATATCCATAAAGAAGGAAACTGCAGTAACGCAAGTGTACAAAATATTTATTTTATTTCCTATCAAAAGCTGCTTCAATGCTGTTCGTATGAAATTCATCATAACACATCTTTTTTTTTGTGACTCAGTTTACATTATCAGAAAAATATTTTGGTATCATAGATGAGGCCGTGGAAAAGAGTATTCCGTTGAATACGGCTAGAAGTAAAGCATCAATTACCAGGTGACACGATTTTTCTTTATTTCAAATCGATATATTGTCGTCCTAAATATAATTCGTGGTATGATTAAAAACCTATAATTTTTAGGAATATCAATTCATTGGCAATCCCAATGCAAGAAAATACAACTCGTCCTGCGGACTCGTTGTATTTTCAGCTTTGGGATTGCAATTCATTAATATTCCAAAAAATTATCAGTAATAATCATACCACTTATCATATTACCCCTGACAATATTCAAACTTATAATAATATGTGAAGAAGTCAATTAATTTAATACTCCAAAATTTCGGGTTCACTTGAGAGAGGCCTTTCAACGAGCAACAATTTTAGCCATACATCCTCCAAAGTGCCGACATGAAACACTGAAAGAAACTAATAAAGCACTGAGCCGAGATGTATAATTTTTTTAATTATACAGTAATTTAGGATATTCACCGAGGTAATTGGCCGTATATCAGAGTTTTTAATTTAGTGCAAAGTGCCTGTAAAACCCTCCCGTTTTTCGCCGACATTCTGGAATTCATTTAGCGAATTATTGCTTGAGTAATGATCTCGCTTACACGTTACGGTTATTTATTGAAACAAACTGAGAGTTTTTAATGGGGTCTCTGGTTGCAAGCATCATCTGATGGAATTTCGAATTTACAGAGTACATAACAACAGAAAATTCTGTTCGGGTCAACCGAATTATTTGCGATATGCTGGTCAGTTTTGTTGATTTATACAATTCGGTGAGTCATCATATGACAAAACCATGTGATGTCCAATGTCAAAGTCTCTCTTAAAATACTTAAAATCTAGGATTTGTGTTTCTAGCCAACGAACTGATTATAATTTATAAGGCACGGATTTGACCCATCCTGGAATACTATTTGGATGGAGTGTAGACTCTAAACAAAAACTGAAACTTTCAAATCATGTCAAAAAAAGTTCTTGCTTTTTATTGGTGATGCTTCGCTTAAAAGTTCGCTCCCTTCTCAGAAACACCTTAGAAAGTCTCGCGATCTGTTTATGTTCTATAGAAAAAAAGATTTCTCATTTAGATTTGGAGAAGTGAGGTAAGATAACATCGACAAGTAATGTTTTTTTTACATCATAATGACCTTGTTCTCAGTTATGTAGGTCACAGGTTACCCAATGTATTTGAATCTCATTTTAATCTGAAATGGTGTTTCATTTTGAGAAAGTTTTCGAATAACTAGTCCATCGAAGTAACTTTTCATTTTTTTAGATTTGTATTTAAAATAAATAAACAATCCTCATGAAGCAACGAATTCCTTTTTCTTTCTTTGAACGATGTCAAGGAAATCTCATATTTGCACTATCCACGATTTTCTCCGTTCAATCTTCATCACTTTTTATTTCTACTTAAATTTAATTTATAGTTATCAAGAATTGGTTATCTGGATAGATGCCCAATTTCACAAATTTCATTAATTATTGTTGTCAACTAGTTTCTGACGGCCAAACAGCCATAGCTACCTTGGGATTATCTAGTGTAGATTAGGTCCAATAGTTCCTTAGAGGTATATGCTATGTTATTTTGAATATATTCGCCGCGATAGTTTGGAATTTTGACAATACTTATTTAATAGTAAGAATGCTAAGAATATTATTAGTGAAACATTTGTATATCAGATATTTGTAGGTTATTAGTTGCCAAAGAAAATGAGATCTGGCTTTATGACAGGATTTCGTTATTATTCGGATCTGTCACTGTTGTCGCATGAAACTATCAGTTGCCTAGAAACAGCCGTTAAAAAAAGTGCCCTTTTTTTACGCTTTTCCGTTTAATAATGAAATCGTATGTTGATAGTGAAATATTGCAATACTTTACGCACACAAACCACACAAAAAAAGTCTCCTTTTTTGACAGTTGTAGAAAAACTATTTTATTAATTCACGCGTCATATTTTTGTTCCGTGTTTTTTTCTCAAAATAATTTCACCTGTTTTGCACGACATATCGATAAAATTCCGCACCGTTTTGTAGTACTGAAAATGATCTTGCAATTTCGTATTTCCACAGCGCTTGTAAGCCTTGAACTTCCAGCATGGTCAGAATGGCAAGAGTGAGCAATAATGTCAGAATGTTCCAGCATAAAATATTCCTAACCGTGATCGAAGTTTCCTCCAGCAGGGGCAGCCTGCATATCAAGCAACCTCCCGAGTTAATAAAACGGTTTACAGGTTTTTTATTACAGGTGCACGATATTCTCATAAAAATTAGTACAACCTTTCGGGTGTAAAAATGGCAAAATGGATGTATAAACTGAAATAAGTGCAGCCACCTAAACGGCGTCTTACATCTAGCCATTCGAGCGCTTAACGGGAATTTTAATGGCGGATACGTGCAAATTTTCTCTAATGTACCATCCTAGGGTAATATGTGGGAGATTCATGGCTCGAGAGAACGCCCATTCAATGCAACTGAATGGTGTTCGAGCTACTTTGTATAACTGTACGAAAAAGGAGTGAGCTCATAGAGGAATTTCACTTCATTCAGTGAAAACTATACTCTATGTTATATTTTTTGCTTGTGGATATTTCAAACGAACAACAGTAGTTGAATCTTCTCTGCTATGAACCGAAACCAATCGACGGCATTGATTATGCTCGATTATACAAAAGCGTTCGACAGAATCAAACAGCAGCCTTTATTTGCTATTTGACATTTCCTCGGATTTTCTACAGATGCAGTATCACTACTCCAGTCCTATTTATATAATAGAATGCAAGCGGTTATGATGGAAAGGGATGTCTGTGGAGAATAGGGATCCTCAGGGATCGATTTTGGGCCCGTGTCACTTTTATTCCGACGACACGCAAATTTATCAGTCATTTCCAGAGACTGGTCTAATGGAAGCAAATTCTTAATTGAACGCAGATTTAGAGTCAATCATATCAATTTTTGAGAAGTTTTGTTTCTAAATGAATCCTGGAAAGTCTGTGGTAATGTTGTTCGGTAGGAAAGTGACCCGATCTCGTTGTCATGAGGCCTTGAAGAGCAAAATCAAAGATATGTCTATTTCTCTCTCTGATAGTGCTAAAAACCTAGGAATCATCTTGGATTCCTCTTTCAATTTCACTTATTATTTCAACTTGGTGATAAGACGAGCATTTTGCAATCTGAAATTGATATACGCCAACAGAAAAGTTCTCGATAAACGTGCTAAAATATCCTTTTGCGAATCCCTGGATCTTTCGCACTTGAACTATGGTGATATAGTCTATGGACCTGCTATTACAAAAAGAGACTCGCAACGAATCCAGCTAGTTCAGAACTCCTGTATTCGTCTGATCTGTGGATTAGGCAGGCGAGCTCATTTATCTCAACCTCTAAATGAGTTGGGATGGCTAAATATTGAGAAGAGAAAGATTCTGCATGCCTGTACCTTATTTCATAAGATAGTCACGACACAAAAACCACCATATCTACACCGAAAGATCACTTTTCGGACCGATAAAGACAATGTCAATGTACGATTCAAATTTCGGCTCACGTCACCCATTCACACCTCAGCTCAATATCGGTCCTCTTTCTCATACACAATTACTAAGCTTTACAACTGGCCTCCGGAAGCCTTGAAGGGAATGAACATACTGAGTTTCAAAAAACTTTAAAAAAATATCCTTCGTACCTGTGAAATGAATTTCTACTAATTACATAAACGTGTCGGTCTGAATTGCTATTGAAATCCAACTGAATCTGTGGGATCCCTTCCACATTTCATATTTCCGCATTTAATCCCCTAAAAGCATTCGTCATATCGAAGGAAGTGTGCAAACTTATGAGTCTGCATCCCGAGAGATTTCAAGGTAAACCGAGACCTAACCATCTCAATAAAATCGATAGTTTCAAACTTTATCGACACGTTTTACCACCCATAAACCCACACTGATGCGAAATGGGTGCATTTTACAGAAGCATATACTTCCTATATCGACACCTCTAAATGCGCTTACCGGATGTCCTTAAAAATGATATATCTACGTCAATAACTATTTTTATCTACCATCAATATGTTATGTCAGTCATAACGATACTGATATGAGTTTAGAAATGAGGTACACTGGAAGTCCATTACGACACTGGAACATAAAAATTAATAAGGTTCATTACGACACTGGAACTTCATTACGGCACTGTTACTCCATTACGACACTGGAACATAAAAATTAATAAGGTTCATTACGACACTGGAACTTCATTACAACACTGGAACTTCATTACGACACTGGAACATAAACATGATCAGAGTTTATGATTCATTTATTGAAATTGACGTAATGTCAAATTTGGACTTTTGAAATAACAACTTGAAATAAGTTGCTGGTTCTCCTTCTATAAGATCACTATTTTGAAGATTGTTAACTATATTCGAGTGAATATTTAGAATTATTGATGGTAGGTAATAGATATTTACGATATAAGTGTCGTAAAGACTCATATTACGATATGATATGGAACATTTTTTGTCAAACGAGACCTTTAGGCCGAGTTTGATATAACCCATCAATTATCATAATATGAATTTACCATACAAATGTTGTACAATATTTTACCTACCATCAATAATTCTAAATATCCACTCAAAGATAGTTGAAAATCTTCAAAATAGTGATCTTATAGAGAGACAGAGCCAGCAACGTATTTCAAGTTATCTTTTCAAAAGCCCAAATTTGACAATACGTCATTTTCAATAAATTTATCATAAACTCTGATCCTGTTTATGTTTCAGTGTCGTAATGGAGTAACAGTGCCGTAATGAAGTTCCAGTGTCGTAATGAACATCATTACGAAACTCATATCAATATCGTTATGACTGACATTACATATTGATGGTAGGTAATAGATATTTACGATATAAGTGTCGTAAAGATTCGTATTACGATATGAGATGGAACAACCTATCGATTATCGTAATATGAATTTACGACACAAATATTGTACAATATTTTACCTACTATCAATATGTAATGTCAGTCATTACGATACCGATATGAGTATCGTAATGAGATACTGGAGAAGAAGAAGCTAGGACAGAGCCTCCGTATTGTTCTAGAACGTACAATCGAGTGAATTGTTTCTCATTTTAGCCACCAAGAAGAAGGCGTAGTTATGTAACTGTCTGGAATATTTTTGAATATGAAAAATACATTCCCAGACCATAAGAAAGAATATTTCAGAATATTCTCGCGGCTTCTGGAATGTTTCAGAAAAGTCAAGATTTCCTTGAATAAGCTAGAATAGCTGTAATGTTCTAGAACATACTGAAAAGATTCTCACATAGAGTTATAGAAAATTCGGCGAGCAGGATGGAGGGCGTGGTGATAAACTTTCTGAGGAATTTCTGGAAAATGGAAAAAATATAGAATAATCCTGAGGCTTCTGGAAAAACCGTGAAATGAACCATAACAGAGTCTTTGAAAGGTTCTAGAATGTACGGGAAAAAACACTCAAGTGAAATCGTCTAAGATCATATATTTTCATCCGGGTAACGTCGGGTATTGCAGCTAGTATTGGAGTTGAATTTGATCCTACTCTTCCATTTGCAGACAACATATAACTGAAATCCTGTTCTTGCTGTTTTGTTGGTCGAACCTTTTATCCACCCCTGTTCAACTGTGATGATACTTATTAATATTCAGTTCTATACCCTGAATCTCATGTTCAACAACGTGCCTGAATGAAATATTATTATTGTATTGATATTTTGTTTCTCCATAGTTTTTGTAAAATATCGAATGCTCTGAAACAAGCCTCACAAAGCTTCGAGAACCATTCTTATCCGTTCTACTATTTCAATTCGCAAGGCAATTCAAGAGCTTTGAATCCAATATCCACGAGTCCCTGTTCAAAGACAAAGACGTCATAGAGAATACCCAATAAAAGTTCCACGAATAAAATAAAATCATGATAGTAATTGAATCCTATCATCGAGTCGCAGTAACTAGTTGGATCGAGTAGAGCTGTTGACAGTGAATGTAAATCAAACTGTTACTTTGATATATTGGAAAATAAACCGTCAATTTCCGGACTTTCCCATACGTCGCTGTCGCCGCCACAAAATGACTATAGTGATCTATTTATTGTCTGGAATGCAGTCCTGATATTTCATGAAATAAATGGGATCCTGTGAGCAGCATGATTCACAACTTGGCTCTGATAGTCCTGTCAAGGAAATACACACGGTTTTATTTATTTTCATTGTTAGCGTCTCTTTTCCTATAAGCGTGCCATTTGTTCCAGTTGGTTTCATAACTGGTTTTTCATTAATTTTATAGGATTTTTGTGTTGGTTTGGTTTAGATTTTTGTTTTTGAAGTGCTTTCCACAGAGATTTCGACGAATTTTCCAACACAATTTGAACTTTCCGCAAATTTTTTACCCTTGCCATTCATTATAAAATGGCATTCTACACCCGTCCGTCACGGGAGTGCAAGAGGTTGGATAACACCCTGTATCTATCGATCCTGAAATTTACAGTTCACTTCAATAATTACGGAACATGAGAAGTGAGACAAATTTGGTTTTTTCAGAACTGGATATTTCCCAGCAAGTCCGTTGAAATATTGAGCCAATATTGTTCCCTAATATTATTTTTCCTCTGACGGGCAATGTTTGTCAGTCAGATCATACCCAGATTTAGACTCATTGATTTAGACAAACTTATAATATAACCATTTGCTTGCTTTTAGTCATACCACCCACTACTGGTTTTTTTTATATACAGAGTGATCCATTTGAAAGCTCTCTCTAATACTGTTATTAATTATCCGATTCAGAAGTTTTTTTTTTTTAATTGAAAGAGCATCAATAGTTCTAGTTGAGTGACATAAATTCGAAAAGAAAATAAAAATTTCAAGGCCTACTTCGAATTTTTTTAAAGGTCAAAAATCCATAAAACATACTACCGATTTTTTTAAATAGAATTTGGCGACGCCACTGGCTTCACGACATTTTCAAGTGGTAAATGTGAAAATTACGTAGGAATGCGTCCATCAAAAAAAAGTTATATGGGTATAAAATTTGAAAATTTTGTTGATAAATCAACCCACCACTTCAATTTCCGAACTTTTATCAAAATTCTGACAACACCACTGGATTCCAAAATATTTTGAAATATATTTGGTCAGAAATTCATCGAAATCTGTTCATAAATGAAAATATTATAAAATAATAAAATGAAGTATTCTGAATCCCGTGGTGTAGTCAGAATTTTGATGAAAGTTCTGGAATTGAAGAGGTGATTTATTGACATAATTTTCAAATTTCATTCCCATATATGATTTGAGTATGTAATGAATCCAGTGGCGCCGTCTAATTCTATCTAAAAAAATCGCTGGTACGTATTTTGGATTTTTGACCTTGAAAAAAATCCGAAGTAGACCTTGAAATTTTTATTTTTATATAGAATGTATGTAACTCAACTAGAACTATTGATGCTCTATCTATTGAAATAAATAATTCTGAATCGGATAATAAATAACAGTTTTAGAGAGGTGGCCTGCTTTCAAATGGGTCACTCTGTACCTACAATATTTTTCTACTGTATTCATGCTTTGTCGACAACGAGAAATTATTTTGTGACCACGAATTAAACTGTTTTTATCATTTTCAAAGATTTTTCTTTTACTGTATAACTTTTCTTAAAAGTAAATGTTTGGTTCTTTTTTACTATATTGTCTCGTTTCATTTGTCTCCTATGAACATATACCGCATGAAATGCATAATAATAAT
The DNA here is from genome assembly GCA_958298965.1 of Chrysolina haemoptera. NCBI lineage: Eukaryota > Metazoa > Arthropoda > Insecta > Coleoptera > Chrysomelidae > Chrysolina > Chrysolina haemoptera. The sequence continues at coordinate 723,888 of OY282603.1, read as the reverse complement.
TTTTACATCGAATCAGAAATTTCGCAGCGATGTGTACTTTACCATTAACAACGCGCTGATGGGATTGTCCATTATAGAAATTCCTGACAACTCAATAAATATATTTCTTTCGCTATGCCCGACCCAGACCGGATACTATCGGATTTCCTCAGTAAAAATTGAGGCCAAATCACTCATAACTAATGGAAGGAAAGACCAACAACTGCCCTTACTCACCATGTAAATATAAATCACCGGAATCTGCAGGAAAAACCAAACCCATCCGTAATCAGAGAAATTGTAGTAAATGTAGCTGTGGCCGCCGTTGGCGCAATAACAGGCTAAAATGGCCCCGATCATGGAATTCACGAAGAGCGTCAATGTCCCCAGCATAATTTCGTGTCTCTCCAACTCGGGGGACAGCCACTTCTTCGGCTGGCATTTCCATTCTTCGGCACGGTCCCTCTGGCGGACGTAGTAGTACCACTGTAATGAAAGGAGGAGTTCAGTAGGTGATTGGACAGGGGCGGATTGGTTTGCAAAAGTATTTCGAGAGTTCACGGAACAGACAAAAAAAAATACTTCCGAAAGATCAAGAATTTTTTCAATATTTTTCCCGTATTCTACGCCATGAATTCAACATGACACATTATTCGAAAAATGAAAAATCGGTCCAACTCAAAGTGCACACGTTCGTAAAAACGCCCACCAAATCTATGTTTGACTAGCAATCGAATTCAAATTCGGTCAGCGTATAGAAAAAAGATTGAACTTTACGAATATAACATACAAAAAAATTAGAAACATTTTTAGCGGGAAAACGGCACCTGCAACCTCTAGATAACATTTTCAACCGACGACCGAGTCAAGATAGAGCAATTCTGCGAACGCCAATCGATTCAGCATGCCGAAATTAGTATATGCTGTGATTTTCGAGTCGATCGGCACAGAATGAATTTTCAGCCAAAAAAACGTCAAAGGGTTATACCTTAAAAATGGCCAAAAATCCAAAGTCATCATATTCACTCGAAATTACCACCGATATACTCAAAATTTCATGCTGATTCCGAAAATGTATGATTTGAATATGTTCGGATACACGGTGTACCATAAAACGAAGATAAATGTGCAACAAAAATTGTATCGCACGAATCCGGCATCCTAGCACACAAAACCACCTATAACACCTTCAAGCGAACTGTAAAGTTAGCAAACAATAACATCCTCTTGTAGGAAATTTTCTTAGCTGTCTTTCTATATACCTATGTATTTGACGAATGTGTCTCGTTATGGTCGCAAAATGCGAAAAATGTAAAAGGTGCCCCAGGATCCGGCATCCTAGCACATAGAACCGCAAAAAAAATACTTCCGTAAGATCTAGAATTTTTTCAATATTTTTCCCTTATTCAAGGCTATCAATTCAACATGACACAGTATTCGAAAAATGAAAAATGATAAATTAAAAAATCGGCCCTACTCAAAGTGCACACGTTCGTATAAACGCCCACCAAATCTATGTTTGACTTGCAATCGATTTCAAATTCGGTCAGCGTATGAAAAAAAGATTGATTTCAACGAATATATTATAGAAAAAAATTAGAAAAATTTTTGGCCTGAAAACGGCACCTGCAACCTCTAGATAACATTTTCAAACGACGACCGAGTCAAGATAGAGCAATTCTGCGAACACCAATCGATTCAGCATGTCGAAATTAGTATATGCTGTGATTTTCGAATCGATCGGCACAGAATGAATTTTCAGCCAAAAAAACATCAAAGGGTTATACCGCAAAAATGGCCAAAAATCCAAAGTCATCAAATTCACTCGAAATTACCACCGATATACTCAAAATTTCATGCTGATTCCGAAAATGTATGATTTGAATATGTTCGGATACACGGTATACCATAAAACGAAGATAAATGTGCAACAAAAATTGTATCGCACGAATCCGGCATCCTAGCACACAAAACCACCTATAACACCTACAAGCAAACTGCTAAGCCAGCAAACAATAACATCTTCTTGTAGGAAATTTTTTTAGCTTTCTTTCTATATACCTATGTATTTAACGAATGTGTCTCGTTATGGTCGCAAAATGCGAAAAATGTAAAAGGTGCGCTAAGATCTGCCATCCTAGCACACAAAACCACCTATAACACCTACAAGCGAACTGTTAGGCCAGCAGTCAATAACATCCTCTTGTAGAAAATTTTCTTAGCTTTCTTTCTATATGCCTATGTATTTAACGAATGTGTCTCGTTATGGTCGCAAAATGCCAAAAATGTAAAAGGTGCGCTAAGATCCGCCATCCTAGCACACAAAACCACCTATAACACACAAGCGAACTGTTAGGCCAGCAATCAATAACATCCTCTTGTAGGAAATTTTCTAAGCTTTCTTTCTATATGCCTATGTATTTAACGAATGTGTCTCGTTATGGTCGCAAAATGCGAAAAATGTAAAAGGTGCGCTAAGATCCGCCATCCTAGCACACAAAACCACCTATAACACTACAAGCGAATTGTAAGGCCAGCAATCAATAACATCCTCTTGTAGGAAATTTTCTTAGCTTTCTTTCTATATGCCTATGTATTTAACGAATGTGTCTCGTTATGGTCGCAAAATGCGAAAAATGTAAAAGGTGCGCTAAGATCCGCCATCCTAGCACACAAAACCACCTATAACACCTACAAGCGAACTGTTAGGCCAGCAATCAATAACATACTCTTGTAGGAAATTTTCTTAGCTTCCTTTCTATATGCCTATATATTTAACGAATGTGTTTCGTTATGGTCGCAAAATGCGATAAATGTAAAAGGTGCGCTAGGATCCTATCCTAGCACATAAAACCGCCAAAAAAAATACTTCCGAAAGTTGATCGTTATCTCGTCAAACTCACATGAAATATACTATTTTCCGTACTAGTTGCACAATATACTATTTTCCTGACCCGACGAACCACTATGTCACCATTAAAAAAAAATATTGCCATTTAAAAAAAAATAGTAGGTACCCAGCTCTGAAGTCCAGAAAAAAATACTGCAGGGTAAAAATTGGCAAACACTGTACAACAAACGATATATGTATAGAGGTTGTTGATATTTAAAGACTCCTAATTTTTTGGAATTGGATTGTGTTCCTTTACTTCAGTAAACTTAGTCCAGCCCTGTTCATGTATATGCTTAGCGTGAAAAAAGAAGTCTTAAAAGTTTACGACAGACCTTTTCTTGTCCTTTCTAGCGACACATGTTTATATGTAATCGTAAAAAGGCAATTGGCACCTTTTCTACTGTGTGTTTTATTTCATTCATTCGTGCGGAAATTTTTAGAGGCTCAAAAGGGAGCTTTAGAAATTTTATTTTTCATTTGTTTCCCGATCACTAGCTCGAGATTGGGGTCGTTGGAATATGTATGAAATGAGAAACGAAATTCATACACGCAGAAAAAATTGTTGTTATGTGGACTAAAACCTTTTTATGGTGAATTCAGTGTCTTGAATGGGGGCATAAAAATTCGAAACTATGATTTTTCTACATTCACCAATTATTGCCATGGTCAACCGGTCAACTAGAAATAAGTGAACCAAGACGGCCAGACAATAAGTTCTCGAACTTTCCGGAGCCACGGTACTATGAGCACCAAGATCATGAATGATCAATCAAAAATGATTAGACAGATAATATGCATCGTATAATCAAACAATACATAGTATCATTTTTCCAGTTTTTTTTTTCACAAGTGCATATGCACTGGTCAGAATAAATAATAATATGAATCGCATATCAAACAATACAATAAAAAATAAGTTTTCAACCAGTGCAAATGCACTAGGACGATGAAAATGATAACATTCATGAGTAGGTTTATTAAATATGAAACAATCAACATTGGTGACGTAGATATACGTCACCTTCCCCAGTGGGAAAGGTGGCAGATAGAAGAGGACAATTATTCACAAAATGTGTATTAAAGAATGACATAGTAATGGCGAATGAGAAAAATTAACCAACTTTCCAAATACGGGGACACTTTTTAATTATGGATCTGTCGTTAGCTGCCACCTGGATAATGAAAAAATGAGCTGAAGATTGAGTGATACAAAGTTTTCGACATTTTCGTTAAGATTCGGAATCAGCCAGTCAAAATACGTTTGGAGACAAAAATTTGAAATTCTAAAAATGAAAAATAAAAAAGTTCATGAAATTATCTATCATGATATACTCGACTTTTTTGTCCGTCGGTTTTTCATATTCAAATAATCATTGTATACTAATTTGGCCATTCTGAATCGATTGGCGTTCGCAAAATTGGTCTATCTCTAACCGTTCTCGAGTTGGTCAGCCCTGAATCAGTTTTCAAATGGTTTTTTTGAAGCAAAAAATATTTCCGACGAGTTTTCGACATTTTCGTTCAAATATTCGGAATTAGCAAGTCAAAATTCGTTTGGAGACAAAAATTTGAAATTCTAAAAATGAAAAATAAAAAAGTTTAAAAAATTATCTATATATCATGATATACTCGAATTTTTTGTTTGTCGATTTTTCATATTCAAATTCTCATTGTATACTAATTTGGCCATTCTGAATCGATTGGCGTTCGCAAAATTGGTCTATCTCTAACCGTTCTCGAGTTGGTGAGCTCTGAATCACTTTTCAAATGGTTTTTTCGAAGCAAAAAATATTTCCGATGATTTTTTGACATTTTTGTTCAAAGATTCGGAATCAGCACGTCAGAATACCTTCAGAGACAAAGATTTTTAATTCGAAAAATGAAAAATAAAAAAACTCAAAAAATTATTCCTCATGACATAATCGACTTTTTTGTCCGTTAATTTTTTTCGTTCAAATTCTCATTATATACTAATTTGGCCATTTTGAGTCGATTGGCATTCGCAGAATTGATCTATCTCTAACCGTTCTCGAGTTGGTCAGCTCTGAATCAGTTTTCAAATGGTTTTTTTGGCGCAAAAATATTTCCGATGAGTTTCCGACATTTTCCTTCAAAGATTCGGAATCAGCACGTCAAAATATTTCCTTGAATAGATAAAATGGTAATTTAACGAGTTCTCTCCATTTTGGAAAGTAGTCGATAAGGAGAACATAATATATGAACATCCAAGAATATCAACTATCCTTTTGAAAAGGATATAAAATTGGTTCTTCTGTAACTATTGGAACTTTCATATTCCTGTATCTATATTTCTCACAAATTCCATATTCGCTAATATAGTTGTCAATACCATTTTCCATACAGTACCAACAAAATAATGACTTTCCCCTACTTTTTGTTTTCGATATGTCAAAATCCGATTTATGTAAGTTTTTCAATATTTTCAAACGAAAAAATGCCATTGCTTCATCCTCCAAATGAACCACTCCTTTTTCAACAAAAAATCTTATTTCGGTTCTTGAAGAAAAATTAAACCTCTCCTTCTACTCGATTTATTGAATTTGAAATTTAAACAGTCCAACTGAGCCCATCAACAATTCATGAATGAATAAACAATGAAATTGAGCAATAGGGTTTTGTGTGCATACGCCAATTTATTCGTTAATCCTGTTATTATTTTTTGTCAAAAATACCGACATAATGACATACAATATACAATATACATTTATGCGAATGGAAACAGTGTCAATTATTGATTTTTCTTCGTACACTGATATTATGTTCTATGTGAACTTTTTTTATGTGTAAATTATTTGCTTCATGGAATAATCTTCGAGTTTCAAGAGTATTGCACGAGTGTCAGTCTTTGAAATTGATTGGCATTTTAGTAGTTAGTAAATTTATTTCAGGTATATATAGAAAAGGAAAGGAAAAAACTGAATTTTTTTTTATTGGCTCTCATCAACTTACATGAAGAAATCCTCCCACTCCGAAATAAAGGGCATACGATGTACAACAGGAACACATGATGAAAAATCCTAAATCTTTCAAGTAAAAATCTTCCAATGTCAGTTCCGACCATTTCTTGGAACTGTTATTTATAAAAAACGTTTTCTGGTCCTCTATATATCCAAACTGTTTGCCAGCATGGACAAAAACACTGACCCAGTCTCCTGAAACAATAACAGAAAATTAAGTCTATATCCATGTATCAAGTGAAATGTCCTAATTAAAAAAAAATTCATGAATTCGATATGGCGGCTCCAAATGGCGGACGAGATTTGTGATTTTGGTCCGATTCGATTTTAAATTTGTATGTTGGAGTTTTTGAGGTCGGATTTTATGATTTTTTTTTTATTCGTGAATTAGATATGGTGGCCTCAACATGATGGACGAGTTTGGTCATTTTGGTTCGATTCGATTCAAATTCGGTATGTACTGATTTTCAGGGTCATCTTTGGTCAAAATTCATGAAGTCTCCTACCTACCCAGTTATATCTCACTTCCACTGTATGTAATGGATCGAAGATGGCAGACGAGTTTTGTAATTATGGCCTGACTCTTTTCATTAGTGGTATGTGGGAGTATTTGGGATGGAAGATTATGAATGTTTTGTGAAAATTCATAAATTGAAGAAAGCGGCTACAGAATGTCTGACGAGTAAATATTTAGATGGCTCAAAACTCACAGGAAACAGACCATGTTACAACCATTTTTTATCAGAAATCTATAAATTAATGCGTACTAACTAAAAATCAGAATTTTCTTTTATTTTTTTGTTAATATTTTCTCATTTATCAGTGGTGTTTCGAATCCAGTAGTGTAGTCATAGTTTTGATAAAAGTTCTAAAATGGTAGTGGTGGGTTGAAATTGAAATTTTATTAGTTTCTCAATGATGGACGCACTTCAACATAATTCCAACATTTGAAAATAAAAAAAAAATTCCGATGATATACAGAGTGTTCTGTTTAAACAAGGAAATTTTCATATTTTTTTTAAATTTAAATGACCCTTTATAATAGAGAATGAATCCCTTCAGGTATAACTAATACATAGGACTTTTGTGAACTACATAAAAAATTTCAGCTTTCACGAATCTCAAAAATAAATGTTTTTTGAAGCTATGTTTTTAATTTGTGATAATCCATTTTGGTGAATATTTTAATAAATAAAGATGACGATGGACAGGAGACAGGAACGTTGGGTGGTGAATCCATCGTTTAGCGGGAATGATAATCCAATAGTTGAATTCGAATTTGAAATACCCGATATTGGCTGCCATTCGGGTTTTCCAGTGTTTTTCACGAAGTTTAAAGGGTATTTGAAGAATTATTTTGGTGGGGATTGAAGTGATTTGGGATGGACTGCTTCATAAAATCTATTCAACAGTTGTCAGAGACTCACCCTTGATAGATATTCCCACGAAAAACGTCGCTAGAGTAGCAATGAATTGTCCAACACTTTTCGGAATTTTGTTCCATATCTTGGAAACAGTTTTGTCGTACTTTTCCAGCCATGTAACCGACATCGGATCGAAACTTTGACCGTCATCTTTTCTCGACCGTTTATTTTTTTTGGAGCCCATATTCACGGCTATAGAAAACGAACAACTGATTTATTCGAATGAATAATTGGAGGAATTAATACTTATCGAAGAGATAATCCTTTCGAATTCAATTATTGAAAAATATATTGTTTCGCATAAGTGTTTTCTTATCAGAAGCAGACACTGTGATTGAGAATAACAATACAGTTTTTGTCAGTCCAAAGTTTTTTCGGGTAGACAGGTGGGAGTGATGTGCAGTGCAGAAAGTATTACTTGTTGCACTGGTAATATCAATAATTACTCAGAATAGAACAATAAAATCGGCCAAAAACTGATATGAAACAGCCAAATTGATCACACTCTTTCCAGGGCTTTACTAATATTGTATCCCTATTCATAAACATGTAATGTTTCTCGGGAAGAATAAAGTTATTATTATTATTATTATTATTAAATATGCAATGAACTTCGGCACGAGTCAAGATGCAGAAAGAGCAGCGGCCAGCTTTTCGGGGAATAACAGAACAGGGTTAACATTCAGTTACCTTATAAGAGCATTATGGGTTAATCCTGCCTTTCGTAAAAGTTACTAGAAGGATAATCCTAGGTGGTCCACAAACTCCCAAACTCTCGGAATTCTTGCGCATTCTCTATAAAACATCTTGTAAAAATAAGCGTAGCCGTCTTTAACTGGAAAATTTCACGAGTGTTATAATAGTTTTAGAACTATGCAAAACGTTCCTGCAACCACTTGAAAATTTGATTAGCCCGGCCGAACAACAATTTATTGTAATCTTCAATGAGTCAGATTGTAAAATGAAAATAAACTAAATAAACAATAATAATACTATAAATAAAATATTATTTGTTTAATTTACCAGATAACATTACAACAAGTGAGAGGTGACCCAAAAGTTATCGCATATTCCTTCCTCGATTATTTCCTAAATATTTTGAACAAAATATAAAATTGATGTAAACGAAATTCCACAACGACTACTTACCTGACAAAAGTTAAAATTTCCCACAACGATTTTTCTTCTTGAAAACATACAGTATCGGAAAGTTTTCATCTTGGTTATGGTGATTTCATGAGAGCGTAAAGAAAACCAATATATTGAGAGAGCATTACAATTCCTCCTCTACTCGCTCGAGGAAGGGATATCGACGTGAGCTGTGTGCGGTGTGTCGCATTGAGCATAATAGTACGTCTCTCTTGTTTATGTGGTATCATCATATCATTGCGTTCCTTGTTGCTCGCTTAGATTTCCGTCTATGTCCCAGATGAAAAGTTTTCTATATTGTGTTATAGATTTTTGCAATGAGGAATATTGCACTAGTATCTGTTATATAGATATAATTCAATAGCCGTCGTGGTTCTGGCCAGGGGAGTATTTGTTTTTCGATAGGTATTTGTTACAATAAGGCCGCGTTGTGTTTATGGGAGTAAATAGGGTAAGACATCGTTCGGCAACGACCATCGTTATTAAAAGATCTCCCAAACTGTGAACCTCGCGTTCAGATACCCGATCAAATTATAATAATAATGATACTCGTAGAGTGTACCCAAAGGTATAGCCTGTGCGGGTAGAGGAAGGCTATTATTATTTGTCGTTGTGCTCCGGACGATTTTTGGTGGCTTAATTACTTTACAGCTGAACATTTTGAATTAACGCCTTGTATACTCATTTGAACTGTTGTTAGTACTAATTATGAAAATTTCTAAACAACATCTGTTCATAACACGTCTCAAATAACGATTTATATTGAAATTATTATTAGCAGGCTTCGAAATATATTCGGCTATAAAAGAAAGAACAGTCTAGTTCAATAGCGACATTGGAAAAATTCAAATTTTTTATAACTATAATAAAAGAATGTTCAATATGTATTGTATTTCGTTTAATTTCTGTTATCCTAATTTGAAACAATTGAGAAAACAGTAGAATAATTTTGGATTTTCATTAAAAAAAAAAACTCGAAGTAGGCCTCAAAATTTTTAATGCTAATACTCAAATTTGGCTGTATAACAGAGCTTTTGCAACATTTTTCAAAAAAAAAATCGTTTAAATCAGTTTACCGTGAATGGTTCGTTCACTAGGTATAAGCATCAAATTAATTGTGATGGCTTATCTCCATCTGTCATTCCAAACTTTGTACTCCAGATTTTGCACTCGAATTCAATCCTTTTTTCGCTTTCCCTATCAGCCTTAATCTCCGATATACCAGTGACAGCTATGAGGCAATATCTATCTCCTACGATCATTGATACAGGTATCATTTTCTCGATCGTATGTTTCGAAGGTCGAGTCGAGTGGATAAAAAGATCTTTCAAACACGTGCGATTTTTTAGCACGACCGACGGCTCAAAATTATATAAATTGTACGATTGGCTGACAAGATGGTATAAAATGTACCTATATTTTACTGCAGCAACAATAACCTAAAGCAAGCAGATATTTAGATTCTATTCAAGAAAATTTAATGATGGTCCTTATGATAAATCACGACAGGTGTCAAATTTGATGTGATATCTCAAAAAAATATATATATATATATTTTTCAATCTGTGCACATTTTTAATTATTTAAAGCACTCTTCTCGAACTCTCAAAAACGAACGTTTTTTAAAGTTATCATAGCTACATCAACAACTCTAGAACTGTTACGTCTAAATGAATATTCCACTCATGCTATGATACCCGTTTTTGATTGGTGGAAATTTTCATATTGATAATTGAACACATGTTTTCGATTTTGTAGTCCGATTCGTCCTTGGTTGTTTTATAAAACAAACTTACCACCAGCAAGCTGCTATAATGACAATTTGATCCAATCCATGATTAGCACTAACTATTTATTTCTAATCTAACCTAATTTTACTTATACGATATGGCTTTGTTAATGAGATCTCCATCTTTCGAAAATAAAGTATATTTTGATTGATTGATTTTAATTCATATAAACTTCTCCATTTTCGACAAATTTTGCAAACACGTAAACCAAAACTTACATAACCTACATCTGCAAGACAGAATAGTAAACATGCGACGAAAGACGCGCTCTGGTGCAAACTGAAGAGATATTTGGATGATGTTATGCAATAATGGGTCAAGCCATAGTCAACCAGTTTCGTAAAAAATATCAAAATAGTGTGGCAGATCATGGAATGATGGAATGTGGCTTAGAACTATTGTCAGTGAAAGGATCCCCTTTATAATTGTGGGTTAAATTGAATCATTTTTGCTTACTGTAGAATAACGCGGCTTGACTTGTTATTGCATAACACCATCCATTTAGGTTTTGTAAGTTGCATAGTTTTAGAACCTAAATGAAGGATAAATTTTCTTTGAATTGAGTAGTAGGCTGATTAGCACTCGTCTTTGTTGCTGAGGAAATCCAAGTAGTGGACTTCGTTCACTCGTGAGATTTCTATAGATTCGTGCATCTAGTTAAAATTATCAAAAATTACCACCATTGTGTTATCACTGTTGACAATTTTCCTTCATAAACTTTTAGTAGAGGTTTCATACATATAAAATCGCGTAAAAAAAACCATCCTCAAAAAAGCCTATAATTCGCCAATCCTTGGAGATATCAAAAAAGTGTTCATAAAAAAAAAATAAATAAATAAAAATGCCTGATGAATTTCCTACGAAAAAGTTTTTCTGCAATATTTAAATTGAAGTATTGTTTTCAGTGATTAATTATTTGCATACGTTTCGTCTATCTGACCGTTATGCTAGTGATATCGCAATATTTTGCCATTAAGAACTCAAAACACTGTTAACGAATAATCGAAAATGAGAGAATGACATTTTTTTCGATCAAACAACTACTGCAATTTACATTTTTTTTTTCCTAACACAACCATTTAAATTTTTTTCCCAACGTTATCAGATATATCAATTGAAACATTTTTGGTCGAATTCATCACCTGCCCGACATCTATTGAGTAATAGCAACACTCTCGTAGTGTACGAGAAAGTATAAAATCGATGACTCGTTACAGGACTCTCGCATGCTCTTAGTCCATGCCAGCGGCATTACAATTCCGCTTCTGACTACTAGAGTACGCTAGTGACATCAAGAACGAACGTAATTTAATGTTAGTTGAGACAATAATTGGCACCTTATGAATAATTTTTCAGAAACCAGCAAAGTTTGTTGGAATAGAAATGATGAACATGATTATTTTATGATTCTAGATATCCACAGTGTTGGTTGAAGAGTCATGACATGTATAGCTAATAACTTAGCAAGGCGACCAACAGATGGAAAACATTGTACTTGCAATTCATAGTGAAAAAAAGAATTCTAAAGTAAACCAATCCCGTAGTTAAATCTGTTCTTACATACATGCTTTATAGGTTTCTATTTATGAATATGTGCATCCGATTTTTTATAAAACCTATTCCCCACTAAAATAGAAAATAGCGTAATAGAAGGTATCATTATTGTGCAACTACTGTTGAAAATAGTATACAGAGTGACCCATTTGAAAGCAGGCCACCTCTCTAAAACTGTTATTTATTATCCGATTCAGAAGTTTGTTTTTTCAATAGATAGAGCATCAATAGTTCTAGTTAAGTGAAATAAATTCGAAATGAAAATAAAAATTTCAAGACCTACTTCGAATTTTTTTCAAGGTCAGAAATATACCACTGGATTCAGAATACTTCGAAATACATTAGGTCAGAATTTCATCGTAATCTGTTCATAAATAAAAAAGTTATAAATAATAAAACTTGAAATTAGTGGAAATGAAATTCTGACCGAATATATTTTTAAATATTTTGAATCTAGTGGTGTTGTCAGATTTTTGATAAAAGTTCTGAAATTGAAGTAGTGGGTTGATTTATTGACAATATTTTCAAATTTTATACCCATATAACTTTTTTATAGATGGACGCATTCTTACGAAATTTTTACATAAACCACTTGAAAATGTCGTGAATCCAGTGGCGTCACCAAATTCTATTTAAAAAAATCGCTAGTATGTTTTTTGGATTTTTGACCTTGAAAAATATTCGAAGTAGGCCTTGAAATTTTTATTTTTATTTCAAATTTAAGGCTCTCAGCATGAATACAGTAGAAACATATTGTAGGTACAGAGTAAAACTATAGATGCTCTATCTATTGAAAAAAAAACTTCCGAAACGGATAATAAATAACAGTTTTAGAGAGATGGCCCGCTTTCAAAGGGTCACTCAGTATATACGAGAATTGACAGTTATGGTTCGTGTCATAGGTCACTCGAGTATGAAATTCTCTTTCAACATAAGTTTTGTACACTATACTTTTACTACGACAGCTTGTAATATGTTTTGTACCAAATAATCTATTGTAATTACTACATGAGCATGAATATTTACATTTAACAAAATTATAACACTAACGTATATTATGGCAAAGAAAAACTTCTGACAGTTTCGAAAATTTTTGAATTATGTTATATTGAATCTCCTTCGTGTTGGAATGCCAAATGGTCGTGAATTCTCTGAGATAATTCCGAAATAATTCATGGTCTATGTCTTGGTCCCCAGAATCAAATACCTACATTTTTGCATGCACACTAAGCGACTTTAACCAGTTCAGTCCAACTTGGTGTGGGCGTAGAGAATTAATGAATTTCCGATTTCAACCTATTTCATTTCGAAAGAATCATATTCCGAAACGCAAATAATATCTGAGATTATCATTCAGATTATCATCGAACGAGTCCAATCCTGCGTATGCAAATCGCAGAGTTGATAAAATGCAGATCGAATTTTTGCCGGCTATCACCCGTAATCACGATGTCAGCCTCACGCCCGACAGACATGTAAACCAGACAGCTAACTGACAGCTCGACTGCCTCGCATGGACAACTGACAGCACGAATATTAGGCGGGACGCAGACATGTGATATCTATTATTCGCACCTCCGGGCGGGGCCGGGATGCCGGAAAACTGACGGCAGGCTCGTTTAATAGTTTGCTGGTTGTACAGTATTTTGTCACAGAAAATGGCACGGTTTCATAATTTTTGAGAATATAATTTTCTATTTAAATTTAAAGTTCAAAACGTTATGCATCCCGTACTGGTTAATTGTTCGGTATTTACAGCCCACATGCAGAGATTCCCTACTCAACTCGATTTTCTAACTACTTGACTTGAAATCAAGACAAGCTCAAGTCAAGTATTTATTTTTGAAATTCAAGTCGAGTCAAGTAGTTACACATAGCGCTTTCTACTTCTGTTTCGATGTCATCAAATTCTGACACTTTCATCTACGATAAATTCTTAGCCGCTGCTTTGAAAAGGTTCCGATTCCGTTACGGACAAATCAGTTAAATCAGACATGAACAATTATTCTCTAGCCACCACTGTTTATCCTCGATCAACGCATTTCACGGATCGCTATCTAGTAAAGTCAAGTAGTTCACACCGTAAAAGAGTCAAATATTAAATTTTCAAAAGCTTGAGTTTTAAAGTCAAGTCAAGTATTTAAGAAAAAACTTAAGCTACTTGGCTTGATGAATGAGCCATTAGAAGTTTGAATCCTCTCATCTGCCTGCATTGTCATTGACCATGAAAAAGTAGGGATTTGGGCATTTCGCTTCAAGGCAGCAATCTGTACGGCTGATATTTTGTTTCATTTTCCATATAGTACAGTAACCAGAGATTTCTTTTGCTCAAAAAATTAGGAGTACATTTAATTTGGTATGAGCTTAGTTTGACACTAGAGGAAAAGGTTTCCAAAAAGTTCCGGACCTTACTTTGTGAAAATCAAAAGAAAATCCGGTGTAAAGAACTTTCCGACGCTTTTCCGGCTGTAACTTGAAAAATCGTGGAAATTGAAAAAATATCATAGACTCAAAAATAAAGCTTGAACAAATAAGGTTCTGTATATTTTTACCAAAAATCATTTTTTTTTCTGAAATTACTTTGGAACGTCATAATAACTCTCGTTTCGGAAAGCCTCACGTTTTTAAATAAGAGAGTATGTTTTCAAAGTTGAAAATTATTTTCTTAATGTAGAGAACTGCATATCTATTAACTGGGGATCATAAGTTGGAGTGGATAAATTTTGGAACTTTTTGGATACCTGTTCGTCTATTATTAAACTAACCCCATACCAAATTTCATTAACTTCCAATTTTTTTGCAGTTCAAGTGATTTTTGTACTCTGCGGGCTTGTATGTACATCATTTTATAGCTGCTAGATTTTATTTCTTTTTTTTACAATTCTGTGGACTATATAAATGAAAAATGCACAATATTGTGTTATTATTTTCCACGATATTTTATTTTTATTACTGTTCTGTGGAACAAACTTGAAATTCAGAATACACAATCTGTATAAGAATTTTACACAATACATTGTGTTTTATAAAATAGCTATTAGAAAATATAAGTTGAAATATTCCCTAATGTGTAAGACATTTACCAAATGTGTTTTTTATTCTCTAGCTACCCCTTCCTTCTTAACCGGTCGGGGGCTGAATGGAACTGGTGTTGAAGATTGCTTTGGTTTTGCTAGTTAGCCTCGGCCTTAGTCAATTCTAGTATAGCGCAGGTTGTGCCCTCTATCGGCGGGTAGTCTTGTTTGTGATTCTTTACACATTTCGTGTTGTACATTTTGAATAAAAAATGTGTGAAATTTATCATCAATTATGTATAACACATATTGTGTATAAGTCAGAAAACTGGGGAAAATTTCCCCACAAACCGAGATTAACAATCATTGGTAAAAATATATTACAACCAAGTACTAATTTTCAACAATTGTATACATTATTAACGCAATTTTTTTACAGTGTTAAAAGAAAAAATATACACAGGGATTTCTTTCCGTGCACTAGTTGAATATTTTTACTTTTGCCTGGATGCAAGAAAACGAACAACACATATTGCGAATATAACTTTCGTCAAAAAATACGGCCCAACTTTTTCATGTTTAACCATCTCATACGACAACACATATTTTCAAAATATCCTAAATATTTTCGCTAATCCTGCGATGACACCGATTTTCGGATATTACTACAAGTGGTCGCGTCAATCCAATCGAAAATTCGAGCCAGATTCGATTTCGACGATGGAAATGATAAACGGCACGTCCTCCTAACTCCTAACCGCCTAAATCTGTGCAAATAGCGAACACAAACTCGAACGGTCCCGTAAAGCAGCGCCGAGATAGAAAGATCGGTTGACAGAGCCTTAGACCGATGAGGCAATACGTCTTGGCTTTCCTCCGAGTCTTCTGGAGACGCTGAAAAATGGCCCTCACGCTTGTAATGCTTGAGAAACGGGAAATGTAAGCGACTGCCTAAAAGAAACCGTTCATCTCCCCAATTTATATCTGCCGGAATGACATGTATATGTGAGTCTGCAGACACATCTCATTTACTCACAGGAGCGAATAATTCAGACGCTATCCAGAAGTGACCGTATATTCGATTCCCACAACGGATTCTGTTAGTTTTATTCGTGTAATGTTGGGCGATATTAGTGTAACGGATTCTGCTAGGAGGGGTTGAACATTGTAAAAATTCATCTTCGAAAATCTTGAATGAATAAATAATAATAAGTACAGTACAGAAAATATCCAGAGGCAAACAGCTGAAAACTGTTCATCATTTAGTAAAAGAGTCACTTATCTTGCATGGACTGTATTCTGGCTTTGGTAACGAACTATGGCTACGTATTTCCGTAACATAATGAAAACAGAGGTTTTTCGCCCTCCCTATTGGAATATCATATAAAATTTCTTCAGATTTTCTCTCAGTCACCAACAGGGATTCAACAAGCCAAGTAGCTTGATTTTTTTCTCAAATACTTGACTTGACTTCAAAACTCAAGCTTTTGAAAATTTGATATTTGACTTGACTCGATTCACGGTGTGAACTAATTGACTTGATATCAAGTAAAATCAAACTACTTGATATTACTCGATAGCGATCCGTGAAATGCGTTGATCGAGGATAAACAGTGGTGGCTACAGAATATTTGTTCATGTCTGATTTAAGTGATTTGTCCGTAATGGAATCGGAACCTTTTCAAAGCAGCGGCTCAGAATATATCGTAGAAGAAAAAGTGTCAGAATTTGATGATATCGAAACAGAAGTAGAAAGCGCAGGATCGGCGCTATCAAAGGCCAAACGATTTGAAGTTAATAAAAGTGTATCTAAGTAAACTAAAAAAAATACGAATTTTTTAATAGTCGAGGAAGATCCTAAGAGTAATAAAAGCATAATTTGTGTGAGTCAAATGATCTGATTCGAACTATTTTACCAGGTGAAACATAAATATCTGTTCCATGTGTGGAAGGTAAGACTAAACATCTGAATGAAAATGCGAATTTTCACTTTCAGATTTTATCTTTTCAGCTGGGTCTTTTCCCAATATCTATCAGATGTAGTTCAATGTCCAGCGTGGTTTTAGTCGGGGCAGTAGTTGTTTTCTGTTAGATGCAATTTCCAAGGCAACAAAATGAAACTATAACGCAGATGATTTTCCATGGAAGACAACGTCAACCCATGCATGTGGAATAAACTAAGACAAGGATAGTAAGGAAATCTCGTTATCAACACCCCTATCTCGCGGATCATATCCATTCGACACCTCCACCGCAAACCTCTTAATACCGGAAGAGCAGCTAAAAGTTGATGAGGTAATATGAAAGGGGCCGATATAGGAAAAATTACGGCCTTTATAGGTTTTACTTATCCTACACGCGGCTCCGTATAAATTTTCCTTTATTTCCGGTCGTGTCACGCGAAATGGGGCAGTTTTCTCGATATCTAATGGTTATTGCCTCTCTCCGACGGACATATTGCGTTCCATCTACTGCAATGTGTGCTGGCCATTCATCACCGACCGTACAGCTGCAGGGATGTGCTCCTGCTTTTGCTGGTGTGGCAGGAGCTCCTGCGATATGAGCGATGTGTCGAAAATGGAAGAACAAAAATTTCTGGATGTGTTCATGTATTAAAACGGACGAATTTATGCATGTCGGTCGCGTCAGAAATGCTCGTTCCGCGGTCTGCAAAGCAAAGCGTGCACCCATGGAAAATTAATATTCGAAAGAAAAAAAAAAACGTTTTGACTTTGTTCGATAAAATACTCTATATGAAATTGTCTCCGAATTCATTTTGGGGCTACGTTCCGAGATATTTAGAGATCAATATACCAAAAGACGAAAGAAGAAGAAAGAGCACAGCGATATGTGTCCCTTTCATATGGATTACCGCTTATCTTGATATTAGTTGGTGTAACAAGTGTTCTGCTAAGTACTCCTATTTTTTGCTAGAGAGGTAAAGAGCCTTAAAACTCAAGACCTACTGTGAGACTCCGCTGATTCTCCGATAACCCAGGACAACTGACCTCCACCTATATGTATGCCCGTCAGACTATTGCCTCCAGTTTAAAATTTATTTTTGAATCTAGAGGGCTATGAATACTTTCATAATTTTAGTCCTAAAGTATTGGGAAAAATATAACAGAGTTTCCAGCAATCGGATCGGAATCCTGGGCTTGTAATAGATTGAAGATTATACTCGAAAGATCTAATAGGTCGAAGTGCTTGTCGGGACAAATAGCCTGAACAACGCTCCTGGCAATCTACAATCTATACTCACAGTAGTGGAGAAATTTTCTGATGTTAACGTTTGAGCATTTTGTGGTCCAGCATTTGAAATTATTTCATTGTTGCTGAAACGAAAAGGTTATGTCAGTTGATACGTCAAGAAGAGTACTTCGATCACGCCACTGAAGATGACTGCCGCAGTTGAAGTTAAAACGTTTCGAGATTTCAACTGACGAAGACCCTGAAAGCCTACATTCCTATACGATGTGGAAAAGTAAGTTGAAATAAATTGAATATGCTATGTTTTTGCCTCGGGCTCTTTAGTAAGTACACGTTGAAATTACTTTCCGAACTGCTCATCCTGTAGCACCTCTCGTAGAATACAAGACTGATGCGGGCCTGATTATGATATTCGGAACCATACATCAAAAACGAAACGGGCCCAGAACTGGTCCTTGGGGAACACCGCTCACCCAACACGTACCAAATCAAATTCCCGACGCCGGTAAGGGTTTTCCTCGTCCGACGCCTCGCAAGAAATACCTCCTTGGCCGTTTCCTTTCGTCGTCACGTGAACGACGAGCAGGAGAGATTGAATGCGCTGTCGGGCGGACGGATGAGGCCGCGAAGATGAATTGCTGGGGTTAGGGGGGTCGGGGAGCGCCGGACGCGGGCGGCGGAAGAGCAGACAGCAGTCTCTTAGCCCGGTGGCAGCGGCGATTACTCACCCGTCGAGTCGGCGGGTCCCGGGGGCGGCTCGGAAGTGGCTCTCCCGGCGATAAGCGTTTTACATTTGTAACCTTTCAACTGACGTGGCCGAGATACTGCAGGATTGCTTGCTAGGTACGTCGTTTATCAAGGAACGCTATTGTTTTGTCTACGACAGTGTGCTAATTTACAATTAGCACACTATTTGGCGTGTCATGGAGTTATTGTATACAAATTATGTATACGGGGTGATTCACGTCGGCGCGCATTGGATGTTTTCAAACTTGCTTCAGTGCGAATATATTTGAATGGGGAGTTCCTCACGGGTCAATACTAGGCCCTATAATGTTCTATATTCATATTGATGGTGTGTTTTCATTGAAAAGTAAAGGTGGTATAACGGGTTGCAGATGTCTCGGCTATCATCTATTAGTCTGAAAGCTAGATGGAATAAAAATCTGATTGAGAATGTACCATGAATAAATAAATTATACACCTTTCAGATTTCGAGAATTTTTGCCGGAGAGTATCAAATAAATGAAATCGACAACGTCGAAGTACCCTTCTCTCCAAATATTTCCATGTGAAAAAAATGAGGCAAAAATCTGACAGAAAACAACTACTTCCTTGGCTAATACCAAGACGGATATTGAATTACAATTGCAATTGCTTATTGTAATTATACATCAAATTATCCGCGTTTCGCGGTTCTTGCCGCTGGTCAGTGGCAGGTCGGATTATAATTAATTGGGCTGGGGCAGGACGACTAAAATGTTGTCCGATAATTTCCCGGGGCACTTATCAGTGTAATGTTTGTCTGATTGGCTAATTCTGGTCACATGATCGCAAATACGTAAATATGATAGGTTCAAATTGAATGAAAACATTTTTAGTCGAAATGTTCCTGCTATGTACAATTCAATTTTAGAATTTATATCACTAATTTTTTTAAATGGCAATTTTGTGCATTTCATTACGATTATGTTGATACCGCTTCACTCTTATAGGTTTCAAACAAACTTTCGTTAAAAAATCATTACTTAAGATCTTCCTTAAAATGAAACACCAAGTGCATTGAAAAAAAAAACATTACTTGTCGGTATGTTATCCTACCTCACTTCTGCAAAAGTATTATTATCTGTATAATTCAATAATTATTATTAACGTTATTATTAATTCCTCTCTCTACCTACCTATATGTAACTTTCGATATTTATACTGATGTGACTGATAACGAGTCCGTGCCATCTGTGTCATCATCTAGAAATAGAACTTCTAACTGGTGATGATCGGCTGTATTGTCGTGTCGGTGTCGTATCGGTGTCGTATCGGTATCGTGTCGGTATCGTGTCGGTGTCGTATCGGTGTGGTATCGGTATCGTGTCGGTATCGTGTCGGTGTCGTATCGGTGTCGTATCGGTGTCGTATCGGTATCGTGTCGGTATCGTGTCGGTATCGTGTCGGTATCGTATCGGTGTCGTATCGGTATCGTGTCGGTGTCGTATCGGTGTCGTATCGGTGTCGTATCGGTGTCGTGTCGGTGTCGTGTTGGTGTAGTGTCGGTGTAGGACCTACTAGGGATTTTTGTGTTTTTCTCACACTAACTTGGCATCCATTCCCAAATATTAGAATTGAATCACTGATGCTCCACCGCTCTGAATTGAATGATTCCGTACAATCTATCTCGTCTTGTGTTTGTGGATCTTTTGCTAGAGAAATCCTCACTAGTTTACGTTGTAGTACATGTTCAAGAGTTAGCAAAAACGTATGTGACTTTCTGGAGCTTCAACCGTGCAAAGCTTACTGTCTCATCATCTGGAAATAGAACTTTTAACTGGTGATTATCGGCTGTATTGCCGAATATGCGCCAAACTGACTGACAATTATTATAAGACAATAAGTATAGCTGAGGCACCAGTCAACTTAGTAATAACACTGACTTCAAACACGACTCGACCGGCGGAAGCACCAAACTCCTAAGTTTGATGATAGTTGTGTCACTGAATGTTTTGAGGATGTCTTGAATTTATTGGAGCCTCTGAAGACGCCCTACGTTTCATTTTATGAGAGAGAGGACATAGGCAGACCGGGATCTTCAGATGATGTAGTGCTGCTGGTTTTTCCGGGTTTTCCTGCAGCTGAAAGAGCAAATGCGCCACTGAAATCAATCGCCCCGGAGCGCCAATTAAGTTTTGTTGTTGTTTTATACTTTGTATTACTTTCGTTTCATTTTTTAAATTTGTGTATGAGATTTAAATACGTGAATATCATGTCAGTAAATACTGAGGTTACTATTTTAAGGAGATGACATTCTGAACCACGGTTAGTTTATAACTCTGTCAGAAGATGGCAGGCACACAAACCAAAATAACCCCGGCATCGCCGAGTGAAGCTGCTACTAGTAAATGAATCAACCCGAACAAAACCTGCGAATTACCTCCGTAATTCCCATCAGCATTCACTTCCCAAAACATCATCTCCATAAATGATTTCGCATTCGTCCCGGCTCTCCATTTGCAAAGTGCGAAAGAGCGAAACAAAAGAAAATCGGCTCTAACGGCTCTAACGAGCGAAAGTTCTGATGAAGCGACAAAGTGCTGATTTGTACCGAAAGACTAATGGCTCCTCGACTTACAAGTTCCGCCCTCACGTACCACTCTAATTCAATTGTTCGATTGCTAGCTCTCCCGGCCACTTGATTTAACAGAAATCCTCCGTGCCGTATGAAAATGCCAGGCGGCTCCGCCTATATTTCTTTGGTTCTTTTAATAAACGCCGGGAATTAATGAGGCAGAGCTGGCAGACTGTCCTATTGATCATAGTCGAATTTCTTAATTATCTCGTCGAGATATCTCGGGAGCTATTTCTCTACTTGGTCACGTCTTGGGAGGTTCAAGACGCGATTTTAATGGTTTCAAGAGGTGTCTACCGGTGGAGCTGAGCGTTTTGAAATGTTTAGAAATATTGTAAATAATAAATCAAAAAACTTGGTCTAAGATCGATATTTTAGGGGAAGCAATCCATGGAAATAATATATATCAATACCCCCAGAAGAATTTGATGAAGATTATTGTACAACTGCCAAAAAACTGAATTAAAAATATGTCTATGTGTCTAATTTTTTTTTTTAACTAGCAGATACGACAGACTTCGTCCGGCCTCATCGTCGTGTATGTATTGATGTGTATATTTTAGATTATCTGACTAACCCTTCCAGTTTTTCAGCGCGGTTTGCGCAAGCTGTAGACCTCTAATCAGTGATTACCAAAAAAAATATCGAAACTTTAAAATTCAATATCTCACAGTTTTTTTTTTTGACAAAAAGGAATTCCTTCATTTCATTTTGTTTCGTGATCTTCTACTTTCCATTTCATATTTATCACTCTAATTTCGGAAACACCTGTATATTTAAGACTTAACTTGAAGGCAACAAATTGAAAGCAAAGAAATTTTTTAAATTAAAATATTTTCTTAAAGTTTGAATCCTGAAACTTCATTGCCTACACATAAAATTTTTAATTTCCTAAATTTTTCATAGACAAATAATTTCAACTTTTTAGTTGAATTATTATTTCATTTTGTCCTGAGAATAATTTTTTTTTAATCATCTGTCCTAATAGATGCACGCGGAGCCCAGAGGTTGATGTTTTGTCTTCATATATTATCAATCTATGTCAAACATAAAAAAAATACTGAGTTAATTTTCCATATTTTTGTGTTTTTTTAACATTTTGGAGTTATGAACTCAATATATTAATGGATAATTACACTTAATATGTATCACTTTAAAAAATGGCAAGGATTGCAAGAATTTTTGTCACTTTCAAAACCCAATTTCATTTTCAAAAACTCGACATAGAATTTCTCGTAAACCATACGTTATGCAGAAAAATTTGTTGAAAACTTCCTTTTATAAAATTTATTAAGCTTTCGTTTTTGTTATAAATATATTTTTTGATATTTTCATCGGTTGGGGAGTTATAGGCGAAAATAAGTTTTTTTGACCATAGGGGTGGTTTTTTCCCCAAAACGGATTGTTGGTACACTTTATAAAGAAAAATTCCCATGCCAATTTATTTGGTAGATATAATGTAGGTATATTTTACTCCAGAGACTATACTAGATGAAAAAAAAATGTATAACGAACGTAGGATCCCATGATAAAACAGGTAAACATGAAATAATAGTCGTGTTTGTGATAACTAAACTAAACGTGGAATAAATTATTTAGGTCTTATGCTATCAAATAATATAATATGTTACTTTCATATTCATAATGATGCAACTAATGAACGTGGCAGGAAGTAGATGTCACGGAAATCGATTAATCAAAATTACTGAGGCAGTAATTCATTCACAAAAATTTAATTGAACATTAATTATGAGAAATAGCCACAGGGTGTAACCTGTCATGATAATGGAGCTGGTTTTTTCGAACGAAACGGCTTGAATTACAATTAGCCCGATTATTTTGTTCAACTTGCGTCACATTCATCAAAAAAAACTACAAGCTCAGTTGGGTTTGGTTGAGAATAATTGCAGTTGAATTTGATAGAATACTTTTTATATACAGTGCCATTTGAGTTGCGACATATGAAGAACTTTTTATTTTTCGTTTAAAAAAAAAAAGTATATCTTCATAAAAAGTTCTACACGTTCCAGAACGTAATTTCGAATGTTCATAATTTTTACTACTATAATTAATGTAATAAGAAGGTATATGATTATTATATAAATTATAAAATCTAAAAATTAATCAAAAATAATGAATGCCACGAGTGCTTCAAATTTCATTGATAATTTTCATTTCCACGAAAACTCTTTGGCAAGAATAATAATTCCATATTTACCAAATTATTCATGATTTTCGGATCATCCGCAAACATCTCCGTTAAGTGCGACAAAACACATTTAAGGTACTCACATATTATATTTGCATGAGAAGGTAGGAGTCTTCAGAAACGATACGAACTTTTCCTTTTCCTTGTCCGATCATTTTCAGCAGAGTTATCACTCATCAAATATTTGGCTCCGCCAGAACTTTCAGCGGCGGTAAGCGGGTACCTGAAATTTGATGTCGGTATTCAATCACGTTTTCTGAGAAAAGGAGCGAATTTCATAAAAAAATTACTGGGAATCATTTTTGAGGAGAATTGAATTGTCTTTCATGTTGTTGAGTTGTTTTTTCGATAAATTATATACTTTCCAAGATTACAGCAAAAATCAATTTATTTATTTTTAAACAAAAATTTATGTTCCTGGAATTTAGGTAAACTTTTTTTTTCGTGTTTATCATGGTTCCAACAACTAACATACCAAATTTGGTGGTGCTACAATCGATGCACGTCTCAAAACCCAATCGTACTGGATTATTACGAATATCAATCTGTGTCGAAGTGTAGGCAGCGCCTCTCCACATGCCAATCCTCCACTCAATTTGACGGATATCTCATGCTAAACACTTGTGACAGCAGCCTCAGTTGAAGTCATTCCGGCGTTATGGTTTTCATCTATTAGAACAGAACAGACGGCTCAAATTACCACTAGCCGACCTGAGCCGAGTCATCGAGTCTGAATGATACGTCGGTAGCTTGTTTGTGACATGCCTCATGTGGCTCAGGTGACTTGTTTCAAGGAAGTCAAGAAAAAGAAGAGTTGGTCGAAATGAAATAGCCTTTGGAGAATCAGAAATTCACGAACAAGAATACAGGGTATTCCAAACTTTATGTCCTATCAGAAGTTTCAGGAGAACAAATATAGATATAATTCATTTAAAATAAACTCCCACTGTTGTCAAATTGTTGTAGGAAGCATCGGTCAGTTGATACAGGCAGTGTCCAAAGAGAAGATGGAAGGACCCAAGGATATTCAGAATCGATTGGCGATCGCAGAATTCGTCTTTTTCTAACCGTTCTTGAGTTGGTCAGCTCTGAATCAGTTTTCAAATGTTTTTTCTGGCGCCAAAAATATTTCTGATGAGTTTTCGACATTTTCGTTCAAAGATTCGGAATCAGCACGTCAAAATACGTTCGAGAACAAAAATTCGAAATTCGAAAAATTAAAAATAACAAAGTTCAGAAAATTGTCTATCATGATTTACTCGACTTTTTTGTCCGTCGATTTTTTTCGTTGAAATTTTTAATATATACTAATTTGGCCATTCTGAGTTGATTGGAGTTCGCAGAGTTCGTCTATCTCTAACCGTTCTCGAGTTGGTCAGCTCTGAATCAGTTTTCAAATGTTTTTTCTGGCGCCAAAAATATTTCTGATGAGTTTTCGACATTTTCGTTCAAAGATTCGGAATCAGCACGTCAAAATACGTTCGAGAACAAAAATTCGAAATTCGAAAAATTAAAAATAACAAAGTTCAGAAAATTGTCTATCATGATTTACTCGACTTTTTTGCCCGTCGATTTTTTTCGTTGAAATTTTTAATATATACTAATTTGGCCATTCTGAGTTGATTGGAGTTCGCAGAGTTCGTCTATCTCTAACCGTTCTCGAGTTGGTCAGCTCTGAATCAGTTTTCAAATGTTTTTTCTGGCGCCAAATATATTTCTGATGAGTTATCGACATTTTCGTTCAAAAATTCAGAATCAGCACGTCAAAATACGTTCGAGAACAAAAATTCGAAATTCGAAAAATTAAAAATAACAAAGTTCAGAAAATTGTCTATCATGATTTGCTCGACTTTTTTGTCCTTCGATTTATTTCGTTGAAATTTTTAATATATACTAATTTGGCCATTCTGAGTTGATTGGAGTTCGCAGAGTTCGTCTATCTCTGACCGTTCTCGAGTTGGTCAGCTCTGAATCAGTTTTCAAATGTTTTTTCTGGCGCCAAAAATATTTCTGATGAGTTTTCGACATTTTCGTTCAAAAATTCGGAATCAGCACGTCAAAATACGTTCGAGAACAAAAATTCGAAATTCGAAAAATCAAAAATAATAAAGTTCCGAAAATTGTCTATCATGATTTACTCGACTTTTTGGTCCGTCGATTTTTTTCGTTGAAATTTTTAATATATACTAATTTGGCCATTCTGAGTTGATTGGAGTTCGCAGAGTTCGTCTATCTCTAACCGTTCTCGAGTTGGTCAGCTCTGAATCAGTTTTCAAATGTTTTTTCTGGCGCCAAAAATATTTCTGATGAGTTTTCGACATTTTCGTTCAAAGATTCGGAATCAGCACGTCAAAATACGTTCGAGAACAAAAATTCGAAATTCGAAAAATTAAAAATAACAAAGTTCAGAAAATTGTCTATCATGATTTACTCGACTTTTTTGCCCGTCGATTTTTTTCGTTGAAATTTTTAATATATACTAATTTGGCCATTCTGAGTTGATTGGAGTTCGCAGAGTTCGTCTATCTCTAACCGTTTTCGAGTTGGTCAGCTCTGAATCAGTTTTCAAATGTTTTTTCTGGCGCCAAATATATTTCTGATGAGTTATCGACATTTTCGTTCAAAAATTCAGAATCAGCACGTCAAAATACGTTCGAGAACAAAAATTCGAAATTCGAAAAATTAAAAATAACAAAGTTCAGAAAATTGTCTATCATGATTTGCTCGACTTTTTTGTCCTTCGATTTTTTTCTTTGAAATTTTTAATATATACTAATTTGGCCATTCTGAGTTGATTGGAGTTCGCAGAGTTCGTCTATCTCTGACCGTTCTCGAGTTGGTCAGCTCTGAATCAGTTTTCAAATGTTTTTTCTGGCGCCAAAAATATTTCTGATGAGTTTTCGACATTTTCGTTCAAAAATTCGGAATCAGCACGTCAAAATACGTTCGAGAACAAAAATTCGAAATTCGAAAAATCAAAAATAATAAAGTTCCGAAAATTGTCTATCATGATTTACTCGACTTTTTGGTCCGTCGATTTTTTTCGTTGAAATTTTTAATATATACTAATTTGGCCATTCTGAGTTGATTGGAGTTCGCAGAGTTCGTCTATCTCTAACCGTTCTCGAGTTGGTCAGCTCTGAATCAGTTTTCAAATGTTTTTTCTGGCGCCAAAAATATTTCTGATGAGTTTTCGACATTTTCGTTCAAAAATTCGGAATCAGCACGACAAAAATTTGAAATTCGAAAAATAAAAAATAAAAAAGTTCAAAAAATTATCTACTTATCATGATATACTCGACTTTTTTGTACGTCGATTTTTTTTGTTAAAATTCTTAAGATACACTAATTTGGCCATTCTAAATCGATTGGCGTTTGCAGAATTTACCTATCTCTAACCGATTCTGAGTTGGTCCGCTCTGAATCAGTTTTCAATTTTTTTTTTGTCGTCAAAAATATTTCTGATGAGTTTTCGACATTTTCGTTGAAAAATTCGGAATCAGCACGTCAAAATACTTTCGAGGACAAAAATTTAAAATTCGAGAAATAAAAAATAAAAAAGTTCAAAAAATTGTCCATCATGATTTACTCGACTTTTTTGTTCGTCGATTTTTTCCGTTGAAATTCTTAGTATATACTAATTACTAATTCGGCCATTCGATTGGCGATCGCAGAGTTCGTCTATCTCTAACCGTTCTCGAGTTGGTCAGCTCTGAATCAGTTTTAAATTTTTTTTTGCGCCAAAAATATTTCTAATGAGTTTTCGACATTTTTGTTTAAAAATTCGGAATCAGCACGTCAAAATACGTTCGAGGACAAAAATTAAAAATAAAAAAGTTCAAAAAATTGTCTATGATGATTTACTCGACTTTTTTGTCCGTCGATTTTTTTCGTTGAAATTTTTAATATATACTAATTTGGCCATTCTGAGTTGATTGGAGTTCGCAGAGTTCGTCTATCTCTAACCGTTCTCGAGTTGGTCAGCTCTGAATCAGTTGAGAATAATCAGTTTATTGGAATTTATTGTTGTTTTTGGAGCTACCTAATGCAACTCTTCCACTTCGATTACCGGACTACGGAGATAAAATTACCATGGAAATGGGGCAAATATAACCTAAAACCATACATAGTTTCCGCCTGCTGAATTTCAAATCTGGGAAAACACCCCGGTGCCGTTTCCGCTGAAATATTAGAGCAAACGTTGAGACTCTCGTTATACCTTTCATATCCCTATTTGCAGTTTATTTAAGTTAGTTTCATCTTTAGAGCCGTCGAGAGATTTTCGCATATGCTTCCGCGGGGTTTTCTGTGTCGGGCGTGAATTGATAGATTTGTGGGCGTTGCGTAACAAGGAAAACGTGTCACAATGATGTCTGGCGATGAATTTTCAAAGACTGAAATTATTGGGTAGGAACGAATCAAAAACGGTTTTTCAATATATAGAAAAGTGTCACTCTCTTTAAATATGCGTGCATTCTCCTGAAAAACTCACAAGTTTCAGGAGGACGGAAGGATGTTCTTGTACCGTGAGAGCTTGCAGGATTTTCATTCTATAGTGATGAAATTTTCCATATTTTTAGGATTCTTTGGACACTTTCCCAACCCACTGGATTCAGCAACTTCAGACGTCGACTGAATCTAATTGATCACCATTTCAGCAACAGATCCTACCTTTTTTTTCTGCTGAAAAAGGCAGTATTCTTGCTCTTGAAGCATCTTTCAGCATACTAGTTGATTAAGGCTCATTTAAAAGTTTGCGCAAATATGACCGCGAAATAGGGTGTTTGGGAAATCTATCATTGAGCATATATGTGGACTGCTAGGTGAACATTTATTCCAGGTTCTCCACGGTAGCGCACGGTCCTGGTGTCCGAGAGGTTCCGGGTTCGGTTCCCAGCCGGGACGAGTCTTTTTCATTTTTCTGAATGATTGAATCACGTTGCTGACTGGGAATAATTCTCCATCTTTCACTGTTGCGTTGAAAACTAACAGTGCTGCTCCTAAAGTGGCAATAGATCACTAATGGAAAATGAGAAAATGAGTGGTGTTTATTGCAACTTTTTACAAAATGATGAAAGTCAGATATTTATGAAACTTCTTCAATAAAAGTATTGCATCCAGTGGGAAGCCGAAAGTGACTAGCTTCTTACAAAGGATATCATGGCCGATGTTGTTGAACGCTGTACTATGATCGAGTACATAATTCCAAACAAGGAATACAACTCTCATCAATAGCTCTAAAAATATCATATGCAATTGAAAAAAAAGAGGTATTATTCATTTTGTAAGGAATGTGGCTATGAATAAATGTCAGGAAATGTATGCATTAATTTGATATGGTACCTTTTTTTTCAATTTGAGCTGGTAGTGGGTGACGTATCCACATACTTTCAAGCAAACTTGTCATCAAAACAACCAAGTGACTAAACTAGGTCAGAAAGAAAATCACCAAAAAACAGACCGCACAATTTATAATCGACACACAGACAGTCAAGTCGAGGCGAACAATAATGAAGCAGTAAAGTGTGTTATTTAGTAAATGTAGCGGGTGTAATCAATCAGAATGTCAGCGGGGAGTGACGTCGCGACGGGCCAACAAACCGGCGCGAGGCGTCCCGACGGCCTGTCGGAAAATGAATAAGTGCGCGTACCATACATCACTGTCACGCCGAATATAGATATAAAATAACGATGAATGAACAGCTCTGTTGAATGCAGATAAACTTTCCTATTACACACATGTCGAATGATTCATCATGTCGGCTGACAGTCGCTCCTCTGCCTCGACGTTAATGACGTGTTGTCGCTGTTAAAATATTGAATTGGTGATTCTTGGTGGATCAGTGATCGAGGTTCGGGATGACTGATCAAAACTGGGATTCTGTAGCAGAATCTGCAAGATGGATTATTAATGAAAACGTTATGAATAACAACATTGAAACTATATTTAAAACATATACAGCGAAAATATACACAAGCTTGGAAAGGTACCATAAGCAGTATTTCTAGACCTAGCAAAGGCTTTTGATACTGTTGATCGCAGTATTTCTAGACCTAGCCAAGGCTTTTGATACTGTTGATCACAAACAGTTACTAGATACCCTTTTTGATCTTGGATTTTAAGGCATTGCACATGAAATCATATTTAACTGATAGGGAGCAATACGTAGTTACTAATAAAAATATAAGTGGAAAAAAATCATTGAATACTGTGTAGTTACCCCAAGAAACCGTCCTGGGGCTCATCTTATTCACATTATACATCAACAGCATACTAGACCTGAAGGAAAAGGAAAAGGAAAAGGAAAAGGAAAAGGAAAAGGAAAAGGAAAAGGAAAAGGAAAAGGAAAAGGAAAAGGAAAAGGAAAAGGAAAAGGAAAAGGAAAAGGAAAAGGAAAAGGAAAAGGAAAAGGAAAAGGAAAAGGAAAAGGAAAAGGAAAAGGAAAAGGAAAAGGAAAAGGAAAAGGAAAAGGAAAAGGAAAAGGAAAAGGAAAAGGAAAAGGAAAAGGAAAAGGAAAAGGAAAAGGAAAAGGAAAAGGAAAAGGAAAAGGAAAAGGAAAAGGAAAAGGAAAAGGAAAAGGAAAAGGAAAAGGAAAAGGAAAAGGAAAAGGAAAAGGAAAAGGAAAAGGAAAAGGAAAAGGAAAAGGAAAAGGAAAAGGAAAAGGAAAAGGAAAAGGAAAAGGAAAAGGAAAAGGAAAAGGAAAAGGAAAAGGAAAATCTTGTGATGTCCGAGAACATCATGCGAACCGAGCAAAAGTAGTAAGGAATTGGTGCTCTAAGTGAATTTCTACAGGCTATATGCCTCAAGGAACATCTGCAAAGGCTAAGGAGTACATATCACGTATGACTGAGTAAAGGTTGATATTATTATAATATTGTTATTATTGTTCAATGACTCCATATCAAATAATCTACCATTTGATTATGGTTCAGCCATGTTTTGATATTGTCGTGGAACATAAGCTGAAAGTTGTTGTAGATGTTTCGAAGTTAGAGAGCTCCGACCCCATAACGTCAGATCTCTTTCAATCGCAACCATTCATCACTTCGAGTTACCGACCAGAAATTAGCTAACAACACTGCTATTATCCTGCGTGCTCGCATCACCCGATTGCCCGGCCTGCTAGGTAATTGCAATCCTGCCTACGTGCCACGAATGCGTCCCTGCGGCACTAACGGCTTATTAGCAGTACGAAAATGAAACCGACATCGTCGAAGTCGATAAATCATCTCTTCCTAGGAAAGTGAAGCCATAATTTAACGTCCGATGTAAGTGCAACGGCAGTCTGTAAATGGCACGATGTCGGCGAGCTGAATGCAGATGAGTTGTGTAGGCCGAAGACACTTTTTATAGGCCGGTAGATATAGACAATTAATTCACAATAACTTCAAAAGTTTTCAAAATTTGATACAAGTTCGGGAAAGGTTTAAAAACAAACTGTACAATTTTACAACCTTTTCCGAAGCCCGCAACATTTCCAAAATTGCAATTAACTCGAACTCTGCTGTATACTCGTTGAAAAAATTACAAAAGTTCTGCAAATCGACCGAATGACTGATTAATGGAAAAATTTATATTTGCAACTGAATTCTAAATACGGAGAAATATTTTTTCCCCAGAACCGTGGAATACTTTGCATTCCTAATAATAATAATAATAATGGGTCTTTATTTTTTACAAACAATAGGTTACAGTAGATGATTACTCTTGGGAGACGATGTTCAACATAGTTATTCTTCCACATAACGTGTACATAATATACATAATGCCGTACAGGGCGATGAGGAGAAACTAGGAAAAAAACTTGAAAAATTAAAATGATCTAAGGTGGCTGTGATTTGAATTTCTGGATTAACATTCAATTCTGAACAATATTTCTCCATGACTTTTACTTCTACAGTGAAAAATAAAGTGATGGGATAATGTTTTTCAATCTCCCTCGTGTGGGGTCGCAATAAATTCAAATCTGTTGTTTGGGATGAAGCAGAGGTTTTTATTAAGAATGATTTTTTTGGGAAATTAATAATAAAAAAAACTATATTTCTTTTCAACTCTTCAACAGTTTTAGAATCTTTAATGATTTCGGAGGTAGTTCATTATATTCTTTCAAGCCCTTATAGAATAGGTATTTCATTGAATTACTTACCCATATTGACCCGTACTATATAAAAATTGTCTTTATGCACTAGCATAAAGTGGCACTTTACCGTCCACGGGCGCATTATGGCCGGGGGCCGTAAAGTAGACAGAATTCTCAAAAGGTCTATATTTACATTTCTTATCTACAAATAATATATTTAATACAACTCCAAGTTTGGAGAACTTTTTTTTCAACGAGTTAATGGTAAAATTCAAGTTTGACAAAGTTCCAGACATCAGAACAGGTTGGCCAACCGAGATTTATTAAATTCTCGAAGTACCATTCACTTCACCAAAATTTTAAAACTTTTTGCATTTATTGTTGAATTTTCGATTTTTAATGTCGATCTTTACCGGCCTATAGGCCGAAGACACTCTTTATGGGTGCTGCTCATGCACACCGCCCGTATAATGTAACACAACACAACGAGCGATCGTCAGAGATGCCGATAAATATTCATTAAGTACAATTATAGCACCACGGAGCGAACGCTTTATTGCTACGTATATTTTATTACTGCTTTACGACTTTTATATCCTATTTTAAGAGTAGCGAGCATAATTTAGATATCAAACGGATGGGTTTTAATACTTATAGTTCGCAATCGTAATTACGGAGTACTGGAGATAACTACAGTGTATTTTCTCAAGTACTCGAGTAGTACCTACCATCTTCCTTAGGAAACTGGTTTGAACTCCAGTCACTCACAGTTACCGCAATGAAATTGTCAAACAACACTGGTGCATCCTATGAACGTCCCGGGAACGTCAAATGATAAATTTGGTACCAGAAACATCTCTGGGTTGTCCCAGGGATGAACCAGCTACGGCATCCACTGGATATCCTCTATGGGTCATCCCTGGGAAGTCCCGAACTTGTTCTTCTACCGAAAGTTCACTTTTTGATATCAAAGGGACATACCCGTATAATTAGGGTACGGTAGGACAACAAAAACAATAATTAGCGTGAAAAGTGAATTTATGCTAAGTGAAAGTACAGGATCATGTAATTTCACTCGAGTGTCTTCTCAATACGTTCTGAAATATTCCGAAGGCACTGTTGTAGTTCATTCCACAGAAGTTTCCGAGTATTCCAGGTATTTAGAGAAAGTTTCATATCAATCCCTATCCGTGGTAGCCGAGCTTTCGAAAAATTCACATGGGTGTCTGTTCAGTACAGTCTGGAGCCTTTTCTGGTTCATTCCACCATTTTTTCGAATTTTTCAGAACTTTCGAGAAGATTCCAGAGTTGGCTATCATTTTCAAGAAACTGAAATAACTTCCGATCAGTTCACTCGAGCATAATTATGAAATCTCATGGTTTTCTGTAATTTTCCAGAAACTTCCAGAAGCTCCACTCATTTTCTAAAGATTCCCGGATAGTTTTAACCCTCATACTTTCGAAAACTTGTATTTTTTCAGCGTTCTGAACGAGCTAAGGCCGACTCTGTGGGAAGTTGTGTCAGTTGATGATACATATTATATATCACCATTTTTATAATGCCGTTTATAAATGATCCCCATCATTATTCCACAGAGATCAGTCCAATTCTCGTTCATTATTAATCGCCGGGAATAAAGTTTATTTATGTTGTGGAAAATACTAAAATGAACAGCATAGGCCTCACTGACAGATGGGAAAAATCACCTCGAAACATCCAGCGCCAACGAGGATTGATATGTTCCACATGCCTCGAAAGTTTATTAAAGCTGACAGTTGTGTTTCATCAAACTACCGTGGGACGAGGGGTCATACGAGACTGACGCGGCTCCCTTTGATCTCGTCCAAGTAGGTGCTTGCGACTCGGCCAATCTTAATTTTATATCTGTTTCGCATGCGGTAGACGGGAGCCATCCATCCTTGGATTTCAAAGATGGGCCGGCTTTCGTGAAGTTTACGAGGGTACTCCGAAAACTTCAGAACTATATAAACAATGATGGAAAATGTATAAGGTCCTGCATAGTGTAAAAAAAATATTAATTTTCTGGAAGTTCGAATCAGGACAATTTGATTTTTAGTATCTACAATCGTATTTTCTTGTTAAACCTCAAGTGGTCATTCACGTTTGAATTTGACGCGTGAGATTGATTATTGGACAGCCAAGTACCAAGACAGATCTCCCGTTGAGAATGATCAACAGCTCAAAAATTCTACTTAAAATCTTGTTAAGCTTCGATTACCATTTTGATTTTTGTTCGGAAATATGAATAGGATATTCATAAAATCTTCCTGAAATCACCTGCGGCTGAACGACAAACTTAAGTGGCTATTTTCCATCGTTCAAGATAACTTCTTGAAAGATATTCATCCAATACATTATAAAAAAGAGCCATTACAGATTTGCTATAAAATTATTAACATGAACAATATGGGCTAATTGAATCTTAAAGCATGATCCTTCAATAATTTTTTTGAGAATCACAAAAATATACAAGATAGCGCTGTGTGACATTATTAAGATTGTTTTTATTAGCATGAGAGCCGCTATAAGAAATTGTATAATTGCGTTTTTGCAGGAAATATCAAACATTGATTCCTTCGCGTCTCATAGAGCGCCATCTCACGAAGAGTAGGCCAACATCCAAGAGCTACAATGGCAGTATCTCAAAAATTCACAAGATGGCGCCATACGACATATTTTTTTTCATGAAAAATAGCGTTCTTTCAGGAAGACGCATATATAGATGAACTTTATAAACAAAACCTTAGCTACATACAAAATTTGATCCTAATCGATAAAGCCGTTTCCGAGTTCAAACATATATCGGTACAAAAATAATTCTCCGTTTGAA
The DNA here is from genome assembly GCA_958298965.1 of Chrysolina haemoptera. Classification (NCBI taxonomy): domain Eukaryota; kingdom Metazoa; phylum Arthropoda; class Insecta; order Coleoptera; family Chrysomelidae; genus Chrysolina; species Chrysolina haemoptera. The sequence goes on along the minus strand of OY282603.1, from coordinate 689,415 downwards.
GATATAATATTATATTATTTAAATGAGTCAACCTGCTACAAATTCCATACAGCAAACCACCACATATTTCAAGTTAACATCATCATCAACAAAAGTTTCCATCACACCCATCAAGGAGGAATCCAAACACGACTCTAATCAAACACAATATAATTAATCACTCCGCTATCTGGCATCCTCTGAAACGTTATTATTTGATTTGGCCCCGATGCGAAACGTCTGGTAGTATTTTCAAATATGAAGAAAAGATAATAAATGAGCTTCTTTGCAGCAGTCAGGAGTGATTGATCGCAGGGGATAAACACGGACGCCTTTGATCTAGAGTGTGAGAGGATGGGCTCAGTCGTGAAGAGGGCATTGGCGTTTCATGGGGTGGAGGGTGGTGCAATGTTAGCAAAAATCAGACAAGTGAATATTGATTCAATGCTGTGTCCTGTTAGATTGCATGGAATTGTCAACAGCGTCCTGAGAAAACACAATACCTTTGAAAGTGGCTGTTCTAAATCTTGAATTGTCTATATAAATAGAGAAGTCCCTGCTGAATAAAGGGTGGAACTTCACAGTTGCTCCAAAAACATTACATTTCCTGAATATTGTCACGGAAATATTCAGACCTGGCGCCATCTAGGTGGACAAGAGCGAAATGATAACAGCGATCTGAGTGATCACGCCACCTATGGACGAAGAACGGTGGCTTGAGCCTAGAAACGCCCGGACGGATGGCAGAGTTCTCGGAATATATGGAACCTATTTCTAACTATAAGAGGCCGCAAAAGTCACCGATTGACAAGTACTGAATACAGGGGCATTGAGTGTCGAGATAAATATAGCCCAGTGATTGCATATAAATCAGCGTGTGGAATAAAGTATTTTAAAGTAAAATTACAAAGTTCATTACAATATCGTAAGCTCTGTAAAGTCAACCAGTAACAGAATGAATCCTAATCAGGCAGAATAATTTGGATAGAAAGTGGCAGAAGTTTTGGAGACGAAGTGAATCCCACAAAAAGGGGTCAAAGGTTGATGAACACTACGGCACGCGGAACCACGCCACGCACCTTGAAAAAAATTCTTCTGAATTCTTTACATGCATCCTAATGTAACGCAGTTTCATCAAGATGCACGTAAAGAACTTGCCGGAATTTTTTCAGGGAGGCACGGCGAGGTACGACGCGGTACGGTGCGGTTCCTCGCGCCGTAGTGCGCTTCAACCCTAAAAATTCTTCCGCGGCTGTTTCACGGCGGCCGCGTTACCGCGTCCTTTTCGCCGCGGGCCAATTTGACGCAAGCACTTTTCGCCGCACGGTCATTTCGTCGCAGGTTATTCAAGTAGTACCAAAACGGGGCGATATGGTCGCGGTGAAACAGCCGCGGCGGAATAGCCGCGGTGAAACAGCCGCGGCGGAATAGCCGCGGCGAAATGTCCTACTCCGTACAGTAATATATTAGTGCTGGAGAACAGAAAGTCCTAAAAACCATGCAAATGAACTCCACCAACAAATTTCTCCCTGCAAACAAAGGAAATGCCAGAGTCATCCCGGACATCAAGACGTACTATGACAAGAGAGAAGCGATATGTCAAAAACATGAGTCTAGGTATTAGCGATAATTATAGGTAGTCTCTAATTATGTTAATGGGTAAGAAAGGTATTTAAGTAATTTCAATGAAGAATACTTTAATGTACTACATTCGCTTGAAAGAGATACTGTGTAACGAAACATTCCGCAAAATAAAGACAATAAATTTTGTGGAAATTTTATTCGTTTTTTACCTTAGTGTCATAACTATGGATTTCTATCAAGTAACGGCCACGTCAATCCAAAAAATGACATAGAAGCATTGCTTTCTTTGTACCAGCTCACTGCATTTTCAAAGTAGTATACGAAAGTTCATGAGAATCACAAGATTAACTTTCAAACCTACCGACATGCTACCCTTCCTGATTTCTCACGTGTGCCGACACTGGGATCTCAGCCGAGAGTGATAAATCGCAGAGGGCCATCATTAATACATGTCACTGTATACGTATTGGAGCTGTCACTCAATCACAACTCCCGCGCATCCTACTCCCGTTGAGTTCCAGTTGTCCCGGCTGAGGCTTTCGGGCTTATGGGACCGATTCCGTGGTCATCCTGTCGGGGCGCGTCATAGTCCAGGCGCTGTAGCCAAAATGTTATTAAAACCTGACAATAAAACCAATAAAGACGATTTTCGGTACACGGGCACTTTTTGAAGAATACTTTTAGAAGAAAAGTGTTCTGTACGCGAGCACCTATGGAAAGTCGGGAAAACTCGGAAAATCGTCAAATACTTGGAAGGGGTTGAAAATTTCAATATAATCTAAAGGAACAAACTTGTAGGGCGTAAAAATTTTCACAAAAAAGGTATCGACATGTTTTTTGGAAAAATGATAATTTTTTGAGAAACGTGGCCGTGAAGTGTGGTTTCTTGGCAATGGGATCTTTCCAATTAAACTGTATGTTTATAATAAAACTACTACTGATACTAACATTCTGAATATTTATGACTATTAATGACACCCCAAGTATATATCTGTAATTATGACAGGGAGCAAGTTATTTGTACTTAGTGCGGGCCGTTGATTGAAGTATGGATAGTTTGATAATGATAAATACTTCATCGTCAGTGTTCTTTTTTTATTTGCAGCAGATGCTGCACTTTAGAGCTCGTATGTAAAAAATTTATTGCTATTATTAAAATAGTTTCAAGTGTACTAGGGCATTTGTTTTTTTCTCGGTGTGGGATTCAAGACGCTTTCTATCAATTATACCTCATTCATTATCTCTTAAAGCAAACTATTTTCGGAAAAACATGTGTAAAACTTTACCGTGAAAATGTTCACGCTCGATATGTTTTATCTCATAAATCATATCGATATTTTCAACCCCTTCCAAGTTTAATGAGGAACACCGATTTTCCGAGATTTCCCGTGAATTTTCACCACTTTCCATAGGTGCTCGCGTGCATACCAATATTTTTTCTGCTCACGTGCCAAAAATAATTTATATTGGATTTTGTGAGGGTAAAACTCCTGGATCCTGGACTATAACGGAGCCGTTTCTGTGGTCATCCTGTCGGGGCACGTCAGGAGATCGCTCGATTGCCCTCGACAAGATGGATTAGTGTTAGTGCGTGGCACTGCCAACGTTTATTTCCATCATAAATCGTGTTCATTAGCAGGAAACCAAAATAAGCCGGATGTCAGGACGATTTGGCTGCGGTCGGTGAGCAGGATTTGGATGAAGATGGAGTTTTGATGACGTTTTCTTTCTAACGGGTTGTGTTGGGGTCAGATCGGATCAGATTTTTACTGGATGAGAGATTTTCCTCGTTAGGGTTTCATTGGTGATATTCAGTCATTTGAACGGGACATAACAATGGAAAAGTCTACTGGATTTTTCCAGAAATATAACTTACTGAAATGGAATTTTTTCAATATTTTTTCCGTATTCTACGCCATGAATTGAACATGACACAGTATTCGAAGAATTAAAAATAATGAATTTAAAAATCGGTCCAACTCAAAGTGCACACGTTCGTAAAAAAGCCTACCAAATCTATATTTGACTAGCAATCGATTTCAAATTCGGTCAGCGTATAGAAAAAAGATTGAGTTTAACGAATATAACATAGAAATTTTTTTTTTTTAAATTTGGCGGGAAACGGCAGCTGCAACATCTAGATAACATCTTCAACCGACGACTGGATCGAGATAGAGCAATTCTGCGAAAGCCAATCGATTCAGCATGCCGAAATTAGTATATGCTGTGATTTCTGAGTCGATCGGCACAAAATGAATTTTCAACCTTAAAAATGGCCAAAAATCCAAAGTTATCAGATTCATTCGAAATTACAACTGATATACTCAAAATTTTATGCTGATTCTGAAAATGTATGATTTCAATATGTTCGGATACACGGTGTACCATTAAACAAAGATAAATGTTCGACAAAAATTATATCGCACGAATCCGGCATCCTAGCACATAAAACCACCTATAACACCTACAAGCGAACTGTTAGGCCAGCAAACAATAACATCCTCTTGTGGGAAATTTTCTTAGCTTTCTTTCTATATACCAATGTATTTAACGAATGTGTCGCGTTATGGTCGCAAAATGCGAAAAATGTAAAAGGTGCGCTAGGATTCGCCATCCTAGCACACAAAACCACCTTAACACCTACAAGCAAATTGTTAGGCCAGCAAACAATAACATCCTCTTGTGGGAAATTTTCTTAGCTTTCTTTCTATATACCTATGTATTTATCGAATGTGTCTGGTTATGGTCGCAAAATGCGAAAAATGTAAAAGGTGCGCTAGGATCCACCATCCTAGCACACAAAACCACCTATAACACCTACAAGCGAACTGTTAGGCCAGCAAACAATAACATCCTCTTGTGGGAAATTTTCTCAGCTTTCTTTCTATATACCTATGTATTTAACGAATGTGTCTCGTTATGGTCGCAAAATGCGAAAAATGTAAAAGGTGCACTAGGATCCGCCATCCTAGCACACAAAACCACCTATAACACCTACAAGCGAACTGTTAGGCCAGCAAACAATAACTTCCTCTTGTAGGAAATTTTCTTAGCTTTCTTTCTATATACCTATGTATTTATCGAATGTGTTGCGTTATGGTCGCAAAATGCGAAAAATGTAAAAGGTGCGCTAGGATCCGCCATCCTAGCACACAAAACCACCTATAACACCTACAAGCAAACAATAACATCCTCTTGTATAAAATTTTCTTAGTTTTCTTTCTATATACCAATGTACTTAACAAATGTGTCTCGTTATGGTCGCAAAATGCGAAAAATGTAAAAGGTGCACTAGGATTCACCATCCTAGCACACAAAACCACCTATAACACCTACAAGCGAACTGTTAGGCCAGCAAACAATAACATCCTCTTGTAGGAATTTTTTTTAGCTTTCCTTCTATATACCTAGTAGGTACATAACATCGCCAAAGAAAAATATTTCCGACAGTTCTAGAATTTTTTCAATATTTTTTCCGTATTCTACGCCATCAATTTAACATGACACAGTATTCGAAAAATATAAAATAATAAATTTAAAAATCGGTCCAACTCAAAGTGCACACGTTCGTAAAAAAAGCCTACCAAATCTATGTTTGACTTGCAATTGATTTCAAATTCGGTCAGCGTATAGAAAAAAGATTGAATTTAACAAATATAATATAGAAAAAAATAAGAAAAATTTTTGGCGGGAAAACGTGTGATTTTCGAGTCGAACGGCAAACAATGAATTTTCAGCCGAAAAAACAAGGGTTATACCTTAAAAATCGCCGAAAATCCAATGTCATGAGATTCACTCGAAATTACAACCGATATACTCAAAATTTTATGCTGATTCCGAAAATGTATGATTTGAATATGTTCGGATACACGGTTAAACACCTACAAGCGAACTGTTAGACAAGCAAACGATAAAATCTTGTAGGAAATTGTCTTAGCTTTCTTCTTGTATACTGTTATGATATGATTAGATATTTTTTAAAATAAGTGGTTATTATTATTGTTGTTGATCGAAATAAAGGCTGAATACTTTACCTTGACTCTTGTGTAACCTAGTTACTGATTACCATCCAAAAACTTCATGAAAATCCAGCTAGAAGGACTCAAATTGTGGTATCCGAAGGATTCACAGGTCATCCCGCTACAGCTTTCGAACAGTCACAAGAATCTGCAAATACCAGCCACAGTCAGCTGTAAAAAGTATTATTTTGTATTTCTAAACATTTAGTAGATGCTAAAGTCAAACTTTAAGTAGTTTTTTCAAAGAATTAATCAAAAAAATTATGTTTTGACAAGTGACATAACCTCACAAACTGTGAGGAAAAAATAGTTAACAGGGACAGTAAAATGGGTTGAAACATAAAGAGGCTCATATAAAAACTCGAGAGCAACAATAGCAAGTAATTTTAGTCATAGTTAGAATTTAAGTTTTGTACATAATTAGGTTCGGTTTATCAAGAGAGCCATACCTACCAAACGTTTCAAAGAGTTTTTCAAAAACATTTTAAAAATCAAGTGCGTGTTGAAAGGAATATTTCGCGAGTGAAATTACGGGAGAAGAGAGGATCTTTTGTTTTTAGAAGCTTCGGGAAGAAAAATCGCCGGTAGAAGAAGACCAGGAACGAGTCCTTGGAGTCCACAGTCGAAAATTTTAAAATTTATCAGTAAAAATTAAAATAAAAAAAGTTCCAATATTTTCAAAAGTTTGCTACGATTGCCTAGTAAAAATAGAGAACACTACATACCTAAATAGAAGCTGATTTCTGCAAGAAAAACCCACAGAAGGATCCTGATTCAGAACTTCTGGAACAAGCTTCCATTTGCTGGACTGGAAAGTCTTTAAAGGTATTTTATCTAAGTATCCACAATATCAATCACTGCAATCCAACGAGATTCCTGAATTAGTTAGTTGTTATATCAACTAAGGAGGATAACATCACGAAAACACAAGCATTCCACAAAAACTTTTGAAATTAACTCGGAATAGGCCTTTTCATTTAGATGAGTTTCTAAGGCGCATGCGCTCGTTTTGAGCCACAAAGTCTGATTGGATATTGGGAACGTGAACAGCCATTGGTTACGTTTTGAAACAATAATTTGAGATTGGCTCAGTTCAAAATTCGCGGTCTGTCAAGCTTAATTTCATGACAACAACAATGTGCTTTGGGCTTTGGCCGCAACAAAATGATCCATTGGCGTTCGTTCTCGTTATTTGTTACTGATAGTTGTAGATTATTTATATTTTTGTGTGTTTGTGATAATAATTATAGTTTAATTCGAAAAAAGTGACTCAATTTATTACCTCGACTCTCGACTGTGTTGTGTGAAAGCAACAATGGTATGGAAATTCTGTGTTTGTGGGGAAGAAAGTGGAAAAAACCTACTGGAACCTTTCACAGGTAACTTTTAGTTTACTTTGAAAATAAATTCAGAAGTCGATATCGAAGTGCATACGTTCGTAAAAAAGCCTACCAAATCTATGTTTGACTAGCAATCGATTTCAAATTCGGTCAGCGTATAGAAAAAAGATTGAGTTTGACGAATATAACATAGACAAAAATAGAAAAAAATTTGGCGGCAAAACGGCAGCTGCAACCTCTAGATAACATCTTCAACCGAAGACTGGATCGCGATAGAGCAATTCTGCGAATGCCAATCGATTCAGCATGCCATAATTAGTATATGCTGTGATTTTCGAGTCGATCGGCAAACAATGAATTTTCAGCCGAAAAAACATCAAAGGGTTATACCTTAAAATTGGCCATAAACGGAAAGTTATCAGATTCACTCGAAATTACAAACGATATGCTAAAAATGTTATGCTGATTCCATGTATGATTTTAATATGTTCGGATACACGGTGTACCATAAAATAACTGTCTCGGAGCGCTACGGAAAATAATAAAAATAGCCGTTCTTGAACATGCTATGTGTCTGGGTACACCGTAAAATGTTTATATGAGTAATTTCCAAAATAACTTTTAGTATTGTTGAGGACAACTTAAAGTTGAGATACCTCTCATTGTTTTTTCAGGGCTTTCTGACTTTCAGAGGTGATGAATGACAATATTATAGCGGTAACTTAACGATTTTCCAATTCATTTTCCACACTGTATATTTTTGACCCGATTCATCATTCTTATACAAGTTGACTTATCTATTGATACATGTCAAGTTGATATCAGATAAGTCTTACAATGAAATTAGATTTGGACTCATTTCCCCTCAACCAATTTATCAAATTATTTTTGATCGCCTGTCACGATATTAGCTCAACGTTCACGCGAACTTGAATGCGATCGTTTTTACACCTGGTTGATGTCTTTATATGGACATTTGCATTAAATATTCATATATTGCGTGCTATCTAAATCAATTGTGGTTTGAACAAGATATAAAAATGAAAATATTGATCAAACCGTGTGTCAAACAGTGTGTCCTATTTATGGTGGATTGTTCTTCATGTTCACGCAAGGATACTTTGTTGATTCTTGTTGATATTAGCAGTTTGAATGTGGATGAAGATGGAATTTTCAATGAAAACTAGAGAAAATTATAAAAAAATCAGCTATCTGATCAGATTTTTTCTTTTCAGGTATATATATATATATATATATATATATATATATCAGATGTAGTTCAATGTCCAGCGTGGCTTTAGTAGTTGTTTTCTGTTAGATATTACAAATAAATCACATTTTTCATTTTTCAATTTTCATGGAAAATGTCCCCCTTCTCAATATGAGTAATTTTCGACCATCACGATTTCGTTCATCATAACGTATAATTAGAGACGTCCTAACTTCTTTGGAAAGTAGGAGGTAAATCCATTCTAAAAAAAAAGATCAATTTCCACTACAAAGGAATTTAACGAATCTGTTCTCTCACAACTCATAACATTTATCACACTATTTATCACACGAGCCGGTCGCAGTCTGAGCTCATCACGGAAAAGTGAGTTAGAAGCTTTAAAAATGCAACAGCGAGCCGCACACTGTGTCACTGTCAGCGTATAATTACCCGTCAGCGGGAAAGACAGACACGACATCCGCCGGTTTGGCTGCTCAGGAACAGCCAAACGAGCTGCGACAGGTGAGACTCTTAATAAAATATACGACGGCGTGTCATCCGCAACCCGTTTTACGCAGCTTTACATATCTGTGATGGGTCTGCATGGCGAGGGTTTCGGATCGAAAAGGTAACGCTGCCGATACGAGAGCACCGTATCGCGGATGCGGATTCGTAAAAAGGTAACGCCAGTTCCATATTTATGTTACATATTTATATAAATATATGGTGGCCGGTGGGTCGGCAGTTAAGTGTTCGAACGTTTAAACTTTTGTTTGTTACTGGACCAGTTTCGTGACCTGAGTCCGAGAGATTCTTGGTCGAGTATGGTGGAGTTGATACGCGACCAGATGCCTTGTTGTAAAGCAAAACGCAAGTGTGATATCAGGAAACCAATCCCAGCCTAGTTTTTGCTTGGAGTACGCACCGAAACCCAGGTTGTAGGTTTTCCGGGTTTTCCTGAGACTATTGTATTCAAAATTGATTACATATTGATTATCAGTTCAAGAATGAAGATGATTCCAATACACCGTGGAGCCTAACTCATTATTCAACGGCACTCGACAATGAATTTTTAGAATCCACGGTAACTGAGAGGTTTAGACCAATGACAAAACAGCAAATGTACCAAACACATTTCTCAAGAAGGCTTTGCTTCATTGGATTTGTCCCGGCTTGGCCTCCGCGAATGTCAGATTGACCCCCCTGGGTTAGGAAAAAAGTTCTTAAAATGTTATGTGTCATGTTATTACCTGTGAAATCCTGTGAAATGTAAAAGTACTAATTTTAAAATGAAACTCTTATTGATTGATTACTTGACTGTTTTCTTGCTTAGTTTTAACTTTAGCTCCTGATGAAATCTTTTTGCGAGAGTTCGAATCCTACTGGTGGAAGTTTTTTTTTAAATTTTTTCCCTCAAGTATTTCAGTTTAGAAAAAATGCTCCGAATAGCTATACTCCTTCCGAGCTCAGGAATGGAAGCATCACCTCGAAGATACCAAATCCAAAATATTTTTGATTTTGAGTAGTGCCCAGCAGAAGTTTTTTGTTAGATCCTACTAAGTCGGGGAGATAGTCATAAAGAGGGCCATAATTGAAAAGGGTGGTAGGGGGTGAAAACTGGACGAAAACTCCTTCTCTTGGGGGGTTGCTTTTCTTGGTCAGTAAAGAAGTGCTACCTAAAGTTTCAGATCTCAATCATCATTCCAAGTCCATTTTTCCAATTCTGGAACATAGCCGGTCCTGCGAGTTTTTCGGTCCCTTTTTGCCCCCCTGTAAGCCGGTCCTGCTTCCTTCCACCTCGATTTCAGCTATCTGAGTGCCAAATTGAAACTAATTAACTAAAAATTGAGAATATAGGAGACCGGCTTGGATGGGGGTTGGGTGGAGAAGTAGACACTGGGTAGGAGCCCACCGCTATTGGGGTAGGGAGATTGTGGGGTGGGGTTGCGGAGGAACCGGTATTAGAACCCAAATGGGGGACTTCGAGAAGTACTCCTAGAAGGAGCCCTCCAATAGTGTAGTAGGGATGGGGAACGAGAAGTCACCGCACGTGGAGCCTTCACTCGAAAGGCTAGTTGAAATTGGGTGCGCCTGGTTCCCAAAATGTTGTCGATAGTAGTTGAGTACTCTCCCAACCATTCATCTCTTCGGTGCGCACAGCACTTTGAGATAAGGGGTGATTGAGTATCTAGACCTATTTGAAAAAACGAAATTAATATGACATCTAGCTGAACAGAAAATGTCCTGATACAATTTAGTCTCTGCTCTCAAACTTCTTCCGGGATACACGGTATATCTGATATTTGTCTGCTATCCAAAGAATCAACTCGTTATACCTTCATCAACATCGAATTTGTTAGTTGCGGCGGCTATAGAATCATCGATTCTTCGAACGGTCTCCGAAGAGAAAGTAAATTAGAATCCTCGAATACGACCGCCATTCGTCCATTCAATTAAAAGAGTGTAACTGTTGTAACTGCACCTACGAGCAGCTGGGCATGTTTCCCGCAGAGATGGCCATCCGTCTCTCGAGGAGGACCACCCGACCTTGCAGCGATAGTAGCGTTCGTCGGACACTGGCGGCCTCCCGCGGAGAGGCCTGACAACCGAGATAAACTGGCGGCCGTGGGTGGTGGCTTGTTGTCGCGGACTTAATGTTCGTGTATTCATTATTTATTATTCGGATGGGGAAATATCTTTGTCACACTTCGTTATGATTCTTTATGCGTTGTTGGTATTTATATCTCTTTCTGTCGGGAAAACGATTTATTACGGGGTTGGGCGAGGCTTCTTCGTTTGGGTTCGTATTGTCTGCATCATATCACGGTGAATTATTACATGGATGATCTAACTGTGCTGGAATAGTAGATTTTAGTATTACCTACACAACACACGATATCCCATGGACGTCCAATACATGTCCAATTCATGTCGGAATATCCTTGGATCAATTTTGGATATCCATGGGATATACGGTGGATATCCACTACGAATATCTTATGGATATCCATGAAGGATATCTTATGGACATCCATCACGTACATGATTTGTTACCTACCAAAGAATGCATATTTTATATAAAATTGTCTTTGTTTTTTTTTACTCATGAATATATGTTTATTGAGAAATTATTTGTAAGTTTGATTTTGTCTCTAGACTCCAATCTATCATAGAATTATGATTGGATTTAAACTGAATGTATTCTTATGCAAAATTATAAACATTATTTTCCTGCTCCAAAAAAATTTCAGACTAGCTTTTCCTCGTGTTCTTTGTGAATTTCAGGTTTTTACTTACTTATCACTTCTGTCAATTGTTCTAAAAGGACGTCCAAGAGGGATATATTTTTTTGGACGCCAATGAGATATATCTCATAGACGTCTATGAAGAATATCTTATGGACGTTCGTAATGGATGCCTGACGGACGTCCAGGTTGGTGGCCTGAGAACGTCCACTGAAAGTCCATAAGATATCCTTTGGATAAAAACTGGAATAAATCCTGTGTTGATACACACTGTTCTCATTTGACAAGATGACTTTTATCACTTTATCAACTTTAAATATGTTCTAAAATTAGTATAATAAATATATATGAAAAAACATCTGATCGCAAAACATAATATTGGACGAAACATCCAGTAAGAATTGACTTGGTTGATTAATTTAGGAACATGTAGTAATGAGTTTATTGTTAATAGTAATTGGCCAGTTACAGGTCCATAGAATGACGAACATGAGACGTCTTAAATCATTGCCGTAGAGACGTCGAAAAACTGACGTTCTCAAGACGTCCTCATTGAGCCATATGACGTGCAAGGGTAATTATTACCGAAAAATGACGTCTCTTGAACGTCATGGTGTTACCTGGGAATTTCTTACATTATGAGTGCCCATTAATTTGCAGAATCATCCTGTTATATCCCGCCCTATTTACACTCCGGTCCCAACTTACTTTTTGACAAACGAGACAGATACCACCAGCAACAAACTTCCAGCTCACATCAATTCCTCAAATAAGGCCATAAAACTTTCAATTTCTCGAGACGATATTTCGATGTGGTTCGTGAACGCTGCGGCCGTAAATGTTTTAGAGGTCTTGTCTTATGACGATCATAACTCCACTATCTGTCGGTATCTTTCAGAAAGCGCATAATTTACGACGGTACTTTATGACTGAAAATAGACGTATTTATACATGCCGGGAATAATTTACTCACTCGGGAGGGCAGGATGGAATTAGATGCGATAAGCCACACACACCATACTTATTTCGATGGATAGTGGAGCGGCACAGCACGATAAATGAGCGTGATGCTTTAGAGAGAAACGATAATCAAATTGCGTACTTAGTTGAATGTTTTAACTCATTGCCAAATATTTCTCAGGAATTTCATTTAAGGATTCCAACGTTCCAGGTAATAGATACGATGGAACAGGGTTTTTTTTTTATTTAGAAAATAATTGTTGCATCCACCACTAGGGTTATTAGCAACGTAACAATGACATACAATAACGCTTAAATGGTATCAGATAAAAACTAGACAATAAGGAAGACTGGTACTTAGGAGTTTACATTTTGTTGAATAAACCTATTTCAGAAAGAAATCCGAGTGTGTTTTCAAAGTTACAGTATGCACCAAGAGTAGTCTTTAAATCTGCACTTATACTGTGCGTCTTTCTTTGCTCCGCGAACCTCGGACACTCCACCATGAAATGTTCAACTGTCATTGGCACCTGACACATATCACACATATTTTCTTCTTCCCCTTTCCCCAAGTGTTCGTGCGTATATTTTGAATGACCAGTGCGCACACGAGTGATTATTATTTGGGGGATTAGCGCCGGGTCCTCGTGATCGAAAGGTCCCCCATTCCTTCCCGAGCGTAGCTGCCCAATACAGGATCCAAGTTGACTTGGATAGGAACAAGATAGTGGCGAACCCGGCTAAGTCAGAGACCATCAACTTCACTAAGAAGTATACTCATTCAAAACTATACAGGAAGTTGATGATCAACAGCGAAGCTGTGGAAAACGTGAACACTGCGAGGTACCTGGGAGTAGAACTGGACAAGCGTCTTAACGTTGGCAGTCACATAACCCTGGCTATTCAGAGGGCCGGTGGTGCAATCAAACCCTCTGATAGCCAGAGGCTCTGAACTCAGTCTGGATAACAACCTGCTACTATTTAAACACATTATAAGACCATCGATGACTTACGCTTGTCCAGTGTTTTGCAGTCTGACAATGACCCTATTTTTGAGGTTAGACAGAATGCAAAACAAAGTACTTCGTATCATAACCAACAGCAGAAGATACATTCGATTGGAAACTCTTAGGGAGCTTGCTGGCGTCGACTCAGTTCCGACATATATAAGAAACTTGTCTTACAAGTTCTATAAATACTACATCCATAAGAGTTCTCTCACCAAGGACAAGGGGTTATCAGTGTATTTTCTGTACGGTTTTTCGGTCAGACTTATGTCGTTGAAATGTTTGTTGAGGGAGCTTTCCGAAGATGTTGTGGTGGGGCTAATTCAGTAATTCCTTCAGGGTGGCAGACAGGTGAAATTGGGAAACAAAAGCAATTGTGAGCAAAATAAAAGAATTACTGAAAAACTGAAGAGAATTATGCAAAGAAGCAAAGTTTGCTGAAAATGAAACGATGTGGCATAAATTCATATAGATTTGAGAGATCAAGACATCAAGATAGTCACTGGTAGGTACTATAATATATACCTTTTTTTTTAATGTAGGTACTCTGCCACCCCACTAACGTGAAACCCATTCGAAATTAGAAACGATAAGCCACACACCATAAATTAAAATGAATGAGATGCATTACGAAAACATGAAGCTAACATATCGAGTAGGCGTGTATTAATGCGTTCCAGAGGCAAAAGTTATATGTGATGACAGCTGAGACGTACGTGTCGCATCGTAAAGGCCGCGTATATTCCAAACTACACAAATATTTCAGTAATGCCGACTTGGGGACCGCTCAATTACAGGAAAGATAATTCCAACGGCGATAAAATGTTGTGAGTTATTGCGGACTTCAAATATGGTACACGGATAATTAGTTTATGAAACTGACTTGACAGTCATCGAGTGGGGCTATATTTTCAGAGGCGCGCTGATGGAGGACAGCAGGTTTTCGATAATCTACTGGGAAAAAGTAAGGAAAACGGTAACCTCTTCGAATTTAATGATTTTTTTTTAAACGATAAAAAAAATTATTGAAGGTTGAATGGTGGCATGTCCAAGAACATAAACAAGACGCTTTTATCAAACGTTTTACCAATGTATTCTATCTACAACACATGTTGAATGGCAGAAAATAGTATTTCAAGCCATACAGTACCAATTGGCATACCAAAAATATACAAAACACTCTCACATCATTGGTAATTTAAACTTCAAAAATCATCCAAATTTCCGCATTCTGACTCAAATAATATTGAATTGAAGGGATAATTAAATGCGATTTTGTCAAATTTTCTAAAATTTTAGCATATTAAGTGTCAATTATATTTTTGGCGGAAATAAAGAAAAACGGAAAAATTGCAGTTTAGGGTAGTAACTCTAATTTTGACGAAATATTTTTTGGGGGTTATTTCGAGCTCCCTGAACACAAATCTGAAGTCAGGACAGCTCGCTCTCACTTACTTTTTGATTTACGACCCATCATATGCCAGGAAAGGGGTATTTTCAAGATCAAATTTCTTCCACAAAAAGCAACCAATTTGCCTTTGCTTCATATTACCACAATCTAGACACATTAATTCTTGCATTTTTGGCACAGTTTGCAGTATTTTCAGTTTGAAATTATAATTAGTTTCACTTCATAATTCAATGAAAATTGAAATTTATAACCAAAATTGTCAATGTCAAACAAAAGGAAAAGTAGCTCAAAGCAACGTTGTCAGTTTTCTTCAATTTCCTGCACACTCTGCAATTTATATTTTTGTAGAGGTAGAAGCTACCAGTAATCGGTGCCTTTTAATTATAGCGACTCTGATCACACATCCAATCTTACCCAACTAACCACACATCGGCTAATTCAGCTATAACCGTTGTTCATGATTCCATCACTTTTTAGCGTTGAAAACGTGAATGTAAATAAATGATCGCTGCACTCGTCGTCATTAGGCTCGCTTCGCTCGCCCTCATTACATCCCGACCTAACTACACACAGATCCAGTCTTTTAAGGGAAAACAACCTAACCTTCCGTAAAAATTGGTTGTTCCATCGCGAGTGGCGGGCAGTGTATCACTTAGGTCAATCCCATTTGGGTGGTAGGTGCAGTTTGACCAATTCCATCGGTCCCGAGAGTTTCATCATTCTACCTCAATTATTACGGAAGATACGGGGGTGTTTCCATGGGAAATGTAGTGTATTATTATAATTATTATTATTATTAAATGAACAACTTGACTCTAACTCTAGCGACCCCTCACCTACGCCTATGCATGCACCACGTCGGCAATCCCAAGGAACCCATAATTAATGACGTGTAAATTAAAAGCCTGTAGCCGTTTCGAAAAGATTTCTCTGAGGATATGTAAATTAGACAGTTGTTAAGGCGCGCATTGTAAACTGCTCTGTCAACGTCACTCCTCCGACGAAATAACATTAATTTCGCTCATGTGTACACCTAATTACATGCGATATTTCCTTGTCACTTTTTAAATGAAATATCAATATATCGCCGCGGCGATCTGTCGCGTCCATTAATAAAACTCAAAGGAGGCCGTGTTATGCACGAAATTAACTGTTATTTCTTCGACGCTGCGTGAAACAAATGACAACCAGCTCTCCTTGACAAGGATATTCGGAGCGGGCACACATAGATCTGGTCTAATTTGGGAACCAAATTGGTGAAAACAGTGTCGGACTGCTGGTTGCCGGTATCGCATGAATTTTGTATTGATGCCATTTCATTTCTTAAATAACTAGCACCGTTTTTTTACCCAGTATCATACGAAAGCGCAGGAGGGCCATAATAGTTTTTTCTCGAAATTTCGACTTTCATGTTGAAATTTTGACATCAAAGTCGAAATTTCGACTTTTTTCCGAAATTTCGACTTTTTCTTGAAATTTCGAGTTTTATGTCGAAATATAATTACTTCGACTTTATAGTTGAAATTTTGAGAAAAAAGTCGAAATTTCGAGAAAAAAATCAAAATTTCGACTTTGATTCGAAGTGATGAAAAAAAACCGCTTGTGGCCCTCCTACGCTTTCGTAGTATCAACTACACCTATTGTTGAATATGGGAAAATCCTCCATGAAAATTGAAAAATGAAAAATGTGATTTATTTGTAATATCTAACAGAAATCAACTACTTCCCCGGCTAAAGCCACGCTGGACATTGAACTACATCTGATAGATATTGCGAAAAGACACTAACTGAAAAGAAAAAATCTGAAACTGAAAATTTGAATTTTCATTCAGATAGTTGATTTTTTTGATTTTTTCTAGTTTTCATTGAAAATTCATTAAATAAATTAGATAATGCGTATAATTGCTTCTGAAGAGCCTGCTTTCCAATTCTATCAATCTCCCTGATGAGCTTGGCAAAGCGAAATAGATTTTCGTCGACCAAAATGTATTGGGGATTAAATACGAGAGAAGCGAACCTTGCTTCAATGAAATGAGTGATATTTTTTAATAACATTTCACCTGTCTAATTTATTTGATGAATGAAAATGCGAATTTTCACTTTCAGATTTTTTCTTTTCAGTTAGTCTTTTCATAATATCTATCAGATGTAGTTCAATGTTTCGCGTGGCATTAGCCGAGGAAGTAGTTGTTTTCTGTTAGATATTAGAAATGATTCATATTTTTTTATTTTCGTGGGGAATGTTCTCCTTTTCAACATGAATACCTCCCAAGAGGACGAAAAGCTTTTGCGGACGAAAAGTACTTCAAAAATAGTCGATTTTTCGTCCGGAAATTAGTACGTAAAATGTAATTTTTCGTAGAGGTCGACGAAAAAAGTGTTTAAAATCAGCCTACTTCCTTGATATATAAATCGCATAAAATTTCTACTTTTGGATACTCAAATGAATATCATTGATATAACTGACGACTCCTCTGATGGTTTAGAGGTATTTTAGATTGCGACCTCAAAGCTGAACCCAATCCTGTCGACAAATATTTCAGCAAACTGGCTATCGTTAAAGTTTCCCAACTAATGACGAACATCAAACTGAAGAACATATTGTCATCGAATGCAAAATAGATGTAAATACAGGTATTGCTTACAGATTGGCAATTTAAAGCCGGATAAACCTGAACCAATGTAGTTGACAAACTGATCTCGTAATCCGCCGAATCGTTCCTGTGACATCTTTATGACAACCGATAACTATTCAATGGCCGATGGTAATTTATAAAAGCGGCTATATTTTATTCATATGATCATCGTTTCCTATATCGGGAATTTATTGCTACATTATCGCCGTCATATTTTTCCTGCGTTGCCAGTCGGTTTGCTCGGTCCGGACAAATATTGATCCCGTTTATTTACGGCTGATATTACTTTACTATTATTGTTTTGGTAGTAAATATTGCCAGAGATAATATGATGTCGACAAGTTTAAAGTGACAGTGAGTAATCACCTTGGGTTTTTTTAAACTTATGTTATCAATCATGCACTGGGCGTCTCCTAACTCCTGTTCAGATTAGTTAGGAACTCAACTGGGAACCAGACTTGTCTCATCTTGGAGTATGTTATCTTTGAATTATAGTTTCAACAGTTTTATACCACACAACAATTCCATTATTGGGTAGAATGTGTCCAAAAGGTGTGTGCTAGGATCCGCCATCCTAGCACACAAAACCACCTATAACACCTACAAGCAAACTGTTGGCCAGCAAACAATAACATCCTCTTGTAGGAAATTTTCTTAGCTTTCTTTCTATATACCAATGTATTTAACGAATGTGTCTGGTTATGGTGGCAAAATGCGAAAAATGTAAAAGGTGCGCTAGGATCCGGCATTCTAGCACATAAAACCGCATAAAAAAATACCATTGTAAGATCTAGAATTTTTTCAATATTTTTCCCGTATTCTAGGCTATCAATTCAACATGACACAGTATTCGAAAAATGAAAAATGATAAATTTAAAAATCGGCCCTACTCAAAGTGCACACGTTCGTAATAACGCCCACCAAATCTATATTTGACTAGCAATCGATTTCAAATTCGGTCAGCGTATAGAAAAAAGATTGATTTCAACGAATATATTATAGAAAAAAATTAGAAAAATTTTTGGCGGGAAAGGCACCTGCAACCTCTAGATAACATTTTCAAACGACCACCGAGTCAAGATAGAGCAATTCTGCGAACACCAATCGATTCAGCATGCCGAAATTAGTATATGCTGTGATTTTCGAGTCGATCGGCACAAAATGAATTTTCAGCCGAAAAAACATCAAAGGGTTATACCTTAAAAATGGCCAAAAATCCAAAGTCATCAGATTCACTCGAAATTACCACCGATATACTCAAAATTTCATGCTGATTCCGAAAATGTATGATTTGAATATGCTCGGATACACGGTGTACCATAAAACGAAGATAAATGTGCAACAAAAATTGTATCGCACGAATCCGCCATTCTAGCACACAAAACCACCTATAACACCTACAAGCGAACTATTAGGCCAGCAAACAATAACATTCTCTTGTAGGAAATTTTCTTAGCTTTCTTTCTATATACCTATGTATTTAACGAATGTGTCTCGTTATGGTCGCAAAATGCGAAAAATGTAAAAGTTGCGTTAGGATCTGCCATCCTAGCACACAAAACCACCTATAATAACACCTACAAGCGAACTGTAAGGCCAGCAAATAATAACATCATCTTGTAGGAAATTTTCTTAGCTTTCTTTCTATATACCTATGTATTTAACGAATGTGTCTCGTTATGGTCGCAAAATGCGAAAAATGTAAAAGTTGCGTTAGGATCTGCCATCCTAGCACACAAAACCACCTATAATAACACCTACAAGCGAACTGTAAGGCCAGCAAATAATAACATCATCTTGTAGGAAATTTTCTTAGCTTTCTTTCTATATACCTATGTATTTAACGAATGTGTCTCGTTATGGTCGCAAAATGCGAAAAATGTAAAAGTTGCGTTAGGATCTGCCATCCTAGCACACAAAACCACCTATAATAACACCTACAAGCGAACTGTAAGGCCAGCAAATAATAACATCATCTTATAGGAAATTTTCTTAGCTTTCTTTCTATATACCTATGTATTTAACGAATGTGTCTCGTTATGGTCTGAAAATGCGAAAAATGTAAAAGGTGCGTCATATATATATATATATATATATATATATATATATATATATATATATATACAAAGGTTTTTTACTTTATTTATATATATATATATATATATATATATATATATATATATATATATATATTTTCTTCCCACATTCCAATTATGAACGTCGCGTTGGACAGTTGGACAGGGGAACAGGTATTTATATCAGAGTTAGTTAAGATTTTTCCTTGTAGCTCGGAGAATGCCAACTTTGTAGGAGAAAAGTGCGTCGAGTGAAACTAATGTAATTTTATTTTTTGGGTACCTTTCTTTTTTCCGAAATTGTATTCACACCAAAGTTCCCAAATATTCATATACTTATGTGAGTATGAAAGTAGCTGGGTTCTTATATCGTAATGAATCTTCTTTTGATACAGGGAGCTAAATCTGGAATGAACAAATTATAGTACGGTAGTAGAAAGAATATTATAACCGGAGGCACGTTAATTTGGTATCGATACTAGCCTGGAGCAGAAGAACTGTCTCACTCTTCCTTGCTTGATACACTCCGAATCTCTGTCGAAATCAGCAATCAACGATGTTCCACTTAAAGGCTTCACCCAGTTCGGTTGGCCAATCTCTCTTCCTTAACGCTGCGATAAATCACTCTTAACGGTCTCACAAATCATGGCGGAATTTGCATAAAAACGTGATTATTATTTACATATTACAAAGGCGTACAATTAGTTACCGATGTGTTGTAAGAAGCCAAACTAATTAATATCTACCTATATCCTTCGTTATTAATGATAATGATATTTGTTGTTTGTTTTATAGCGCTAATAAATATCGCAACGGTTTGAGTGGAACTCATAAGAATCAGCATCATTATAAGTGACGCTGGAGAATTACTCCAGGAAAATTAGGGACAAATATTCAATAGGTTATTATCTGAAGAAAGTCTATTCTCCCTCAGAGTTTGAGTCTTTAAAATGGACAATAAAAACTGAAAGTGATACTATTTGGATAAATGTTTTCAATGAATGTATCTACCAGATATACCTATTTGGAAGTGAATACTTTAGAAAAACCAACTTCAAAAACATGAACTGGTGCTCATTTCCAAATTTTTTTTGACCAGTGTTGCCATTTGAAAATAAATTAATTTTTTTCAGAAACTGGCTAAAAAATTCCACTTGTTTTGTGCACTTTGTGTGTCTAACATTACAAAACATACGATTTTATTATTTAGCGGAAATGCGTGAAAGAAAGTGTACATTTTTTTTAACGGTTGTTACAACAGTAAAAAGGCCTGAGGATCTTAGTAGATACTTTAGAATGAACAACTCCAAGATAGTTTGTTGGGCAGCTGCAATCAACATCAAAATGTACATACTGTGGTCACTGTTCGGTCACATTTGATACATTCTGGAGCCTTTCGCAGGCCAGCTCAGACTGTCACAATGTTTAGATTCATTTGAAGGGCCAGGTAGCTCAGTGGTTGAGACTGTCGCGTTCAAAACCATTGACTGCTGGTCGGCTAGGCTTGAATCCTAGCGACCATAGATTTTCATCTGATGGCCCGAGAATGTGCTAGGAATCGTACGTTAAAAGGTAAGACCTGGTTTCGACTTTTGAGGACTGCCGTTAACGGATAAAATAATGTTAACAACACTTTTTTTTTTAGTTGTATGTGAAATACGTGAAATCTCTGAACTAATTCTCCTGGAGTATCAAATCAGCAATAAATATAACAACAATTTGAGTGGAACTTATAAGAATCCAGCATCGTTAATATGTGACTGTCGAGAATTTACGACTGAATTACTTCATATGACAAACGCTAAACATAAAACATGTTTATTACTCATTTATCAGCAGGCTTTTCCTTTTCTGTCGAAGACAAAGCTGGCTAAAGTGATTTGCCACTATCGGCCATAAATTTTGCAAGGTAAGGTGCAGCTCCTAGCTCAATATGGTCAACGATCTACCTTACGGTTGATGTATGACAGTTACTAGTTACTTTATTTTCGTCGATAACATTTACTGGAAATTATGGCATTTATAATTATTTGAATTATGATTATCAAGAGAGAAATACTGATAATTATGCTGAATGAAAATCGAATAAAGGAGTCTTACGTTGGAAGTCACGCAACCAATGGAACGAGCATGTGAGGTCACTTGATAAAAAAAATCGAAATATTCTTTTCAAGTATACACTTTTTCATTTAGGTATACAATTTTCAACTGAAGGGTGAAATATATCAAATAATGAATGAAGCATTATTATTTATTGATGTTGATTTTTTTTTGTTGGTTTGCGGTTTTTGCCGTGGTATTGGTTAAAATCTCCAAACGTGTCAACTGCAACTGCAACAGTTATCTTCAGTGGTTCGGTTGAAGTACTCTTCTTGACGTATCAACTGAAACTGAAGCTCCCGTTTCTGGCACGTCATTTATACTGCTGATTTTGCGCGATTTTGCGCGTACTTTCCGCGCGATTCGGTTGACATGGCTTCGTTTTGGCGCCTTTCAATGTTGTGTGCCAGATCTTCAGTAGATATGTTCTCTATCTTTCTTTCTATTGGAATTATTTTGGTATTTGTGTATTTCTATGGCTTCTGAATACGTTATTGTTGAATAATGATTTGACGTTGAAAAACTCAACCAAGAGGTACAAGATATTACTTACAAGCAAAATACAACAACTAAGGTAAAGAAAATAGTAAAATTGGAGTTGATATTTATAACAAATCCAAGGAAAATACCGTCACAGATAACATCCCAGAATAAATAGGCATAAAACATCAAATGGTGATGCTTTAAAGTTTGATGTGAGAGGAATTCAGAAAAGAGGATTATTTATCGACATTATGTATTGTGGTGTTCCGAGTAAGAAAAATTTAGGTGAGGACCATTAAAAACAAATCAAGTGGTGATTATTCCACAGAACTGAAAAATTGGTGCGTTGGACCACATATTTTGAATCATTATGCCACTTAGTCTCATTCACAAATTACTGGTTTTCATATCAGCTGTCAGCAACACTTCTTTACGTGATATATAATCAAATGCAATATTGTGTGATGTTCGAAAAATCCTGACATCATTAGCATATTTACCTGTTTATCAAGATGAGACGAGGTAGATAGATAATTAATAATAAACACTGTCAGAGCTGTCACTATTTATTATATTCCATTATTTCCATAAAAAGTATATAATTACAAACAAGAAACTTAGAAACCACTCAGACATACTTATTTATATGGACAGTTTCCTTAATTATATAGACAGTTTTCTTTCCAACGAATTAATTCAGTAGTATGATATAATAGGAGCATGTTTGTGTTAATTCATCACATTTATCGTAATTGGCATCTGAGAGGTGGGGCCTTTCACTTCTGTCGCAGAACAGATTCATCTACGCCAAGTTCTTTCTTTGGATTATATGGTTGATTGTGCCGTAATTGCTGTTTGATATCATATCGACATATCGTATGCTCAATAAAGGAATAACACTTGGTATGAGTGACAAGGTAATGACCCAGACAAGAATAACATATAACTTACATTTATTTATGATTCCTACTAATGTGGCAATAGTCTGAGTGCATTTAGTTTCCACAGATGGCGTTGTTTCCACAGCACTGAGCTTATCGTAGGGTTCTTTTTCGTTTATCATCTGAACCCAGATAGCACAAATATCTTATGAGGTCCTTTCAAGAAACTCACAATAACGTCCTCAAAATGTCGAAGGCAAACCCGAGGACATCCATAGGATGTCTTCCTATTACTGTAATCGACTTACAAAAAATGTCTCAGAATATCCCTATTAGGTCTTCTAGGCGTTCATAATAATGTCCTCAAAATGTCATGGGCCAACCTGAGGGCGTCCTTAGGATGTTATATTATGACTAATAATTCAATCATTATGATGCCCTCAAATGAAATTATTTTTTTAAAAAATTCTTGGTAGGCTGTTTTTGGTGGGTCTCTGTCCACATATTGGTTCGAAAAGAACTGGAAAATGAATACTCACTGCATTAATCTCAGTCTTGTCCATTAAATTCCTATGATAGTTTATTTCCAATTTCAGTAATTCTTCGAAACCTCCTCAGACCATAATCCTCGTCCGCATACGAAATAGCCCGATTCACGCCGTGTCGGGCATTAAAGGAGATTGAATAATTATCCGAAACGTGTTGGGGGGTCACAGCGACTCGTATGCCGTCGCCGCAGCGCTTTACATACAATGGAGTCGTGTAGTTACGTGACTCCTTTTCAAAGCATGTGTTTTTATGTGAAACGGCCAACAGCGTCCGGCTGTAAACAAACACAGGTCATTCCGGATGGCCTGATGAATGGAAATATGTCCGATGAATGGCTCGAAAGTCGGCCGCCGAATGCCAATGAGGACCAAACCTTGAAATGGTACTCGAATCTGAGCACAGAGGCGGGCTATGGTATGAAAATTTGTGAGTGATTAACAGAAAAATAGGTTAGGTTAGGTTTAAATGTGAGTGAGCCCATATCAGGCCCTCCACTGCGGCCAATGGCCTATTGTGGCTCACCCTATGGTTATATTTCTCCCAGTATATCCAATCTCTTAACGAAATTGAGTAACATATTGGGAGAACAGTTTCCCAGATCTTCTGGCCTTACTTTTGTATTGCCAAATATTGAAAATCTGGTTCTGGCCGCTGCAGGGCATGTACACAGGATGTGTTTAGCCGTTTCATCATCCTCCATGCATAGACGGCACTCTGCATCCTGTGCAAGTCCGATTTTATGCATGTGGTGTTTGAGTTTGCAGTGGCCAGTGAGCAAACCTACTATAACTCTGAGATGTGCTCTACTGAGTTCTAGAAGTTTATCAGAGTCCTGTTTTTTCCTTGTACAAGCAATAAATGCTTTGGAATGGGCTATTAGTCCTGGTAGACTGAGCCAATACTCAAGTCTTTTATTGTCTGCCCAGGCGGTTGTAGCATTCTTGGCAGTGCTATATGCTAAACCGATGACCGGTTCTGGCCTAGTGAACGTTGTTTCGGCCCCCCCTTTTGCTAGGGCGTCCGCTATTTCGTTTCCTTCTAGGCCCGTGTGACCTGGTATCCAAACTAGGGTAACGTTGTTGCCTTGTGCTAGTCGGTTCAAGGTGTCTCTGCAGTTCCATACTGCTCTGGATTTAAAGCAGTTGGATTCAAGCGCTTTCAATGCTGCTTGACTAACAGAAAAATAACGTATAGGACGAACACTGGCCACACCACTAGCTGAACATCTCTTGAAGGCCTATACTTTCTTAGTTCAGTAATATTTTCCACTAAGAATGCATACCCCTTAACATAGTCGGCCAGTTTGTTTCTTTAATGGCAATCTCCGACTGATGACAGATGCTTCATCGTCTTTGAGTCTTTGAGTGACAGAACCCGCGACCCTGTGGATGTACTAGCCTATAAAAACTACAAAAGAGAAATAAAAATGTGTTAAAAAAGCCAACGATAACTTTTTTGCCAATTCCAACAATAAACTACGTGATAGCTGGCGATTGATTAACTTTGAAAGAAATAAAAACTGAACCAATGAAAAATATACCGATAGTGAATCATCATGCTGCGGATCTCTTGAAAAACCTCCTAAAACCCAAAGAATCTCCCTTTTTTTACCAGTAACAGAGATGGAAAGGTCAGATGATATAAAAAAACTCAAAAACTGGATGTGCTCTGATGTATGACCTCAACAGCAAAATCATTAAAGAAACTGGGGAGTTACTTGTAGAAAACAAGAGAGATAATGAAAATAATAATAAGACAATAATTATCGTCCGATCTCAATAATCAGGAGAGAACACATTTCATAATGCTGACTCCTTCTTCTGTGTTCTCCATCTCTAATGCATATTGAAAAAAAGTATTAGTTCTTTGAGTCTCGGTAGTTTCTTTGGATATCAATATCAGGGAATCTTCAACTGAACGTCTGTCTGAAACCCAATCTCCCAACTCCCCAAACTCCTTCTCTGTCCTCACCCTTTTTAGCAAAATACCTCGCTAGCCAAAACCAAGATTTGCGGTGTAGATATTTGAAATAACCGTCTCGGCAATGGACCAATGCTTTCGAAGTATCTGCCACCGTTTGCGGAGGCATGTCGGTTAGTGAACAATCAAAGTCTTGGTCTTCACATCACGTCTGCATTCCTCGAGGATATCCGTTCTTGCATTGTCCTCTTGTCGCTCGTTATTCAATCAATTCGCTGCTTTCGTCGCAATTCTGTGATGGGCTGGGATGCCAGTAGCGGATCACGGGAGAAAAACGCAGGAATTTGATTTAGAGCCTATCGGGAGGTGATCTTTCAGTCTGAGATTGGCGACTGGCCGACGAAAAAACGCCGTGTGGAATGAGAGCTGTCCGTTCTGTGAGAAACAAGATTGTATACGGAGATTTCGTGAAGTAGTGGATGAATACATGAAAATATTCAAGGAAAACTGGCATTACTCTGGCTCTGCCAGAGTGGAAGGTTTATTTTAATAGACACACAGAATTCCAGATATTATTATCTTGGAAAAAAAGGTTGTTCAAAGTACAAAATGAATCTGTGACAGCTTTGACAGTCAACAATTTCTTATCAGTTGTACCAACCACTATAAAAGTGCAAGTACAAGAGTATAGCAATAAATCGTTCATTCTAACCAAGACCCCGGTGTATCCCAAGTAAGCGGAGTAAATTCGATTGTCATCTTTCTCCTACCGAATGCATAAGTCATCGCGGGATCGGAGTTTCGTCGCCTCCCAGCAGGTGCACTCTGGTCGTGCCTCCATGACAGATCCGTGTGGTCGCAAAGCATGGGCACGAAACCCGCAACTCTCTGCCTCTGCCTCGGATGATATATGTATTACTTTGTATTCCACTTTAATATCTTCTTTTTGTTGTTTGTGGGAACTGTGAGAGGCGGGTGGATTATTTACGGCTTTATTTAAATGGAAATATAAAAACGCCGTCACGCATCGGGATTCAGACAGAGACAGAATGAGATAATCACGCAATCTCGGCTTGCATTGTTTCAGTCCAGGTGGTTACGACGATTTTGTTGGTAATGCAGTCTTCAGGTGAAAGAATAAACGTTGCAGGAATGATTCGAATACAACCAACTACTTGTACGGTCAAATCAAAGGGTGACTGCAGAAAAGTAAACCATTCATCTGAAAGAAGTCGAAAACATTCCTAATAAATGAAGTAACCATATATGATCTACACTTTTCCAATGTAATACAGTCTGAGCAAAACTTAAGTCTAGAGAACTGAGAGTGTGCAAAAGTTATCACAAAGTTACATTCGACTGGATGCGTTGCGCTTGCTTGTAGGCGTTAACCTAATCTTCACTTATATAAAGCAAATATACTCTATCTAGTCTCCCAGTTATGGCGTCAATGTCCTGGTTGGTTTCCGAGTTACTGTAGTTTTATTTTGTTAAAATCTATTAACGTTTCGACTGCAATTGACCTTATTAGCTAAGCGTCATATCGGATGCGACCCTCATGGTTGCCAACTGCGTAAACAGTTTTGTCTCCGTCTCTCCCATGGATTCAACCATAATGTCATCTCATTTATTCTGTCGAAAATAGTACACAGAATCCCACTACAAAGGGTTGCATCCAAACATGGCCCTTAACTTATTTATAAGGTTAATTGCGACTGTCATCTTCAATGGCTTAGTCGAAGTACTTTTCAAGGTGTTGACTGTATTACGCCATTAATTACAATGCCACAGTGAGTTTGTTATAGTTTGTGATGTGTGCAAGCTCTTTGATAGGTATGTTTAATTGGTGTAATATCACTAACAAGGGGTAAACTTCAAACTGCTTCAGTGTTTGCCTTGTTTACTCGCCCTTTATCGTTATATTCTGATGTTTGAGCTATTGGCAAATAAACAGTATTTTCATTATTATCATTTTTTTACTTTTCAAGTTTATGTGATTTTCAGTGTTTGTTGTAGCTTTGCTGAACAACGTGGCCTTCGCAAATGGAGTGATTGTTATTTTTGTGACCAAAAATATGCGCGGGACGATAAGATACCTCTTCAAATAAAAGAGTGGCGATAAGTAAACCAATAAATGCAGTTATGGCCACTGGGGACCAGCGCGTAGAGGTTTCTGTTTTGTATAACTCCGTGCCACCATATGATCTCCTTGGACTTCTCTCACATGACAATAGTTGCAGACTAGTCCTTGGAAATGCATTAAAAATTTGTTATCTCCAATATATCCACTTTTTTCCAAATCGCGCCAAATTCCACTGGGACATGAAATGAACAAATACGCTAGTGGCATGGATGAATAGAATTATAATAAATAAAGACCGTCAGGGGAGCGACACTCGAGTGAAAAATATACGCGGGATGATAAGGCACCTCTTCAAATAAAAAAAAGTGGCGATAAGTAGACCAATAAATGTAGTTACGGCGACGGAGGACCAGCGCGAAGCGGTGGCCGTGTCAAGCGAGTAACAGCCAGGATTAATGGGCCAGCAGAGACGGCGGTGTAATAAATTTCTGGCCAAGAATTACCGGCTTGCAACTTGCGAAATATGACAGACTCATAAATCCGAGACAGCGGCAGCGAGAGAGCAGGAAAGAGCTAGCAAGCGACCCGTGTAGCCTAGCAATATATCTGACGTGGTACAAACCCCAAGTTGGCTCGCGGTGCCGGCCTCAAGCCATCATTTTTCCTGCCAAGTAGGGAATACACTGAGAAAAATATTCGTGACACTTTCTCAGGATTCGGTTCTTGGTAAACTTGGGTTTTACTCTTCTCGTAGCGACAACATTAGAAGATCTCATGAAAATCGCGAATAATTGTGCGGTATCACTGCACAGATGGTGTAGTGTGCTAGAGTTCAGTTAATAAAAATATAACTCATTTATGCTGATGAAAAGTTATCTTAAACCGTCAACATTGTGTATGTGCCTACTAGTCCTTTTTCCAACTTCCTGGAATCACCCGGATTGACCGTACAGTTACAGGCTAATAATATGTTTGAATGCATACATACAAAAACTCTTCTGAGATGATCCAGGGTGATAGACTGGATTCATTACTGCGATACATTTGATACAACTTCACTTGAGTTCATTTTGCATTTACTCAGTTGACTTGCGGTGCCCGAATAAATTGTGGATGCATAGGGTAATTGATGTCAGAGTCCAAACAGAACAGAGTGTGTTTGAAGCTGGTTGAAGATGTTTCACTTTTAGTAAGGTTATTCTGGACTTTCATTGTCTATACGGACAAAGAAAAGAAAAAATTCAGTTCTCTGCAATTTTGATTTACGACGTTTCAACAATTGAGTTCTACAGTCGTTTTCAAGTGTAACGCGACATTATCAAGGATACTTCTTATATATGGCTGGTTTTCATTTGTGTTATTAGCCTGGGGGTAATTTGTGTGTGTCCAGCTACGTATGTTAATTACCGTGCCCCCTCTGGTACAACATTGTTAATCATTATCGTAATTTCATTTGGCCCATACCACTAATTGAGGGTTTCCACACATTTCCGATTTCTATGCTCGCTAGACTAAAGACATCATTGTTCATAATATATGCACTCTCTTTAAACTTCCTTCTATACCAGCTCTCTTCTTTGTGGATGACTTCGGATTCCGTCCATTTGATGTGTTGGGTCGTCCAAACATGATCCACTATCCCTGATTTCGTTGTTTCTCCTCGTTGAGTGTTTCTTTTGTGTTCAGCGAGTCTCGCCCTCAGTGGTCCCTTAGTTTCTCCAAGATACGCTTCGCCGCATTCGCAGGGCACGCGGTAGGTGCAGATTTTGGAGTCAATGTAAGTGATACGTGGCTTCGTCTCTGCCAGGTGGCTGCGAATGATGGTACCTGACCAGGTTCGCCTTATTCTTTCCGATAGACCTCTAACATAAGTTACGCACAGGGTGGCCTTTCAGGTTTCTTGTTGTTGTCTCCCCTGCGGGCTAGAACCTCTTCCATGTGTTTCTTTTTTTGCAATGCCGATGACAGATTTATGTTGAAAAATAACTTTCAAAATGTTACCGTAGAAGAAATATTTCTATCGTTTTCATCCTTGATTGTATAATTGATTCTGAAGAGCCTGATTTCCAATTCTTTCAATCCTTCTGATGAGCTTGGCAAAGCGAAATAGATTTTTGTCGACCAAAATTTATTGGGGATTAAATGCAAGAGAAGCGAACCTTGCTTCAATGAAATGAACGATTTTTTTGAGTGATATTATTGATAACATTCTCCCTATCTAATTTATTTAATGAATTTTCAATGAAAACTAGAGATGATTAAAAAACATCAACTATGTGAATGAAAATGCGAATTTTCACTTTCACATTTTTTCTTTTCAGTTAGAAACTTTTCACAATATCTAGCAAATGTAGTTCAATGTCCAGCGTGGCACAAAAAATCACATTTTTCAAATTTCATGGAGAATGTTCTCCTTTTCAACTTAAAGCGTGTCTTTAGTTTTTTAAACTATTTTTTTTTTTTAATACTCTCACTCGAATCTTCTCTCCGTGTGTTTCTTCTAAAAAGAACATTTCATTATAACAGCATCGGCATATGATACATCTATTTCTTCCGGTGTACGAACCCTAAGTTAGCCTCCAGCGAGCTGCCATTATTTTTCGTTTTCAAGAAGTGGGTAGTTTGGATACCGCCATATTTTTCCCGTGGCATCGCAACCAGGAACAGAGATAGTTAATGTGATTTATACGCGCGGAGATAACTCATGGCGGAGCCGGAGATGATAACGTCAGACACAGGAGCGAGTTATCTCGAGTTTATAAGCCTCAAAGTCGTCTTTATACTAAGTCCACTCGAGATTTTATCGGGGCTTTCTTGGTGGCAAGGCGGTGTTCGCCACGGAAAATCAAGTATCACGTGGAATGTGATTTAGAGGATCCGTCGGTTCGGTTCAGTGGTGGACTGGGGGCTAAGGGTCATCTGCTTGGGAAACCCATGATTTTTTCTCTGTTATCTTTACAGAAAATACTCCGTTGTTTCAATGCAAAACCTCACTTCAGTGAAAAATGATAATAACAATAGTAATAATGGTGGAATAATCCATCAGTGGTTGTACGCCAATGTCGAAGTACCCTTCTCTCCAAATATTTCCACCATGTGGAAAATATGAGGCAAACATCTGACAGAAAACAACTACTTCCTTGGCTAATTCCACGACGGACATTGACAGATATTTGTGCAACGTTCTTCCAAGAAGACCCAGTTGCAATTGTTCATTGTAATTATACAGCAAATTATCCTTCATTTGGCTGAGAAAAACCACCTGCAGACTCGTTTCGCGTTTCTTGACGCTCGTCAGTGACAGGGTAGGTCGGACAACATAAGAGTCGTCCTGCTCCAGCCCAATGAATTATAATCCACTGTTTAACTAATATTTCCTCACAAATGAAGCAGTAGTTATCACTACTTGTTGATCTGCTCTACTGGACTGACGTTGAATTATGTTTCGTAAATATGACGTTAAGCAGCACCTCTTGATTCAATCAGTTGCGTTTATTTTCAACTAGCCCCTGTATTTTCATGTAGCCCCGTTTAACAGTAAATTCTGAAAGATATTCGAATTTTATTCGCCTGCATTTCTATAACAGAGTTATCAAAATCAAATAACTATTATGAGAGTTCTTAAAGTAAACAGAGGTACATTTATGTTGCTATACAATTCATAGCATATGTTTTGAATTCATTTCGTCATTTAACTTTCAGTACAGTCGAAAAGTCCCCATATAAAGCACCGAGTTAATCCGAGGCAAGTTTCATATCGCCCTGTACCAACAAGCAGCGTATAATAATACCCAAAGGATTTCAAAACAGCTCTTGTCGAAATGACATTCCACCCGTCGCGTCGGTCGTTCATCAGCTAATCTTAGAAAAGTGGGAGCCAAAACAAATTCCGTCTGAAAAATATCACCTAATTCAAGTCATGACAGGAATTGTCTAATAAGTCAGCAGGTTTACGAGCTAGCAGCGCTGGCGGTGTTAAATCTACAGCTCTCCGGGTTGCCATTTACGCCACTCTTAACAAGGTTTCACCATTAGATTTATCTTCGTTAATCGTGTTTGGCTTGTACAGCTGTTCTGGCCTACAAGACAGAACACCGCAATTGAGGGAACATTCCTCACTCCTTCGGTCGGTTCGTTATGACTCTATACGGTCACAAGGAGCAGCACTCGTAAAAGGGGGCGAGGGGTGCATCGTGAGAATGTATGTATTTATTTAAACTTCTGAAATTAATAAATAATAACTGGACTAATTCATTAATCAATTGGTATTTCAAGACAAAATCATAAAGATTAAAGAAATGAAATAGTTATTTATGAAAAGACTGTTAATATTAGTAATTATAATAAAAATATAGAAATAAATCGTAATTATGAATATCAGTTCACAGAAATGAAGAATAGAGTTGATTTTCTACGCTTCTTGACATAACAGAAAATATTCTTTCATGTAACCCTGACTATTTCTAACTTTTCACTCCACTTTATAAGCAGTTGTGAAAACAGTTCACGTGTAGGTTGTGTGCTGCAGCTGCCTCTCTTCTACTCGGAGGCATCGGTCGATGGAGTGGAAGAGATATAGATGCGTCACAAGCCGAACTCTTAGGCCGATCGTGCCTCTCTATCGCTTGTTCCGCGCTCTCGCTTGCACGCTCGGCTCAGGCGGAACGTGACAATGAGTCATACTTTTTCGTGCGTGCAGCCGGCGTTCATCGATTTATAAGACGTTATCGCGTCAAAAGTTAGGTTAGATTACCCATCAACTGACTGCAAACATTGAAAAGTGGATAATTAACGCTGTGTTGTGGTTATTGAGCCAACGCAGTTACCACAACATAAAGGAAGGTTTTGTGGTCATCTAACCAATTCAGTTTTTGAAATGAGTTTAGCTAGCGCAGAGATGGTAGAAAAGTTATTCAATTTTTAATTTGAACACCACATATTTTCATTGATTTTCTGAATTTTATATAATAAAAAAAAAACAACACTTCGAGTTTTCATTTCAAATTAAACAAAATACCTATTCAAAAACTATGTTCAAGAATACTACCTTGAGCGAGGGAGTTCTACATCTTCTTGGGCACCGACTGAGCTGAGATACTGGAGAAAAAAGGTATGAAATGCAAAGAGAAGCGTCAATCTATTTAAAAAAAATATATACAACATCAAATTTCATTTTATTTCTATACAACAATAGAGATTCATTCATGTTATTTGGTGACTTTGGTGTCTTAGTAAACTTTTTGAATGTCTACCCAACGAAGAAAATAATCATTCCAATCGGTTGGAAAATACAGATTTTATTAGGGTGCTCCGGTCTTAAGTGGGTCACACTGTAAAAGTGCTTACTTGGAACATCCTAATTTATAATGACTGATCTACCGTGAGAGATGAAATATCATTTACTTATTCTATTCATGCTGTGCCAATTCATCGAACATAATGTTTCACAAAATACAGAGACAACAGGGCGAATTATGACCAATCAACGAAATTGAAATGGTATATTGGTCTGTCATGTGGAAACACACGTGTAAAATTTTGGAGTGACACTGAACACTGACTGTATCGAATGCCTATTCAAAAGAACAATGATAGATGCCGAACATCAGTGTACAGAAAGCCAACTCACACAGGACAATACCTAAACTTCGAATCGAGCCATAATGATGCCATAATTATTCGATTTTTCGATCGCTGGTGGTGAGCCCGCAGTGGAGACAACAACAAGAAACCTGACGAGCCACCCTGTGAGTTCCTTATGTTAGAGGTCTATCGGAAAGAAAAAAATGAATCGGGTCGAAATATAAAATACGTACATGTTTCAAGTCAGGTAACACCATTCGCACCCATCTCATAAAGACGAAACCACGTAACGCTGACATTGACTCGAAAAACTGCATCTACCGCGTGCCTTGCGAATGCGGCGAGGCGTATCTTGGAGAAACCAAGAGACCACTGAGCGCGAGACTCGCCGAACATAAAAGAAACACTCAACGAGGAGAAACAACAAAATCAGGGATAACGGATCATGTTTGGACGACCCAACACAACAACAAATGGACGGAAGCCAAAGTCATCCACAAACAGGAGAGCTGGTATAGAAGGAAGTTTAAAGAGAGTGCATATATTATGAACAATGATGTCTTTAGTCTAGCGAGCATAGAAATCGGAAATGTGTGGAAACCCTCAATTAGTGGTATGTGCCAACTGAAATTAAGATAATAATTAACAATGCTGTACCAGAAGGGCCCTGGCACGGTAATTAACATACGTAGCTAGACACAGACAAATCATCTCCAGGCTAGTAACACAAATGAATACCAGCCATATATAAGAAGTATCCTTGAGAATGTCGCATTACACTTGAAAACGACTGTAGATCTCA
This sequence comes from Chrysolina haemoptera, assembly GCA_958298965.1. NCBI lineage: Eukaryota > Metazoa > Arthropoda > Insecta > Coleoptera > Chrysomelidae > Chrysolina > Chrysolina haemoptera. The sequence continues at coordinate 655,548 of OY282603.1, read as the reverse complement.
ACAGTTGAAACGTCGTGAATAAAAATTGCAGATAATTGATTTTTTTCTTTTCTTCGACCGTATTGATAATGAATAACCTTACTATCCACGAGACTACCTCCCTACTACCAAATACCGTGCTCGTGTGGGTCTGAATACATTGGCAACACCATCCGCAACGTGAAAAACGGGTTCTCTGAGCATCACAGACAATGTTCCCATGATATCCAGTTCCAGAATACTGAAGTGCTCCCAACAACAAGGCACTACCATACCCGCCTCAATAGACAAAAGACAGAAAGACACAAACATAATTTCAATAGAAAGGAGGATAACAAAACACGAAAATAAAAACATCAAATAACACAATCGAGCAGGTATGACGAGGCAATCACAACGCATTTACTATATAGGTAGACAATGGATGCAAATGAATTAGCCAGGCTGCGACTTCTTGATTCTACTTCACAATTACAATCTGTTTGAAAAAATACACAATTAGAAAATGTTTACATTCTGAATTGTATCACTATTATAATATATGTTGCCAACACTGACAAAAAAGCTGGAATTATACGTTGATTGACTTGAAAGAACCCTGAAGCAGTGAACTTCGGGGAGAGTTGTTTGATGAAATCTGACAGGAGCAAAATCTCGTTTCTCAGCGACTTTTCTTCAATATCAGCTTGTAAGAAAAGGCAAGTTTCCAGAAGTTTATTCGCACTTTTCTCCACTCTATCGCAGAAGTAGATGATTGCAATGGTGCATATCTGAAAACAAAAAAAACATCGATAAAAATTGTTTCCTCAACAGTGTCATTATGTTCTATTGTTTTAATTTGTTCGAGTGATGATTTTTTCCAATTTTGTGCGCAGTTACGTCGAGTTGAATAATGAAGAAAATTACAACTTGGTTGATATAATCCTATACAATAGCGATATTGGGTCGAAAATCCATTAGAAAACAACTACTTTTCTGGCTAACGTTAACTGGCTAACGACTAACGTTGAATTTCATCCAATGAATTTCATTTTTGCATGGAAATTGCATGCAACTAGCAATTGCGGAGACATCCTTGTAAGAAACTCTGCACGGAAATGAATTAGATATAATTAAACAATCGGCTTGGTATTAGCCAAGAAACTAGTTGTTCTCTGATGGATTTTTGAATAAATTATTTGTATTATATAGGATTAGAGCAATGAGCGCCGTTAGTACAAGGCGACCTTCAAATCAAAAGCACATATATTATTTGAATACGTAGGAATTATTTTAACTATTTTACCGAAAAACCTGGGATGTGAATATTTTTTATGAAGAAGAAAAATTTCCCAGTGTGATTGTGGTTAATTGCTATAACATGAAGAGAATCAACTCACCCAGTTTGCCAGAGAATATGAGAAAGAAATATAGAAGTCTGATATTGGGAAGTTTCCATCGGTAAGTATATCTATTACATTCAGAATAAATATAAATGAGCTGAGCAACTTCCAAAGAATGTATATCCCGAAGAAAGAATTGATCTGTTCCACCGTATCATACAGCTTTCTGTAAATACGTTTCACATTTCCAATTTCTCGAATGTGGTGTACGCCATTGCTACTTTTATTCCAGGAACTGGTGGAATTCTTCAAAAGTTGGTATCTCTTGGCCAGAATAAAACACAGTTCGCATATCAACACTGTGTAAAAATTATTCCCCACTTCGCTCAAAATGTCGGGTATGCCATTTACTACGATATTATATATTAGAAGTTCATACGTAGTGTATCTGTAGATTGTTGTAATAAAACTGACTGAACAACAAAGGAATCCGATAGAAAAATGTATTCGAGGATTTATCTCATCTAAGTTTTTCATCCATTCATCGATTTGAGCTACATTGGCAAGCAGTTTTTTCCAGCAACACCCGGTTGTTGTGATACTATGTAACCGAACAATCGAGAAAAGTGAATGAACTATTGTCACACCGAGTATCAAAAACGATTTATACATCGTGCGCTTGATTATTAAATTTTGAATAAAAATTTCCCAGGCGATAAGTGATATCACTGAGGTACAGAAAATATAACATCTAAAGAGCCAAATTTTCGAAGATGCTTGAGTGGTAGCCATGGGTATTACACAAAGAATGTTTCCGACCGTCACGTAAAGAGACAAAACAGCACTGTCTGTCATTTTCTTCAAACCTCCGTTCATTTTGTATTTTGTCGACTAACTGACAATACGGAATAACTTGTCGGTTACTAACGCAAATCGATAGTTTTATTTGTTCCTCGTGAATACAAACATACTATTTCAATTAGTTAAGTACTACCATGTTCAATCATTCAAGAGGTAGCAAACATATATTATATTGGTTCAATATTATGAAAATATTTTGACCAAATATTCCAAAGTAATATTGGGGAGAACAAAAAAACACTTCGTGATGTTGATCCAATATTATTTGGACATGTTTCATATAAATGAAATAGTAAAATCGACAATGTCGAAGTACCCTTCTCTCCAAATATTTCCACCATGTGGAAAATATGAGGCAAACATCTGACAGAAAACAACTACCTCCCTGGCTAATACCACGGTGGATATTGAATTAAATCTGACAAAGTTCGTCCAAGAAGACTCAATTGCAATTGCTTATTGTAATTATACAACAAATTATCCTTCATTTGGCTGGCCCACATGAAGCCAACTGCACTGCCTGCAGACAATGGAGCATCCTCAGCCTGGCTTTTCTGCGGCCGCAGGAATTTCCACACCCTTCCTTGCAGTTGCAGGACATCTCAGAAGCTGGGATGGGGCGGCCCTGGTTCGGGCTCAGTATTTCTTCCATCCATTTCTGCACCTGGTGGTGAGCCTTGAAATGACTATGCAGAAACAGCAGTTGGAGGAAGCCGAGCTTAGTTGGGGTTGGTTCTGGCAGGGAATTTGGGACCTGGCTTGCCACCATACAGATAATAACTTGTTCTCCTGCGGCCGCTATTTCCTCAGGTTTTGATGAGGGATTTGAAACAGCTGCAGCTGGCAGTGAAAGTGATGAGTGATGATAAGAGGGCGGTTTCATGCAGTTAAACAAGAGACTGCCAAAAATTGCAATTTTGAAAAAAGTAACCCAAAGTTATATCTAGGAGACTATTAGGTCTATAATAGAAACAAAAAAAGTTTTCGTCTTGGGTATGGTGGTTTCATGAGAGCGTAAAGGGAAGGAAGGGAAGGGAAGGGAAGGGAAGGGAAGGGAAGGGAAGGGAAGGGAAGGGAAGGGAAGGGAAGGGAAGGGAAGGGAAGGGAAGGGAAGGGAAGGGAAGGGAAGGGAAGGGAAGGGAAGGGAAGGGAAGGGAAGGGAAGGGAAGGGAAGGGAAGGGAAGGGAAGGGAAGGGAAGGGAAGGGAAGGGAAGGGAAGGGAAGGGAAGGGAAGGGAAGGGAAGGGAAGGGAAGGGAAGGGAAGGGAAGGGAAGGGAAGGGAAGGGAAGGGATGGGAAGGGATATCAACGTGAGCTGTGTGCGGTGGGTCACATTGCCACGTGGTCCGTTAATGCGTCGGGTGGAACAGGAGAGGCGCACAGTAAGTGCGTCTCTCTTATTTATGTGGTATTATCATATCATTGCGTTCCTTGTTGCTCGCGTAGATTTCTGTCTATACCCTAGATGAAAAAATTCCCGTGCAAGGTTAAGTATTACAGCAATTGACTCATATAGTGGAAGGTATATCATTTTGTATCGGTATTTATTCTAGATATCATCATATTCATTATTAGGACTCTTAGAAAATTATCGAGAGAAAGTGCAAATCGCATATTTTCCCAGAATTATTCTGTTTCACAGTGGGAAACACTTTGGCAATGAGCACTCATATGAAAGTTTACTCACCCAATGCATTGCAGAATACGAAACAGAAGTATATAAACCATATATTTCAGAACCATCACCCAATAGTCTATTAACTCCATGTAGGATATGGATAAATGAGTTGAAGAGCTTCCAAACAAGATAATTTCCGAAGATAGCGTTTATGTTTTCCACGATACAATACAAATTTCTGTAGATTATTTTAATATCGCCAGTGATTTCAGAGGTATTAACACCATTGCCTTCGCTGAGTATCGCACCAGTGGAATTTGTCAGATATTTGTATCTTTTGTTAACATATAAACATAGTTCACAAATCAACACCGCGCTTAAAATTTCCCCAGTGTCATTGAAAATATCTCCGAGGCAACAAAGAAAAACATATATATTTGTCGAGTGTTTATGGAAATAAAATCTGCAGATTGTTGTAAGAATATTCAGTATCAAACCAAGTAATGTCAAAGGAATATGTGTCCATATATTATCTACGTTCTCGTGAAGTTCAGCACGATGCAAATTGGTATCGATCTGAGATATGTGTCCAACGAGCTTCATCCAGCGACACTTTGATGTTGTGAAAGAAATCAATCGTACTATTCGAAAGAGAATATAGACCGTACTATTCATAATGCTCATTGTTGAATATGTCGTGAGAAGATTAGAAATTCCAAATGCAACACTGTTTAACGAAAGCATGGTTGTAGAAAAAATATACCATCTGAAGAGCCAAATCTTCCATGAAGAATGCGAAGATAACAATGGTATTACGCAAAGAACCTTTCCCATATCCATATAGAAAGAAAAGAGAGGATTGTCTTTTGGCTTCCTGACTTTCACCAACATCTTGACAACTGTTCTACACTGTTTAGCGATGAGTAAGTCATGTATTTCTAGTCCAATTCACTAGTTATATTCGGTTTTCGTGAATACAAACAAAAATGATAGATGGTCTTTCATTCCATTGCTATTTGTTATGTATTATCACTACATTTTCAATCGAGGAGGCACTCCGAATAATTACTTGAATTGGGTTATCGTGAAATATCTAAATTCAAAGAGGACCTGCGCCGAAACAAACTGATTAGAGATGCACAAAAACAACTCAAAAGGACCAAGACGATCGAAAAACGACCACAAAACCCCGTTCTTACCTACTTAAGGGTATCTCTGACATCAGACGGATTGGGAATTAATACAATATCTAAAGTTGCTTTCAATCCGGCAGGATACCTTACCAAGCTTCCCTACCAACTCGAAAGCAGAAAACACAATTGAATTCAATAAAAACTGTTTTCACGAGGTCCAATCTGATTATGGAGATTACTACAACGGAAAGACCAAGACGCCATTATCCGTAAGAATATCCGCATGAGATTGAAATGAAATCTATAATAGGCCAAGCGATGGAGAAAAAATCAATAAGAACAACATCGGCTACTGAAAATGAAGACAAATTTGATGTAATCAGTGACCGTCTTCTCTGCTCGCACAAGTCTCTGGAAGACTTCTGCAGGTTGCCCGTGAGGGCGCAGCCGACTGATAGAAAAACAGAAAAAGAAACAGAAATCTGACAATTTGATTAATAAATACCGATCAGTTATGAATGAATATAAAATAAAAAATTTGTTTCCCAACATGTTTGTCGTCATCTTTTCTCTTCAAATCCTTCTTTTTTCAAGTTGATGGTTTTGTTGAACCAGTAATGCAATAGGTTTTTTTTCTCTGAAATGATGTATTGTTGATAATGAGTGTTTGATTTTTATAATATTTTTTTTGTTCAATACCTACACATATTCAACCTCAACCTCAAATGTCAAAATTCCATCTTTTTGAACCTCATACGAATCGAAATTTGATTCCACGAATTCCACCTCGTAAAAAATAATTAACTTGACTCCCTACGAATATGGTCCCAACGCGTTAAAATTAATGGAAAACTAAGATTTATTACAATTCATTAGCAGGTCCTGTCATATCCCGCGGCTTCAACACATTAGTCACTGTTCACACCTGGGTCGTACCAACTTATGGAGAGACTAACAATATTCCATCACATCATTTTAGGAGGGAGGAACGAGTGAAATATATTTGCCTTATATGGGCGTCCACCAGTGACAACTCGTGCAAGAGGCACATTTTTGTATCTTTCTGTTTATAACTTATAACGCATTTTGTCACTGCGATAAAAAAAAATGTGGGGAGGTTTGAGTCTTAAAAGTAAAGAACTATTGTGGGACTCCGCTATTTCTCCGATACCTCAGAGCTACTCATTAAAACTTACATCCTGTCAATAAATAGAAAATCAAAAATCTGTAGGAATTGGTAATAGTCTATAATAAAAGATAATTTTTTTCGTTAAGTGCATTGAAATGAATTTTCGATCTAGTGAACAGAATATCTTTGAACGTACCTACTGTACAGTGAGGGAAACCGAAACTGACCCATAAAACTGAATATTTGAGACCATAATTGCATGAAAGTGACAGAGTGTGTAGAAAACTAGGCCACCTTGCAAAAAACTGCTTCTTCAATGAAAGAATGTACAAATTGCGACAGAAATGGACATCTCAGGAAAGAATGTAACAAAAAAAATAAACCCATTTCAATTTTTTCGGCCTATAAATCCAGTCTAATTTTACCACGCTATGAACCCCGTCCGTTGCAGCGAATGCCCATTTCCAAGAGGCAGCACTCTCCCAACTTCGGCCAACGACGAATTCATCAAGTGTTATAACAGTAATAGAAATTGTGGCTGACTGCAAAATGAATTGACGGAGTATGAGAAGAGGAGTTATTATATGTGTCAATGGCGGCAGTCTCGGGCTGCCTTGTTGAATGCTTTATAACGGGGTGTCATTGATTTTTTTTTTCATCTTCATATAATGAATTTGTGGGAACTAGGAGAACGCACTCCATTGTTTATACATGCTCGCATATAAAACAATTGGATGCAAAATGGATCGGGACGAACATTGCCTAGAAGTGAACGTACTTTTGTGAAGAAAGAAGTAACCAAGTGTAATATGTGTAGGAAAATGGGCCACTTTGCCAAAAACTGCTTGTTCATGAATGCCGACAAAGATGTTGGACCATTTGGGTACAAGAAAATGAAAGAATGTACACATTGCGACGGAAAGGATTATCCTAGTGAAGACTGTTACAAAAAAAATTATGGACTCGGTTCAATTTTCCCGGCCTATGAATCCAGTCCAATTTTCCCATATGAACCCCGTCCGATGCAGCGAATGCACATTTCCAAGAGGCAACACCCTCCCAACTTCCGCTAACGACGCATTCATCAAGTGTCATAATAGTAATAGAAGTTGCGGCTGACTGCAAACGAATTCACAGAGTATGAAAAGAGAAGTTATTATACGTGTCACTCGCAGCAGTCACATGAGCATAGGTCAGAGATATTCCGGCCTCTTTGGGCCCGGGGCCGCGCTGTTGAATGCGTAATCACGGGCTGTCAGTGCAGCAGGGCGGACCTGTCATGCAGATTGAATTTTCTTTTCATCTTTATATAATGAATCGCCTCCGGGGCGATGGGAACGAGGAGAAAGCACCCCATTGTTTATACATGCTCGCTCTCCCGTGCCCTTTCATATTTGATCGATACTGCGCGATGACACATTAATAGGGGTTTTGATATCTCGATATTGGATGTCACAGGTGGCAACATCAATGCGAATGAAGTGTGTTTCATTTCAAGAAGTATAATACTGATATTATGATGGTGTTTTTGTGTAATTGTTCGGATGTTCGGATACACGGTGTACCATAAAACAAAGATAAATATGCAACAAAAATTGTATCGCACGAATCCGGCCTCCTAGCACACAAAACCACCTATGACACCTACAAGCGAACTGTTAGGCCAGCAAACAATAACATCCTCTTGTAGGAAATTTTATTAGCTTTCTTTGTATATACCTAAGTAATTAACGAATGTGTCTCGTTATGGTCGCAAAATGCAAAAAATGTAAAAGGTGCGTTAGGATCCGCCATCCTAGCACACAAAACCACCTATAACACCTACAAGCGAACTGTTAGGCCAGCAAACAATAACATCCTCTTGGAGGAAATTTTATTAGCTTTCTTTGTATATACCTAAGTAATTAACGAATGTGTCTCGTTATGGTCGCAAAATGCAAAAAATGTAAAAGGTGCGTTAGGATCCGCCATCCTAGCACACAAAACCACCTATAACACCTACAAGCGAACTGTTAGGCCAGCAAACAATAACATCCTCTTGGAGGAAATTTTCTTAGCTTTCTTTCTATATACCTGTGTATTTAACGAATGTGTCTCGTTATTGTCGAAAAATGCGAAAAATGTAAAAGGTGCGCTAGGACCTGGCATCCTAGCACAAAAAACCACCTATAACACCTACAAGCGAACTGTTAGGACAACAAACAATAACTTCTTCTTGAAGAAAATTTTCTAAGCTTTTTTCCTATATACCTATGTAATTAACGAATGTGTCTCGTTATGGTCTCAAAATGCGAAAAATGTAAAAGGTGCGCTAGGACCTGGCATCCTAGCACTTAAAACCGCAGAAAAAATACTTCCGAAAGATCTAGAATTTTTTCAATATTTTTCTCGTATTCTACGCCATCAATTCAACATGACACAGTATTCGAAAAATGAAAAATGGTAAATTTAAAAATCGGTCCAACTCAAAGTGTACACGTTCGTAAAAACGCCCACCAAATCTATGTTTGACTAGCAATCGATTTCAAATTTGGTAGGCGCATAGAAAAAATATTGAGTTTAACGAATATAATATAGAAAAAAATTATAAAAATTTTTGGCGGGGAAATGGCACCTGCAACCTCTAGATAACATTTTCATCCAACGATCGAATCTAGATAGAGCAATTCTGCGAACGCCAATCGATTCAGCATGCCGAAATTAGTATATGGTGTGATTTTCGAGTCGATCGGCACAAAATGAATTTTCAGCCGAAAAAACATCAAAGGGTTATACCTTAAAAATGGTCAATAATCCAAAGTGATCAGATTCACTCGAAATTACCACCGATATACTCAAAATTTTATGCTGATTCCGAAAATGTATGATTTGAATATGTTCGGACACACGGTGTACCATAAAACAAAGATAAATGTGCAACAAAAATTGGATCGCACGAATCCGGCATCCTAGCACACAAAACCACCTATAGCACCTACAAGCAAACTGTTAGGCCAGCAAACAATAACATCCTCTTGTAGGACATTTTCTTAGCTTTCTTTCTATATACCTATGTAATTAACGAATGTGTCTCGTTATGGTCGCAAAATGCGATAAATGTAAAAGGTGCGCCAGGATCCTATCCTAGCATATAAAACCACAAAAAAAATACTTCCGGAAGTTCTAGAATTTTTTCAATACTTTTCCTGTATTCCACGCCATTATTTTAATTGTCATTTGGTGACTTGGGGGGCTGCAGCCCCAAAGCCCCCCTGGCTGCGCCAATGAGGAGACCTACGCCTCGAAATCTTTGAAAGTTTGAACCATTTGGCAATTCAAATTTTAAGATGTTATTAAGTATTTATAACCAAAATTGACGAAGTCCCCACCAAAAAGAATGTATTGCTACACCACTAAGTCAGGCTATATTTTGAAAATTGGACCTTCTTCACAGTTATATTGTATACCATGTATGTTTTTGAATTTCCAGTGTGACCTAAATAACATATAACTCTAAGTGAATGACTAATTACAATAATTGATTGAAGTCGTAAATACGTTCATTTGTCATCTATGTTTGTATCCACAATGAGCAAACACATCTGACGAAATGAACCGAGAACCACCATATACATCATTCGTTGTCGTCGATTTGTCGAAAAAATGTTGGTGGGTTTGGTGAAAAAAAAAGAAAATGTTCTTTTGGGTTTTTATATGGAATTGGGAAAAATCCTTGGTGTGATACCAAATCAATCTTCCCATCGTTGGAAAATTTGGCTCTTCAGATGTTATATGTCTTGTCTCTTAGCGCTGTCCTTGCTCCGTACAGAAGATTATATGAAGCACTCAATGAACCAGCTCACAAATTCCACGCAGATTCTTCAATTCATTATGGCCATGGTTTTTTTCATCCTACCACTTATACGATTATACTGTGTAGCAACAACTGGGAGTTGCTGGAAAAAGTTGCATGCCGGTGTAGCTAAAATCGATGCTTGGATGTGGAACTTGGATGAACTCAATTCTTGGATACATGTTTCCATCGCAGTCCTGTGTTCTGTAGTCTTTTTCCTCACAACGTCGTATAGATATAGAGTATTTAGTGCTTTTAATGGATTGAATTACACACATGACATTTTAAACGAACAGGGAGATATTTTTTGCACAGTGTTGATATGTGCACTGTGCTTTATTGTAGCCAAGAGATACCAGCATTTGGAGAATTCCACTAGAGCTCTAAATGGAATAATTGGAAATGATGTTACCAAAATCCGAAAGATCAAAAATTTCAAACGTATATACTCAAAGTTGCATGATATAGTGCAACAGATCAATGCTATCTTCGGAAAATACATTGTTTGGAAGTTTTCGTGCTCATTTGTGTATATTCTGTACGCAACTAGAATAGTAACAGATGGCAACTTACAGTTCTCTCAAATATTTAGATTTTCATCATATTCTTCAACACAGTGGGTGAGTTGAACTTTTTCATGAAACGCAGGTACTTCTCAACCATATTTATTGACAAAAATCTCCGTTTTAACAATGGTGGAATCGCGTGAATTTTCAAAATAAATTTTTATTTTGTGTTTACGAATCTTCCAGTTTGAATATTCAACAAAATGTCTATTCTGTTCTATTAAAAAACTGGAAATATTCAAACACAAAACTACGTGGCATTAATGAATGAAATTCTGATAAATGGTTTACAAATAATAAATTCAAACTAATACAAAATGAAACGTCAGACACCTTTCTATGTATTAGTATAAATTGAGTTTCAATTCATTTATTTTGACTCCGTTTGATAAAAAGTTCCAGAATAGGATTGTGCTTCCCTTAATGTTGTTTTGAATTGTATTTTTCCTAAAGATTGTTTGTTTGTACATTTCGAGTATATCTTTGTATTTTGCATTTTAGCAATACAGCATAATGCTGTTTTTTTTCAAATGCATCATGGCCTTAACTACTACATCCTCAGGTTGATTGCTCAGTGCTAAGTCTGAAGTTCTATTATTTTAATTCAAAACATTATTTTAAAAGTTTAAATTGTAGCCCATATCGAATGAATACTTTTTCAAACTCATTTTGAAAAATCAACTTACCTGTGGAAAACCATGAGCAATATGGTTTACCTTACTATAAGGGCATATTGGATAGATTTCAGGATACTCAAGTAACTGACGAAAACTCTTCAGATGAGGAAAATGTGGCTGGCGCGTTTTCGATAGATGATGGAGCAGTTGTTTAAAATTCTCATATTGTTTCTGTTTCGTTATATGACTTGCTTTTATTCAAATATGTTTGACTAAAGCCTCATTTCATTAAACAAAATCATATAATGTTGCCATTTTCGCTTTGCATTAATTACGAAAAAAGGTATATCCTACTTATTACTTCCAAAAACGGGTAATTACAATTAGTTTTGCAAATGGCTCTCAAAATTTTCATAAAAGTTAAATACCATTACCCTCAGGTAAGTGAACTTATTTTTGTATATTTTTAGCTGCCAACTTCTACCTTCACCATATGGTTGCCAGAGTTTTTTGGCTTTCCTGAACATTTAGTATCAAAGCATATACCCGGTTTTTGAAAATAGTCGACTCATAATAATATGTTAATTTATAAAAATATTTTATAAATTAATAAAACCTTGGAGGCATCGTTTGGGGGCATTCACCGATAGCCTTTTCGTAAATAAATAATATGGTATTGCCGAAAGATGGCTTAAAAATTTCAAAAGTCATAGGGGTCAAGAGTACCAGTGTTGAAAAGAAAATTAAATTATTTTTAAAATATTTTCGGATTTCGTGAATTATGAAAAATTATGAGGTACAGAGAATTTAACACTTTTCCCTACCGTCTTTAACTAAGTGAGTATTTTTATTTCTAATACACAGACAGTGCAGTTCGACGAAACTACTTACTGTGTCTCTTTGAATTTTCATAAGTTTATTCCAGATTTGTGAACTTAGTTTCCCGAAAACGCGTACTGTCATTCCATCTTCTTATTCTTCTGCTTTGATGACGCAAAAGAGTTTGACAAGAGCGTAGTGTAGTTGAACGTACTCTGACCATATTCTGAAAACTCAAATTTTCTTACAATTATTTTGTTGCACATGAAACCTAATCCTTCATGAATTTTCCAAGTGTACTCATAAATATATAACTAAGTGATTAACTCATTTTCATATTTGACTGAAGTGAAATTACGTCCATTTATCACCTTTGTTTGTATTCAGAATGAAAGCATGAAGAACTTGTATCAGAGCGCAACTCATCATTCGTTTTTGGCAGTTTGTCGACAAAATGTTGGTTGGTTTTGTGAGTAAGCAAGAGACTATTCTCTGGACTTTTTATATGAAACTAGGAAGAATGATTTGTGTAATACCATTTCAATCTTCGCACCCTTCATGGAAAATTTGGCTCTCCAGATGGTTTATGTTTTGTTCATTGGTGCTGTCATTGATATGTACCGTATGTTATATAAAAGATTCAATAATCCATCTCACAGATTCCGGAGAGATCTTCAGATTGATCATGATTTTAGGTTTTTGTACATTTCCATACGTTCGTACGTATTGTGTCGCAACAACTGAGCGCTGCTGAAAAAAACTGGATGCCAATATAGCAAAAATAGATGGCTGGATGTGGAACTTGGATGAAATCAATTTTTGGATTCATATTTCAATTGGAATTCTATGTTCTGTAGTAGTTTTCCTTGTAACAACTTTTAGAATTACTTATTATACACATTCTGGATTGAATTGCGCACACGATATTTTTAACGAACAAGGAGATGTTTTTTGTACTGTGCTGATATGCGAAATGTGCTTCATTGTGGCCAAGAGATACCAGGATTTGAAGAATTCCAATAGTGCCTGGAATGCTAATGGCAATGATGTTCACGAAATTCGGAAGATCGAAAATTTTAAACGCATCTACTCGAAGTTGTACGATATCGTGCAACTGATTAATGCTATTTTCGGGAAATACATTCTTTGGAAATTTCTGTACTCATTTGTGTACATACTGAATGCAACAAGTGTACTAATGAAGAGCAACTTCCAGTTCCCTGAAACATATGTTCTCTTATCATATTCTTTAACACAGTGGGTAAGTTGAATTTTTCAATGAAACGCAGGTACTTCTGTTAAAATAATATTGATTCAGCGTGAAAATTCAAATCACTTTTCATGAATTTCCCGTGTTGAACATGAATCAAATTTTATATTAACCAAACATTGTTGATATATTCAATTACCAAGTTGATATTCTCGATCTTTGAGTTACACCTTCCAGTTGTTACATCAAGTTTCTGATAATATTCCAAAAAAACGCAACCAACTGAACTCATGACGGAAAATTGAAAATATTCACAAAAACGGCTGATAGCAATAAAAAAACGGTCACCTTGGCAATATACATCAAAATCTACCAATTACATACTTAAATGAAAAGAACTTGAGAATTGGGATTCTTCAACAAAGTTGTGGTTGAGTAGATAACCTCGAATTTAATAGTACAGGTCCCCATAATAGGACATGTTCAAATCTCCCGTATATGTGGAAGCTATTAGTTTTCCTACTGCCAGATTTGGAATCCTCGGTCTTAACAAACTTTCAGAATGACAAGGAATCATCTACATATGCTATCCACCATATTGAAATCCTTCAAGAATCCACAAAGTTAATGAAAGTTCACTTTCATGAAGTTGTATTTTTCCTAAAAATTGTTTGTTTGTACGTTTCGAGCACATTTTTCATTTTGCATTATAGCAACATAGCAGAATGCTGATTATTTTATTGTCATAGCATTACATTGTATTAAATAATAAAAATTGAGTATAAATATTGATGAATAAACTGATATATATGATTACTTATGAGACCTGTGGGTAATCATATGATTTTTATGTATACATATATAATCTGAAATATATCCACAATAGTTTTGTAAAAAAAAATTCATGGATAAAACCTTGATAAAATCGTTTGGGAGTATTTTAACAGGGTGTACAGGGTAGATCAAAATTACTGTGCCTTTCTGTGAATTTTCGAAAGTTCATTCCAGATCTGTGAACTAGGTTGATTCCCTAAAAATGCATCCTATCTGACCATACTTTGAAAGCTGGGCTTTTCCTACAATTATTTTGTTGTTCATGTAACATGATCTTTCATGAGTTCCCTAAGTGAACTAATAAATTCATAACTTTAAGTGATTAACTTATTTGAATGATTGATTGAAGTGGAATTACGTCCATTTACCACCTTTGTTTGTATTCAGAATAAAAATAAAGCTAACATATTGATCAGAGCGCCATCTCATCATTCATTATTGGCAGCTTGTCGACAAAATGTTCGTAGGTTTGGTGAAGAAGCAAGACAGTGTCCTTTTGTCTTTTTATATGAAACTGGGAAGAATTTTTTGTGTGATACCATTTCAGTCTTCACAGCCTTCATGGAAAATTTGGCTCTCCAGATGGTATATGTTTTGTTCATTGTCACTGTCATTGATATGTACCGTATTATATATACGAAATTCAATAATCCATCTCAGAGATTCCAAAAAGATCATCAGATTCATCATGATTATAGTTTTTTATATCTTTCCATACGTTCGTACGTATCTTGTCGCAACAACTGAGTGCTGCTGGAAAAAACTAGATGCCAGTATATCGAAAATATATGCTTGGATATGGAACTTGGATGAAGTCAATTTTTGGATTCATATTTCTATGGGATTCCTTTTTTCTGTGGTGGTTTTCCTTGGAACAATATTGAGAATAACTTATTATTCTCCTTATACTAATAGTGTTTTTGTGGGATTGAATTGTATACACGATATTCTCAACGAACAAGGAGATGTTTTTTGCACACTGTTGATATGCGAATTGTGCTTTACTGTGGCCAGAAGATACCAGCATTTGAAGAATTCCACTAGTGCCCTGAATAACATTGGAAATGATGTTCACAAAATTGTAAAGATCAAAAATATTAAACGTATCTACTCGAAGATGTATGATATGGTACAACTGATTGATGCTATCTTCGGGAAATACATTCTTTGGAAGTTTCTGTGCTCATTTATGTATATAGTGGATGCAACAAGTGAAATAGTGGATAGCAACTTCCAGTTCTCTGGAAAATATATGTTTTTATCATATCCTATAACACAGTGGGTGAGTTGAATTTTTCAATGAAACAGTTATAACTGAACCACAATTTATTAAAACGTCGCCAAAGATTCTTCGTTCTTTCTTCTTCAAAATAACTACTACTACTACTACTACTATTAAATTACTATTAAATGACTAAATATTTTTCTTGTGGAAAATTGAATTGTCTTTCGCCTCATTGAAATTTTTTCTTGATGAATCTTATACTTTCCGAAACAACATAAAAAAAATTATAATTATTTAAATTATTTTTTTTGGGTTCCCTCCCGGCATGTTAAAGCATCACATATTCAACTTCTTGAACATGATGTGTATTCATTGTGTGTCATTTTTTTCGTATCTATGTAAAAAAAAAGTTGTTGATGAGAGATCTGAAAGAAGAAAAAAATAATGTCATCGTCGATTTTCATTCTTTAATTATTCAATGAAAAGAAAGGATAATTCGAATACTGTCGATTATACGGTCCATTTGGAACCAAAACTCCCAATTTCGAAAAGAGAACGAAACATTCTCCAGCACATTATTTCTAGAGTGGAGAAATGGGGTCAAATGAATGCGACAAAATCAACTCTCATATTCAACGTATTCAGCAAATCATTTTTCTCCATTTTCTATAAAAAAAAACAACAAGATGACAATGGTAGTCAGAAACACACTTCTTATTATTTCTAGAGTGGAGTGACAGAAAATAACCAACTCCCTGGCTAATACCACGACGGACATTGAATTACATCTGACAGATATTTGTGCAGCGTTCTTCCAAGAAGACCCAGTTGCAATTGCTTATTGTAATTATACAGTAATTATCCTTCATTTGGCTGGGTAAGACCACCTGCAGACGCGTTTCGCGATTCTTGCCGCTCGTCAGTGACAGGGTAGGTCGGACAACATTAGAGTCGTCGAAGAACCCCCTATTGAGAACATTTGGGAGTTCCCAAAACTCCTGTATATCCTAAACCACAGGTTCCAAACAGTACAGTAAATGGCGATTTTTTGAAAACTAGACAAAATCTACAATTTCATTTCACATACAATATGATCATTCTCATGTTACCAAATTGCTCTTATAAGTATATAACTGTGAGTAGGCGAATCATTTCGATGATTGATTGAGTGAAAAATACATCGTATTAACCTAATTGAAGTGTCCATTTTTGTTTGTATTCACAAGGAACACATACATAGAGCTGACGTTTTGAACCGAAAACACTTTATTGTCGAAGTGCCTACAAAATGTTTGTCGGTTTGGTGAAAAACAAAATCGGTGTTCTTTTGGAATTTTATATGACTTTGGGGAGAATTCTTTGTGTAACAACGTTTCAATCATCGTTCCCTTCATGGAAAATTTGGATCTCCAGATGGTACATACTTTGTTGCGCGGTACTGTCATTTATCTTTATGTTATTTTACACACGAGGAGTTGTAATATACCGGCTCAGAGATTTCAAGGAGATAATGGAATTTATAATGATAACAGTTTTCCTCCTTTTTCCATTTGTACGATTACATTGTGTAGCAACAACTGGGTGTTGCTGGAAAAGACTGCTGGCCAATATAGCTGAAATCGATGCTTGGATGTGGAACTTGGATGAAATCAGTCTTTGGATACATGTTTCCATCGCAGTCCTTAGTTGTGCAGTACTTTTTCTTGTAACAACGATCAGACACACTTGTTATCTGCCACTTGCAGGCGTGTTTATGAAATTTTTTTACGCACATGATGTTTTTAACGAACAAGGAGATGTTTTTTGCACACTGTTGATATGCGAACTGTGCTCTATTGTGGCGAAAAGATACCAGCATTTGATGAATTCCATCAGTGCTCTGAAAAGTATTGACAATGGGGGTTACGTTATTCGAAAAATTGAAAATGTCAAACGTATGTACTCGAAGTTGAATGATATGGTGAAACAAATCAATGCTATCTTCGGAAAATACATTGTTTGGAAGATTCTCTTATTATTTGTGCAAATATTGAACGGAACAAGTGTGGTAATGAATGTCAACCTCCAGATCTCTGAAATGTGGATTATGCTTACATACTCTGTTTCGCAGTCGGTGAGTTGAACTTTTTTATGAATCGCTAGTACAGTATACAGACAACTTATTCATACCAGTTCGGTACAGAGTGCATACATGATGTAATGAATACATTTGTTATTGCTGAACATGAAGATATTGTGAAAAAAAATCCTGCTAGGTAGATTTTTTATCCAAAGGGTTCCTTTTTCACCATACCCAAAATCCACGATTGAGTAAAAATGACATTGAGATATTTTTTGATATACTCCGGTATACACCCAGTATGTTTTTTATTGTTTGAACGCCATTACTAAACCAGTGATATACTAGGTTTGTGAGGTTTATGTCAAACTGTTGCCAAGTAATGAAAAAAAAAACAATACCCAATAAGTGCGACAAAGCCTGAAGCCTTCCTCGCGTGAAGAAGCAATAGTTTCTCTCAATAGACAAATTTTTGACTGTATCGCCGAAGCCGTTGGACGCAAACCCATCAAACCCGGTGGTACTGTATTCCCAATGACGATCATTAACCAATAATGGAAAAATATTGTGTCACATGAAAAAAAAAATCAAAGGAATTTTTACTGAATTTGAGAAATATACATTTATAGATTTTGAGTATGGTATGAAAACTGGCTCTCCAGATAAGAAAAACGACGTGTCTGGTAATGAAGCTGGATCCTGATCAGAAATTAATACCATTTCACCAAATATTTAAATCGAAACAGCATTTAACTTCCACCATTCTTAATAATTTTTACGAAAGCTCGATTCCTCAAAAACACAAAACACAAAGTAGACTCCGTACACCTCATATCGACAAAAAGCTCTCAGAAAAAGGTGCAATGGAATACGGGGTGTTGCATTTGCAAAAGCAGTTATTGCCATTTGTAAATTGTCATTTCAAAATAATCGTAGTAGGCGTTGAAACATCGACTTCGAGTTCAACTACATTTCACAAGTATGATTGTAGTCTTGAATGAATGGATGGATGAATTTTCTTTTGGTACTTCCTGTATATAACTGATATGTTTAGAATGTGCTTCTATCGTTAAAAAAATCAGTCGATAGCTTGGATAGAAAAAAAGTTACGGACCATGCACCCATGATTGATTGAAGTGACAATACGTGTACTCATCACCTTTGTTTATATTTACAATGAAAACAAATGAAGCTAACGAGTTGAACTAAGTAGAAACTCATTCGGTATAGTGAATTTGTCGACAAAATGCTCCTAGGTTCGGTGAAGACGAAAGGAAGTGTCCTTTTGACTTTTTATATGATTTTGGGAAAAATTCTTTGCGTTATACCATTTCAATCTTCGCAGCCTTCATGGAGAATATGGCTTTTCAGATGTTACATGTCTTGTTCCTTAGCGCTAGCATTGACCTGTACGATATATCAGATACATCATTCGGTGGTGTACCAGTTCACAGATTCCAAGATAATTATCGAATTAATCATGATAATGGTTTTTTTCTGCTTCCCATTTGTACGATTATATTGTGTTGCAACAACTGGGAGTTGCTGGAAAAAGTTGCATGTCGGTATAGCTAAAATCGATGCTTGGATGTGGAATTTGGATGAAATCAATCGTTGGATTCACGTTCTCATCGGATTTTTTTGTTGTGTAGTAATTTTCCTGACAACAACGTTTAGACGATATACTTATAATATCTATAGGCGTGACTTTGAACTAAACTACGTACACGATATTTTAAACGAACAGGGTGACATTTTCTGCACAGTGTTGATATGTGAACTGTGCTTTGTTGTAGCCGATAGATACCAGCAGTTGAAGAACTCCATTAAGGCTCTGAATAGATTTGGAAATGGTGGTTACGTGATTCGAAAAATTGAGAATTTCAAACGTATATACGCGAAGTTGCATGATATAGTGAAACAGATCAATGCCATCTTCGGAAAATATATTATTTGGAAGTTCCTCTGCTCATTTTTGAATATACTGAATGCAACCAGTTTGTTACTAGAAGTCAACCTCGATATCTCTGAAATTTGTGTTTTTTTATCATATTGTACATCACAGTGGGTAAGTTGAACTTGTTCATGAAACTTCTATCAGAATTCAATTATTCATCAATACAGCAATACAGAAAATAATCAGTTGACTGCTTGAATTGATTTGTTGTCGCATTTGCTTTCACAGTTGCAGGAGAATCCGGAAAAACCTGCAACACCACATCTGATTGTTCGCTGGTGTTAGGTAAAACAGTCAATAATAGTAATGTTCTAGGGTTGTTTTTCCAGAAACCAGTACAGCTAGTAACCGAGACAAAAATACTGATAGTCCAAATGAAGGAGTGGGGGTAGTGAAAACATTGGAATGTTTACGCCATACGCCATAAAACGTGAGAATGACATATCAACCTTGTTCATGTCGAGGTCTTATTCTTTAATTTGATTATAAATTCATTATCAATTCATGTCCATAATTGATATTGGAAAGACTCATTCGTAAAGTGTTTGTATTGTATTTCCATCGCTATGAAATGGAAATCCACTCAGTTATCATTCGCATAGTTGACAAAATGTTTGCAGGTGTGAAGCAACCGAAAGACAGCGCTCTTATATTTTTTTATATGAACTTGGGAAAAGTTTTTTGTGTAACACCACTGCTCTGTGCGAAGACTACTCCATGGAAGATTTGGATTTTCAGATTGTATATCTTCTTCATCACAATGCTGTCGTTCTATTCTTTTTTAATTCCTGTTTTCCATGCAGACAGTAATGAAGATGCAGAATATATGAGGATTGGAGGATGTGTAATGGCTACAAGTCATATACTATTCTTGGTCGTACGATTCCATGGCGTCACGACAAGAAAGCCCCTCTGGAAGAAGCTTCAAGAAAATCTATACGGTATCAATGCTTACATCTGGGATTTGGATGAAATTCGTATTTGGAGACACATTTCCATTGCAGTTGTTGGTGTTGCAGTTAACCTTCTCATAACAACTTATGAAAATTTTTATACTAGATCGTTCACAAGTGTATATTCGGCCTTCAATTATTCACAAGATATAATATGTGATGGTGCAGTTATCTTCAGCACAGTTTTGATGTGTGAGCTTTGTGTTTTTCTAACCAAAAGATATGAATATTTGATGGACTTTGTGGGTGGTAACGACGTTAAGATCGGAGTCATCAGGCATCAGTACAGGAATTTATATGATACAGTGAAAGCAATGGATGCTGTTTTTGGAAACTACACACTGTGGCAGTTCTTCAACTCATTCTTGCATATTCTCAATGCCATAAATATGTCATCGGCTGATAACACTGCGAAACATATTTTTTTTTTCCATCTCAGACTCTTTGTCACATTGGGTGAGTAGATTTTTTTTATGAAATAGCTGCTCAATTGAATCTTGAAATTTGAAAGTGAATTTCGGAATCGGAAAAGTTTAGGTGGAAATGTCGATTATTTCAATGGGGCAGTATTACAATTTTGATGATTAATTTATGATATAGTAGAAAATTAGTGGGGGCTAGTATTACACCGAACAAAATAATAATAGAGGGGAAAACCGCTGGGGAATTTTGGTGTACATGTCTTGGGCATTAGTGGCATGACTCCTCGGGTATTAGTCGGGAATTAAGGGCATTACTAGAAAATTATTGGGCATTACAGGTATTACTGGTGTATTACTCGGGCATTAGACGAATCAGTTAGGACTATTGGGCATAACATGGAAAAGGGAGGTATTACAAGAGCATTTCATGGGTATTACAGAAATTATTTGAAAGTGAGAGAACAATAATACACAATAATAATCGTTGAAGGGCAAAAGAGAGGTCTTCAAAATATGGGGAATTACAGGAATTGTCCGAAAAATTAAAGAGCAGAAAAAAAAGGTCTTCAGAATTGTATTTGACGACAAACCTAACATTAAAATACGATTTTATATTTTTATTACTTTTTTGACTGGCATTACTGGCATTACTTGGGGGTAATACTAGGGAATTACTTGGGTATTAGAGGCATTACTTACGATTTCTGGAAAATGGTGTACACAATTTCATCAGTGGTTTTCCCCCTCGATAATAATAATAACATTGATAAAATGTCATTATTTTAATTATCCTCAGCGGAGTCAAGATAAACTGCTCTACTTAACCGAGTACCAGTTACATATAAATATTTCACAAACTAAAAAAAAATCTACATATACAATTGAACAAGTTTTGAAACTGAAGTATTTAAGATCCTTATAAGCTCTCTTGAATCCATTGCATGATTTATTTTTGACAGTTAATGGTATAGAAAACTCGACGTGAAAACTCGCAAACTGATTCATCTTCATAGGTTGTTCTTTCCCAGACAACAATGAGACCGTAGACTTTTGAGTATGGAATGTCTACATAACAGGATGGAGCTTGTAAAATTATCAGGAGTTCAGCTCCTCTTCTCTGCTTGGCCTGTGGCCATGAGAAAGCAGCAATCGAAGCATTTCTTTTTAAGGCAGCAGCCTGTGCAGTCGATGAACTTGGTCTCGTTTTTGACTTCGGACGAGTTAACCCAAACTCTGCCAACGAGCTGGAGCCCATTCAGCAAAAAGCTCACATTAAAGCTGCGTACACTAGAATACTCCGCAGCTGCATAAGGATAAGCCAATGCAGAACGAAGACCTTGGCTTTCCTCGGGTCAAGAGGGCTGAAGGATACCGAGAGATTCATAATGGCCTGCCAGGA
This sequence comes from Chrysolina haemoptera, assembly GCA_958298965.1. Taxonomy (NCBI): domain Eukaryota; kingdom Metazoa; phylum Arthropoda; class Insecta; order Coleoptera; family Chrysomelidae; genus Chrysolina; species Chrysolina haemoptera. The sequence continues at coordinate 633,614 of OY282603.1, read as the reverse complement.
TGGTGTCATCAACTCCCTGGTCTAGTGTAGTCGCGTGATGGGTATAGAGGTCCCAGATGCTAGATGCAGATCATGTCGTGGGGCTCCTACTGAGACCCTAATGCATTTGCTCTCCGCGTGTAATCTGCGACTTTTATGTAAATGTTGAAATAAAATTTTATATGAGTTTTGAATGAAAATTCTCAGTTGAGAATGGTGATTTTCATTTTCCAGGATTTCTGTAAACGTTTTTTATAGAACTAGACTCTAGTCTATTTTGGCGAAAGTATAATTGTGTGCATAAAAAAGTCGTACTAGGTATTTCACTAGTTGCATTGTATTGCACTAACTAATTGAGCTAAAAAAATGTTAAAGGGCGTTAGTTTGATTTTTGACTCGACTTGTCAATTTCGATAATTTAATGGAGATTGACAAGTCTGGCTCACAATAGCCATTAACTGCTGTACGACTTTTTTTTGTACACAACTGTACTCTGCCTTTCCGCGAACATTTGAAAGGGTATTCCAGATCGGGATTTACCTGTGTTAGACCGAAAAACGCATTTTTCCATTCCGTCTTTTCATTCTTCTAGGTCTGCTTTAAAGATCCAGGTAATTTTGACCAATGTGCGGTTTGAGGCAGTATCATATTTTAAAAATTGGACTTTTTCATGATTATTCCGATGTTCATGTAGCATGATAAATATATGAGACTCTGAGTAATTGAATTGTTTCAATGATTGATTGAAGTGGGAAATACCTTCATTTATCGCCTCTGTTTGTATTCACAATGGAAACAAATGAAGCTAACGAATTGAAGTAAGTCAAACTCATTCGTTATAGTAACTTTGTCGACAAAATGTTGGCGAGTTTGGTGAAAAAAAAGAAAAGTGTTCTTTCAGCGTTTTATATGAATTTGGGACAAATTCTTTGTGTGATACCATTTCAATCTTCGCAGCATTCATGGAAAATTTGGCTCTACAAGTTTTATATGTCTTGTTCCTTAGCACTAGCACTGGTCTCTACGGTACATTTCATATATAATTCAATAATGCACCAGCTCACAAATTCCAAGGATATTATCAGATTTCTAATGATTATGGGTTTTGTCTCCTTTCCATTTGTACGACTATATGGTGTCACAATAACTGGATGTTGCTGGAAAAAGTTGCATGCCGGTATAGCTAAAATCGATGCTTGGATGTGGAATTTGGATGAAATCAATCGTTGGATTCACGTTTATATTGGATTTCTTTATTGTGTAGTCATTTTCCTCACAATAACGTTCAGAAGCATCTATAATAAGCATGGCTTTGATGCATTGAATTACGCAAGAGACATTTTCAACGAGCAGGGAGATGCTTTTTGCACAGTGTTGATATGCCAACTGTGCTGTTTTGTAGCTGAGAGATACCAGCATTTGAAGAATTCCATTAGTGCTCTAAATGGTGTTGGCAATGGTGTTAACAAAATTCGCAAGATCAAAAATTTCAAACGTATATACTCGAAACTTTATGCCACTGTGCAACAGATCAACGCTATCTTCGGAAAATATATTGTTTGGAAGTTCCTCTGCTCGTTTGGGACTATACTGAATGCAACAAGTCTGTTGGTGGATGTTGACCTCCAGATCTCTGAGATATATGTTTTTCTATCTTATTCGCTATCACAGTGGGTAAGTCGAGCTTTTTCATGAAATGCATTCAATTGTAGATATTGGTATCACATGACTTTTCACGTGAAATGAGTAATTGAGTTAATTAAATTGAGTTTGTTCGCGATAACCTTATTGATACAATTAATCGGAGTGCCTTCCTGATAAAAAATGTAGTGACAAATACATAAACAAATAGCAACGGAATGGCAGACCATCCATCGTTTTTGTTTGTATTCACGAAAACCCAATATAACTAATGAATCGGACTAGGAATAGATGTATTCCTTCTTGGGACTCAGTGTAGAAGAGTTGTCAAGATGTTGGTGAATACTAAGAATTCTAAAGAGAGTGGTCTTTTATCCTCCAGTATGACTATGGAACAACTTACTAACGTGAGTTAGTTTGAAGAAAACAGCAGAAAACTCCTTGGTCATTACTTACAAAGGTAAGGTTATGTCACCACACAAAAAGGGACAAAACAACATTGATAAAACCATGTTATGTATATGAGCACTATTTAAAAACATCATAATGTGTGAACTTATGAAAAAATGTATAAAAACTTTTATTGTGTGGTGACATAACCTTACCTTTGTAAGTAATGACCAAGGAGTTTTCTGCTGTTTTCTTCAAACTAATCTCACGTTAGTAAGTTGTTTTTACCATATTAAGAGTGTTTTGTTGTTTACACTATTAATATTTTCAGATGTCTTGAAAATGGAAATAAATATTTTCGAAAGCTCGACAATTTAACAAAGAGTTGTTCTTTACCAGGCCACTTTTTCTGACTGCAACCCCAAAGGATATATCTCATTTCACTGAGAATACTCTGAGCTTAATTAGTTTTGTCCAACTAGTCCAGTCAAGAGACTACCTCTCTCGACATATTACTTTCTGTAAAAATTCATATTGAATCAACAAAATTGTATTTCTCAAATTGCCATTTCAATTTAAGATGACAGACAAAGACATGGTGGGTGCATTTTTTTTCTGATTCTTACATCGGTATCGCTAATTTGTCGATTCATTTGCAACTTCATTTATAAAAATTGCAGGAATGGAGTATTATGGATACCTGATAGTTCCATTGGATGTTTTTGAGGCTAGTTATTTGGAGTTGAAAAGGCCAAACGGAACTACTGCCGTTCATTATTGAAGCAGCCAGATTCAGTCTGGTGCTCGGCATACCGAGCAACTGGAAGAGAGCACGGGTAACCTTCATTGCCAAAGTAGGAAAGAAGGACCCTACCCTCCCGAAATCATTCAGACCAATCTGTACTTCATCCTTCTTACTGAAGACACTGGAGAAGATGGTAGATAATTATATTAGAACCGAGATACTGGAGAGGGTGACATTGCACTCCGGGCACCATGCATACAGGGCGGGCAGATCGACAGAAACTGCTCTGTACGTGCTCACCGAAAGCATCCAGAGATCACTTGAGCATAAAGAAATTGCCATATGCGCCTTCTTATAGAGGGGGCAATCGACAACACCTCTCATGAAGCAATAAATAGGGCCCTAATGAAAAGGGGTGTGGACAAAAACACATCCAGATGAATGTGCCAAATGCTAGCTACAAGAACTGCTAAAACGAAAGTGGGCGAGAGCAGCTTTCGGATCAGCACTAACAGGAGGTGCCCTCAAGGAGGGGTACTATCTCCTCCGATATGGAGTAGTAGACGAATTACTCGGAACACTGACTGGGAACGGAGTCACTTGCCTTGGAAATGCGGATGACATTGCAGGAAAAACATGGGGATGTAACCTATCAGTACTACGATGGATGTACACCAGGATAGTGGGACCTATGATCACCTACGGAGCAGTAGTGTGGCACGGCAGAACCGAACTCGCCACAACAAAGAAAATCTTGCAGAAAGTGCAAAGACTAGCATGTCTTTTTATAACAGGAGCAATGAGGTCGACTCCAACAGCAGCAATAGAGGTCATTTTGGACCTCACTCCTCTCCATATCATGGTGAGAACTGCTTGGGAAGCAAACCTCAAACTAACTAAAGTCGGAATTAAAGGAACAGCTCACGGTATGAGGGGCTTAACCGCAACCGACTGTGCACACCTTGCCGATCTCCCAACTGACGAAATCACCAGGAAATTTAGTTTCGAGAAATTTTTTCGAACGGAACTAAACACCAAGCGAAAATGGAACATCTCATCCATTCGAGCACTAGGAAAGAATACCATAACATGGTACACGGACGGTTCCAAAACTCCCGAGGGAACTGAGCAGGAGTCTTTGGGCCTCGCACCAAATACTCGCAACCCATGGGCCAGTTCCCCAGCATTTTTGAATTGGAAATTCACGCCATAGAAAGGTGCATTGAGTTCATTCTCAACAGGAAATACCGGAACAAAGAAATTGTGATATATAAAGCGTTGAGCTTTTGTAACATCAACTCGAAGATGGTTTGGGAATGCCTAGACAAACTTAATGATCTAGGCAGGAACAACAAGGTGACCCTCCTCTGGGTGCCGGTGCCGGGGCACGTTGGAGTGGAGAGCAATGATCAGCAAAATCTGCGGACTTGGAAAATCTTACTTCAACTCAATAAAGCTGAAGAAGCAAATAGAGCAACATACTGACTAAGACTTCCAGGGCTGAAGCAGGCCAAAGATCTCCTCGGAAATTTCAGCCGAGCAAGATCGAAGACACTGATTAACCTCAGCAAAACTAGTCTAAAGACAATCACGGGATTTCTAACGGGGCATTGCAGACTCAAAGAACACCTGAGGAAGCTAGGCTTAGAGGAGGACAGCACCTGAGGATTCTGTGCGGAATATTTGGAGTTGCCCCAAAAAGCCTGATTTAAAAAAAAACAGGTTGCTGCTCCCTGAACCTCTAAACCATTATGATTACTTAAAATGCGTTTAAATCCCTGTCACTATTCTCCATCATACATTAATAGGTTCGTTTTCAACTAAAGTGGTAGTGATCGAGCGTTTTTCCGATATTGCCAGTCTAGAGCGGAGGTGCTGTAACAAAATAACAATTCTCGAAAAACATTAACTTTTCGTTGAGATCTGAAATCGATAATGGATAATTTGGTAGTTATAGAAAAAAATGAAACGACTGGAAAATCGGTGGAGAAAATGTTAATATCAAAAATACTCTAGACTGATATATTCTATATGGGTATCAACTATTAAGTACAATTTTGCTATCAAAAAATGCACTATCAAATCAAAAATTATACTATTATGTAACGAAAAGTCACCTAAAGTAGGGCAAATATATATATGTATATATCTCATCTCTTATATACTTACTTGAGGAAGAAAGAATGTATCGCCGTGAGCTATTATACCACTTATAAAGTTGATTACTGCATTTCGTTGACTCATTATGATTGATTGGTTGGAGTAAAAAATTCATGGTTATATTCGAATGTCCATTTATCATCGATGTTTGTATCAACAAGCTACAAGAAACTAACGAATTGGATTGAGGTCCCATTCGTCAATCACCCTTGCGAAGTTGTCGACAAAATGTTCGTTGACTTAGTGAAAACGGAAAACTCCATTCTTTTGTCTCTTTATATGAAGTTGGGGAATATTCTTTGTGTAACACCATTGCTAAGTTCGCAGAGTTCATGGAAAATCCGCCTTTTCAGATGGTATATAATGTGTACCTCAATGCTATCGTTCGTCGTTATGGTCAATTCCATTCAAAGTTTTCTTCTCCAACAGTTCACAGATTATAAAAGTATTCTGCATGTCAATACCGTCCTGCTTTTGCTCCTCTATCCAATGGTACGATGTTATTGTGTTAGAACAGCTGAATTCCCCTGGAAAAATCTTCATGCAAATATAGCTGAAATCGATGCCTTCATGTGGAACTTGGATGATATCAATCTCTGCTTCCATGTTTCCATAGGATTACTCTGTAGTGGAGTTAGTCTATTCATCACAACATACAGATACACTTCTTTCAAAGCATTAACAAGTGTATATTCAGTATTAAATTATACGCATGATAATTTCAACGAACAGGGAGATATTTTTTGCACTGTGATGCTATGTGAATTATGCTTTGCTGTAGTCAAGAAATACCAGCATTTGGAGAATTCAGCTAGTAGTTTGAAACGCAATGGTGTCCAACGAATTCAAAACTTTGAAAATTTCAAAAGAATCTACTCGAAACTTTATCGTTCGGTGCAAGAGATCGATGTTATCTTTGGAAAATATATTGTTTGGAAGTTCCTCACTTCATGTACAAATATACTGAATACAGTGGACTCATTAGTGAATAAGAACTTCAAAATTACTGGCATATATTTTGTTCCTCTCTTATATTCTCTGTCAGGGTGGGTAAGTTACTTATACTACTTGAATAACTAGAACATTCAATAAAATCACCTACATTCATTTTATATTAGCACGTTCAGTGACATCGGCGCCGCATGGCGTTATCGTGCTTTCCTAGGTACGTGGATACAGTCTAATTACACGTGTATGGGTGGCTTTAGACGTGTATGGACGGCTTTAGACGTGTATGGACTGCTTCATGCGTGTAAATCAGTCCATTCACGTATGAGTCTGTCCGTGTGTATGGACAGCTTTATATTAGAAATATATTATAAACAAATAAAACAAGAATTATTTCAGTCACCTCGATAGTCCTCTGCCTTTTTTCTTCATTCAAAACCCATAGTTTTCCTCCATTGGACTTTCTTTAAATGAATTTTTTTTTTATACGTGTATGGACATCTTTACTTCCGCGTGCAAAGACAGCTTTATACGTGTAAAGCAGTCCACACACTCATAAAGCTGTCCGCGTGTATGGGCGGCTTTACTTTCCGCGTGTATGGGCAGCTTTACTTTCCGCGTGTATGGACGGGTTTGCTATCCGCGTGTATGGACGGCTTTAAACGTGTATGGACGGCTCTACAATCCGCTTGTATGGGCGGCTTCATACGTGTACGGACGGCTTTACTGTCCGTGTGTATGGACGGCTTTATACGTGTACGGACGGCTTTCCTATCCGCGTATATGGACGGCTTAATACGTGCATGGACTGCTTTACGCAAAGTCGTCCATACACGCGAACTGCTTTATACGTGTAAAGCAGTCCATACACGTATAAAGCCGTCCATACACGCGGGCAGTAAAGCCGTCCATGCATGCGAAATGTTTTATACGTGTATGGACTGCTTTACACGTATAAAGCCGTCCATGCACGTATAAAGCCGCCCATACACGTGGGCAGCTTTAAACGTGTATGGACTGCTTAACATAAAGCCGTCCATGCCCGTATAAAGCCGTCCATACAGGTGGATAGTAAAGCTATCCATACACGCGGACAGTAAAGCCGTCCATGCACGTATAAAGCCGTTCATACACGCGGACAGTAAAACCGTCCATATACGAGGACAGCTTTACAGTGTATGGGCTGCTTTTCACGAATAAGGCCGACCATGCACGTATAAAGCCTTCCATACACGCGGAGAGCTTCATAGGTGTATGGACTGCTTTACACGTATGAGGCTGTCCATGCACGTTTCAAGCCATCCATGCACACGGAAAGTAAAGCCGTCCATTCACGCGGAAGAAATACAAAGTTTCTTCATTCAAGTATATTATTATGAAGGTGTTTTTAGCTTGATGTTACAAAAAGTAATATTTTTCTAAATCCTATTACATAACACCGCCAATTAAAAATACTTTCGAAAGTTCTAGAATTTCGTCAATATTCTTCCCGTATTCTACGCCATTGACTTAGTGTATGAGTAATTTTTCGTTTTCATTTCGTTTTCATTTTGACAAGAAATGTTTTTTCGTCTGTTATCTGCTATCTTGTATCTTGTTTTTCAAAAAAAACGAATATTGTAAAACATACGCTACGATACGATAAAAACACAATATCCTAGCACATAAAACCACCGATAACACCTACATGCGAACTGTAACATCATCTTGTAGGAAATTTTCTTGGCTTTCTTTCTATATGCCTATGTATTTAACGAATGTGTCTCGTTATGGCCGCAAAATGCGATAAATGTAAAAGATGCGCTAGGATCTGGCAACGAAAACTACTTCCGAAAATTCTAGAATTTTTTCAATATATTTCCCGTATTCTACACCATCAATTCAACACACAGTATTCGAAAAATGAAAAATAAAACATTTCAAAGTTTTTCTAAATTGAATCACACATACACGCAAATAAACCTGACGTAGTCCTCCGCGACCATCGAATGGCGGATAGAGAACGACAGGAGCTCTTACAGGCCCTGGCATGCGATAGCCACAAGTAGGGGGGGGCCTAAAAATATCCTAAATCCTTCGCGTAAGCATTGCCGCGCACCAGCTCACGACTCGAACCGTAAAACCAAGCACTGCACTACACTACACTACACTACACTACACTACACTACACTACACTCACTACACTCACTACACTCACTACACTACACTACACTACACTACACTACACTACTCTACACTACACTACTCTACTCTACACTACACTACACTACTCTACACTACACTACTCTACACTACACTACTCTACACTACACTACACTACACTACACTACTCTACACTACACTTCTCTACTCTACACTACACTACACTACACTCACTACACTCACTACACTCACTACACTCACTACACTACACTACACTACACTACACTACTCTACACTACACTACACTTCTCTACTCTACTCTAAACTACACTACTCTACACTACACTCCACTACAGTACACTACACTACTCTACACTACACTTCTCTACACTACACTACTCTACACTACACTACTCTACACTACTCTACACTACACTACTCTACACTACACTACTTTACACTACACTACACTACTCTACACTACACTACTCTACACTACACTTCTCTACTCTACTCTACACTACACTACTCTACACTACACTACACTAAACTCCACTACAGTACGCTACACTACACTACTCTACACTTCTCTACTCTACACTACACTACACTACTCTACACTACACTACACTAAACTCCACTACAGTACACTACACTACTCTACACTACACTACACTACTCTACACTACTCTACACTACACTTCTCTACTCTACACTACACTACACTAAACTCCACTACAGTACACTACACTACACTACTCTACACTACACTACACTACTCTACACTACACTACTCTACTCTACACTACACTACACTACACTACACTACACTTCACTACACTACTCTACACTACACTACTCTACACTACACTACACTACACTACACTACACTCACTACACTCACTACACTCACTACACTACACTACACTACTCTACACTACACTACACTACACTACACTACACTACACTACACTAAACTCCACTACAGTACACTACACTACACTACACTACACTACTCTACACTACTCTACACTACACTACACTAAACTCCACTACAGTACACTACACTCCACTACACTACTCTACACTACACTACTCTACACTACACTACTCTACACTACACTACTCTACACTACACTACACTCACTACACTCACTACACTCACTACACTACACTACACTACTCTACACTACACTACACTACACTACACTACACTACTCTGCACTACACTACTCTACACTACACTACTCTACACTACACTACTCTACACTACACTACTCTACACTACACTACACTCACTACACTCACTACACTCACTACACTACACTACACTACTCTACACTACACTACACTACACTACACTACACTACTCTGCACTACACTACACTACACTACACTACACTACACTACACTACTCTACACTACACTACACTACACTACACTACACTACACTACACTACACTACACTACACTACTCTACACTACACTTCTCTACTCTACTCTACACTACACTACTCTACACTACACTTCTCTACTCTACACTACACTACACTAAACTCCACTACAGTACACTACACTACACTACTCTACACTACACTACACTACTCTACACTACACTACTCTACTCTACACTACACTACACTACACTACACTACACTACACTACACTCCACTACACTACTCTACACTACACTACTCTACACTACACTACTCTACACTACACTACTCTACACTACACTACACTCACTACACTCACTACACTCACTACACTACACTACACTACTCTACACTACACTACACTACACTACACTACTCTGCACTACACTACACTACACTACACTACACTACACTACACTACTCTACACTACACTACACTACACTACACTACACTACACTACACTACACTACACTACACTACACTACACTACACTACTCTACACTACACTTCTCTACTCTACTCTACACTACACTACACTACTCTACACTACACTACACTACACTAAACTCCACTACAGTACACTACACTACACTACTCTACACTACACTACACTACACTACACTACTCTACACTACACTACTCTACACTACACTACACTACTCTACACTACACTACTCTACACTACACTACACTACACTCCAGTTTCAATTCGACAATGACTGCATAGAGATTACAATAGTGGTCCGCTGGATTAAGGTGTTCATCTATTTCGAACATTCACAAGAGTTTGGTGCTTCCGCCGGTCGAGTCGTATTTGAAGAGCATCAGTGTTATTATCAGATTCACTGGTGCCAGTTCTATACTTATTATCTTATAATTGTCAGTCAGTTCCGCGCATATTCGGTTGAATGCTTCGTAGCACTAAGCACTGAAATAGGAAAGTGCTCAAGAGTACAGTGCTTAGGAGCACAAAAGTGCTTCGAGCACTTTCACGTGCACTAAGCACTGTGCTTTGGGACAGCTCAAAAATTAAGTACGAGAAACTCTCCGATGACCTGGATTAATTATCGCAAGAGGTTTGATATAATGTGGGTTGACCTGATCGTCCATTTGCTCAGGTGTTTCGCGGTATCTTCAAGATCTACGATCGAGGAATACGTTATTATTCATGAAACCGAACAAAAGTCGATTTATCATTATTTGTTTGTATTCAGACCAACCAAATAATAATAATAAGGAGATAGGTTAGGAAAACGTTTGGTCGTCGTCACCAAACTAGTTGCTCTAGAGTAGTTGACATGATGTTTGTGCACGTCAAGAAACCGAAAGACAGTAAACTTCTGTCCTCGTATATGAATATGGGAAAAGTTTTTTGTGTGATACCATTAATGTCTCCCCACTCTTCGTGGAAGATTTGGTTCTTCAGGTTGTACATTTTTTGTACCTCAATTATTTCACTCAGCGGATTAGCATTAGGAATGTATAACCTTGTGATGGGGAAATTTCAGGACAGTGGAGCTACGATATATGTAATTGTTACAACTTATCGGGTGGTGCGGCTGCATTGTATTTTCTCAACTCAAATTCAATGGAAGAAGACTATCCGAAACGTATCTAAGATCGATGCCTCCATGTTTCGAGCTGGATATCAAATGAATGCAGATATTTGGACCCATATTTTGATCGCATTACTTTATTTCTTAGTGCAGGGCATAACAACGATTCACGGATTATCCTTTTATAGATCCTCGAGTGTTATATTGTACTTGTATTACTTCGGAGATATGTTCAGTGATTTCGGAGATATGCTAAGCGTGATCCTGATATGTGAATTATGTTTATATCTCATCGAGAGATACACATATCTGACGAACTGCGCTGGTGCCATATTTACCACGAGCAGTAATGTTAAAGCTATTCAAACCATCAGGGATATTAAACAGGTCTACTCGAGATTGAATAAAATTGTGAAAGATGTTAACGCTATCTTCGGAAAGTACCTAGTTTGGAAGTTTTCCACGTCATTTTTCCATATACTGCATTCGATCTACACGTTAGTGGGAGATCAATCCACCCTATATCAATCTCTTTCTCACTCTGTGGTTCACTGGGTAAGTGAACTTTTTCAATGCTTTTTCTACTGCATAATATCATTAAACAGTTCAATCTATAGAACAATATTCAAATTTCAAAAATAGTCAGAATGACAGATTCACACATTGACTTAGGTTATAATTGGTTAGAACTGATCGTTTCGATTTTCACGGAAAATATCCAATACCTATGGGTCTTGGTGGCTCACAGGTAGTGTTCTCGCTTGCCATGCCAAGGTACGCGAGTTCCAATAGCCGCGACGTCACCGGCCTTGTGCATGGCATCACACATTAAAAGGTGAGGACTGTTTCTTACACTATTTGTGATGAAACGGAGTACCTTTCTCTACATCCAATCCAATGGGAAGGCTGCAAAACACTGAAAAAGCGTATGTGATCACTGGTCTGATCAAACTGATGATGAATCTCATGGTTAAAAAAATTGTTCAAATTGTTATTTCCATCAAACGGCAAAAAAAATTATATCATGGTTTGGAATTAAAATCTAAAAAATCATTACAACGTTCTCAGAAGATTCACGATCTGATTCCCATCAACATCGATATAGAAATAATTTATCGAAAGAATCAGATAATTTCAAGAATATAAATTTGGAAAAAAATCGTTTTGCTACAGCAAAAATAATTGGGTGTTAAGTGGAGGAACAGAGCTGCACTTTTCTGCACTTCAGATTTGAACTTCGCCTTTTGATAAAACCTTTCTTTTTCTGTTTCAATAAAGACTATTATTATTTTTTTTTCCTAAAAGGATGTTCCGGTCATGCCCTGTTTCCGGAGCCCCTAACCACTCCCCACCTCCGTGGGGTAAGTGATTACTGGGTCCGAGAATCATGTGCCCTGAGCAGACGCAGTGAACCAAGGATGACGGCCTTCTGCATTCGTCCGGCTAAGATTTCTGCCATATTCCGGCAAGCCGGTATGATTTTCAAGTTGGATATCAGTGTGTCCATCATACCACCAAGAACTAGGACTAGGACTAGGACTTTTTGAACTTCATTATTGTCCTTGGCCCATAATGAACAAGTCATTACGGTTAACGTTTCGATGGTAAGGGGGTCAATTTTTGAAAAAAAAATTATATCGTATATTATGAGGTTCACGTAGGATTTTCGTTGTACCCGTCAAGACAGAATCGATCAAAATGATCTTCCGATTAAAAACATAGAAATAGATTATTTATTCATGGAAACTGAACAAACGTCGATTCATCATTATTTGTTTGTATCCACACTCACACACCAAATATCAGTAATCAATTATGTTAGGAAACACCATTTAATCTTCATCGCCAGTCTAGAACAGTCGACAGGATGTCAGTGAATATGAATAGACCAAAAAATAGTGATCTTCTGTCATCCTATATAAATCTGGGAAAAGTTTTTTGTGTAGTTCCATTACTATCTTCGCGCTCTCCATTGAAGATTTGGCTCTTCAAGTGGTACACTTTCTGTATCTCAATGCTGTCATTCCACGAATTAGCTCTAGAGGTTTTCCGCCTTGTGACAGGAAAATTCCTAGGTACAGGAAACCTGATGTACTTATTTTCTGGAATTTATCGAGTAGTTAGGTTGCATTGTATGATGACAACTCAGAATTTCTGGAAAGAACTCATGAACAAAAAAACTCGGATCGATGGCCACATGTTTCAAGCTGGATATTATAAGAAAGCAAACAATTGGACACATATTTCAATCGCAATACTGTTTTTTCTGGTTAATTCAATCACAACAACCTATAGGTTATTCGGCCATAGATTTGCAGATGTGTATGTGATCTTCGATTACTTCGGAGATATATTCAGTGATGCTGGAGATATTTTCAGCGTTTTGCTGATATGTGAATTATGTGTAAATCTGAACAAGGGATACAAATATCTGACGAACTGCACATATGATATATTCACCACGGGCAATGGTGTCAACGTCTTTCAAAAAAATGGGGATGTTAAACGGATCTACACGAATTTGAAGGGAATGGTGGAACAGATTAACAGTATTTTCGGAAAGTACCTTGTTTGGAAGTTTGCTAACTCATTTCTCCATATACTGCATGGAACCAATTCATTGTTTAATAATGGATTCGAAACCTATTTATCGAATATTTCCTTCATATATGCATTGATTCAATGGGTAAGTAAATTTTCGTATGATTCAGTTTCACCGATTATTATTCGGATGACTTTCAATATGTCAATTTTAGGTCTTGAAATGTATAGATTCGACGATATTTGTTCTTACGAATATGTCGCTTTGCACACTCACGATAATCTATTACGATTTTTTCACATTTTTACAAAGTATTGTTTTTGTGATTTGCTGGTTTGACTAAAGGATTGAAAAATGAAAAATGTGATTTATTAGTAATATCTAACAGAAAACAACTACTTCCCCGGCACAAGCCACGCTGGACATTGAACTACATCTGATAGATATTGTGAAAAGACTCTAACTGAAAAGAAAATAAGAAATCTGAAAGTGAAAATTACGTACCCGTTTCATAGGATTTATTTATTAAGAATACCAATGGTGTACATAAGTAACGACTTGCTTTTCTAATTATATAATTATGAATTGGATGTCTTCAAATTATCAATAAGGATTTTGACGCCTGAAATTGTGACAGGTTTTAAGAAAAAAGACAAATTACGAACAGGAATATTGAAACTAATGTGATCCAGATTTTTACTACGGTCTTGAACGATGTCTTTCATGAAATGCAAATTGAATTTTGTAGACAATTCCTGATCAGATAATTGCAAACCATTTTCTTTTATTTCGAATGATTGTTTTTCTCCTCTCTTCGCATCTCTTTCGCTTTTCTATCAGAATTCATTATTAAGTTGTCAATTTAATTCTTCTTTGCCCTTGTTATTGCAATTCAGTATTGCTTCTGACTCTCTTTAAGCGCAATTTTATACTGAAGATCGGTTTGTGACAAATCTGAAAATGAAATCATTCGTTCTTGTGGTTCATTGGTTCTCTCCACGCTACACAGGGGTAATTTGATTCAGAAAATTTTTCGGAAAATATTGTTTTGTTGAAAAATAATAAAAACTCTGACTCATGTCAGAGTTCTGGGATGTGGACCATCATTCTTGATATTGTAGCATAACAACTGACTTATGTTTGACACTTCAAAAGTTATGAAAGATAAATATTCAGGGTGGGTTTTATTCTATCGAGAACTTAGTACTATAATAGTTATTTATGATACAAGTGTTAAAAGTGGCATTTTATTTTGTGAGTGGGGAATATTGCGAAACGAGCGTTAGCGAGTGGAGCAACCCCACGAGCAAAATAAAATCACTTTTAACAAATGTATCATACAAAATTTTTTGTTCAACAGTTACTGCTAGTAAGAAAAAAACAAAAAAAAAATAAGATCCATAAGGATTCGAACACACGATCTTTGGATTACAAGGCTGACTGACAGATACTTCAAATATAATAAACCCCAACGCACTTTATTTATGAATGTCATTATTTGTCAGTGATGAAGGACATTCTTCAGTTAGACTAAATACTACTTCGTTTGTAACTTCAAAAGGAATTAGTATTATCAATTGCGCAAACGACCAAATACATGTGTGAACTTTTATAAACGATTCCTCTTGAGTAGGTGTTCTGATTATAATATCTGATTGAAGTGTTTCTATTAGAGAGATCTATATTACTGAGTATCCATCATCTCATCTGTCATTTTACTTTTAACACTAGTGTTAAAAGTACTTTTAACACTAGTGTTAAAAGTGATTTTGTGAAAACGTCAGTTTTTAGTTCATGTGTCAATGAATTAAAAACGTCATTTTTAATGTCAGTTGTACAAAAAATACTGTAGATAGACCTGATGCCGACTATAGGAGAATTTTTTTGAACTGAAGATAACTCTCGCGGACTGTTATGTGTTAGGTTTTTGACAGTCGAATCTAAACAAATCACCTCTCGCACAGCGCCGTGATTTTTTCAGGGGATCAAAACCACTTTCATCATAATTTTCGTGGAGAAATAATGCAAATATTTTGGTCAAGTCTTCTTCGGGGAAATGTGAAAATTCTGCTTAAATAAATGCAGTATATGAGGGGGTAGCCGATTTTTCAATGTTCACGATTCTAATAATATTAATAATTTATAATAAGGTTGATTGTGATTTCAGAAAAAATAGTATGTGTACCTCGTGGTAAAAGCATATTCCCTGACTTCAATGCTTGTTGGCCTGGGCTTAACGCTGGGAAAATAGTTACGTTTGCATACAAAAATTATAGTGTGAAAACTTTGAATTATTGTTACTCACGCTATTGTTTCATCTTTAAAAAAAAAATTGCAATTGCCAGGAGCTGAACCCGGGACCTTCGGATTACAAGACCAAGATTGCACCACCGCTGATTCTCAGATGGACATGACTGTATTGTCTATACTTTACATCATGCAAGTATAGGTGCGTTTTAGACAAAAGCAGTTGCGATGCGTTTTAAATTTACAAAAAAAGGTTCACTAAGTGGGTAGGAGGAAAAATCATATGTATTACATGGGAGTAAAGTGCCTTTTCCTCCCTTGGATGTTTACTGTCCTCCACTTCGCGTCGGGCAGTATACTGCATCCTGCGGGAGGAAAAGTGGCACTTTCCTCCCTAGTAATACAAACAGCTATTTCAGTAGGTGTACATCTCAGGAATTTCAGTCTCTTGGTACAACCATTATTGATGAAAGTATTTCTTTAGAACTCTATTCAGTGTTTGCTTTAGTCTTTCAGTGTTCATTCAGTATTATTCGTCTCAATATATCAGTGTCTCGTTCAGTGTTTCAGAACTATATTCAGTACCTGATATTCAATGGCGTTGTTTTTAACATATTATGATATCCCTACATTCTGCATGTTCCTAGGAATAAATTATTCTAAGTGGATGAATTATTTCTATGATTGATGTCCTAATTCATCATGTTCATTTATCATATATGTTTGTATTTACCAAGAATTGAATAGCTTCTGTTATCCTCTTATCATTCGTTTTTGCCTAGTTGTGACAAAATGAACATGGGTTTGGTGAAAACGAAATTCGTTGTTCTTTTGTCTTTTTATATGAATTTGGGAAAAATTCTTTGTGTAACACCACTACCATCCTTGTGCCCTTCCTGGAAAATTGTGCTCTTCAGATGGTACATTTTATGTGTTTCAGTAATAGCATGTTTCTTTACGGTGAATCTAGTACAAAGATCAATAATAAATCGGCCGAAACATCAACAAGATATATTGTTTATTACGACGATGGCGGTTTCTTATTCTTTTTTTATTGTAAGGTTACATTGTGTTACAAAAACTGGGCCATGCTGGAAGAATCTGCATGAAAATCTGACTGAAATCAATGCTTGGATGTGGAACCTGGATGAAATCAATCTTCGTACTCATTTTTCTATTGCATTCCTTTATTGTGTAGTCGGTTTTCTTACAGTAACCTACAAATACATCATTTATGATCACTTTACGAGTGTATATTCAGTGTTAAACTATATAAACGATATTTTCAATAGAGAGGGAGATGTTCTTTACACAGTTTTGTTATGCGAACTGTGCATCGCTGTAGAGAAGAGATACCAGTATTTGAATGATTCTACTAGAGATTTGGATAATTCTGGAAATGATGATAGAGGAATTCGACAAATCAAAAATGTAAAACGTATCTACTCGAAATTGTATAATACGGTGCAACAGATCGACGCTATCTTCGGAAAATACATCGTTTGGAAGATTCTGATCTCAGTTCTGAATATTCTGAATACAATAGATACAGTAATGAATGGAAAATTCCAAATTTATTCATTTATCATACCCTTCTCATTTTCTATGGTAAACTGGGTAAGTTGCTATTCTGGATTACGAAAAATCTATTGCGTTTTTCATTTTTTTTATAGTTGATATAAACACTGATTTTTTATTCATCCATTTGTTTCTTCCCTTTTTCAGAAAGATAAGGCAAGGCTATATCCTGGTAAATTCACAGAATTTATAACACTGCTCTCTAGCTAGTGTTCATAGACACCATATTATATCAGATTTTTGTTTTTCTAGACAAAGAGCTAGCAAGTCGATCTTATTAGACACAACTGGACATTAAAATGAAAAACGCACAACAGACCGAGGACAGTTTTGGAAGGCGAATTCTGTCTGGCATGAAATAGTATAATGTTTATCTAGTAGTAAAAGCATTACATTCCCGGAAGACAATGTAAATTGAAGTCTAGGAATGTGCTTTTACTACGAGGTACACATACTATTTTTTCTGAAATCAACCTTATCATAAATCAAGAAATTTTTATAAATTCATAAATTTTGATTGATGTCATTATTGTTGAGATGCCGGCAAAAATTTTCCCGGACCGTTTCTGATACGGGAAAGATCGTTGCTTAGCAACAGGCTAAACCATTAGATTAGCGTATATATTTTGGGGTCTGAAGTTGCTCCTAGAAAGTACGCATTCTTGAGCGAATTCAGAAAAAAAACTGGTTCACCATTATATATTCCGAAAAGTGAACTGCATTTATAAATAGTACTCTAATCAGATAACAAGTGGGTTTTCAAAATCATTTGAGTATTTTCACTTATAGATGAAGTATTTCTTAACTTGTTTAGATGTTTGTATTTCTACCTGAAAAGTATATTCGATAGATGTGTATCAGAGACTTTATTATGATGTGAAAAGACCGGCCCTAAGTGAATGACTTATTTCTATGATTGATTGGAGTGAATAAGTAATATGTTGTGATGACGTAATTTATTTATTTTATATATGTTTGTATTCACCAAGAAACGATTGAATTGCTTCAGTTATACGCTCGTCATTCATTATTGTCAAGTAGGAAGTAACAAAATGAACATGGGTTTGGTGAAAACGAACTTTGTTGTTGTTTTGTCTTTTTATATGAATTTGGGAAAGAGTCTTTGCGTAATACCACAAATCTCCCCGCGCCCTTCTTGGAAGATTGTGCTCTTCAGATGGTATATTTTTTGTGTTTCAGTAATAGCATTTATCTTTGTGGCGAATAGAGTTCAAAATACAATAATAAATGGGCAGAAAGAGCATCAAGGAATATTGTCAATTACCACGATAACGTTATCTTATTCTTTTTCCATTGTGAGGTTACATTGCGTTACAACAACTGGGTTTTGCTGGAAAAATCTGCATGCAAATTTGGCTGAAACCGATGCGTGGATGTGGAACCTGGATGAAATCAATCTTCGTACCCATTTTTCTATTGGATTCCTTTATTGTATAGTCAGTTTCCTTACAATCACCTACAAATACATCATGTATGACCACTTCACAAGTGTGTATTCAGTGTTACACTACATAAACGATATCTTTGATAGAGAGGGAGATGTTCTTTACACAGTTTTGATATGTGAATTATGCCTTGCGTTAGTGAAGAGATACCAGTACTTGAATGATTTTACTAGTGCTTTGCATGGTTCTGGCAACGATGTTCAAGAAATTCGACAAATTGAAAACGTGAAATATTTTTACTCGAAACTGCATGATACGGTGCAACAGATCAACGCTGTCTTCGGAAAATACATTGTTTGGAAGTTCCTGATCTCATTCCTAAATATACTAAATACCATAGAAAGACTGATGGATGGAAACTCCCAAGTTCATATAATGCTCATTCGTCTCTTTTATTCTGTGATGAACTGGGTAAGCTGATATTCTGTACAACAAAAAAATATATTGCATTTTACAAGTTCTTTTATAAACTCTCTGAATACTGATTAATTTGTCCATTTCTTTAACTTTCTCTTTTTTCTTTCAATGTGCTACTATTGCTTCGGACTCCTCTATATTCCTTAACCGTGTCTATCTTGAATAAAAATCAACTCACAACGCACAAACAAAAGCATTGCGATAAGCTGGTTTCAGCTGGTTGAAAACAAAAAGTTTAATACAATATTGTCGTCATTCAATTAGGACTAACTATGTAGAATTTGACCCTTATTTAGTAAAACTCTTTTATAGAAAAATATAATCCCCGGCTGGTATAAAAACAAAGTTTATTTCAGTACATTACAAATAAATGGTTAAATAGGAATCCACTCTAGAATTGAATGAAACACATTGGTAATAGATAGAACAAAATGAATTTCTCCCTGGTGATTACGTTTAATTATTGCAAAAGATGAAGAATTGAGACTATAACTTTTTCTTCAAAAAACAATTGAATGTAATGCTTTCAGACCCAAAGACCTTTTTTGATATAAATATAAGATTTTTCCAAAGTTCCAAATCTGGCACTCAATAAAATGATTCCAGTTGGCAAATGAAAAGCGGTTCCCGAGTTACCGAGAAAAAACTACGATTTCTTTAGTGACAGATAAATCACCAAAGTTTCAGGAAATAGTCACCGAATCATTGGCGCAGCCAGGGGGGGCTTTGGGGTTGCAGCCCCCCCAAGCCACCAAATGACTATTAATATGATGGCGTAGAGTTCGGGAAAAGTATTTTGCGACCATAACGATACACATTCGTTAAATACATAGTTATATAGAAAGAAAGCTAAGAAAATTTCCTACAAGAGGATGTTATCGTTTGCTAGACTAACAGTTTGCTTGTAGGTGTTATGAGTGGTTTTGTGTGCTAGGATGTCGGATTCGTGCGATACCATTTTTGTTTCACATTTATCTTTGTTACATGGTACACCGTGTATCCGAACATATTCAAATCATACATTTTCGAAATCAGCATAAAATTTTGAGTATATCGGTGGCAATTTCGAGTGAATCACGTGACTTTGGATTTTTGGCCATTTTCAAGGTATAACCCTTTGATGTTTTTTCGGCTGAAAAATCATTTTGTGCCGATCGACTCGAAAATCACAGCATATACTAATTTTGGCATGCTGAATCGATTGGCGTTCGCAGAAATGTTCTATCTCGATTCGGTCGTCGGATGAAAATTTTATCTAATGGTTGCAGGGGCCATTTTCCCACCAAAAATGTTTCAAATTTTTTTCTATGTTTCATTCATTAAATTCAATATTTCTTCTATTCGCTGACCGAATTTGAAATCGATTGCTAGTCAAATATAGATTTGGTGGGGGTTTTTACGAACGTGTGCACTTTGAGTTGTACCGATTTTTAAATTTATCATTTTTCATTTTTCGAATACTGTGTCATGTTTAATTGATGGCGTAGAATACGGAAAAAATATTGAAAAAATTCTAGAATTTTCGGAAGTATTTTTCGTTGGCGGTTTTATGTGCTATGATGGCGGATCCTAGCGCACCTTTTACATTTTTCGCATTTTGCGACCATAACGAGACACATTCGTTAAATACATAGGTATATAGAAAGAAAGCTAAGAAAATATCATACAACAGGATGTTATTGTTTGCTGGCCTAACAGTTCGCTGGTAGGTGTTATAGGTGGTTTTGTGTGCTAGTATGGCGGATCCTAGCGCACCTTTTATATTTTTCACATTTTGCGACCATAAGGAGTCACATTCGTTAATTACAAAGGTATATAGAACGAAAGCTAAGAAAATTTCATACAAGAAGATGTTATCGTTTGCTAGACTAACAGTTTGCTTGTAGGTGTTATTGGTGGTTTTGTGTGCTAGGATGTTAGATACTAGCGCACGTTTTACAGTTTTCGCATTTTGCGACCATAACGAGACACATTCGTTAAATACATAGATACATAGAAGAAAAGCTAAGAAAATTTCCTACAAGAGGATGTTATCGTTTGCTAGACTAACAGTTTGCTTGTAGGTGTTATAGGTGGTTTTGTGTGCTAGGATGTTGGATACTAGCGCACCTTTTACATTTTTCGCATTTTGCGACCATAACGAGACACATTCGTTAAATACATAGATACATAGAAGAAAAGCTAAGAAAATTTCCTACAAGAGGATGTTATCGTTTGCTAGACTAACAGTTTGCTTGTAGGTGTTATAGGTGGTTTTGTGTGCTAGGATGTTGGATACTAGCGCACCTTTTACATTTTTCGCATTTTGCGACCATAACGAGACACATTCGTTAAATACATAGGTATATAGAAAGAAAGCTAAGAAAATTTCATACAACAGGATGTTATTGTTTGCTGGCCTAACAGTTCGCTGGTAGGTGTTATAGGTGGTTTTGTGTGCTAGTATGGCGGATCCTAGCGCACCTTTTATATTTTTCACATTTTGCGACCATAAGGAGTCACATTCGTTAATTACAAAGGTATATAGAACGAAAGCTAAGAAAATTTCATACAAGAAGATGTTATCGTTTGCTAGACTAACAGTTTGCTTGTAGGTGTTATTGGTGGTTTTGTGTGCTAGGATGTTAGATACTAGCGCACGTTTTACAGTTTTCGCATTTTGCGACCATAACGAGACACATTCGTTAAATACATAGATACATAGAAGAAAAGCTAAGAAAATTTCCTACAAGAGGATGTTATCGTTTGCTAGACTAACAGTTTGCTTGTAGGTGTTATAGGTGGTTTTGTGTGCTAGGATGTTGGATACTAGCGCACCTTTTACATTTTTCGCATTTTGCGACCATAACGAGACACATTCGTTAAATACATAGGTATATAGAAAGAAAGCTAAGAAAATTTCATACAACAGGATGTTATTGTTTGCTGGCCTAACAGTTCGCTGGTAGGTGTTATAGGTGGTTTTGTGTGCTAGTATGGCGGATCCTAGCGCACCTTTTATATTTTTCACATTTTGCGACCATAAGGAGTCACATTCGTTAATTACAAAGGTATATAGAACGAAAGCTAAGAAAATTTCATACAAGAAGATGTTATCGTTTGCTAGACTAACAGTTTGCTTGTAGGTGTTATTGGTGGTTTTGTGTGCTAGGATGTTAGATACTAGCGCACGTTTTACAGTTTTCGCATTTTGCGACCATAACGAGACACATTCGTTAAATACATAGATACATAGAAGAAAAGCTAAGAAAATTTCCTACAAGAGGATGTTATCGTTTGCTAGACTAACAGTTTGCTTGTAGGTGTTATAGGTGGTTTTGTGTGCTAGGATGTTGGATACTAGCGCACCTTTTACATTTTTCGCATTTTGCGACCATAACGAGACACATTCGTTAAATACATAGGTATATAGAAAGAAAGCTAAGAAAATTTCATACAACAGGATGTTATTGTTTGCTGGCCTAACAGTTCGCTGGTAGGTGTTATAGGTGGTTTTGTGTGCTAGTATGGCGGATCCTAGCGCACCTTTTATATTTTTCACATTTTGCGACCATAAGGAGTCACATTCGTTAATTACAAAGGTATATAGAACGAAAGCTAAGAAAATTTCATACAAGAAGATGTTATCGTTTGCTAGACTAACAGTTTGCTTGTAGGTGTTATTGGTGGTTTTGTGTGCTAGGATGTTAGATACTAGCGCACGTTTTACAGTTTTCGCATTTTGCGACCATAACGAGACACATTCGTTAAATACATAGATACATAGAAGAAAAGCTAAGAAAATTTCCTACAAGAGGATGTTATCGTTTGCTAGACTAACAGTTTGCTTGTAGGTGTTATAGGTGGTTTTGTGTGCTAGGATGTTGGATACTAGCGCACCTTTTACATTTTTCGCATTTTGCGACCATAACGAGACACATTCGTTAAATACATAGGTATATAGAAAGAAAGCTAAGAAAATTTCATACAACAGGATGTTATTGTTTGCTGGCCTAACAGTTCGCTGGTAGGTGTTATAGGTGGTTTTGTGTGCTAGTATGGCGGATCCTAGCGCACCTTTTATATTTTTCACATTTTGCGACCATAAGGAGTCACATTCGTTAATTACAAAGGTATATAGAACGAAAGCTAAGAAAATTTCATACAAGAAGATGTTATCGTTTGCTAGACTAACAGTTTGCTTGTAGGTGTTATTGGTGGTTTTGTGTGCTAGGATGTTAGATACTAGCGCACGTTTTACAGTTTTCGCATTTTGCGACCATAACGAGACACATTCGTTAAATACATAGATACATAGAAGAAAAGCTAAGAAAATTTCCTACAAGAGGATGTTATCGTTTGCTAGACTAACAGTTTGCTTGTAGGTGTTATAGGTGGTTTTGTGTGCTAGGATGTTGGATACTAGCGCACCTTTTACATTTTTCGCATTTTGCGACCATAACGAGACACATTCGTTAAATACATAGGTATATAGAAAGAAAGCTAAGAAAATTTCATACAACAGGATGTTATTGTTTGCTGGCCTAACAGTTCGCTGGTAGGTGTTATAGGTGGTTCTGTGTGCTAGTATGGCGGATCCTAGCGCACCTTTTATATTTTTCACATTTTGCGACCATAAGGAGTCACATTCGTTAATTACAAAGGTATATAGAACGAAAGCTAAGAAAATTTCATACAAGAAGATGTTATCGTTTGCTAGACTAACAGTTTGCTTGTAGGTGTTATTGGTGGTTTTGTGTGCTAGGATGTTAGATACTAGCGCACGTTTTACAGTTTTCGCATTTTGCGACCATAACGAGACACATTCGTTAAATACATAGATACATAGAAGAAAAGCTAAGAAAATTTCTTACAAGAGGATGTTATCGTTTGCTAGACTAACAGTTTGCTTGTAGGTGTTATAGGTGGTTTTGTGTGCTAGGATGTTGGATACTAGCGCACCTTTTACATTTTTCGCATTTTGCGACCATAACGAGACACATTCGTTAAATACATAGGTATATAGAAAGAAAGCTAAGAAAATTTCCTACAAGAGGATGATATTGTTTGCTGGCCTAACAGTTCGCTTGTGGGTGTTATTCATAACATTCATAATTGATAAATTGTATGTTCAGCCCCTCTGCAAACTGAAATCGTGGCTGCGCCACTGCACCGAATTTTCAGGAATTTGGTATATACGGACCGCCAAATTACTAACCAGGGTAACCAAGGGTATATACGGGCCATACCCTATGTTCGATTGATATTTGATAATGTTGTACAAAATTGGGTCTAAATGTCTCTACAGTTCTGTTGTTTTGAACGTAATTTGACATCTCATGAGTATGAATAAGTTATTCTGAATGAATGAATTATTTCTATGATTGATTGAAGGAAGTCATACTTTATGAAGAAAAATTCATATGGTCATGTATCATATATGTTTGTATTCACCAAAAAACAACTTAATTGCTTCAGTTATCCTCTGGTTTTTGTCAAGTAGGTAGTGAAAAAATAAACATGGGTTCGGTGAAAAAGAACTTCGTTGTTCTTTTGTCTTTTTATATGATTTTGGGAAATATCCTTTGTGTAATACCACCCCTAGCCTCGCGCCCTCCATGGAAAATCATGCTGTTCAGATGGTATATTTTTTGTGTTTCAGTAATTGCATTTGTCTTTACGGAGAATCTGGTACAAAAATCAATAATAAATGGGCAGAAACATCGTCAAGATTTATTGTTGAGTATAACGATGACGGTATCTTATTCTTTCTTCATTGTAAGGTTACACTGTGTTTCAACTACGGGGTTTTGCTGGAAAAATCTGCATGCAAATCTGGCAAAAATCGATGCTTGGATGCGGAACCTGGATAAAATCAATATTCGTACTCATTTTTCTATTGCATTCCTTTATTGTGTAGTCAGTTTCCTTACGATAAAAGTAGTACTTTTCCGCACGAGACGGCAGTTGCACGAACGACGCGGAGCGGAGTTCGGGCAAGCCGTTAAGGGCGGAAAAGACATTTTCCGTAAGAGTTAGGTACAATATTTTTCCTACGAGTGTTTTTGTCCAACTTATTTATGAAAAAACAAGGTTTTTAATAAACAAGTTTTCATAATAATGCTACAAAATGACTAATACGACAGAATAGTTACATAGATCATTTAGTTAGTCGTAAATATCCTTATTTTCAACAATACAAAAATCGTGCGGAAAAGTAAAAATCGTACGGAAAAGTAAAAATCGTGCGGGAAAGTAACTTTTCCGCACGATTTTAAATCGTACGGAAAAGTACAACTTTCAAAACGAAAAATCGTGCGGAAAAGTTACTTTTCCGCACGCTCATAGGAAAACGATATTTTCAATAGAGACGGAGATGTTCTTTCCACAATTTTGATATGCGAACTGTGCTTTGCTGTAGTGAAGAGATACCAGTATTTGAATGATTCTACTGGAGCTTTGAGAAGTTATAGCAATGATGTTCGAGGAAGACGACGAATTAATAATTTGAAACGTATTCACTCGAAACTTCATGATACGGTGCAACAGATCAACGTTATCTTCGGAAAATACATTCTTTGGAAGTTCCTCATCTCATTCTTGAATATACTGAATATAATAGAAACTGTGGTGGACGGAAAGTTCCAAATTCATTTAATACTTATACGCATCTCGTATTCTGTGGTAAACTGGGTAAGTTGTATTCTGTATAACGAAAAAATATATTGCCTTTTACAAGTTCTTTTATGAATCTTATACTTACATTTGTCAATTTTTTATCTATCTCTTTTTTTTTTCGATTCACGAACACCCTGTATATTGATATTATCAATGCCTTCGATTCAACTGGAAAACTCCTATATAAAACATCATGTGGCATAGTGAACCCGTAGAATATTTGAAAAATATTAAGATACTGGACTGGATCTCAATTAAATAAAGGGTTTACACACTGTCATCCAATATTATAAAACGAATCGTTGTCTTTCAGACGTTTCCAAAATAACATGTCATTGAACAAAAATATGACTGAAAAAAAAATATTCAAACTATTTAGGAATCCACTATAACATTTTGAAATTTGAAGATCACATTCATAATCCTTATATTTCTAACACCTTATTTTCTATGACTATAGAAACAAAGCTATCATCATATAATCTACAAAAGTGCGTTTTTTTATGAACAAAACCTTCATATAAGAAAGGACTAGACTAAACAAAACAAACCGGAAATCAATACGATAACATAGTCACACCTAACCGTAATCCTAAACAAATTTTCTCCTAAATTAAACGACCAGTGTAGTATGCCCATGTGCAAACAGAAAAACAACCCATCTGAACAAAATGAACACGTCCCACGGCAGCTAAAAAGAAAGCTTTCAGTTAGTCCGGCGACTTGCGATTTCCTCGATCACTTTGAAGCTCCCATTTCATTTCTTAGATCGTTACTATCTCTGACGACTTCTGGAGGTTCTCGAGATGTATGTAGATGACTGCGTGCAAGACTTATTCAGAGTAGTCGATCCTCATGAGTCAGAAAAGCCCGTAATACCAGTAACCATTTTTAACTGATCGGGTCTGGTGAAATCCGTTTTATTGTAAATTCCTCTGCCGAAGTGTCTGTGAGGGGTTTTCAGCTGCCACCACAGTTTTGCCAACCTGTTGATTCAGCCATAACCTGACTTGAATCCGTCACTCTGCATTTAACAAATAACATAATCATATACCGATATTGCCTTTCATCAAATTGGGGTACACACCTCTGTTACTAGTATTGTAAGTCATTTCATAATTTATCATTGCTCTTTTAACGGACAATTTGACTCGTCACATGTATTGAACAAGAGGCCAAGTTCATCGGTAGCTCAGGCTACTGCCTCAAAAAGAAATTATCCGATCCCTTTTTTTCATGGTCGCAGACCAAGCAGAGATGGGGATCTAAACTCCTAATGACTCGACAGGCTCATCGAAGTACTATTTATTATGTTACGTAAAGTCCACGGCCTTCTTGCTGAATGGGAAAGAATAACGGTGGGCTGGGTTAGTTAGAATGCAAGTCTTCTTAAAATGCATCATTTTGCAAGTTTCCACTTCGGAGTGCTGCTTCTCTTGAAAGCTGGGGGTGCTGGACAATTTTTCCTGAGTTCAAGGACAATTGACACAGGGCGTCTCCTAAAATACGCCCCCAATATAGATAACCTGGTCTGTTGGGACCCTGACTTGACCTGATCTTATCGGGAAGCAAGTCCTTGATAATGACTTCTATTATAGTTATTATATTATTAAGTATGCAACTGTTGAGTGACTGTTCACGATGGATTGATGTTGATAATACATTTTTTAGATGTTTGTTCATAACATAATTGAATGGAATGTCCATTTATCATCAATGTTTGTATTCACGAGGAACGTATAAAACTAATGAATGTATAAATCGAATATATTTCAAGACCTAGTGGTGTTCTGTTCGATATGTACAGCGAAATGAAAAACACCGAAGACGGTGTCCTTTTGTCTCTCTGTATGAATATCGGAAAGTTTCTTTGTGTAATACCATTGTTTTCATCACATTCTTCGTGGAAGATCTGGCTCTTCAGGTGCTATATCTTTTGTAGCTTCGTACTCTCAATTAGTTGTGTGGCAGTTCATCTCTATGCTGGAATGCAAAAAGGAAAAATTCCTAAAATGAAACAATACATGTTGACTATCATATACGTTTCCTTTCCAATAGTTCGAGTTTATAGCATCGCAACCACTCATTCCTACTGGAGAAAACTGTGTGCTAACATAATTGAAATTGATGCCTGTATATGGCAAACTGGGAGAATATTGAAAAAATACAACTTTTGGGCCAATATTTCATTCCTCTCACTTTGTTTAACCGCCGATTTTTCTGTTGCTGCATATAAAATTGCATCTGAAATAGGCTCGTTGAATGTGAACATGGTGTTCAATTTGGTGATAGATATTTTTACCGACACTGGAATCATTTTAAGCACAGTTTTGATCTGCAAATTGTGTCTGTTTATTATAAGAAGATACGAATATCTATCCAACAGAACTGCTGCTGGTTTCTGTATGAGTTACGGTTTTGAGAGAATTCGAATGATTGGAGATATTAGACGTGCGTGCAGGAATTTGTATGATACAATGAAACAGATAGACGCCATCTATGGAAACTTTACTGTCTGGATGTTCTTCACGGTATTTTGTCAGATAATGATGACAATCGATCAAATATCGACTGGTTACAATGACCTACATGCCTTAAGCATTCCAGTTTTGTATACATCATCACACTGGGTGAGTACCATTATTTTGAAAAGCCAAAAAAAATTTTTATTATAATTAATTTATGCATGAATGGAAACATGCCCCGATTTTTCTCCTGATATCATGTCGGTAATATTTAGTAATTAAATCATGTTTGTTGTCGAACTGATATGGAGTAATTCTTATGAAAAGTAATTTCTTATTATCAAGCATATCTGTCTGGTAATATTGAACAACTAAATTCACCAGAGATTTCTCTTATCTTTTGTTCAATCAACGGTGCCAATAAATATTTTTTTGTATTCAAAATCGATCTGTCAATTGGTTTCAGTATAAGGGTATAATCCAAAATATTGAAACTTCATATTTCAAACAGAGAGAGAGTCATCAAGAAACAAAACATGTTTTTAGCGTCTAGAATAGACTGAAACTATGATATTCTACCAAAATATAAATTGTTGGTTCAGGATTAGTATTAGAAAATAAATCCTGAAAATTGATTTTTTTGACTATGCCCCGTATAAACCCTAATGTACTTTCATTAACAACGTTATAATTGAACATGTTAAACGAGTTCCGATGAATAAATACATTTTCATCCTGAATTTGTCTTATTTCGACTAACAAAACAGTTTTTCCTTTGTCAACTCTACCCAACTACGACTTCAACTGCTTATATCTTAGAAACGACACATACAAAATCATTTAAACTCGCACATTTTCCCAATTACCCATCCCACTATAACATAATACAATTTCAGCCAATTTGACCGAGAGCCAATGTGTTTTCGTGCGGGGTCCTTTGAGAGTCTGAATCATTAACCAAGTTGTAGTTTTCTTCATTATTCAATTCTACATAAATATCCACAAAATGAGAAAAATCATCATTCGAACTAATCAAAACAATAGAACACAATGACGTTGTTGGGAAAAATATTTTCATCGATTCTTTTGTTTTCAGATATGCACCATTGCAATCATCTACTTCTGCGATAGAGTGGAGAAAAGTGCGAATAAGCTTCTGGAAACTTGCATTTTCTTACAAGCTGATATTGAAGATAAGTCGCTGAGAAACGAGATTTTGCTTCTGTCAGACTTCATCAAACAACTCTCCCCGAAGTTCACTGCTTCAGGATTCTTTCAGGTCAATCAACGCATAATTCCAGCTTTTTTGTCAGTGTTGGCAACATATATTATAATAGTGATACAATTCAGAATGTAAACATTTCCTAATTGGGTATTCTTTCAAACATATTGTGATAATATTTTATTAACTATACACTCTCGCACACAGATTTTAATAACAATATCATATACAGGGTGAAATACGATCACTTATCGAAAATTATACACTGTACTTTTCTCGCCAAAAGAAGTGGAAAACTGGATGAAATTTGGAAATAGCAACCAAAAATAATTACCTTTTGCATGTGTAGGAAAGCGCCGCTCCATTTTGTTCGACAGCATTTGTTCGAACGGAAATGTGTTCGAGCGGAAAGTAAATCGACTCGCATTTGTTCGACAAATTTTTAAATATAAAAAGAAGGCAAAATAACGTAGTGGGTGGAAATTGAATAGATGCATTTTGCGAAATATAATTATTTAGTATAATTGAAACAGAACGAACTAAACTTACGTAGACATTTGAGCGCGTGGAAATTGAAAACATAAATTTTAATTGGCTGTACGAAATAATAAGGCGAATACTGAATTATTGTCATTGGAATATCCTAGCTATTGAAAAATTCTCAAACTTTCGACGAAATGTAGGTCGAACAAGTGCTGGTCGAACAAATTACCGTTCGAACAAGTCCTGGTCGAGAAAATTTTCGTTCGAACAAATTTCCATTCGAACAAATGCTGTCGACCAAATTACTGTCGGCATCGAGCTGAAATAAAGGCGTTCGATTCAGTCGGTGTTCAGTGGCGCGTCAAAATATGTTGGTGTACAAAATAGCTATACTAATCCTTACATATTACTCTGAAGTTTTACAATTGTGTCTCCATATGACAGACTGCTACACTATTTTATTTTCGTTGAAAGATCATAGTTCACCTTGTATAATTATTATTTTTATATTTATCTGTATTTTGTGAAACATCATTTCCAATAAATTAGTCACTGCGTGAATAAAATAAGTAATTGATATTTTATCTCTCAGGTTAGATTAATTATTATAAATTAGGATGTCCCAGGTAGTACCTCTATGATTATCTAAACCCCGATTTCATATTGTGAATAAAAGAATAATTTTAAAAATAAAGAAATAAT
Source organism: Chrysolina haemoptera (assembly GCA_958298965.1). Classification (NCBI taxonomy): domain Eukaryota; kingdom Metazoa; phylum Arthropoda; class Insecta; order Coleoptera; family Chrysomelidae; genus Chrysolina; species Chrysolina haemoptera. The sequence continues at coordinate 602,837 of OY282603.1, read as the reverse complement.
ATTGTATTAATAGCATTGGTGGAATATTGGCTTAACCTACTTGGCAATGATTCTATAAACTTAGGTCAATATTGTATGATTTTTTTTACCAATATCAGTAAAACAGTATTGTCTATATATTAATGCTAGAGATAAAAACCATCATTTTATATCCAAGTTAGAGAGCACATTGAGTTCAGCATAAGTTAAAAATTCATATTAACCTATGTTGACTAAAATTTCTACGAGAACCTCACGTCAATATTGAAATAATAATAGAAATCTATTACCAATAATGAAATTCGATATTTGGCCGAATTCTCAAGTAAAATAATTGAAATTATCATCAAGTCTAATAAAAAAACGCTCACTAAAAGAAGTTTAATGTGAATTTACAATAAGACTTATTTGTATGACTACTATTAAGTAATTGCATTTTGATGAAATGTAACTAATTGAGTGTGAATTCATAAACATGTAAATTATTCACTCTACAATAACAATAAATGTATACTGCTCAATAGGTAATTTTATTTTATATGAATTTCACAAATAACATGATGAAATTTTGAGATAAATTTTCTGTAATAATCTGATAAATATGGTCAAAATGGGTCAAATTTTGCAATTGAATTTTAACCCACTCCTAGTCGTTCAATAAACTTGAAGTTTGACAACTGTTCATAATTCCGGTGATGATGCATTACGTAATTTCTGATGAAGAAGAAAAGAATATGGCGCTTTTAAGATGGTGGACAAGATTTGTGATTAGGGTCCGATTCCACTCAAAATTGGTAGGTATGTGAGGTTTTTTTGAGGTCGGAGATTTTTGTATTATGTATCTTAATTCAAAAATTGAAAATGGTGCCCCCATAATGGTGGAATGTTTTTGTGATTATGAAGAGAATCTATTTAAAATTGATGACGGACGAGTTTTGCATTTATGAAATTTTCGTTCAAAGATTCTGAACCAACACGTCAAAATTCGTTCGAGAATAAACATTTCAAATCCGAAAAATGAAAAATAAAAAGTTCAAAAAATTATCCATCATGATCTACTCGACTTTTTTGTCCGTCGATTTTTTTCGTTCAAATTCTCAGTATATACTAATTCAGCCATTCTAAATCGATTGGCGTTCGCAGAATTTGTCTATCTCCAACCGTTCTCGAGTTGGCCAGCTCTGAATCAGTTTTCAAATGGTTTTTTTGGCGCCAAAAATATTTCTGATGAGTTTTTGACATTTTCGTTCAAAGATTCTGGATCAGCACGTCATAATACGTTGAAAGACAAACATTTGAAATTCGAGAAATGTAAAATAAAAAAGTTCAAAAAATTATCTATCATGATATACTCGACTTTTTTGTCCGTCGACTTTTTTGTCCGTCAACTTTTTTGTCCGTCGACTTTTTTGTCCGTCGACTTTTTTGTCCGTCGATTTTTTTTATTCAAATTCTCAGGATATACCAATTTAGCCATTTTAAATCGATTGGCGTTCCCAGAATTCGTCTATCTATAACCGTTCTTTAGTTGGTCAGCTCTGAATCAGTTTTCAAATGGTTTTTTTGGCGCCAAAAATATTCCCGATGAATTTTCGACATTTTCGTTCAAAGTTTCGAAATCAGCACGTCAAAATAAATTCAGGGACAGTAATTTTATAATAAAAAAGTTTATTTTGAACGAAAATGTCAAAAACTCATCGGGAATATTTTTGGCGCCAAAAAACCCATTTGAAAACTGATTCAGGGCTGACCAACTCGAGAACGGTTTGAGATAGACGAATTCTGCGAACGCCAATCGATTTAAAATGGCTAAATTGGTATATCCTGAGAATTTGAACGAAAAGAATCGACGGACAAAAAAGTCGAGTATTTCATGATAGATAAGTTTTTGAACTTTTTTATTTTTTATTTTTTGAATTTTAAATATTTGTCTCCGAACTTATTTTGACGTGCTGATTTCGAATAATTGAACGAAAATGTTGAAAACTCATAGGAAATATTTTTTGCGCCAAAAAATCCATTTGAATTTTGATTCAGAGCTGACCAACTCGAGAACGGTTAGAGATATACCAATTTTGCGAACGCCAATCGATTTAGAATGGCCAAATTAGTATACACTGAGAATTTGAACAAAAAAAATCGATGGACAAAAAAGTCGAGTATATCGTGATAGATAGTTTTTTGAACTGTTTTATTTTTCATTTTTCTAATTTCAAATTTTTGTTGTCGAACGTATTTTGAAGTGCTGATTCCGAGTTTTTGAACGAAAATGTCGAAAACTCAACGGAAATATTTTTTGCTCCAAAAAAAACATTTGAAATCTGATTCAGAGCTGACCAACTCGAGAACGGTTAGATATAGGCCAATTTTGCGAACGCCTATCGATTCGGAATAGCCAAATCAGTATAGACTGAGAATATGAACGGAAAAATGCCCGGTAAAAAAAGTCGGGTAAGTATATCCTGATAGATAATTTTGTGAACTTTTTTGTTTTTCATTTTTCGAATGTTAAATTTTTGATCTCGAATGTATTTTGACGTGCTGATTTCGAATTTTCGCACGAAAATAACGGAAACTCGTCGGAAATATTTTTGGCGCCAAAAAACCCTTTGAAATCTGATTCGGAGCTGACCAACTCGAGAACGGTTAGAGATAGACCAATTCTGCGAACGCCAGTCGATTGAGAATGGCCAAATTATATACACTGAGAATTTGATTGACGGATTAAAAAGTCGAGTATATCATGACAATTTTTTTAACTTTTTTATTTTTCATTTTTCGGATTTCTAATGTTTCTTTCTTCTTCTTTTCTTTGAACGGAAAGTCGAAAACTCATCGGGAATATCGACTGATCTGTTAATTCGTCGGGCGAGCCAATAGGAGAGGCGGCAGTAGTGCGTCTCTCTTGTTTATGAGGTATTATCATATCATTGCGTACCTTGTTGCTCGCGTAGATTTCTGTTTATACCCCAGATGAAAAGTTTCCGATACTGTATAATAATCATGTTAATATAATTCCTCATTATATCAACCGTAACAAAACTGTCAAAAACTATGATGCAAAGCAGCTAAAAAGCGGCTGAATTATCGCATGCGAAACGACGACGACGACGACAATATGAAAGATGACTGTCACAATCAATGTGTCAGCGTAATGAAGAGTAGTGGCGCGTATGCATATTAATATTGATGTGTGTGTGAAGGGATGCCGGAGACGGTTCCCTGGGCGCTCGCAACTTCATGCGGCCATTTGTTTCAATCTCGCAAGACTTTAATGACTGCATTATTCTGGTGTCATCAAACAACATCAGGTCAGGCTCTCCCGACCCTTTCGCTTCAATTCATGCCGCGTCACGTACTTTATGACGACGGCAAATTTGGCATGCCCGGGTGGTGTATATAGGGTGTTCATTGGAAGGCAGTTGTGCCGGCGGTGGGGCGGTGTCATGTTATGCGGCTCTTTGGAACATTCTTGAGCATTATCTACTGGTTGGAATATCCTTCAAATATTCATTCTCTACATGTACATCATGTACATCCGAAAAGGGGAAATTCCTTGGCTTATTCATCGACTAAAAGTTCGTATAAACATAGGTCCGCAGACGTTTCTTTAACGAAATTTCAAGATTTGTTTTTGGTTTTTCTTTATAGATCCTTCAGTTTTTGAGACATAAATGAACATGTCAAATGTCTATGCGAATCTACAGGGTGATATTTTTTATGGGTCATGCCCAATTTTCTTCCCCTGAACTTTTTCGAGTTGCGCCGTTGCTAAACTCTAAAATTCGAAGTCAATGTTTTGGTTTGTTTAAAAACTGTTTTGTTCCATGTAGTTTTTGCGTATTTTCGACCGTTATCGAGAAAAAAAATTGCTTCTTTGTAATCCGCTAAAATTTAGTATACCTACTCGCCACTGTCTGCTTAAAATCTGAAAGTGAAAATTCGCATTTTTATTCAGAGAGCTGATTTTGAAGATGAATAATTCTTGCACTGCGGCACTGAATTTTTTTTTTAATTCACCTGTCACATCAAAGATATTCTTTCTGCATTATTAAAAAAAATCGTTCCAAATATAGTTCAAAAAAGAAATAATCAACAATTAATTAACATGAGATCTTTTGGCAGAATGTTTGTTTTCCCGGAGGTTTCAGTACGAATTTCAAAATGTAGATGTCGCCCACTCCGTGGTGATCGCACTACACAATCAATTGTTTGGATGTATACTCATGTTAAAGACAATTTCACTTTTCCGCAAAATTGATAAACAGATGTCACCCACTCCCGAATTTTGGCAAATCAATTAACCAACCGATGACATGCACATCAGCCATTAGTGTCCGTTTTCGGAAGAGCAACAGGAAAAAATGTGAGGAATGGGCTGTCTGTGTGTGTGATTTGTTATTTCATGCGAGCAACATGCCTTTCAGGCTTTGACTTTGACGTCGTTTATATTTTACGGCGCTAACAGCTAATGTTGCCAAACTAATTTTGCTCTTGTCGGCAGGATCAGTCGGGAGCGGTGCCATTGAGATAGGAAAGCCATAAAGATCCGACTCGTGAGACGATCCATTGGCAGATGGGGAGATGGAGATTAAGTTTATTTCTGTTTTCACTCGGCATGTGTGTTGCTACCAGGGGTACCATAGTCGAAGAAATCTCGGAAGAATGCATGATGCCACTCTTTAAGAAAATCGTTGTTAAGGTTTTGATAAATTTCAACATAATTCGAAAATGTTTGCTGGATAGAATGAGTTTACATACCCATTATCCATTTTAAAGATTCATCAGACAGAGTGGTCGATACGGTCTCATTCAAACGTCATATACGACTGTCAAACCACCCCTGCGCAACACCTGGCAATGTTTTTCTACAAGAACATTCTTGCTTCCAGTAAATGCCAATCAAACACCTGTGACTATCTGCATACATACTGATTTTACGATTCTGTCAATCAACAGTGTAGACCCGGTCAGGACGGAGAGTGACTGCAATTACTCGACAAACTACAATTGAAGTATCGTAGGAAAACTTTGCCAGGTGTTGTGCAGTGGTGGTTTGGTAGTTGTAAGGGGCTGAATCATTTTCTGTTCGATGCTTGCAAAACTCGTATATTATAGAAAATTTGCTGGAGTATTCATAATTCATTTTCACGTTTTCAAAAAAAAAGTTGCCGACTTTTTAATGGCGTCAATGTATATAGATTTGGGTTCTCGTGTTTCGTAGTAGTGATTTTTCGTGAAACTAATATTGTAGCAAATGGCACAAAAATCTGTTTTTGTGTTTCAAAATATTTTGTCTTGCTACAAAATGTGTTGAATGAAAGCTTTTGGGAAACCTCGTTGTAGAAAACACGTTCAAGCGCCGATTCTACTGTTTTGCTGCACAGCAAAACGTTTTGCATGAAACCGTTTTGCTTTCAGGCGTTTTTAATTTTTCGGTGTGTTGTCAGCCTCATTATTGAAATTGTAAATATTCAAACATTAGCTCAATACGTTTTCATGAATGTTTTTTTGTTGTTGTTTTCCTTTTACACGTTCAGCCGCTCCACCAATACGCTAAAAACAGACGCCTTTTTTCATTATTCATTATAATCAAACAGTGTCATTTGGTATTCACAAAGTACTATTTATTTCACATTGTTCTAAAAAGTGAGTTTTCCTCGAATTCAAATATCTGGCTCAAAGTTGTCATTGCCCAAGGAAGTAGAAATGATATATATTAATTGGGTAGATTACGGCTCACTGTTCTACAAATCATCAAACAATACCCATTATTTACAAATGTCACAAACTCATTACAGAACGTATGAAATAGTTTATTATATTTTCATGTTTCATATATATCACCACTTTTATGGCATAATCAACCCAGAACAAGGAATTAAGATGGCAGATGGCTGTTGTAAATGATAATAATTCAAAAATATTTATGGACGTTATAAATTTCTTTCTTCATTAGCGCACCTACAGCGTATTCGTATGAATTAAAACGCACAATAAAGTACATCCAGAGACTTTCTAATTACTCGTAAACCTCATAAGTGTAAATCCAACAACAAACACAGGTGTATACATTCATATTAGGCGTCCACAAAGGTGAGAAGGTATTGTGTAATATAACCTACCTTGTGTTATTGTGGATTCGACTGGAAATAGTTATTTATTATACGAGGGAAAAAAGTATTAGGTTTAAGCTCGAGGTTGTGTTGTCCCGACGCTAAAATCTAATATTTTTCCCGTGTATAATACACTATTTTTTTCTGTGACCATTTCATCTACATACACAAACACGGTTCATAGCCGCATCGATAGGATTGCGGCTTTTACTACACCAAGGTGTAGAATTTATTGACCCGCCAGAAAAAGTTTCTCTCTCTCACTCATTCGGCTTATGGAGAAAGCAATAGGTGATATTACCTCCATAGTCTTTGAAGATAATAGCATCAAACTTGGTGTTGTTGGTTCCTTATTCCTTTAAAAAAATTATTTAAGATGGCGCTCAGCTGCCATTTTGAAACTTTTAGCTGGAATTTTCTCATGAAAAAGTAGGTTTTTATCTCCTATTTGAGCCTTCCAAATTTCGTTGCGATATACGAGGTGCTTCAAGAATTAGTAGGGGGGAACGGACTTTAGACTAGCACTGTATGATATCACATATGACAGGACCTCCTGAGTTAGCAATGGTGTGTTTGAACGCTTATTATCTGTTTCACAAATTAATTCAGTCACTCAAGAGTTCGATCCATCCTAGTATTTTTCAAACCAGAATCCACGTATGTTATCGCCAACCTGACATACAAGATTTACACTAGTTAAAGTAGAGGGGTGTTTAAACGTTGAAAATGGAGCTTAACTCCTATTAAATATACGCCAGGCATAAGCCAAAGTATTAGTTCACTCGAGTTAGTCACACATATGTTCTTTGTTCACCCCGTAAGGACCACTGTGATAATAACCATTCCTGGGTCGTAGACGCGACTGGCCCGCCCCTCCAAGGATATCCCTGCCTGCACTCGGCAGGGAACTCGCTGGAAGAGCCTTCCACCACCCCTCACCCCTTCCGGTGAGTCATGATGTGTACGGCCTCCAGCTTCCTTGGGGAACGGCTCCTCACCGGCGATGAGCCAGCCGCCCCCATTCTTCATCCTCCTTCGTCTCGCCGACGATGTCCTCCGGGTACCTCAGGGTACAACTCGTCTACTCCGGCGAGCTGTCCCTGTTTCACCGTCCTCTGATCGTTGAGTCACTAAGTGCATCACGGCCTATAATAGTAGTGGACTTGCGAATATCTCGAGATTTTTTCCTAAATTGGCCAAGCACCGCGTCACTTTAAGTGCCCCTGTCATAGCGGGCTACATTATAAAAACTCACCTGATGCATCCGCACGTGCACACTAGATCCCCTCTGTACTGTAATCATATTTTCTAGTAGTGCTTGTTGTGATGTATGATGAAAAATAACGAATTCACATCAGGAACCAAACTAAAGGTTTAGAGCAATAGGGGTGGATTCGGCAATTGGCTCTTGGCTTTGCTGATCTGAAGCTGAAGGTGGGCACCACCTAGTTTTGAATTTTTATTTTTGTTATGTAGAACAAAACAGGAAACAAACTAAACTCAAAGAAAAGGCGAAGGTAATTTCCTTCAGCTCCAGAGTACGACAAAAGAAAAAAAAAACTTTTGTTATTTTTAAAATTTATTTTGATATCTGTACAAATGAACAGCAGAAGGCTGTTCTGTTAAAAATGGTATTTACAAGGTGATCCAGCTGAAGGCTTGGATGAGAGGACTCTGTACATACAACAAAATGAGCTGAAGGCCAAGGTAATAAAATAACAAAACAAGTAATGAATGCTAGGAAAGCTGAAGGCTTAAGCAAGTAAAATTATGAAACTGTTCAAGTAACCCTAACAAAAATAACTGGGGTTGAAGTTCCAAGTACCGCCTTAGAATAATGTTCCTCCTTCCTAATATTGTGTCGAAGCTCTCTACTTCTGGTTCTTCGTTTGGAGATACGGCGATGATTCAGTGGAATCTCTAGAAGAGCACCCTCAGGCTGAACGAATACCAGCTTCGATTTTGATCTTCAAGGGAAGGTGAGACTCCATTACATGCAAAACAAACGAAGGTATGAGCCACGGGTATTGAATACATTAAATGGTTAAAAAAGGTACCTTTTGTAAACCTCGAAGGTTACTTAAACTTAAAAAATTGATAAGCAATGACCACACAAACATGTATCAAGTATTTCAAGATATTGTATTTAGAAAGAAAATAGAGCCTATTGGTCTCCCCTGTAATAATAAAAACCCCGTTAATATGATAAGATAGATTTAGCAACGAATAAAATAATGTTCAAGCATTTAATTTTACGATTTCGTTACAACCTACAAATTGAACATGCTCGGTAATATATATTATAATTGAAAAGATGTAATTCTAATTCCAATCACAAAATCTAGTGATACTAGTCATTAGTGAGACAAAATAGAAGAGCTAGAAGAGCTAGAAGAGCTGGAAGAGATGAAGCAAACATGATAAGAAAACAGATAAGAAGAAAAGTAATCGTAAGCAGCCTCGTCAACACCAAGATCAAAACGATCAGTTGAGGAATCTAGAAAGTAGTGACTTCCATACAATATTTTGTGCTGTAAATAAAATCACAGGGAGATCTATTTGATAACAACAAAAATTTAGCATCAATGACTTCTTTACATAAAAAAATGATTTTGTAACACTGAAGTTTATTTTGATATGTGAGACTACTAAAGTTTTCTGGTCTTCTACAGCCATCGTCTGAGCAGTATCACACGCTTGTAGGAACGTTGTAAGAAAAATTTTGTTTCCATCATACTCGTGTACTACGGAAAATATTTCACCTAGCTTGTATGGCTCTAGAGTTTAAGGTTGACTTTCCTCGCGAAGTCCTTGGTTTTGCATTATGTTTAATTCTACTGCAAAATTTCACTACCTACTCTATGATAATCGAACAGTACGATTATTTGCATGATCGATCAGTGCGATTATTTGGGATAATCAACTGCAAGCGTGTGAGCAGTATCACACGCTTACAGGAATGCTGTAAGGAAAATTTGGTTTCCATCATACTAGTGTACTACAGAGAATATTTTACTTAGCTTGTATACTACGGATAATATTTCACCTAGCTTGTATGGCTCTAGAGTTTGAGGTTGACTTTCGTCGCGAACTTCTTGGTTTTGCATTGTCTTTAACTGTACTGGAAAATTTCACTACTCTATGATAATCGAACAGTACGTTTATTTGGATAATCGATCGGTGCGATTATTTGGGATAATTGGACAGTACAATTATCAAAAACAATATTCATTCAGCGTTCAGCGTCCCGCGTTCAGCGTTCAGCGTTCAGCGTCCAGCGTCCAGCGTTCAGCGTTCAGCATTCAGCGTTAGGCGTTCAGCGTGTAACGTATACGATTCAGCGTTCAGCGTATAGCGTTCGGCCTTCAGCGTCCAGCGTTCAGGCATCCAGCGTTCAACGTTCAGCGTTCAGCTTTCAGCTTTCAGCGTTCAGCGTTCAGCATTCAGCGTTCGGTTGGTTCGGAGCTACTAGCAGTATAGTAGTTTTTTGATTCTGATAGTAATTTTTGATTTTCAAAGTAAGATAGTTGGAGTTCACGCATGATTCTAATGATTGCAGAAAGAATATTTGGAGGATTCTCTGCCCTAACAATCTGTCCTATTTTTAGTTAAAGTCCAGTCAGAAGGGTATTCAGTGTCATTGTTTCAACTAGATACGATCGTGCTGTTTTCTGTTGTCTTAGCATGAGTTATTTTTGAATTGATGAATGCATTTTTGCGTTGTCTGATTGTAAAGAAGAAACGAAAGTTAATGCCGACTCACTCGGTAGTTGTCGTATTCTTCGTAGATCTTGAATTAATGCTGTGAGATCTCTAGAATCACCGAAATGAGTTTCTAAAAGATGTTTGATTTCGTCCCATGTCGATTGGTTCCGGGAGTTCATTAACTCGGCTGCTTTTGCGTGAAGTTTATTTTGAAATGTGAGACTACTAAAGTTTTCTGGTCTTCTACAGCCATCGTCTGAGCAGTATCAAACGCTTGCAGGAACGTTGTAAGGAAAATTTTGTTTCCATCATACTCGTGTACTACGGAGAATATTTCACCTAGCTTGTATGGCTCTAGAGTTTAAGGTTGACTTTCCTCGCGAAGTCCTTGGTTTTGCATTATGTTTAATTCTACTGCAAAATTTCACTACCTACTCTATGATAATCGAACAGTACGATTATTTGGATGATCGATCAGTGCGATTATTTGGGATAATCAACTGCAAGCGTGTGAGCAGTATCACACGCTTACAGGAATGCTGTAAGGAAAATTTGGTTTCCATCATACTAGTGTACTACAGAGAATATTTTACTTAGCTTGTATACTACGGATAATATTTCACCTAGCTTGTATGGCTCTAGAGTTTGAGGTTGACTTTCCTCGCGAACTTCTTGGTTTTGCATTGTCTTTAACTGTACTGGAAAATTTCACTACTCTATGATAATCGAACAGTACGTTTATTTGGATAATCGATCGGTGCGATTATTTGGGATAATTGGACAGTACAATTATCAACAACAATATTCATTCAGCGTTCAGCGTCCCGCGTTCAGCGTTCAGCGTTCAGCGTTCAGCGTCCAGCGTTCAGCGTTCAGCATTCAGCGTTAGGCGTTCAGCGTGTAACGTATACGATTCAGCGTTCAGCGTATAGCGTTCGGCCTTCAGCGTATAGCGTTCAGCGTCCAGCGTTCAGGCATCCAGCGTTCAGCGTTCAGCTTTCAGCTTTCAGCTTTCAGCTTTCAGCGTTCAGCGTTCAGCGTTCAGCATTCAGCGTTCGGTTGGTTCGGAGCTACTAGCAGTATAGTAGTTTTTTGATTCTGATAGTAATTTTTGTTTTTCACTTAAGATAGTTGGAGTTCTCGCATGATTCTAATGATTGCAGAGAGAATATTTGGAGGATTCTCTGCCCTAACAATCTGTCCTATTTTTAGTTAAAGTCCAGTCAGAAGGGTATTCAGTGTCATTGTTTCAACTAGATACGATCGTGCTGTTTTCTGTTGTCTTAGCATGAGTTATTTTTGAACTGATGAATGCATTTTTGCGTTGTCTGATTGTAAAGAAGAAACGAAAGTTAATGCCGACTCACTCGGTAGTTGGCGTATTCTTCGTAGATCTTGAATTAATGCTGTGAGATCTCTAGAATCACCGAAATGAGTTTCTAAAAGATGTTTGATTTCGTCCCATGTCGATTGGTTCCGGGAGTTAATTAACTCGGCTGCTTTTGCGTGAAGTTTATTTTGAAATGTGAGACTACTAAAGTTTTCTGGTCTTCTACAGCCATCGTCTGAGCAGTATCAAACGCTTGCAGGAACGTTGTAAGGAAAATTTTGTTTCCATCATACTCGTGTACTACGGAGAATATTTCACCTAGCTTGTATGGCTCTAGAGTTTAAGGTTGACTTTCCTCGCGAAGTTCTTGGTTTTGCATTATGTTTAATTCTACTGCAAAATTTCACTACCTACTCTATGATAATCGAACAGTACGATTATTTGGATGATCGATCAGTGCGATTATTTGGGATAATCAACTGCAAGCGTGTGAGCAGTATCACACGCTTACAGGAATGCTGTAAGGAAAATTTGGTTTCCATCATACTAGTGTACTACAGAGAATATTTTACTTAGCTTGTATACTACGGATAATATTTCACCTAGCTTGTATGGCTCTAGAGTTTGAGGTTGACTTTCCTCGCGAACTTCTTGGTTTTGCATTGTCTTTAACTGTACTGGAAAATTTCACTACTCTATGATAATCGAACAGTACGTTTATTTGGATAATCGATCGGTGCGATTATTTGGGATAATTGGACAGTACAATTATCAAAAACAATATTCGTTCAGCGTTCAGCGTCCCGCGTTCAGCGTTCAGCGTTCAGCGTTCAGCGTTCAGCGTTCAGCGTTCAGCGTCCAGCGTTCAGCGTTCAGCGTTAGGCGTTCAGCATGTAACGTATACGATTCAGCGTTCAGCGTATAGCGTTCGGCCTTCAGCGTATAGCGTTCAGCGTCCAGCGTTCAGGCATCCAGCGTTCAACGTTCAGCGTTCAGCTTTCAGCTTTCAGCTTTCAGCGTTCAGCGTTCAGCGTTCAGCGTTCAGCATTCAGCGTTCGGTTGGTTCGGAGCTACTAGCAGTATAGTAGTTTTTTGATTCTGATAGTAATTTTTGTTTTTCACTTAAGATAGTTGGAGTTCTCGCATGATTCTAATGATTGCAGAGAGAATATTTGGAGGATTCTCTGCCCTAACAATCTGTCCTATTTTTAGTTAAAGTCCAGTCAGAAGGGTATTCAGTGTCATTGTTTCAACTAGATACGATCGTGCTGTTTTCTGTTGTCTTAGCATGAGTTATTTTTGAACTGATGAATGCATTTTTGCGTTGTCTGATTGTAAAGAAGAAACGAAAGTTAATGCCGACTCACTCGGTAGTTGGCGTATTCTTCGTAGATCTTGAATTAATGCTGTGAGATCTCTAGAATCACCGAAATGAGTTTCTAAAAGATGTTTGATTTCGTCCCATGTCGATTGGTTCCGGGAGTTCATTAACTCGGCTGCTTTTGCGTGAAGTTTATTTTGAAATGTGAGACTACTAAAGTTTTCTGGTCTTCTACAGCCATCGTCTGAGCAGTATCAAACGCTTGCAGGAACGTTGTAAGGAAAATTTTGTTTCCATCATACTCGTGTACTACGGAGAATATTTCACCTAGCTTGTATGGCTCTAGAGTTTAAGGTTGACTTTCCTCGCGAAGTCCTTGGTTTTGCATTATGTTTAATTCTACTGCAAAATTTCACTACCTACTCTATGATAATCGAACAGTACGATTATTTGGATGATCGATCAGTGCGATTATTTGGGATAATCAACTGCAAGCGTGTGAGCAGTATCACACGCTTACAGGAATGCTGTAAGGAAAATTTGGTTTCCATCATACTAGTGTACTACAGAGAATATTTTACTTAGCTTGTATACTACGGATAATATTTCACCTAGCTTGTATGGCTCTAGAGTTTGAGGTTGACTTTCCTCGCGAACTTCTTGGTTTTGCATTGTCTTTAACTGTACTGGAAAATTTCACTACTCTATGATAATCGAACAGTACGTTTATTTGGATAATCGATCGGTGCGATTATTTGGGATAATTGGACAGTACAATTATCAAAAACAATATTCGTTCAGCGTTCAGCGTCCCGCGTTCAGCGTTCAGCGTTCAGCGTTCAGCGTTCAGCGTCCAGCGTTCAGCGTTCAGCATTCAGCGTTAGGCGTTCAGCGTGTAACGTATACGATTCAGCGTTCAGCGTATAGCGTTCGGCCTTCAGCGTATAGCGTTCAGCGTCCAGCGTTCAGGCATCCAGCGTTCAGCGTTCAGCTTTCAGCTTTCAGCTTTCAGCTTTCAGCGTTCAGCGTTCAGCGTTCAGCATTCAGCGTTCGGTTGGTTCGGAGCTACTAGCAGTATAGTAGTTTTTTGATTCTGATAGTAATTTTTGATTTTCAAAGTAAGATAGTTGGAGTTCACGCATAATTCTAATGATTTCAGAGAGAATATTTGGAGGATTCTCTGCCCTAACAATCTGTCAAATTTTTGGTTAAAGGTTAGTCAGAAGGGTATTCAGTGTCATTGTTTCAACTAGATACGATCGTGCTGTTTTCTGTTGTCTTAGCATGAGTTATTTTTGAATTGATGAATGCATTTTTGCGTTGTCTGATTGTAAAGAAGAAACGAAAGTTAATGCCGACTCACTCGGTAGTTGGCGTATTCTTCGTAGATCTTGAATTAATGCTGTGAGATCTCTAGAATCACCGAAATGAGTTTCTAAAAGATGTTTGATTTCGTCCCATGTCGATTGGTTCCGGGAGTTCATTAACTCGGCTGCTTTTGCCTGAAGTTTATTTTGAAATGTGAGACTACTAAAGTTTTCTGGTCTTCTACAGCCATCGTCTGAGCAGTATCAAACGCTTGCAGGAACGTTGTAAGGAAAATTTTGTTTCCATCATACTCGTGTACTACGGAGAATATTTCACCTAGCTTGTATGGCTCTAGAGTTTAAGGTTGACTTTCCTCGCGAAGTCCTTGGTTTTGCATTATGTTTGATTCTACTGCAAAATTTCACTACCTACTCTATGATAATCGAACAGTACGATTATTTGGATGATCGATCAGTGCGATTATTTGGGATAATCAACTGCAAGCGTGTGAGCAGTATCACACGCTTACAGGAATGCTGTAAGGAAAATTTGGTTTCCATCATACTAGTGTACTACAGAGAATATTTTACTTAGCTTGTATACTACGGATAATATTTCACCTAGCTTGTATGGCTCTAGAGTTTGAGGTTGACTTTCCTCGCGAACTTCTTGGTTTGGCATTGTCTTTAACTGTACTGGAAAATTTCACTACTCTATGATAATCGAACAGTACGTTTATTTGGATAATCGATAGGTGCGATTATTTGAAATAATTGGACAGTACAATTATCAAAAACAATATTCGTTCAGCGTTCAGCGTCCCGCGTTCAGCGTTCAGCGTTCAGCGTTCAGCGTTCAGCGTCCAGCGTTCAGCGTTCAGCATTCAGCGTTAGGCGTTCAGCGTGTAACGTATACGATTCAGCGTTCAGCGTATAGCGTTCGGCCTTCAGCGTATAGCGTTCAGCGTCCAGCGTTCAGGCATCCAGCGTTCAACGTTCAGCGTTCAGCGTTCAGCTTTCAGCTTTCAGCTTTCAGCTTTCAGCGTTCAGCGTTCAGCGTTCAGCGTTCAGCATTCAGCGTTCGGTTGGTTCGGAGCTACTAGCAGTATAGTAGTTTTTTGATTCTGATAGTAATTTTTGATTTTCAAAGTAAGATAGTTGGAGTTCACGCATGATTCTAATGATTTCAGAGAGAATATTTGGAGGATTCTCTGCCCTAACAATCTGTCAAATTTTTGGTTAAAGGTTAGTCAGAAGGGTATTCAGTGTCATTGTTTCAACTAGATACGATCGTGCTGTTTTCTGTTGTCTTAGCATGAGTTATTTTTGAATTGATGAATGCATTTTTGCGTTGTCTGATTGTAAAGAAGAAACGAAAGTTAATGCCGACTCACTCGGTAGTTGGCGTATTCTTCGTAGATCTTGAATTAATGCTGTGAGATCTCTAGAATCACCGAAATGAGTTTCTAAAAGATGTTTGATTTCGTCCCATGTCGATTGGTTCCGGGAGTTCATTAACTCGGCTGCTTTTGCGTAAAGTTTATTTTGAAATGTGAGACTACTAAAGTTTTCTGGTCTTCTACAGCCATCGTCTGAGCAGTATCAAACGCTTGCAGGAACGTTGTAAGGAAAATTTTGTTTCCATCATACTCGTGTACTACGGAGAATATGTCACCTAGCTTGTATGGCTCTAGAGTTTAAGGTTGACTTTCCTCGCGAAGTCCTTGGTTTTGCATTATGTTTAATTCTACTGCAAAATTTCACTACCTACTCTATGATAATCGAACAGTACGATTATTTGGATGATCGATCAGTGCGATTATTTGGGATAATCAACTGCAAGCGTGTGAGCAGTATCACACAGTTTCTATCATACTAGTGTACTACAGAGAATATTTTACTTAGCTTGTATACTACGGATAATATTTCACCTAGCTTGTATGGCTCTAGAGTTTGAGGTTGACTTTCCTCGCGAACTTCTTGGTTTTGCATTGTCTTTAACTGTACTGGAAAATTTCACTACTTTATGATAATCGAACAGTACTTTTATTTGGATAATCGATCGGTGCGATTATTTGGGATAATTGGACAGTACAATTATCAAAAACAATATTCGTTCAGCGTTCAGCGTCCCGCGTTCAGCGTTCAGTGTTCAGCGTCCAGCGTCCAGCGTTCAGCGTTCAGCATTCAGCGTTAGGCGTTCAGCGTGTAACGTATACGATTCAGCGTTCAGCGTATAGCGTTCGGCCTTCAGCGTATAGCGTTCAGCGTCCAGCGTTCAGGCATCCAGCGTTCAACGTTCAGCGTTCAGCGTTCAGCTTTCAGCTTTCAGCTTTCAGCGTTCAGCGTTCAGCGTTCAGCATTCAGCGTTCGGTTGGTTCGGAGCTACTAGCAGTATAGTAGTTTTTTGATTCTGATAGTAATTTTTGATTTTCAAAGTAAGATAGTTGGAGTTCACGCATGATTCTAATGATTGCAGAGAGAATATTTGGAGGATTCTCTGCCCTAACAATCTGTCCAATTTTTGGTTAAAGTCCAGTCAGAAGGGTATTCAGTGTCATTGTTTCAACTAGATACGATCGTGCTGTTTTCTGTTGTCTTAGCATGAGTTATTTTTGAATTGATGAATGCATTTTTGCGTTGTCTTATTGTAAAGAAGAAACGAAAGTTAATGCCGACTCACTCGGTAGTTGTCGTATTCTTCGTAGATCTTGAATTAATGCTGTGAGATCTCTAGAATCACCGAAATGAGTTTCTAAAAGATGTTTGATTTCGTCCCATGTCGATTGGTTCCGGGAGTTCATTAACTCGGCTGCTTTTGCGTGAAGTTTATTTTGAAATGTGAGACTACTAAAGTTTTCTGGTCTTCTACAGCCATCGTCTGAGCAGTATCAAACGCTTGCAGGAACGTTGTAAGGAAAATTTTGTTTCCATCATACTCGTGTACTACGGAGAATATTTCACCTAGCTTGTATGGCTCTAGAGTTTAAGGTTGACTTTCCTCGCGAAGTCCTTGGTTTTGCATTATGTTTAATTCTACTGCAAAATTTCACTACCTACTCTATGATAATCGAACAGTACGATTATTTGGATGATCGATCAGTGCGATTATTTGGGATAATCAACTGCAAGCGTGTGAGCAGTATCACACGCTTACAGGAATGCTGTAAGGAAAATTTTGTTTCCATCATACTAGTGTACTACAGAGAATATTTTACTTAGCTTGTATACTACGGATAATATTTCACCTAGCTTGTATGGCTCTAGAGTTTGAGGTTGACTTTCCTCGCGAACTTCTTGGTTTTGCATTGTCTTTAACTGTACTGGAAAATTTCACTACTCTATGATAATCGAACAGTACGTTTATTTGGATAATCGATCGGTGCGATTATTTGGGATAATTGGACAGTACAATTATCAACAACAATATTCATTCAGCGTTCAGCGTCCCGCGTTCAGCGTTCAGCGTTCAGCGTTCAGCGTCCAGCGTCCAGCGTTCAGCGTTCAGCATTCAGCGTTAGGCGTTCAGCATGTAACGTATACGATTCAGCGTTCAGCGTATAGCGTTCGGCCTTCAGCGTATAGCGTTCAGCGTCCAGCGTTCAGGCATCCAGCGTTCAACGTTCAGCGTTCAGCATTCAGCGTTCGGTTGGTTCGGAGCTACTAGCAGTATAGTAGTTTTTTGATTCTGATAGTAATTTTTGATTTTCAAAGTAAGATAGTTGGAGTTCACGCATAATTCTAATGATTTCAGAGAGAATATTTGGAGGATTCTCTGCCCTAACAATCTGTCAAATTTTTGGTTAAAGGTTAGTCAGAAGGGTATTCAGTGTCATTGTTTCAACTAGATACGATCGTGCTGTTTTCTGTTGTCTTAGCATGAGTTATTTTTGAATTGATGAATGCATTTTTGCGTTGTCTGATTGTAAAGAAGAAACGAAAGTTAATGCCGACTCACTCGGTAGTTGGCGTATTCTTCGTAGATCTTGAATTAATGCTGTGAGATCTCTAGAATCACCGAAATGAGTTTCTAAAAGATGTTTGATTTCGTCCCATGTCGATTGGTTCCGGGAGTTCATTAACTCGGCTGCTTTTGCCTGAAGTTTATTTTGAAATGTGAGACTACTAAAGTTTTCTGGTCTTCTACAGCCATCGTCTGAGCAGTATCAAACGCTTGCAGGAACGTTGTAAGGAAAATTTTGTTTCCATCATACTCGTGTACTACGGAGAATATTTCACCTAGCTTGTATGGCTCTAGAGTTTAAGGTTGACTTTCCTCGCGAAGTCCTTGGTTTTGCATTATGTTTGATTCTACTGCAAAATTTCACTACCTACTCTATGATAATCGAACAGTACGATTATTTGGATGATCGATCAGTGCGATTATTTGGGATAATCAACTGCAAGCGTGTGAGCAGTATCACACGCTTACAGGAATGCTGTAAGGAAAATTTGGTTTCCATCATACTAGTGTACTACAGAGAATATTTTACTTAGCTTGTATACTACGGATAATATTTCACCTAGCTTGTATGGCTCTAGAGTTTGAGGTTGACTTTCCTCGCGAACTTCTTGGTTTGGCATTGTCTTTAACTGTACTGGAAAATTTCACTACTCTATGATAATCGAACAGTACGTTTATTTGGATAATCGATCGGTGCGATTATTTGAAATAATTGGACAGTACAATTATCAAAAACAATATTCGTTCAGCGTTCAGCGTCCCGCGTTCAGCGTTCAGCGTTCAGCGTTCAGCGTTCAGCGTTCAGCGTTCAGCGTTCAGCGTCCAGCGTCCAGCGTTCAGCGTTCAGCATTCAGCGTTAGGCGTTCAGCGTGTAACGTATACGATTCAGCGTTCAGCGTATAGCGTTCGGCCTTCAGCGTATAGCGTTCAGCGTCCAGCGTTCAGGCATCCAGCGTTCAACGTTCAGCGTTCAGCGTTCAGCTTTCAGCTTTCAGCTTTCAGCTTTCAGCTTTCAGCGTTCAGCGTTCAGCATTCAGCGTTCGGTTGGTTCGGAGCTACTAGCAGTATAGTAGTTTTTTGATTCTGATAGTAATTTTTGATTTTCAAAGTAAGATAGTTGGAGTTCACGCATGATTCTAATGATTTCAGAGAGAATATTTGGAGGATTCTCTGCCCTAACAATCTGTCAAATTTTTGGTTAAAGGTTAGTCAGAAGGGTATTCAGTGTCATTGTTTCAACTAGATACGATCGTGCTGTTTTCTGTTGTCTTAGCATGAGTTATTTTTGAATTGATGAATGCATTTTTGCGTTGTCTGATTGTAAAGAAGAAACGAAAGTTAATGCCGACTCACTCGGTAGTTGGCGTATTCTTCGTAGATCTTGAATTAATGCTGTGAGATCTCTAGAATCACCGAAATGAGTTTCTAAAAGATGTTTGATTTCGTCCCATGTCGATTGGTTCCGGGAGTTCATTAACTCGGCTGCTTTTGCGTGAAGTTTATTTTGAAATGTGAGACTACTAAAGTTTTCTGGTCTTCTACAGCCATCGTCTGAGCAGTATCAAACGCTTGCAGGAACGTTGTAAGGAAAATTTTGTTTCCATCATACTCGTGTACTACGGAGAATATGTCACCTAGCTTGTATGGCTCTAGAGTTTAAGGTTGACTTTCCTCGCGAAGTCCTTGGTTTTGCATTATGTTTAATTCTACTGCAAAATTTCACTACCTACTCTATGATAATCGAACAGTACGATTATTTGGATGATCGATCAGTGCGATTATTTGGGATAATCAACTGCAAGCGTGTGAGCAGTATCACACAGTTTCTATCATACTAGTGTACTACAGAGAATATTTTACTTAGCTTGTATACTACGGATAATATTTCACCTAGCTTGTATGGCTCTAGAGTTTGAGGTTGACTTTCCTCGCGAACTTCTTGGTTTTGCATTGTCTTTAACTGTACTGGAAAATTTCACTACTTTATGATAATCGAACAGTACTTTTATTTGGATAATCGATCGGTGCGATTATTTGGGATAATTGGACAGTACAATTATCAAAAACAATATTCGTTCAGCGTCCCGCGTTCAGCGTTCAGTGTTCAGCGTCCAGCGTCCAGCGTCCAGCGTTCAGCGTTCAGCATTCAGCGTTAGGCGTTCAGCGTGTAACGTATACGATTCAGCGTTCAGCGTATAGCGTTCGGCCTTCAGCGTATAGCGTTCAGCGTCCAGCGTTCAGGCATCCAGCGTTCAACGTTCAGCGTTCAGCGTTCAGCTTTCAGCTTTCAGCTTTCAGCGTTCAGCGTTCAGCGTTCAGCATTCAGCGTTCGGTTGGTTCGGAGCTACTAGCAGTATAGTAGTTTTTTGATTCTGATAGTAATTTTTGATTTTCAAAGTAAGATAGTTGGAGTTCACGCATGATTCTAATGATTGCAGAGAGAATATTTGGAGGATTCTCTGCCCTAACAATCTGTCCAATTTTTGGTTAAAGTCCAGTCAGAAGGGTATTCAGTGTCATTGTTTCAACTAGATACGATCGTGCTGTTTTCTGTTGTCTTAGCATGAGTTATTTTTGAATTGATGAATGCATTTTTGCGTTGTCTTATTGTAAAGAAGAAACGAAAGTTAATGCCGACTCACTCGGTAGTTGGCGTATTCTTCGTAGATCTTGAATTAATGCTTTGAGATCTCTAGAATCACCGAAATGAGTTTCTAAAAGATGTTTGATTTCGTCCCATGTCGATTGGTTCCGGGAGTTCATTAACTCGGCTGCTTTTGCGTGAAGTTTATTTTGAAATGTGAGACTACTAAAGTTTTCTGGTCTTCTACAGCCATCGTCTGAGCAGTATCAAACGCTTGCAGGAACGTTGTAAGGAAAATTTTGTTTCCACCATACTCGTGAACTACGGAGAATATTTCACCTAGCTTGTATGGCTCTAGAGTTTAAGGTTGACTTTCCTCGCGAAGTCCTTGGTTTTGCATTATGTTTAATTCTACTGCAAAATTTCACTACCTACTCTATGATAATCGAACAGTACGATTATTTGGATGATCGATCAGTGCGATTATTTGGGATAATTAACTGCAAGCGTGTGAGCAGTATCACACGCTTACAGGAATGCTGTAAGGAAAATTTGGTTTCCATCATACTAGTGTACTACAGAGAATATTTTACTTAGCTTGTATACTACGGATAATATTTCACCTAGCTTGTATGGCTCTAGAGTTTGAGGTTGACTTTCGTCGCGAACTTCTTGGTTTTGCATTGTCTTTAACTGTACTGGAAAATTTCACTACTCTATGATAATCGAACAGTACGATTATTTGGATAATCGATTGGTGCGATTATTTGGGATAATTGGACAGTACAATTATCAAAAACAATATTCGTTTAGCGTTCAGCGTCCCGCGTTCAGCGTTCAGCGTTCAGCGTTCAGCGTTCAGCGTTCAGCGTTCAGCGTTCAGCGTCCAGCGTCCAGCGTTTAGCGTTCAGCATTCAGCGTTAGGCGTTCAGCGTGTAACGTATACGATTCAGCGTTTAGCGTATAGCGTTCGGCCTTCAGCGTATAGCGTTCAGCGTCCAGCGTTCAGGCATCCAGCGTTCAACGTTCAGCGTTCAGCGTTCAGCGTTCAGCTTTCAGCTTTCAGCTTTCAGCTTTCAGCGTTCAGCGTTCAGCATTCAGCGTTCGGTTGGTTCGGAGCTACTAGCAGTATAGTAGTTTTTTGATTCTGATAGTAATTTTTTATTTTCAAAGTAAGGTAGTTGGAGTTCAGAGAGAATATTGGGAGGATTCTCTGCCCTAACAATCTGTCCTATTTTTGGTTAAAGTCCAGTCAGAAGGGTATTCAGTGTCATTGTTTCAACTAGATACGATCGTGCTGTTTTCTGTTGTCTTAGCATGAGTTATTTTTGAATTGATGAATGCATTTTTGCGTTGTCTGATTGTAAAGAAGAAACGAAAGTTAATGCCGACTCACTCGGTAGTTGGCGTATTCTTCGTAGATCTTGAATTAATGCTGTGAGATCTCTAGAATCACCGAAATGAGTTTCTAAAAGATGTTTGATTTCGTCCCATGTCGATTGGTTCCGGGAGTTCATTAACTCGGCTGCTTTTGCGTGAAGTTTATTTTGAAATGTGAGACTACTAAAGTTTTTTGGTCTTCTACAGCCATCGTCTGAGCAGTATCACACGCTTGCAGGAACGTTGTAAGGAAAATTTTGTTTCCATCATACTCGTGTACTACGGAGAATATTTCACTTAGCTTGTATACTACGGAGAATATTTCACCTAGCTTGTATGGCTCTAGAGTTTAAGGTTGACTTTCCTCGCGAAGTCCTTGGTTTTGTATTGTGTTTAAGTCTACTGCAAAATTTCACTACCTACTCTATGATAATCGAACAGTACGATTATTTGGATAATCGATCAGTGCGATTATTTGGGATAATTAACTGCAAGCGTGTGAGCAGTATCACACGCTTACAGGAATGCTGTAAGGAAAATTTGGTTTCCATCATACTAGTGTACTACAGAGAATATTTTACTTAGCTTGTATACTACGGAGAATATTTCACCTAGCTTGTATGGCTCTAGAGTTTAAGGTTGACTTTCCTCGCGAAGTCCTTGGTTTTGTATTGTCTTTAATTCTACTGCAAAATTTCACTACCTACTCTATGATAATCGAACAGTACGATTATTTGGATAATCGATCAGTGCGATTATTTGGGATAATTAACTGCAAGCGTGTGAGCAGTATCACACGCTTTCAGGAATGCTGTAAGGAAAATTTGGTTTCCATCATACTAGTGTACTACAGAGAATATTTTACTTAGCTTGTATACTTTGGAGAATATTTCACCTAGCTTGTATGGCTCTAGAGTTTAAGGTTGACTTTCCTCGCGAAGTCCTTGGTTTTGCATTATGTTTAATTCTACTGCAAAATTTCACTACCTACTCTATGATAATCGAACAGTTCGATTATTTGGATTATCGATCAGTGCGATTATTTGGGATAATTAACTGCAAGCGTGTGAGCAGTATCACACGCTTACAGGAATGCTGTAAGGAAAACTTACTAGTGTACTACAGAGAATATTTTACTTAGCTTGTATACTACGGAGAATATTTCACCTAGCTTGTATGGCTCTAGAGTTTGAGGTTGACTTTCCTCGCGAACTTCAACTTGGTTTTACATTGTCTTTAACTGCACTGGAAAATTTCACTACTCTATGATAATCGAACAGTACGATTATTTGGATAATCGATTGGTGCGATTATTTGGGATAATTGGACAGTACAATTATCAAAAACAATATTCGTTCAGCGTTCAGCTTTCAGCGTTCAGCGTTCAGCATTCAGCGTTCAGCATTCATCGTTCGGTTGGTTCGGAGCTACTAGCAGTATAGTAGTTTTTTTATTCTAATAGTAATTTTTGATTTTCAAAGAAAGCCTGACTGAATTATTGTTAAACATTCAGAAATAAATGATTTCTTGGAGTTTTGCTCGATTTTGGACTATAAAGGTTGAAATATAAAAATCTCATATAGTTTACCTGCAGTGTGCGAAATACGTATTTCGCACATTACTTCGCGCACGGTGTCATGGTAACGAAATAAAATGAAAAAAAGTGTCACTTCGCATATTTCTTCGTAAATTCGAAAACGGAATACGAGTAGTGTTGCATATCGTTGGAGAGCCTTTTAAATCATCAGGATAATTACGTTTTTTTTCGTCTTCATAATAGAAATTTCGGTTTCAGTGTCTTATTTGATCATAATTCACATCAGTGTATTGTAATTGGTAGAACTCAATTAAGTATGTTAAGCCTTACGTTGAGTTTTAAAAAAATGACAATAGTATGCGCTGTCCTACGAACCAATAACATTCTGTGAATTTGAAAACCCTCAAATGTCACCCTTACGAAATTAGACTGACATAAAAAATAATGAAGATCATTTCGATGGTCTTTTACAATTCTACGAGGTAGTGAGAGAGGGACGATTGAAAATCTACATTTTCTTTTCAATTTCTCTTTCAGGGATGAGTATTTTTATTAACGGTACGAATAATCACAATAATTATCAATAATGGTCTGATTCTAATTTCCACACACTTCAAGAAGTATATCCTTAAATTCTCCAAACCTTTTACGTTTGAGGTGGAATTTTTGGTCAAATCCTCAAGTTTTCCTTGTTCTCGGAAGCCAATCTAACATCAGGGAAAATTAACGTAGAACTTCTTGAAAATGAAATATGAACCATTTTGACTATTATCATTGAAACGAGCCAAATACCAATTATTGAAAGATCAATAAATATTGCTACTATGTTGTTTCAAGAAGATGATTTTACAAATAATAATGACAATAAAGTGAATTTTTATATTTCGAAAACACTACGCTAAATATTGCTACTATGTTGTTTCAAGAAGATGATTTTACAAATAATAATGACAATAAAGTGAATTTTTATATTTCGAAAACGGCTTCAACTCTTTGGATCAAATTTTTTATTCAGATAAGGTATTGCTTATATTTAAGTTCTTCTAAATAGGCGTGCGTCTTTTCTAAAAGAGAGGTCATTTTACTAATAGGTATGTCGCCATACTACTTGAATACGCATATTTTGGCCCCCCGTACTGAAAATTCACCATTTCCGGTTTAACCAGAAGTGACCCAAACTTTTTTTTTCAAATGACACCCTGTACATATTTTTTCATTAGCCGAAATGACACCCTGTACATATTTTTTCATTAGCCGAAAGAGCACGCAATTCGTGTTCTTCAAAATTTAAAATCAGTTGAAAATGGCGGAGATACAGTTGATTGAATAGTCAAAGTTGGCCATTCAAACTTAAATCATCACAACTGACAAACGATATCAGAAGTTATCAGAGAAAACTTCGAAGTGCGATACAGTTGAAAACTGAGTTTCTCGTGTAATTGCATATAATCCAACAATTATCAGAAATTTCCTAAAAACGGAATAGTACCCATAAATAAATGCTCACAACTGTTATTTCTCAAATGGCAACATGTTCTTTTCACTTCGTCATGATGAAAAATGATTAATTATCAGATTAGGTACTCCTGTGAAAAATCTTGACGAATTCCGAAAGAAATCGCATTTACAAGATGTTTTATTATGAGTGTAAAAAAGCGAAACAAAAAGCAGCACTGATTAAATGCGTAGAACAAACTTTGACTTCGTTGGAATAATATGAACTTTTGTGTATTGCTTTCTAATTATGTTCTAAGCCGCCTACGTTGAAGAACATTCAATTTTAGGAATACTCATCATGAAACCTGATTGTATCTTCGTTTCCTTTAGGAATTTTCCAAAAATGTTCACACGAGTAAACTGAAAATCTATAACTTTTTATCATGACAAATTGAAAAGTACATGTCGCCATTTAAAAAATGGCAGTTGTGAGCATTTCTTCATGGATACTATTCCGGTTTTAGTAAATTTTTGATAATTGTTGGATTATTTGGTAGCTGCAATTACATGAGAATCTCAGTTTTCAACTGTATCGCACCAAATTTGAAATCTGTATCTTCAAAACTATAGAAAAATTGGGGGACATACTCCACCTCTTGGTCACCCGGTAAAGGCATCTTTCTTGGAAAAATACGATTTTACTGATAATAATAATAATAATGATAATTTTAGGATACCGAAAACGGCTTCAACGATTTGGATCAAATTTTGTATTTAGATATGGTATTGCTACTTAAGTTCATCTATATAGGGGCTTTTCATGAAAAAATGTGATTTTACTTGTAATATTAATAATAATAATATGAATTTTTCGATCTCTGAAACGTCTCTAATGATTTGGATCAAATTTTGTATATAGATAAAGTTTTGCGTTTTGAGTTCATATGCATAGGCGACTTTTTTTAAAAAAGGGATTTTAAAAATAATAATAATAATGTGAATTTTTCGATCTCGAAAACGGCTTAAAATTTTTGGATCAAATTTATTTGACTAAGTACCTATATCCAGATACCCTATACAAATAATATTATTCAGAGCAACGTCAATAATATAACTATTGTTAGGTACTTGCCTTTGTGATAGCTGCACCTTGGCCGGGTTCAGATGCCAACATTCCTCCTTGGTGTGTCCCTTTCTGTTGCAGTGGATACAATCCTTGATTCTGGATTCTGGCACCGCTTGAAGTTTTGGTATTCACCGTTGCACCAGCTCCTTGAGGTATCATAGTCACTGCACTAACATTCACTGCACTCACTTTCACTACCCATGATCACTACTAAATTGATTATTAGCACGTGGAAAAAAAATCTCACTTCTAAAATATTACAGAGAGACGAAAATGAACGACGATGTTCACCAGTTGACGATATATTTCGGACTAAATTCCAAATATATGAAATGAATAACGTTCGAATCATACCACAAAAAATGAGTTATTCTATTATGTCATCAACAAAGAAAAGAAATAACTTTATCGATAAATATTTCACGATATCAGTTCCTTTGTCTCTGATGCATGAACAAGTAAATTATGTACCGGGTGTATCAACGATGTGAGGGTGGACGATAAATACTTCCGTATAAAAGTTAAAGAAAGTAATAAAAGCTATGTTCTAAAAACATATAGGGTGTCCGGTAAATGAGTGACGTATCAAAGTTATATTTTTCAAATGAAACACCCTATATATTTTCACTCCATTGAATATCTTTGAAAGAGTGGTTCTCAAAAATATAGGGTTGTATGGGTTTATACCGGGTGGTTCTGAAGTTATGGTGACATTTATGTCCCAAAATGGGTTCGTTCAACACCAAATATCTCAAAATCAATAATTAGGAAGAAGAAAAATTTTTCACTAAATATCTTTGAAAATGGTGAATTTTCATCTCATATCAATACATTCACCGAATGTCACTTTTTCCATACAGGGGCAACCAAAACTCGGGATCACTTTTTTCTCAGTTTTTTCAAATGGAACACCCTGTAAATGAGGCCAGACCAGAATAGTCCACACTATGAGCTTCCAGAAAATGTAGGGTTTGCCTACTTGATTTCTATCGGAAATGTATTTTATTCTTAAGGAAATTATGAAAAATGTCATTAAAGCAGTAATGATATTTTTGTAGTTAATGATGGACAAACATGGCAACAAAATCTCAAAAAATATACAAAAAAACTTCAATTCATAGTAGATGTTCGAACAATCTCCCATTTTGACCTATGCACAAATTGGGCATATCTATCTATATCTGCAATAGAGCGAAAAATTCCTCTAATTCTATTTTTCTTTATTTTTTATTCTTTATTATCTAAATATAATAACTTTCATTCGTGAGGAACCAAATTTTGTGAATTATATTTTGTTTAGTGATTAGTCTACATTTAAAAGTAATGGGTTAGTTAATAGAAACAATAATTGCACTACTACTCGACAGATTATCCCATTGGGTGAGACAAGTTGACAACCATAAAAGATAGTCGATAAGTATTTGGGGGGGGGCATAATTGGGGATCAGGACCATATTTCTTTGATGGGCTCTGAATGGAGAAGTTTACAGAGATTTTCTTCGAGATGATTTACCAAATTTGATGGGGGATGTACCGATCGACACCAGACACAGTTTATATTATCAACATGAAGGCGCACCTCCCCACAATCACAAATCATGTTGAAATATTTGTAAAAAGATGGCCCCGGAATAAATGGATAGGAAGAAATGGACCCATTCATTGACCAAGGAAGTCCCCAGACCTCACACCTCTAGATTTCTACCTCTGGAGATATGTTAAATGCGAGGTCTATCAAGAGAAACCAACGACACCAGAAGACATGAAGAATAGAATTAGAGAAGTTTTCCGCTCTATTACAAGACCAATTTTAACTGAAGTTCGAAGAGCCATTGTAGATAGACTCAATTTGTGCATTGGTCAAAATAGGAGATTTTGAGATTATTTTGTTGCCGTGTTTGTTCATCATTGAATACAAATATAATTATTGCTTTCATGACATTTTTTCATACTTTCCTTAAAAATTAAATACACTTCCGATGGAAATCAAGTTGGCAAACTCTACATTTTCTGGAAGCTCATAGTGTGGACTATTCTGGTTTGGCCTCATTTACAGGGTGTTCATTTGAAAAAACTGAGAAAAAAGTGATCCCGAGTTTTGGTTGACCCTGTATGAAAATTGTACCATTCGGTGAATGTATTAATATGAAAAGAAAATTCACCGTTTTCAAAGATATCTAGTGAACAATTTTTGTTCTTCCTAATTATTGATTTTGAGATATTTGGTGTTGAATGAACCTATTTTGGGACATAAATGTCACCATAACTTCAGAACCACCCGGTATAAACCCACATAACCTATATTTTTGAGAACCACTCTTTCAAAGAAATTCAATTGAGTGAAAATATATAGGGTGTTTCATTTGAACGATGGAAAATAGCGACTAAATTTTGTCTGTCAGCCGCAGATGATTCCACAACTGATTTTATGAACATCCTCTTCATATTTTCAAACAAGAACGAAAAGGTTCATTATATTCTATCAATATTATCCCAATGAAATTGTTCAACTGCGGGGATGTTAATATTTAAGAATTATCATCAGTAGAAAAAAACGCATTCAGATCTTTATTTTATTAATGTTTCGAATATTCAAACTAAGCAATACCTAATATCTGTTAGAATTTTGAATTCTCCGATAAGAATATTTTTTCTACAAACGTCAAAAATTACAAGGTTCGCGCATTGATAACAATATGCCATATACCCTTTTTTTCATTTTCCTACGTTACCATGACACCGTGAGCGAAGTAGTGTACGAAATACGTATTTCGCACACTGCATGTAAACTATATGAGATTTTTATATTTCAACCTTTATGGTCCTCAATCAAGCAAGAATCCAAGAAATCCTTTATTCGTTAATGTTTAACAATAATTAATGCTTTTCAACACTTTTCAACACTTTTCAAATTGTTACAAAATTTTTCACTCCTAATTTTATTTTTTTATATCAAGCTGAGCCTATGACTCATTCCAGAACAATATTTTTTGACGTGTGTGGAAAAATTTTTGTTTGCCTCTCGTGCGCGAAATACTTTGGTGATCTCGACTATTTTATTAACTCTTGATCACCAAAGTAACATTTCGCGCTGTAGATACAAAATATTTATTAAATAGTTTCACTAAATGAGTACTTATAGCATTGAGTACGAGCGAGCATGTATATAGTATATTTTCGCATTTTGTATCAATAATTATAAACAAATAATCATGGATATATGTCATGTTTAAGAATAGGTTTAATTTAACTGTACTAATATAAGTGTAATTCTAAGTGCGCATGCGCAAACCAGCAGAGGGCGCTGAAGTGATCGCGGGAGTGAGTTGACGGTTCCGGGAGCTCAGCAGGCTTAACTTCCAAATTATTCAAATAAAACTTCAAGTGTTATTAACTTATTCTAAAACAATCATTACGTTGTCGTGTGAAATAATGTGCCTACATCGGAACCTTTTTATGTTATGTGTTGTGTAGAAAAACATAGTGTCCTAATCGGATTACCATCAAACGCCTTACGAGACCCAAGAGCTGCTTCGAACACTTCTCAAGGTAATCTAACCTTTTTATCACAAACAAACTTAAAAATATAATAGAATTACCAAGGTATACATTTGAGAAAATGTATAGTACGTACCTGTGTAGAATTTCCGTAACCTAGTAACCTGAAGCGGCATGTTTATTTCCAATTAATCCAGTAACCCCAGACAAACTCGAACAAAAAGTGAAGAATGAATTGTAGCACTCTGAAACTCAGTACATGGCATCTCGACATCATGTTTTATTAGAAAAAAATATGTTTACCAAAAAATCAGAGGTGGAACCTAAACATTTTTTCATAAAAAAAATATAAGATTTATCGAAAAACGATTTCGATAGGTTGAGAGATAATTCAATCCTCCACGGGAATGATTTTCAGGAATACCTTATGAAATACGCTCGTTTTCTCAGAAAACGTGGTTTAACGCCGACGCTCTAATCCGCCACTGCAAGTTCAGGCAGGTCCGAAAATTAGATTTGTCATAACTTTGCTAAAAATAATAGTAGAAGGAAAAGAAAACGTGTATATCGTTCCTGAAGACTTCTACTTTCTCATGCAAATATAACATGTGAGTATCTGAGTACCTGAAATGTGTTTTGTCCCACTTCACATAACTCTTCTACGATATTTACGGAGGATCCGAAAGTCATGGATATTTTAGTTGATATGAAATGATTATACTGGAGCAGGAATCAGTACCCTCTTTGGACCATATGCAATGATTTAAGGCCACTGAGACAAGTCTCACTTATACATGCCAAAGAAAAAACTGAGTTCTACTCCTGCCTCAGTTTTAAACTCACCCATAATCCTGGCAATTTCTTCAGTAAATGTTCAAAATACATACATAAAAAATGAAGTAGGTGATTTCAAGCTTGAGGTTTGCACTTCACAATAGTGTTATTAATAATAATGTATATGCAGGATATAAATAAGCGATTAATTTCAACATTCAGTAAAGAGAATGCCGATTTTATGGGTAAGTTGAAAATGAGGCAGGAGTAAACCAAAGGTTTTTTTTTTGAATGTCTAAGTGGGACCTGTACTTTAAAATTGTTGTATATAGTCCAAACAGGGTATGGGTTGCTGCTTCAGTATAATAATTCTATATTTACTAAATTATTCATGATTTTCGGATCATCGGCAAACATCTCTGTGAAGTGCGACAAAACAAATTTTAGGTACTCAAATACTCGCATATTATATTTGCATGGGAAGGTAGGAGTCTTCAGAAACGATATGAACTTCTCCTTTTCCTTCTCCGATCATTTTTAGCAGAGTTATGATGACCTGAAATTTGATGTCAGCGTTCAAGCACATTTTACGAGAAAACGAGCGCATTTCATAAGAAATTACTAAGAATAATTTATGAGGAAAATTGAATTGTTTTTCACCCAGTTGAGTTGTTTTTCCGATAAATCATATACTTTCCAAGATTAAAGTAAAAATCTATTTATATATTTTTAAACGAAAATTTCACACCTCACTTTTTCAGCCAATCAAAAAATTGGTTTTTATTTAGTTGCCGTGGCAACCCAAAAAATTTCCGGAAATTTTTATCCTCCTGGGTACCCTGGGCGAAATTAATAAGTGGAAATTTTTCTGTCAAATATTTGACATGTGATAGTTAACATTTTGCTTTTATGTAAAAATGGAATGTTATTTTTCATATGAAAGGAGATAATATTTCATAATTACATATTCACTAAATATTTCGAATGTGTCTGAAAATATTTTGAGAACTTGCATTTCAACGATGAATAGGTCCATCGGTAAAAAATGTATATCAATCAAATCTACCTATGCTTGACTACGTGAACTTAATATTTGAAACAATTTTATTCAACTTATCTTTTCGTGAATACTCGGCTGAAATATGCAAGAATTCCTTTCCACATCACTTCCCAATAGACAATCCGCATGGACACAGGACAAGTCAAAACTATTTTAGTTCTGCGTGATGTGCAATGTAATTTTAGGTTGAAAATGTCGCAAAATGAATTTTCCTTTCTCACATACAAACACCGCCACTAATACCAACGCGTAACTGTCATTATATCAACAAAAACCATTCATGGCCCACTGATGTTACAACTTGTTTTCTCTCAGAATAATCTACAAGTCAGTTGAACTAACCATTAATTTAATATATTTTTGTGTGAAATTTTCTTACCGAATCCCCCGCGTGCTTGAATTAATTGCTGGAAATTTATCTCGTACATGAATTTTTTAAGAAAGTCGCTGCGCGACTCGGGTAATTTTCAAAAAATTCATGTACTCGAAAAATTTCCGGCAATAATTCAAGCACTAGGGAGATTATAAGTGAAAAAAAAAAAAATTTCACCCCTGAAATTTTGGTATTTTTTTCTTGTTTATCGTGGTTTCAACTACTAGCATACCAAGTTTGGTGGTGTTACAATCGATTCTTGTCTCAAAACCCAAGCGTACTGTTTTTATTGACAGTGACAGTACTAGTGACAGTTTTATGTGGTAAAATGCCAATTCATTGAACGATTTTGAATTTAGTAAATATCAGATTATTAGTTAAAATGCAAAAAAAACATAACATTGACACGTTAAAAGAGGAAGTATTAGGTATACAGTATCGGAAAGTTTTCATCTTGGGTGTGGTGTTTCATGAGAGCGTAAAGAATACTTGCACTAGTGCGGTAAAGTAAAATTCATTTGTTTCTCTTTTTCAATGTCAGTCTATTTAATGGAAAAGGACAAGAACTAATTTATTACAAATTTGAGTATCTATCCCGGGATTTTTCAGGTAATAAGGTTTGCATTTTTTTATTTGTAGCGGATTCTATATCTGAATCTATTCTCTGATCTGAACTGATGTCGATGAAATTTTACTCAATTGGAATGAACGTGTCAAAGTTGACAGTTCGCAAAATAAATCAACAATGGGCGCAACGCTTGCATGATTCTAATATCATTAATTTAAGGAATATTGACTAATTTTGTGTAAATAATTAACATTATTGATAGTAGGTAAAATATTGTACAATATTTGTGTCGTAAATTCATATTACGATAATCGATGGGTTATCAATGTTTCATCTCATATCGTAATATGAATCTTTACGAAACTCGTATCGTAAATATCTATTATAAGTTCAACCAAACAATTATAGATGTCGAGCTACTTTACTTCAAGAATTTTAAGAGTTTATTTGTTATTTGCTGCACGCCCCTGGCAGACTTGAGCCCACGCTCCGACAATCATCGAGCTAATTACTCATAAATTACAACATAAAACAGTCTCCTTTTGATCCCGAAGAACGCAAATAAACTCGGAGCTGTCAGTCACAACAACTAAAGGTAGATGAACCAAAGGTCTTTCGCAATGTTCCAATGTTTATTGCAGCGTTAAACAGATCCTACAAGAATACAACTGTAAATCTCGGTTGGCCATAAATAATCGCAGCTCATGCAGACAGACCTTCATGACAGGTAATGAAATATTATTTCATTTATATTTGTAAATGGAGTCTCGACTTCAAAGAGCCTGTTGAAATGTTGATCCAATAAGTTGCGCTGTCTTTCAGAAATGAGCGAGTGTGGTTATTGTGAATTATCGATTCCGCTCGTTATTAATGGATAAGTTCAGCTTAGAGAGCTTTGATTTATGGCAGTCTGTTTCACTGTTTCAATCGAAGGCATCGCAGATACTTATTTATACATTTCCTTCTCATCAATTATGAATACCTCTCTCAATAACTTTAATATCAAAAATAGTATTTGTAGATTCTAAATTTAATTCAACACATTGGTCACTGAAAATATAACCCCCACTACTGTACAGTGGCGCAGGATTTCAGTTTGGGGGGGGCTGAACATACAATTTATCAGTTAACAGCCGGATATTATGAATAACACCTACAAGCGAACTGTTAGACCAGCAAACAACATCTTCTTCTACTAAATTTTCTTAGCTTTTCTTCTATATGCATAGGTATTTAACGAATGTGTCTCGTTATGGTCGCAAAATGCACATAAAATCGCCAACCAAAAATACTTCCAAAAATACTAGAATTTTTCCAATATTTTTCCTGTATTCTACGCCATCAATTTAACATGACACAGTATGGGAAAAATTAAAAATCGGTCAACTCAAAGTGCACATACGTTACGTAGAAACGCCTACCAAATCTATGTTTGACCAGCATTCGATTTCAAATTCGGTTAGCGTATAGAAAAAAAATTGAATTTAACGAATATAGTATATAGAAAAATAAGAAAAATTTTTGGTGGGAAAACGGCACCTGCAACCTCTAGATAACATTTTCAACCGACGACCGAGTCGAGATAGAGCAATTCTGCGAATGCCAATCGATTCAGCATGCCAAAATTAGTATATTATTTTATTTTCAAGTCGATCGGCACAAATTGAATTTTCAGCCGACAAAACATCAAAGGGTTATACCTTAAAAATGGCCAAAAATCCAAAGTCATCAGATTCACTTGATATTACCACCGCTATACTCAAAATGTTATGCTGATTCCGAAAATGTATGATTTGAATATGTTCGGATACACGGTGTACCATAAAACAAAGATAAATGTGCAACTAAAATTGTATAACACGAATCCGTCATCCTAGCACACAAAACCACCTATAACACCTACAAGCGAACTGTTAGGCCAGCAAACAATCCTCTTGTAGGAAATTTTCTTAGCTTTTTTTCTATATACCTATGTATTTAACGAATGTGTCTCGTTATGGTCGAAAATGCTAATAATGTAAAAGGTGCGCTAGGATCCAGCATCCTAGCACATAAAACCGCCAAAGAAAAATACTTCCG
The DNA here is from genome assembly GCA_958298965.1 of Chrysolina haemoptera. Taxonomy (NCBI): domain Eukaryota; kingdom Metazoa; phylum Arthropoda; class Insecta; order Coleoptera; family Chrysomelidae; genus Chrysolina; species Chrysolina haemoptera. The sequence goes on along the minus strand of OY282603.1, from coordinate 568,699 downwards.
AGAATTCTAGAATTTTTTCAATATTTTTCCTGTATTCTACGCCATTAATTTAACTTGACGCACTATGCGAAAAATGGAAAATTATAAAATTAAAAATCGGTCCAACTCAAAGTGCACACGTTCGTAAAAACGCCCATCAAATCTATGTTTGACTAGCAATCGATTTCAAATTTGGTCAGCGTATAGAAAAGAGATTGAATTTAACGAATATATCATAGAAAAAAATAAGAAAATTTTTTGGCGGGAGAACAGTACCTGCAACCTCTAGATAACTACTTATATTATTGTATACTATTTTATTTTCAAGTCGATCAGCACAAAATGAATTTTCAGCCGAAAAAACATCAAAGGACCCTAAAAATGGCCTAAAATCCAAAGTCATCAGATTCACTCGAAATTACCACCGATATACCCAAAATTTTTTGCTAATAGTCGGCGGGAGCAATACACCACTGGACGGCAGAAGCATAGCGCCTTCAACCGGCGGGAGCACTACGTTGCCACCCGGCGGGAGCAATGCGGTAATAGTCGGCGGGAGCAATAGACCACTGGACGGCAGAAGCATAGCGCCTTCAACCGGCGGGAGCACTACGTTGCCACCCGGCGGGAGCAATGCTGTAATAGTCGGCGGGAGCAATAGACCACTGGACGGCAGAAGCATAGCTCCTTCAACCGACGGGAGCACTGCGGTGCCACCCGGCGGGAGCACTGTGGTACTAGTCGGCGGGAGCAATACATCACTGACTTCAGAACCATGGCGCCTTCAACCGGCGGGAGCACTGCGGTGCCACCCGGCGGGAGCACTACGGTAATAGTCGGCGGGAGCAATAGACCACTGGACGGCAGAGCCATAGCGCCTTCAACCGGCGGGAGCACTACGTTGCCACCCGGCGGGAGCAATGCGGTAATAGTCGGCGGGAGCAATAGACCACTGGACGGCAGAAGCATAGCGCGTGTTGATATGTTACTGAAAACTCCAAGTTTTATATTTCATCGAATAGTTAATATATTCATTCATTTTGGAAATGAATCAACAATTCAAAACAAATACAACTCCTACCTTTTATTCCAGCAGCAGGTATCACTTCAAATCGAATTAACTTATTTGCACAATAACTCAACAGCAATAATTTTAGAAAATAAATTGAATACTCCCCAAGTAAGTAGAACACAAAATTAAATTATTCACTTGCCGTTCATCAACCCACGTCGATTCATGAAATCGTACTATTTCCTTGCCTTCCGTCAGCGAGACCTTTTTTTGCGGATACCTAAAAACCCGATCTATGATAATGCATGACACACGGCTGGCCTATACTGGATGTTCCATTTTTGGGTGGTGCTCGGCAATAAATAACTTCTAACAAGAGATGGTAGTGAGCTTAACATTCATGTCTCAGATCACACCAGTGAATCGCAATGTGACTTTCATTATAATCGCATAAACGTCTATTCGGTACCCCGTTGGTCAGTTGGAAACATCAAAATGTCATGCAAAATGTGACTCGAATTCATCCCAATGTGAAAACCATTCATACTTCGGAATCGAATGCCCATTAGGAGGCCATGAACGCGATCATATTTGGACTTTTTTTAGGGTAAAAGGGTCAATTAATAACTAAAAAATTTTTCTTCGTATCGATTTCAAACAATGATAGGCTTCTTGAAACTTGTATCCATTTTTTCACAAAAAAAATTCAAAAATGTCCCAAAAATGCAGTAACTTTGAAGCAATTTTTTGGGTAGATAAATAGAAATAATTTCAAAAAACATTACAGAAAGTACATAGATTCACGCTTACCTTTCTTTTAATACCACTGCACCTACTTCGATTTATCTGTGAGGTGCTGCCAAGGCGCAGCCAGCGAGGGGGCTTAGGATCTGCAGCCCCGCACCCAAGTCACCAAATGACTATTAAAATAATGGCGTAGAATACGGGAAATATATTGAAAAAATTTTAGAACTTTCGAAAGTATTTTTTTTGGCGGTTTTATGTGCCAGGATAGCATTTTACATTTTTCGCACTTTGCGACCATAACGAGATACATTCGTTAAATACATAGGTATATAGAAAGAAAGCTAAGAAAATTTGTAGGTGTTATAGGTGGTTTTGTGTGTTAGAGTGACGGATTCGTGCGATACAATTTTGTTTCACATTTATCTTTGTTTTATGGTACACCGTGTATCCGAACATATTCATATCTTACATTTTCGGAATCAGCATAAAATTTTGAGTATATCGGTGGTAATTTCGAGTGAATCTGATGACTTTTGATTTTTGCCCATTTTTAAGGTATAACCCTTTGATGTTTTTTCGGCTGAAAATTCATTTTGTGCCGATCGACTCGAAAATCACAGCATATACTAATTTCGGCATGCTGAATCGATTGGCATTCGCAGAATTGCTCTATCTTGACTCGGTCGTCGGTTGAAAATGTTATCTAGAGGTTGCAGGTGCCGTTTTCCCGCCAAAAATTTTTCTTATTATTTTCTATATCATATTCGTTAAATTCAATCTTTTTTCTTCATGCTGACCGAATTTGAAATTGATTGCTGGTCAAACATAGATTTGGTGGGCGTTTTTACGAACGTGTGCACTTTGAGTTGGACCGATTTTTAAATTTATCATTTTTCATTTTTCGAATACTATGTCATGTTAAATTCATGCCGTGGAATACGGGAAAAATATTGAAAACATTCTAGAACTATCGGGAGTATTTTTTTTGGCGGTTATACTTATGTGCTAGAGATCCTAGCGCACCTTTTACGTTTTTCGCATTTTGCGACCAGTACGAGACACATTCGTTAATTACATAGGTATAAACGAAAACTAAGAAAATTTTCTACAAGATGATGTTATCGTTTGCGTGCCTAACAGTCCGCTTGTAGGTGTTATTCATAACATCCGGCTGACAAAAAAAAAGGTCTGGTAACTGATAAATTTTATGTTCCGCCCCCTACTGAAATCCTGGCTGCGCCACAGGTTGCTGCCGCAGACGTAGGTACATGAAATCAAACGTCCCATAGAAGTCTGTCCTTGTGTGAAATCGATACCAACGAGCCGTTTTTGGGAAATCGACCAAAAAAAAAAACGTCCCAAATATGATAGCGCTCATGGCCTCTTAAGACCCTTTTCACGTAACAATGTGATATTGATTGGATTGGTGTTTATTTAAAAATTTGATTCACTTTCTGATTCTCCAACATGTCTCAAACATTTCAGTCGATAATGCTTTTACATGAATGATTTTGTAGGTTATTTGACTCGCATGTAGTGAGTAGACTTAATGAGAGTATCTTGTAGGTATCTAAAATTCACTTCAAAGCGAATTCACTGATAGAATAATAATTAATAGGCAACTTTTGAATTATGAAATATAGATAGAGTATTCAAGAATGAAACAAAGCTCACAATTATATCCGTCGCAGATTCGAGACATGTTCATATAAAAATAAAATGAATAATTGAAATTTCAAACCCTATAAAACGACAAACAACTGCCATCCTCTCACCTCATCTTCCATCCCACGATTTTGTCCCCCTTCAGTTAATCCTCTTCTCGTTATACCATGTTAAAATGGATAAACCCCCAAGTGGGAAGACATGAATTATAAACTACGGCATAAAATCGAAAACTTGTATCCTAATGTGGAATCGTAACGTTGTTTCCGTCAACTTTTATACACTCTCGAAAAATACCAAAATAAAACAAATCAATATTGTATTCGTATGTAGAATGTTCTAAACCCAGTTCATTTGTCAGTGAGAGATCTGAATTATATATGTTCGCAGAATGTAAATATTATAATATGTCTACAAAATGTAAGAACATAAATACATCAGAGTGTATACCGAAATACCAACAATTTCAAATCTACAGTCTGTTCTTAATGACCAGCACTGTTGTAAACTTTCGAACGCATTATAATTTTTCTTTGAGACGGAAAGAAAACCTCAAAGTCATCTCCACAAATAGGCTTAATACGTCTAAGTTTGTTTTCCCAAACTGGCGAGACAAGAGTTTGGGAAACCAAGCTTGTGGCCGATTCAGATACATAGTTTTTTAGTTCACATAATGCAAAGATTCAGTGAAATATACGACGGGATAATTTGAAATACTCAAATTTCGTTCCTCCAGTATTGAGAAAATTAATACAGAACCAGAGAAAATATGACCTTGTGATAGAAAAGCAAGAGGAAGGCACGTATGTGAATGGTCTTGCAGTTTTCTGGCACACGGGTAAAAAATCCATATGCTTGTAAATTGCACGTGGTTCATAAACTCTGCTTCGGCACCCATGTATCTGAATCGGCCTTCAGCCATATTGAACCTATTGTGGTTTTACTTTGTTATTGTTGTTTTAAATATTTAAATTTGACTACTAAATAAATTATTTATATCATCACTTCAAATCTTAACCGTGAACTTTGACTTCTCCAGTAATTCATGCCACTGTAATTCGAGAAAGATGGACCATTTAATATTTTGACCATAAGTATATGTCGTTCCCTAGCTGGCCGTTTGGTTCAAAAACCCACACACCGTCCGCGGCCCCTTTGACTTTTCGGAAAGTCCCTAAGCGGGGCAGTTATATGCCCAGATCCGAAAAATAAAAGTGAGATTCTGAAGTTTAAAGAGCTCCGGTATAGCGATGGGAATCGCAGATAAGCCCTCTAGTGTGTCACATGACATCAAGACTCTAATCTAAATCGTATTACGAGGAACGATTTCACAGTGCTTTTGCCTCTGGATTTCTGCCATTTCAAAGCCTCCTACGCGCTTCTTGTCGATTAGGAGATTTCTAAACCCCGTTTATTGGGTGCGTTTATTGGTTGGTATTTCATTGGGACACGATGAACTGGTAACTGTGATAGGCCAAATGTATATGTAATGGAATGAGTAGGAATCATATAGAAAAAAAAAATTAATGTTTTCTTAACCTTTCAAAAGTCTTTATATTGAGTACATTGAAAATTTCCTGTGAAAGGATACGGCACTGGATGCATATTTTCCTGAGGCTCTAAAGATTTTTTTTGATATATCATTGTATATAACGATCAAGAGTACAACTTTTTTCTGGTTTTATACTGACATTTCTTGAGGAGTAGGTCTGTATCCATTTAATCCGTCTATTTTCAATTTCCACAAAATAAATAGATCATCAATCGAAAAAGTTAGATCCAAGTGTCAGCGGCATGAAAAACTTTGGATTACTCGTTAGCAACTATCCTTATAAAGTGGTAATGAAAGGGGGTGGTACAAAGTCACTTCGTGGGTTAAATAACTCAGCGTATCAAAATATTAAAACCATGCTATATAAGATAAAATATTGATGTTAGATTCAAAGAGGGGCACAGTAATCAATTTGAAATCTTGTAGGTATAGAGAAATAATGAGTCTCAAAACTGATTCTCTGATACCTCAAAGCTACCCCCTAAACCTCTATGTACAGCTTGGCAAATCCAGCAAGGAATATGAAATCGGCACGCCTATCGATGTGCGGTAGCAGAACAGCTCATTATACATTCTAACTGAATGTACAATGTATCATGTATCATTTCCCCAATTTCTTTCCTGGGATGCTTTCCAAGTAGTTTTTGCGTCCATCTCCAGTCTCTTACCGAATCTTATACAGTTCACTTCGGTACCCCTAGCATTTACCTTTGGTTGGGGGATTTTTTCAAACCTGTTTCTGCGAGTTCTTCTGCTTTCTCATTGCCTGCAACTTCCTGGTGTCCTAGAACCAATATTAGTTTGACGCGATTCTGGTCTGCCAGCACCCTCAGTTCTTTTTTGCATTATATACCAGTTTGTACGTCACTTCCTTGCTGCACAGCACAACGCCGCAAGTTACGAAACTAACGAAATGATTCCTGTAATACTCATGCCGACTAATACTCAATAATTTTTAACTATTACCTCTACTTCCCGACTTATAATGTGATTTAAGAAATAATTTTGAACAATCACTTTTTATTACCACCTAATAAGGGTAGCTGACGAATAATCCACCAGTTCTCATGCAGCTGACTATTATTATGTCCAATATATTTAATCAAACAGTAAGCTCAACAAATGTTCATGACTTACGAAATAATTTTTTTGTTTTCTTCTCACACAGTCTATATATTCTAACTTAAGCTTGGCTTAATTCTTTTTTATTATAAAACAGAAAATTGGTACGGAAATTATATTTTCTGAACTCATTCACGAAATTTCATTGCTGCCCCTCGGACTATTCATCTTATGAGATCAAAACTATCATAGTTCAAGAAGTAATGCTGAGAACACAACGTTCTTTTGGTTCCTGTAGTTTTAAAAAATCTACCACTAGATGGACTTCGATAAAGCTTTGTATCTGCATTAAATTCCACTAGATCAGGACTTGTTCAGAGAAGAGCCATCAATCATTTAAATCACGTATGACGCAGTGATAGCCAATCTCTATTGGTATATTCCGAGTAGCCACTTCAAAAGTATTATACGAGATTAGCTGTAATCCATATTCTTCAAAACATGGTTCACTTCTGAATATGTGAATAACCTGTGTTTTGGATTCTTAGTAGTATCATCAAATCGACTTGATTTACTATCATTATTGATTATGATGACTTGAAAGATTAACCAAAGTTCTATTTTCGGGTTGTTGTTGCAATAAATGTTCGATGCGATTCAATAGAACGCTGTGACAAATCTTTGAAATAGTTTGCATTCTGAATTTTGTCATTTAAAGTATTTCCAGATTCAAGATCTGAAAAACCACTCACGAAAACATATGGAAAATTGGCTCTCGGTAGAATTGGCTAAAATTTTGATGTTATAGCGGCATTGGCAATTAGAAAAATGTGTGAGTTTAATAGCTATTTGTGTATTTAGAGCACAAAGTGATGGATTGGCGCTCGACAAAGAGAGTTACGTATATACGAGGCCAAAATCTTTTCATAATTATATATATTTTTTCAGTAATTAGGCAATGAACAGAGCCAGGTGAGTGAAGCAACTTTGTCCATTACTGATATATCACGGTTCACCAAATTGACTTTACCTGTTCGATTTGACACACTGTATATTTGATCTATTCGACTGGATCGTATCTATCAGACATTAAGTTGGGGGTTGAGCATTATCTCCTTTCAGTAACGTATACTATCCAACAACAGTCAAACTTCATCATGTATTAAAATACATTTTTCACATATTCATGCATGACCTTTTTCGTCAAGCAGTCTCACGATAGCAAATTCCCAAACAGTAGAAGTTTGCAAGCGCGGAAAACCACCCATAACCGGTTCCGTTTTGAAATTGATGATAGGAAGTAATTGGATGATTAGCCGTCATTATCCCGGTACAGACTGCGTTCTTTGACGGCCCTGATGCGATTTGACTGATGGCTATTGTCGATAATGTTATGGTTGCTGGTCCAGCGGCGAGACGCTCTATCATGAGTCTTGTAACAATTATGGTGATATGATATGTATTCTTTATTTAGGTACTTTGGGATAATGGCGGGAGTTGAAAATGGATCATTTATCAAAATAGTTATTTATGTACCAAGGACGTTAGCCGAGGCTAACAAGCAGGCGAGGCAATAGACAGTTTTTTGCCGATGTGCATATCACATTCTTTCGTCGACCTCTACATACCTTTATGAAAATAAGCACTTACCTGTTTGCTGGCCTCAGCTACGTGCCACTCTTCGATCTACAAACTGTCATAATTTTATTAAATATAAACAAAATGTATTCGAAGTGTAACAACTCTCAATATCAATTATACTACAAAATAGAACTTTTAACTGGTGATGGTCGGCTGTATTGCCGAATATGCGCCAAACTGACCGACAATTATTATAAGACAATAAGTATAGCTGAAGCACCAGTCAATCTAATAATAACACTGATTCCCTTCAAACACGACTCGACCGGCGGAAGCACCAAACTCTTGCGAAAGTTCGAAATAGATGAACACCTTAATCTAGCGGACCACTATTATAATCTGTATGCAGTCATTGTCCAATTTAAACTGGAGTGTAGTGTCGTGTCGGCGTCGTGTCGGTGTCGTGTCGGTGTCGTGTCGGTGTCGTGTCGGTGTCGTGTCGGTGTCGTGTCGGTGTCGTGTCGGTGTCGTGTCGGTGTCGTGTCGGTGTCGTGTCGGTATCGTGTCGGTATCGTGTCGGTGTCGTGTCGGTGTCGTGTCGGTGTCGTGTCGGTGTCGTGTCGGAGTCGTATCGGTGTCGTATCAGAGTCGCGTCGGTGTCGTATCGGTGTCGTGTCGTGTCGGTGTAGTGTAGGACCTACTAGGGATTTTTGTGATTTTCTTACACTAACTGGAATCGAATCAGAAACTTGTTGGAATCCATTCCCAAATATTAGAATCGAATCACTGATGCTCCTGACCGCTCTGAATTGAATGATTCCGTACAATCTATCTCGTCTTGTGTTTGTGGATATTTTACTGAAGAAATCCTCACTAGTTTACGTTGTAGTACATGTTCAAGAAAGAGTTAGCAAAAACGTATGTGACTTGCTGGAGCTTCAACTGGCATTTCCTGATATGACTGATATCCAGTCCGTGCAAAGCTTACTGTATCATCATCTGGAAATAGAACTTTTAACTGGTGATTATCGGCTGTATTGCCGAATATGCGCGAAACTGACCGACAATTATACGATAATAAGTATAGCACTGGCACCAGTCAATCTAATAATAACACTGATGCTCTTCAAACACGACTCGACCGGCGGAAGCACCAAACTCTTGCGAAAGTTCGAAATAGATGAACACCTTAATCTAGCGGACCACATTTTACTGGAGCCTCTGGAGACGCCCTACATTTTATTTCATGTGTGAGAAGATATTGGCAGATCGGTATCTTCAGATGATGTGGTGCTACATGTTTTTCCGGGTTTTCCTGCAGCTAAAATACCAAATACGCCACTGGAATCAATCAAGTCGCCCCGGAGCGCCAATTAATTTTTTTATTGTTTTATATTTTGTATTACTTTCGTTTCATTTTTTTATTTGTGTATTTTACATTAATATATTACAATAATCACATTTTTCATTTTTCAATTTTTATGGAGAATGTTGCCCTTTTCAACATAAATTTCCAAGAGGTTATCTAGAAGGATGACGTCGACATTAACGATTTCACTATTGCATTTAGTGTATTGCAGTGTAGTGTAGAGTAGTGTGGTGTGGTGCAGTGTAGTGTAATGTAGTGTAGTGTAGTGTAGTATAGTCGAGTGTAGTGTAGTGTAGTATAGTGTATTGTAGTGTAGTGTGGTGTAGTGTAGTGTAGTGTAGTGTAGTGTAGTGAAGTGTGGTGTGGTGTGGAGTGGTGTGGTGTGGTGTGGTGTGGTGTGGTGTGGTGTGGTGTGGTGTAGTGTGGTGTAGTGTGGTGTAGTGTAGTGTAGTATAGTGTAGTGTAGTGTAGTCTAGTGTAGTATAGTGTGGTGTGGGGTGGTGTGGTGTAGGGTGGTGTGGTGTAGTGTAGTGTAGTGTCATGTAGTGTAGTGTAGTCTAGTGTGGTGTAGTGTAGTGTAGTGTCATGTAGTGTAGTGTAGTCTAGTGTGGTGTGGTGTAGTGTAGTGTAGTGTAGTCTAGTGTAGTATAGTGTGGTGTGGTGTAGGGTGGTGTGGTGTAGTGTAGTGTAGTGTAGTGTAGTGTAGTGTAATGTAGTGTAGTGTAGTCTAGTGCGGTGTAGTGTAGTGTAGTCTAGTGTAGTGTAGTGTGGTGTGGTGTGGTGTGGTGTAGTGTAGTGTGGTGTAGTGTAGTGTAGTGTAGTGTAATGTGGTGTAGTATAGTGTAGTGTGGTGTAGTTTGGTGTAGTGAATGGTGGTATGGTGTGGTGTTCTGTGGTGTGGTGCAGTGTAGTGTAGTGGATTTACGAAAATTCAATTTATAATCTCTTGATTTTTCAGATTTTTGTGTTTTATCTTTATTATTCTTGATAAACCTTCCCAATGTGTTCTATATGCTACTATTAAATTTTGTTTATGCATAAATGAAGCTATTTTATCTTCATTTGAATAATTTTATGGAGTTTTTGTTTCGATCTGTTCCCCCTCGGACAATTCCTGATGCGCCTATGCCCGTACCACTCCTGATATGACCACGTTGTTGGCTTATATAGAATGTTGAAATTATTTACAGGCAGATATGTCAGAATACCGTCATTAATTCTACCCATAATTTATTTCTGGTGATTTGCGAATTATTAATGGAGAACATAACTCATAAATTCATGTTGATAATAACTATTTTGATTACAGTGCACAGTCTCTTATAATTAGAATGGCCATTATAATATACTCAATGGGTTTTATGTCTCATTACTTAGTTTACACCGAAATGGCGGTGGTTATCATTGACATTAACGACTAGCCAAATGTCACGGGTCGAGATAATCCTCAAATAATATGAAGGGTCATAGGGTACCTATCTGAAAAATTTCGTCAAATGAAATAGTATTTCGCGCACGAGATGCAAACAACATGTTTTCTACAAACGTCAAAAAAATAGGTACCTAGTATATAAAATTTGAAAAGTGTTAAAAAGTCTGACTCAATTATCGTTGAATATTCAGAAATTAATGATTTCTTGAATTTTTGCTTGATTGAGGACCATATAGGTTAGAATATGAAAATCCTATATAGTTTATATGCAGTGTGCAAAATAGGTAATCATAGACATGGAGACCGCTGATAGTCCGTTTTGAAGGGACAAAGAGCGCGAAAACACGCGCGCCACAAGACCACGCGTAATTATAACGTATTTACACCAATACCGCGCGTAATTACAACGTATTTACACCAAAACCGCGCGTAATCACAACGTATTTACACCTTACCGGTAGACCTATAAAACATCGTGTAGATTCTTGATTTGTCAGTGTTCACCTGAATACGATTGCCTATTCAAGCAATTTAAACGTAGTGAAAAATTGGAAGAGATATAAATCTCTCAACCAAGACGATGGAAGTCTGAAATGCAAGTAACCAAATCTTCATCTGGCTAATTCCTACTACTCAAAGTAAAAAAGTTCAATCACAAAGCTAAACACTACCGATATCATGTAGTCCTGAGTCCTGACCATACTTTCTTAAGACGGGCTAGTCTAGAGAATATAAATATATAAAAAAACAGCTGCCTTCATAAATTCATTTTTCATCTGAACATCCCAGTACTTCATAAAACGGAAACATGGCAATAAATACGTTCTCGTGTTTCTATAAAAGTTTATTTTTGTGCGAACTACAAACCGTAAAACGCTCGACAAACGTCTATATTTCAATCAAAGCCGTTTATCCAATAAGAAAATCCACACAGGATGGGCAATGGAAAACATGAATGGCGCAAAGTGGTGAAATCGTTATGATGATTAGGTGTGTTTGTACTTTGGTAGAATAATGCCACGTATAGATCATGAGACATGGCGGTGAATTAGAGCTATTTGTGCAATGAAACTTGATTTATTATGTATAATAATTTCTATATTTGCGTCTTCATTGTGGAAACAATAGTCGTTTTTTTTTTGTTTCTAGCCAGAATGATGATGGTAGTTATTATAAATTCAAGGACCATTATGCTCATCATCTTCTATTCAGACATATTTACCAAGATAAGTACAATATTTTTAGACTGGAAAGGCATAGGACCGATAACAATGATATCCGTTATTTCTCAATATGAGCTTTATCTTTGATGGTATCACTTTGACAAATGATGTTTTTATTGGATCAGTTGACAGTCTGAAGTATGGTATTGAGTGTTATCTTCTTATCACCCTACGTTAATAAATGATTTAGAATTTAAATTGTACAAAATGTGCAGAGAAAATATCTTATTCAAATATTTGATGTAATGGAGATATTTGAGAAAATCAATTTGTTAATTTTTCTGATAAATGATTGATGGCATTTCATATGTTTACTCTCTTGACATGATATCAGCAAAAAAAAAAATTCGGAGCATGGGTACTCATAGTTGTTATAGTATATTTGTTACACAAAAATTGCATATAAGAAATGAGAGAACTTTAAGAGAAATTGCTCGAATTTGATGAAATAATATATAAGGAGGGCAGGATCGAAGGAACTGAATTGAATTTCAGGACGTCGCTCAAGGCTCTATACTCATGCATTTACTCTTCCTTCCATGTGCTAATAATGAAATAAATATTAATTATTTTAATAATCTTTCGGAAATTCATCTGTACGTTTATGGAGATGACACTATTATTCATAAAAATAATTTGGCACCAAACAAACATATCCAAAAAAGCGTTAATAAAATTCTCTCTGTATAATGTACCAGCAAATTTCAAAATCCATGAGAATGAATCTTGTTTTAGAAGAAAAATGCTGGATCCCATATTAAATCACAAACGTTTTGCGATAAAATTCGTAAAAATTTTTATACACCAAGGTGTATATCAAAACACTGCAGTAAAAAATGTTAAATTTGTACCAGGGAAAAATACCTATATTGTTGATTTTTGTTCGAAAATATGAAAATAATTTTTTTTTTCAGTTAGAGTCTTTTCACAATATCTATCAGATGTAGTTCAATGCCCAGCGTGGTTTTAGCCGGGGAAGTAGTTGTTTTCTGTTAGATATTACAAATAAATCACATTTTTCATTTTCAATGGAGATCCTCTTTTCAACCTATATTGTTATTTACTCAATAGAATTTTTAGTTGGACAAATGGTCTTCATCAGAAAGAGTTTTAATTTTGATCTTTTAATTTATGTTAATGAAGTTTAGATTTCAAATGCGTCAATTCATTGATGATCAGAAAGTAACTAATTCAATCAAAGAATTCGAAAGTTTAAATAATAGTTTCATCAATCTGCTTGGGCAAGCTCAGTTCTATGGAATCATTAAAGTGTTTTTTTTTTGTAGCCAGTATCCAGTTTTATTTGTCTGACTTCCAACAATATTTTCATTGTAAGTTACCAATTATTGTGTACTTTGGATAAAATATAAAACAAAGCTTGAATATCCAAGAAAATTTCTTGGCTTGATTTTCAATTAAAAATATCTATCGGGAATTGACACACAAATTAGAGAGATTAAAAGTATGTTAATGAGTTCTTAATGGTGCGACGGAAACCATTAGTACGTATGATTTAATTTTTTTTTCACAAAAAAACTTCGATATTAACGTGTCATATATATCTGTTGAAGGTTAAACGATAGCAAATGTGTTATGTAGTTATTCATTAAATTCATTAACGTGAGTTTGAATTACCTTTCATATTTGCATATGTAATTAACATTGCATAAATAATTATAATTACTAGGTGCTAACTCAATTAGTTTCGGAAAGTTCGAAGAATAATAATAGGTGTACAACCTGAGTTTTCGTATGTAGTCAGCTAATCGATGTTTCAATAGTTTGAAATGGCGCAGAAGTTAGCAGAAAGTTGATAAAGAGTATTTATTACTGATAAGTAGGTGGGAAATAAAAACTTCCAATAATTTACACTTAAAAAATTATATGTAAATATATATGCTGACAATATTGTTTTGACACACAGTGTCATCTTCTGAACTATAACTCGCTCAAAAGATGACACAGCGATACAAGATTACGAGAAAATGCAATCAATATAACTATAAAAATACAAAGATGTAATATTTGTTCCTATTCTGGACATAAATACTTGATTGGGGCTTATAATTCTTGTCAACCCTAATTTATAAAGCATTAAGTTATATACCAATGACAGATTTATATTGTAAGCTTTTAAAAACGAATTTGTGTTACTTGGGTAATAATACCTAGGAAACAAGTAGATTTATATCCTGACTTTTAATTTCATCAACAAATTATAAGTGTATCTCTTTTAAATTCACGGCATATCCTCTTACCAGCAATCAACAATCTATCACTATATTGTGTTTTTTAGTTATTCGTCAACATTTATTATAAACTCTTAATTCCTCTGAATTTATCCTTATAAGTTGAATATCATCCTGTTTTTATGAAATGCACTTGCTATAACATAACCTAATCATATCCATCTTTCCACAAGATCCAACAGGTGCCAGCACCAAACCAGCATCACCCTGTACGGACTACGCGATAATGGAAATGAAGGCAGTTCACGAGCTGGGTGTGAAAGCGGCCGATGATGGATTGCCAGTTAGTGACCTTCCCTTGGCATCTCCAATCTCTTGTGTATGATGGATCACCTGAGCACGTCACGTACCCATTTATCATCTTGTCTTCTGCCAACGCGACGGGCGCGGACGCCACTGCTGCCGTGCGGCGGGTTATTGAAATTGTCTACGCGCTATCAACATGTGAAAAGCAGGGGTGCTGCGATGCACATGATGAAGTCGTGGGATGTATTGAAATTGCGAAATGTCGGGTGTTTGTCGAATGGAATGCATGTATTGTTATTTTTGGGGTTTCATATTTGAGTGGTTAATTTTTTAGAAATCACTCTTTATTAGATGTTTGGCGATATCGGCCTTTTATACGGAAGCGTTGAATGGCCAACTGTTTCGCAATTTAATTTATTTTTATAATTCCGTCTTTCATCTCGGAATTCCTACTTTTAACTCGGAATTCCGACTTTTAACTCGGAATTCCGACTTTAAAGTCAGAATTCCGAGATAAAAGTCGGGATAGCGAATTGTATCTCGGGATTTCCCGCAATATCATAATATAAATAAAAAAAGACAGCAAATCAACATCACATCTCAAAATCACATCAAATGTAGGAACTCAAACTTCGTCCTTCGAGAGATATGGATAAGTATTTTTTTTTGGCGGTTTTATGTGAGAAGATGGGATCCTAGGTTTTGTGTGCTAGGACGGCGGATCCTAGCACACCTTCTACATTTTTCGCATTTTGCGACCATAACAAGACACATTCGTTAAATACATAGGTATATAGAAAGAAAGCTAAGAAAATTTCCTACAAGATGATGTTATTGTTTGCTGGCCCAACAGTTCGCTTGTAGGTGTTTTAGGTGGTTTTGTGTGCTAGGATGGCGGATCCTTGCGCACCTTTTACATTTTTCGCATTTTGCGACCATAACGAGACACATTCGTTAAATACATAGGTATATAGAAAGAAAGCTAAAAAAAAATCCTACAAGATGATGTTATTGTGAAGGTGAAGTTCAGAAAAAACTGTGTAAAGTCAAGTGCATTGGAGTTGTTATAGGTTCTGACCATACATGAAGTCATTGGATCTATATGAATCTCCGATACCATATGTGTGATCTATGATGTCTCTTCTGACAGCAGCGATGGGCAAAATTCAGATTGTATTGGTCTCATATTCTAAAAATTCAAGAAAGTCTGATGAAATAGTGCCTCGAATATATTGAAACGGGGCCTCTATTTAGCATACTGGCTCAAATGCAAAGGCAGGTCTTCAAGAACTACCTCCTGTATGTATGTTTTGGTTTGTCCAATTCTTTGAGAAGAAAAGGTGACAGGCTTATTAATTATTGGCCGTAATCCTTGACCTGGTCGTATGAGCTACATCCAGGATTAGAAATGAAGACTATTTTTACAGATTTCTAGGTTTGCAGCAGCCAGCCAAGTGTTGAGCTCATCCTGTAGAGTCTGCAACGTTCTGGTGCTAGATCTCAAATTTCTTTTGCAGTAGAACAGGAATTATACATCTGGTACCGGCGACTTAATTGGTTGAAAGAGTTCAATGTCCAGATTATTTTTGGATATATTGAGATCTTCGTTGCCGTCTCCCAAGTCAGCCCCGGTTGTTATTATTTAGGGTGAGTTTCATTGAGAAAGGTAAATCCTGAAAAAAAAATTGAGTAGCGGCTCATTTGTTCCTTTCCCAGTCTTTGTGTGGCCTTCATTGAGTCTTTGAGAATATCTACTTGGTTTATGGGGTTTTTGGAGAGTATGCATGACGTCTTGTACTATCGGAGGTTTGTGTTCTATATCCTTGCAGAGTTTTCTCCAAGCTATTTGGCAGATAAACTTTTATTGAAAGTTCATTGGGGGCAAACATTTTGATGAATACTCATTCTATGTATCATAAAATTCATGGAAAAAATGTATATTCATTCGAATTCGTAATTTATAATTCTTACTGAAGGAGGTCGACACGATTAAGTATTTCCTAACAGTAATAGTTTATTCATAATGAGTCTCTGAATTTCAAAACTCAAAATAATCATGTGTAGAAAATCATTAATTTAGATTCATGGATTTCACACTCTGTCATTGAGATATATTCAGATTCACCCATGATCGTTGATATTTGGTGGTTTAGCATAAATATAAATATGAAACTCATAAAAATATATTATAGCAAAATACAAAAAATCCTTGGATTATAATACAGCTCAAAATACACCCACTCACTCCAACTTAATCGTTTGGTCCTTGAAAACTTTTCGTTTCCAAACTCTGTAATGTCAGTGAAAACACATTTCAACGATAATTTATGAATTATGATGGGATTTGTTATTTATTTCCGGTTATAATCATTGTTTGTGTTGACAAAACAACTCTACAAATATTTGATATCACTAAATTTTAAGAATCTTGCAGTGACTAATCTCCTGTTTTTATACTGAGGAAATTACTAAGAATCAACAAGTTGGATCCTGAAGAATTTTAATCTTTTGAATAATAAAGAAGGATATTATATTTGTTACAACTAATCCGGTGTAAAACTGTTGAAATATATATTTACCTGTTTTCCATATTGATTTCACATACCTAGTTGTTACATAATAATGGTGAACAAAAATGAAACGTTATAGAAATAAGTATTTCAAAAATATAGATAGGTATCAAATGGTGAATTTTAATGAAAGACATAATATTTGTTGGTTCGACATGAGGGCAAAAAGTGCTTATAGCCCTAACACTTTACTTTCAGTTATTCCAGAGAGTGAGCGGAAAAAATATACCAACATAGCTGAACATGTGAAATTCTTATTTCTAGCACGAATATTTGATGTTGAAAACTACTACTTCCCCGGCTAAAGCCACACTGGACATTGAACTACATCAGATAGATATTGTGAAAAGACTCTAACTGAAAAGAAAAAATCTGAAAGTGAAAATTCGCATTTTCATTCATAGTTGATTTTTTTATAATTTTCTCCAGTTTTCAATGAAAATTCATTAAATAAATTAGATAGGGAGAATGTTATTAAAAAATGTCACTCACAGAACTCGTTCATTTCATTGAGGCAAGGTTCGCTTATCTTGCATTTAATCCCCAAAACATTTTGGTCGACGAAAATCTAATTCGCTTTGCCAAGCTCATCAGGGAGATTGATGAATTTTCAATGAAATGACTCATAAATTTGCGTGACGTCGGCATAAAAGTGACACTTGCTGAAATGTATATGATTACGGAATTCATGAGTATAAATAATGAAGAGTAGCGAGCCCAAAATAGATCCCTGAGGAACCCCATTTTCACAGTCAAAAACTCAGAAACATTCCTTTCCATCATAACCGCTTGCATTCTATTATATAAATAGGACTGGAGTAGTGATATGTAGAAAATCCGATGAAATGTTAAATAGCAAATAAAAGCTGCTGTTTAATTCTGTCGAACGCTTTTATATAATCAAGGATAACCAATGCCGTCTTAGTTACTCATTTGCTGTGCTCGGTCGTAGCCAAAGCTGTACTCATTTAGTAAAACTTTGCTCCTCTAAACTTGCCCCTTATTAGTATTGTAGCTCCAGATGAAATATATGTGACATAGGTGTATATTGCATAATATTAATTCAATTCAATTAAATGTTTCGACCAAATCGCTAATACCCATCTCTCCACACATTTTCACACAGTGCAAAATATGAGTCAAATATCTGACAGAAAGTAAAACGAGTCTTCCTAGGAGGAAGCTCATATTTTCTGTCCGGTATGGTATTCGCATCAGATTTTCCACTTTTCTATTTTGTCGAAATATTTTTTTTCATTTATTGAACTTAGCATAGCTTCCATCACTGAAACCTACCCTTTCGTCTGGAGGATCTGCATTTTATCTTTTGTGACGAATCAAACCAAACATACGTTTACAAACATTTTATTAAAGCATTATTGAAACTCAACATTTAATTAAATATCTATACAAATGAGTTCAAGAATAATAAAAACGAGGGAAACTCAAACGTAGCAAAAACCGGGCAGTTTCTCAAATCGCCCTACCAGTTCAAAAAAGTTTTCCGTATTGCACGCCACTCAGCTCAGCTTCGAAAAATCTATTTACAAATTATCACAGTTTATAGCGAATGGACCAATCATTTTAGCGAAGATGAGAAAATAACAAAAGAAAGGAAGCTTTAACAAAAGTTGTATTTTAGTGCTCAAAAAAACTATATAAATGCGCCCCCTTGTACAAGCACGGCAACATTGTTAAAAAAATATATCATAAACAATTGCGGTTATTTATTTGTAGACAAAAAGAAAATATCATTCTTCATCGTTCCCAAAGTTTGCGACCAAGTTTGGCATCAGAGTAAATACATTATTTCTTCGGAGAGACTTTTGACATAGAGAGAAATGTTTCTTTACGTTCGCCACTCTTCTAATTCACTTTGATGCCTACATTGGAAATGGTCGCAAAATTGGGGAACGCTAAAGGAAGATATTATCTTTGTTTTCACTATTTTGCGAATCTTTTGAGTTTTTTCTACAAACTAGTAGAATTGCTTATAATTCATATCCACACAATCTTGCCGGCCTTGACCGAGGTGGCAAATTTGTGTAGTTTAGGCAACTTTTACCAAAGTTTCCTTTGTTTTATAATTTTTCCCAATTTTTTATTCTAAATGCTTGGCCTAGAATGGACAACCGAAATTCGACACTTCAACACTACTACTGGTGCACAGCAGCTCCTAGTCGTTGCCCGTACATTGAGTAGGTCGAATAGTAGGGCGCTAGGGCAGTAGGATTGAACGCACTGAACGGTGAGGCCGATAGAGAAGTAGGTATAGAAGGTTTTCCGTAAGGGTGAAACCTAGCCGCCGACAGAGGGCTCAGAGGCGCGTTGGGATATGCGGCTCGGTGTAGGGAAGCTGTCGAGAACAAGGGGTGATTCAGTATTGAAGACGCAGCTGAAGAAACTGAAGGATCGGCACCGTTAGTGTGCGTACGCAAGTGCTGCAACAGCTCTTCGGAAGTGACGAACCTCTTGCCACAATACGTATCCGCCGCAATCCAGTTGCAGACGTACGGACGCCCCAGCTGGGAGTAGGCTAGGGATGATGGACCGGGAGGAACTAGAGACATCGCCATGGCTAAGTTGTACTTCTGGTGATCGCACTGGGTACACCCCGAAGGGCACGGTCCTGCGGCGCCACTCATCAACATTTGCTGATTCTGCATGCTAAATTGGCACCCGGTGCAGTAAGGATCCTTGCAGATGGGCACCAGTGCCTCCCCACCGGACGGAGTCTTGACCCTCGTGTAGCTCAGGTAAGGCCCGGCTGTAGCGCCGGGATACCCTGCAGCGGCGTACATTGCAGCTTGCTGGTGAGCGCTGTAGGGGGAGCCAGGGAATGGGGGTCTGAACGCCGGATTCGTCTGCTCCATACCCGTAGGGTAACACAGCGAGCTCAAGTGTCCGTTCAAACCGCCACTGAGACCGGAAGATAGAGCACTTGGTTTGTAGGCACCGACGGAATCTTTGGAGTGGCCGTGTAGGATTTCCAGGCCGGATCTGATGATGGGACTGGCACCTCTGGCACTGGGGGTGCTGGATTTTTGCTCCGGTGAGGTTTTTCCCGTGTCTGATCCCTGAGACACCGAGGAACTAGCTGGAGAGGCGGTTTTTCGTCCGGGGCTCTGCCTATCTGACTTTTTATCGTCCGTCGAATATTGCACGCTGTTTTTGGATGACGGGCGTATTTCATCAGATTTTTTGGACACTACATTGGTTTCGTAAGGTTTGAAAACTAGCCTGTTGTTCTCTGTAGGTGTCAGGCGTTGGGAGGATTTCTCTTTGCCAGGCGAGGTTCGGGTGATCTCGTTGATTGGGGATTTCTTCGACTTCTCCAAAGGCGAAATCAGCGGCTTAGATGAGGGGCTGTCGGCTCCTATCTGGCTGCAAGTTTGAGCCAACAGAGCTAGGGGACTCTTCTTCGCATCAAGCTGTAACAAAAAAAAATAATCAGTTATTTGGTTCAGTTTAGTGAAAATTTGGGTACAAATTCAATGTGTTTTGATCACTGCTACTGCTATTCAACTTTTTACACTGGTGATTTACCTCTCGTATTGCTGTTTTGAAGTAACTTATTTTAGTGTCGGTGTCAAAAATCACAAAACCATTGGAGCAAAGTTTTCCGACGCTATTTTGCAAGCTTTTAAAATGAATTACCAAAAATCATGTAACATTTGGATATTGATAATCATTAACTTTTGACATCAACAAACAACTGAAAAGTCAAGCTGAGAAATATATGATTCTGTGTCTGTAACAAATGACGTGAACATTAATATCGTGGTCCACTTAGAACCGTTCCTTCAGAGAATTTGACAGGACGTTTCAGTTGAAATATCATTATCAATCAGTCATACCAGGCTTTCGAAACTTGCGAGCCTCGTTTATTTTAGGACTGGTGGAAACATGCCAAACAATGTTTTCGAAGAACGAGTGGAGAGCATTAGTACCCGTCTGAAATTCACAGAAGAGAATGCACAATGTCCTATTCATTACAGCAAAGGTATGCCAAGTGAATTAAAGTGGATACATTGCGTTGTTTTATATAAGTAGAAGTTATTTCAGATGTTTTGTAGGAATTCGAACGATAATTCTAAGAGTTAATTTCATGCAGTTCTAGATTTGATTCCTTGATGCAGACCTTCATTCACTGAATTGAGTATGTTCAGACTCACTTCAAAAGATTGCAAATAGATGTGAACTCAAATTCAGAAATATAAAGAAACAACAACTTTTTTTTTAGTTCTGGTCTCCATGAAAAAGAAAATCATCGAACTAAGGAGAAAGGCAGTAACTACAAAAAAAGTGAAAATAATGTTTTTATGGAATTTTATTCTTTGTATGTTGTTACACCTAGGTAATTCCGACGGAAAAACAGCACTTTGATTTAAAACTGCTGCCTTTTTCCATCGAAAATAGATGAAACGCCCTTCAAAGAATACAAATACACCAAAACATTATTTTAACTTTTTTGTAGTTACCGCCTTCCTTCATAATTGGGTAGAATAGGTCGGTAGTTGCTAAACAGAGTTTTCTCCCCCTTTTTGGGGACTGGTTCTCTTGCAATCTTCCAGTTGTATGGAAATATCCCCAAATCATAAGAGAGTCTGAATAACTTCTAATTAACTAGTGTTAGTTCGAGAGCACATTCCTTGAGAACGATCGTCGGAAATCCGTCGGATCCGCTAGCTTTGTTGGTGTCAAGACCCAGTATTGCGTATGATGCTTCGTTGGGGGACAACAATCTCAGGCATATGACTGAGAATTGAAATGATGTTCTGGAGTTGCTTTTCCAATCAACCCAGTGTAAAATAGCAGCAAACATGTTGGTATCTGGCTACACAATATTCAAAATATAACCACAAAGTAATATGAAAGAAAATGTTAATTCAACTTTTCAAAAATTAATACTGCCCGAATTTCATTTAATTGTTTTTATTTCATGTCTATTAATTACATGATTTAGTAGTTTGAAATAGCATCAGATATTTTTCTATGAACTCGCTAGTTCCGACGGCAAGAAAAATTTGACTACGTTGTCGTAAAATGCTTATTCTTGCTAAAACTTTACTATTTCATTCAAAATATGCAGTATCCACTATAAAAATTACTTGATTATGCTTGTAATAAACAGTTTAGGTGATAATGGATCACAATTTCAAGTTGTACATGATACAACTATACATGTCGTTGTTAAAATTTTAAATCAATAGAAAAAAATGTGATAAAAATGAAATACAATTATCACCGCGTACCAATAGAAGATGCGTATTTGAAGTGTAAAAAGATACACCAGATATTCCAAATGACGTAAATTCTCAGTTCGAATGAGGGAGAATATTCTCTCGTCTATGAAAAATAGCAATAAAATGAAAAATATTATTTATAAACAAAAGTCCTCAGGTTTTTTTCTTTGGAACCGATTTAAACCAAGTAATCTATCAGAATAAATAGAAACCAATGGTCATCCGTGTATGTTTTGAGGCTAGAAACCTGTGCAAACTATTTTTGTTTTTGTAATATTGGGAAAGGAGAAATTCAGAACTCAGAACTTCAGAACTTCAAGAAGACCATTCATAGATATTTTCGAAAAGGTCAAATTACTCTATAATGTGATGAATATCGCAGAAAAGAAATTTGAACAATTAGTTCGTTCCAAAATGGAACAGATTTCTTAGAGTCAACACTCGAAAGTCTGATTGAAGTGCGGATTTAGAAAATTAGTGGATTGACAGCACTTGACACAAGTTCATTCCAAATCGAATTACAAGTAGGCACCTATTTTGGGAACTAAACTTTCCAAAAGTGCGGTATATACTGTGCTCATATATTTTTTTAGGAAATTGGTCTTTTCCCAAAATAAATATTATCTCGGGGGGAAACTGTTTCGGTTAAAGAAAACAAAATATTCGACTAATATAGTGAAAGAGAGTGAAATCAAGAATTCAGTTAAACAAAGCACAAACATTATTAGAATAACAGCAGCTCAAAACAAAATAAAAAGTCAGTAACTAGAAGAAAGTAACATTCGAAAAATGACGAACGATATTATTGAAAGAAGATTACAGGCCAAAAGAAAAGCCTCTTAGCAAAGAACACGGTCCGTCGCTTCATAATAGTGGAATCAAGACAAGTACAAAAGGAAGTGAGAACAATTCTATGGAACAAAAAAGACATCGGTAATTGCTTTAAAATAATCTTAGACTAAAGTAATCCCAGTATTATAAATTTGTATACACTTGATCATAAAGAACAGGCCTATAGATCTGTGTGAATGTGAAAATGACGGTCCTTTATGAACTGAATAGTATAATCCTTGAACTTACCGTAGTAGGTAAAGGGGACAGATAATCCGGCTGCAGATACTGATTACTAGAAGACAACATACTTCCACCTTCCAACACAACCATTTGGAACACAACAATCGAACAATACAACAAAAATCAACAATCCGTTTCAACGACGACGGAGCATCGACAAACCGAACAGCAAACGTTAGACTTGGAAATGACGCCAGGTTCAAAACAGAGCTCTCTCTCGATCGCTGACAGTTTGTGCGCATGGCAAGTGGCGTTCCTCCCGATGGAGCCATTAGTCCAATAAATGTAGCTCAAAAATTGGCAAAACCTCGCAATTTTTTCGTCCTGCATCGATTTGCATAAAAACTTGGAATTAGGCACATCTTACCCTCTACTTTAAATTCTATAGTATGCCGATGGGCGCTGTTTATTTTTAAGAGGTGAAAACTACCCCTAAGTGGCAATACCTATAAAAATATTTAAAAGTTTAAGATGGGTGAAATTTGGTTTGGATCAGTTGAATAATGATTGTTTCATGCCTTGGAACACAATTTGAAAATATTTCAACCCTTGTTAGAGCTTAATGTAAAATGTATGGAAGATATTACTTAGAATTAGTTTTTCTATCCGAGATGGGGTGGCAACCAGTCGTAGGACAAAAGCGCATCTCGGAATGATATGGTCTTTGATCCTTGGGCTATTTCCTACCTACTGTCAAAATTTCAAGTAAATCGATGTAGGCCTAAAAAATTGATAGCCAAAGTGCTTAATTTCCTGGACTATCTCGCGATGAAGCCATGCCATGACAAAGCGCTAATACCACCACGTTTCCAGCCTGTCGGCTCCTACCACCCATGAAGCTGGTGACGATGACAGGCCCTCTAGATGCTTTGAAGTCGCCGACGGACTAGTGTCCGAGAAGGCTGGGAGTAATCAGTAGCATACAAAACATGGAATAGAATAACAAATACTCGTTGAACAATACGGTGATGGAAGGATAAAGACGGCGCAGGAATTATTACATGCCGTCCGTCATAAATGGGTTTGGGTTATTGCCGGCGTTATTTATTTTATAGGTCTGTCCGTGTTGGCCCTGTCATAACTTATATAAACGTGTCAGGTTATTTTACCTGGTTTATCCTCTATGCCGACCAGTTTTATTTCGTTAATTTGAATTTTTTATGGGTGGAGGAAACGTTTATGGACTGGAAAGAGTTGTTAGAGTGCTTGGGTCCTTTGTTTGTATGGCGGCCTTGCCAGAAATTCAATTTTTTTTTTTTAAATCATGTATGTGAAGCTAGCTACGAATTTGCCTGCAATGATTTTGTGAAAGTCGTGCATTCAACGAACTCTATAGGGCGGATCACATAATAATACTCCCTCATTATCAGTCGTAGAGTGTACCCAAAAGCATAGCCTCTGCGGTTAGAGGGCAGCTGTTATTATATTACGACTTTGTGAGTATTATACTATGGTCCTCCAGCCTCCAGGTGGACCCTAACTTTCTTATTTGACGTCTGAAACCCATAGTTACTCTGGAGGAAATGATCCCCGTCAAAAAATAAAGAAAACATCAAAATTTCTGGTGTCCGTCCGCGGGGGGGGTATTTTCCTACGAAAATTCGTATTTCCCGAACCCTTGAAGATATCGATTCAAAATTAAAACCGTTTCGTTCGTAAGAGAACAATCTTGTGTTTAGATAATTTTTTTTTTTCGATCGGACAACCAGGAACAATTTCACTAGAGTTTTTCTATTTTTTTACGATTTTAATAGACCCTTTATGTTGTAAGCACTTCGAAGCTTAATATCTCCCGAACCCTTGATTCCGATCGGAAAAATTTTATGGGATTTTTTCGAATTTTCATATTTTGTCGGGTAGGAGACGAAGCTTTCGATTTTTCGACTCAATATATTTTTGAGAAGTACCCTCAATAGTCAGGACCTCGTGGAATGTTTTTGAAAGAGATCAATAAACGATTTCCCGGGCGATTTTCCAACAAAAAAAAAGTGGGTCCCAATTTTCCGAAAATAAAATTTCAAATATTTCGAAAACGGCTGCAAATTTCCAAATTTTACAAAATACCTCTTTTGCTCGTCTTTGGAAAATCATCAATTTTTTTTACTTCTAGGCAACAAATGCTGATAAATAAAAAGCAAACTTCAGTCAAACGTTTATATTCCTTTATATAAAACCTTCGTTCATCTAATAATTCATTAAAGTCACCTTGGCGGATCTATTTGATTATTTGATATTTCTAGATTTGATTTTACGAGACAAATCAAACAATTTAACTTTAACTTAAGCGGAAAAATGTTTACTTGAATGTGAGATTTTCTGAGGGTAGTACAGAAAATTTGTTTCAATCTCTTATACTGTTTTCTGTCGCGTATAATTCATGTTCGTTTGATTTACTCGTGCCACGACACAAACGCAGAAATAAAAGCATTCATCACCTCAACGTGACAAATTGAAATTCTCCAACCCCAAGCAAGAAACAACAGATTCGGTTATTTTTCTCAATTAATCATCTATAATTCCCCTTTTACCGCTGTCGCCCACTTGAACTTAACAAATTGCGAATTGCCAAATGACGAAAAAAAAGCATTCTCAAAATTATATTGTCCGTGCTCCATTGGGACATGATTTATAACGGAAAATATATATGTGCAATCATTTTATTTGTCGAGGAAATTACTTGGAATCGATCCAAAGCTAAAATCGGATTCAGCCGCTTTGTAATTGGTATAATTCTTCATGACAGTCTCAGTTAGCGGGACATTTTAGTTTACATGGCTTTGATCTCCGGAACATAAATTATTTGGGAATATGTAAGAATGTTTTCAAATTTCATGTCGCTCGTATTGAAGCCGACAATCGATTTTATTTCTTTACAGACGTGGGAATTTCAAGCTGGATAATTTATGATGATTGATCGCTTTGAAAGTCGTTTCAATATACAGGTAGTCCCAATAGCATGCTTATATCCCAGATAATATACAAGGCATCTTTTAATTATTGAGTTTTTTTGATCTATATCTCTTTTAATGGACCAAAAACACCTCTTATCAGTGATTACCAAAAAAAGTCTTTTAAATTTTGAAATTCAATATTTCCCAATATAGTTTTTTTTTCGACATAAAAGTTTTCCTTCATTTCGTTTTGTTTTGTCATCTTCTACTTCCAATTTATTGTTCCAATTTCGGAAACACCCTGTATAAATGGTTCAGGTGAAATCATGGTTAGTTATTTCTTATGAATTTTTGGAAGATTTTTATTTCTTGGTGTGAAATTTTCTTACCGAATCTCGCGCGTGCTTGAATTATTTGCCTTTATACAATATTCCCTCTTATTTAACTTGGAAGCTTGAGGCTTTCTAAAGTGTAAGTTTTTTGTTTTCTTACATTAAATATATATTGGAGTATTTTTTAAGTTAATTTTTTCAAACCTTCTTTCTAAAAAATTTTTTACAAAAGTGAGACTTCACAGATTACAAGATGATGCAGAATATCGAATTTACTCTTTAGACAAGCTAGTGATTTCGGCCTTCCAGAGGTGTATGAGACTCAAACTTGTCGAGAGTATTGGATTCAAACATTCCATTTTTATTTTTCAAAATTCATTGTCTTCCATAACTTCTGTTTACACCGGTTACAGTGAAAACATGTTCGTAGAGAAGCAGTCTGTTGACTAAGTCTAGATTATTTGTTTTATATTTTTCCCAAAACCCTCACGGTCTCTATCCGAAATAGACGAAAACAGCTGGTTCGCCTCTCAGTGTTGTAATTTTTGACGTAATAAAATATTGCTTCTAGAATCATCATGATAACAGAGATACCAACAAAAAGTCATTGCTGGTTTCTTCTAGAACATTCTGCACAACCAATTTCAATGAAATTTGGCATTTTCACAAAGTATTCAGAAGTAAAGGAGTCAATTTAAGTTTACGACGAAACCAATTGGTGCATTGCATATTTCAGCAATATTATTCTAGGAATAGTTTATTGTTATTTGAAATGGGAAAATTCTAATAATAAATAATCATAAAATTAAGAAATTAAGGAATGTTAAGCCGGTAGGTAATAGCATAATTAGTGAACCTTATTCATGTTTATTGGATTATTTACTGAAATTTTACAAGCCAACTTGGTTTTTATAGCCTCCAAATATTTTCAAAACAGCCGAACAGAAAATTCCACCACAGGGTATAACAAGAATATAGAGGTCCAGTATACATTTTATGACTCTTAAGATTACAGATCAGAAATTTATGGCACACCTAATTTAGTTAATCCACTTAAAATATGTAAAGATTTCATTCAATCCTAATTTAGAGAACAGGGTTGGAGTTTTAAGAAGGTTTGATTTATGCTCTGTATAGATTTATGTCAGGCAAATGAACTAATGGGGGATTTAAGAGATTTGATGATTGTAAGCTTCGAAATTGTCAATTTTGAATGCCCTACCGAAATATATAGCTTGAAAAGTTTTTAATTAAATAACAGTCCATCTGTTATATACCAATAAATAGTGTATATTATAATCGGGTTGGTGAAATTTTTTGCCCAAAGAAAAGTGATTTTTTAAAAATTTTGTATCTGAATAATTGAAATTATTTCATATATTAATTATTTATTATGATATTTATTGTACATACGAGTCTTCTCAGACATATCGAAGTACCACTTGAGTTTTTATATGCTGCTAAGACATGAAATGCAATACAAATTTTTATCCACACCTGATATTTTATGACCTTAAAGAGCAACTAAATTTTGGATTAAATCCAAAGTTAACGTTTCTTATTTGAGTTTCCATCGTAAGTAATTGGCCTCAAAATATTGTTTCGATTCCGCCCTACCGAAATATTGAATGATCCATCATGTCTGATTTGTCTGAATTTGAAGCGGATTTTCCACTGCAAAATTAATGATGCTCATTATTCCCGTTGAAAAGGCCGCTCATGGAAAAATTGTACCTATTCACTAGTGCCTATAATTTTATTCGAAAAATACCTATTTTGTTTCAATTTTTCAAGCTAATTATAGAATTCAAGCCTTTTTTCTTCTGCTCTTATTAGTTTTTGGCTGATATGTAATTTATAAAGATGATCTCGTTTTTTAAAATTTATCTTTTTTCTGCTACCAGGCATATTTGATTCCACAGCAAATTTTTCAAATTTTAAA
Organism: Chrysolina haemoptera; assembly: GCA_958298965.1. Taxonomy (NCBI): domain Eukaryota; kingdom Metazoa; phylum Arthropoda; class Insecta; order Coleoptera; family Chrysomelidae; genus Chrysolina; species Chrysolina haemoptera. Next base: position 540,527 of record OY282603.1, on the reverse strand, counting down.
TTGGCATCATTTAGAGAAGGAAAGGTGGCCATGACAAAGTGTCATTCAAATTTCGACAAAGTTCTACAAATAACACAAAAAAAATAAAAAGTTTTCATAAAATTCATTTTTTTTCGGATATCTCCGAAAAATTTTGGAACTTTCCAAATTTTTAAAGGGCTGTTTGTTCGGCAACAAATTGCGCAGCTTTGCCGCAACCAACCATGTATATCCTACGGTTAACGAGATCCCCAAGGATGAAGCTCGAATGTCAGCCATCCTGTACTGTGATATATACAATCTTTTTCCTCAGTCCGTTTTACCTATATAACTTATATATATATATATATATATATATATATATATATGGCTTCTCATTGTGATTTTGACTATAGTATTGTTAATGCAACTATCTTCTGATGCTGAAGGTGGATACTACTTCATAGCAAACCCTGAGCTATGCCACAAAAAACCACATGTGGCACTGAAAAACAAACCTTTGCAACTACTGTGGAATATTAATTGAAGAAAAAGAACCGCTACCATCACAGAAGATCCTCTCGATCTCGAGAATTCCAAACGCCTTTCTCCGCGCGCGGCGATTTTTAAGCCGGGACATAATTTTGATTGCAGATGTCGATATTGCAGATAACGTTTCGTATCGGCGGAGCCTCATTACGATACAGTCTACCAGGCAGCAATGGCGGCTCGGCCCCTTTGATTGTTTATTCACCGGGACTTCCATCACTGTCACCGGAACGTGCCATAAATCAGCCTTCTGGACGTTTGCCTGGAATAATTTATACTATTCCGTGTACTTTTTTGCGGACGGAATCTTATTCTAGCCAATTATTGGCGGTTCCTTTGACCGAGACCGCGGATTCGCTGAAAATAATAAAATTCCCTTATATAATGTTAATATGATGCATATATTTTGTGGCGATCCTTCGGCAGTCGGGATGAATGAAATTTTTTCCAGGGAGCTCGCACAGTAGTCGGAATCTGCAGGAATTCCTGCCGGAGAGGAATTTGGCGTCCGCATAAGTGGTGGATTTATTGGTGGTGTTGTGCTGTTGGAATTCGTCAGTACAGAAATAAAAACAAAAGAAAACTCGGTGGATTTTAACATTCAGAATGATCATTCCACTCTTGGTAATAGTTAAAGTGTGCTTTACATATTTACATCTTTCAGAAATTCCCTCAGACTATCCAATATAATCCTCCACTTCACACACCCACTCTGTATGAAACTGAATCCATTTCCACCCGTCTTGGCCTTTATTGAGAACGAAGATTCACATTTGAATCATTTATAAATGTTGATAGGCAGCCGTCAAGAACGCGAAGCAGATGTCATTTGTCATGCGGGGCGGAGGGGGTGGAAGGAGGATCCGGCCGGTCGCAGTAGCCACGTCGTTTCACATAGAAAGATTGATGATCCGGCCCCTGCATAATAGAAAACTGACGGCTCCACAATACACCATCGAATGTTATTAATGGCGCTCGCTCCTAATTTCCATCTAGGCTTGACTTGCTACAAATCTTCTGTATTATATCTGCTTCGTGATTGAAATATATGATTATGTCGGCTGAATGGGAAGTGCATTAAGCAACATTTTGTTGAATCATCCGTCGTGTTTTGTTGCTGAGTGTTTGTTGCTCGTAGGTGTGACATGCAATAATGTGTCATACAGTTGTTATGATTATTCGGAATTTGATAAATTAAATACAAGCCCAAAAAAATGCTTGTGATCACAAGCGCGTCTCAAATAAATACCCTATACAGCTATTATTATTAATATTTGCTGTTGGGATCCGTAGTGACTAACTTTCCTTGTTGCCTTCGCAAGGAAAAGAAACATTAACCGCAGAGCTATCGAACTAGCTGGGGAAGTTTTTGAATGGAAACCGGAAACCAAATATCTGCGACTAATAATAGATAATCTGGAATAAGTATGGAAAGGAAATAACCGACAAAGCCACGAAAGTCCTAATGGCATACAGATACTTTGCGTAGAAGGACTGGGGATGTAACCCAAAGCCTCCGTAGTGAATATAGTTGTCAGCATAACAAAACTAGATATTACAAGGGCTAATTTATCGAAACTCCAAAGATTAGCCTGTGTATGCTTATCAGGTGCAAAGAGGACGTGCCCAATGGCCACTATGGAGGTAATCCATATCCATATAGTAATGGAGAGTTTGGCGATAAGCAAAATGTAGAGAATGACCAGTGAAGGTATCACCAAACGCTTTTCCCTGGAATTCACTAAACATGGGAAATGCCCCTGATGAGATGACAAAAAAGTTTAGCTTTGTGAAAGAATTCAACACAAAACTAAGTAGCAAAGTTGATGGGACGAAGACAACAGGAATGAAGAAGAACAAAAGGAGGCATGATAAGAGTATATGGGCCTGGAAGTCTGAGCAAATCCCCTAGAATTTTCCACTCTACGCCATCGAAAAATGCGTCCAGTTCAATATAGCAAAAAAAATCGCAGACATGAGTTAATCAATCATCATGTCAGATAGTCAAACATTTAGTTATGGTCTGAACTCCCATGTGACCAACTCTAAGATGGTGGAAGAGTGCCTGAAGCAACTAAATGTACTAGGTAAGAGAAACACTGTTATTCTCCAATGGAGTGGAGGGTGGTGAAATAGCAGACATACTGGCAAAAATGGACTGAAACTCCATATCTGAGACCTGAACCATCCTGTGGAATGGGTAGCACCAAAATAATTTATGAACTTGAAAAAAATGTTATAAAATAAAACACAACCACAAGGGACCAAAGACTGCACCAGCAAGAGTAAAGAAAGCTTAGATTACTAACAGTTATCCTAGAAAGCACTGCCGGTTGAAAAAAAAAGAAAATAATGAAAAATGCAGATTTGCGAGGAGAAAGACAAAACCTCTATTCATACTTTCTTAGAATACATTGCCCTGCAAAATCCGAGGGTAAAATACCTCGGAAAACACCGAATAGAAGAGGAAAATCTATCTAACCTGAAGCCATCATTTAAGGAAAGTCGTGTTGAAAGTTTGGGAAGTCGTTAGGTTGGAATGTTTTCATTAGAAGAATAATCCAGATATTCCATTACATGTATATCTTGACGTGAGCAATTACCTGGAGATAAAAATATGATCGCGATTCGATCGTAACTGGAGATGATTTCTGAGCATTATGTTTATTTCTTGAATCAGATATTTTCGAATAATTCTAACGAAGTCCAAAATCATATAATACCTTTAATGTAGTGATGCATGCCACGATATTTCGTGGGATTATCTATTAAAAGTGTGTCATCATCCTCATCAACAGTCAACACTCAAGTGAATCTAATTCGGTTTAATCTAGAAACTTGAATCAATCAGATTTATCAACTGTCAGTCATTGGAGTATATCAATAATGATTGATTAACCGATGGAAAATGATATATTGCTCGATTCATTAGAAGATATTATCCTTGAGAGTTGAAACATGCGATGTACGATTGTATTTTGACGTGTTGTTGTAACGATAAATTGCGACTGAATCGAGAAATGCCGTTTTCCGCAAATGTAAAAAATAAATTCTCTTACAATGACAATGAATTCATGGGATGGGTTTTCCTCACAAATCACTAAGCAGAAGTTATTTACAATACTCATCTCAATTATTACTACATGATTTTACTTGAAAGTAAGTAATTGCGGGATTTCTATAGAGGTCCCAAAAATGCCCCAATCGCCAAAAATATTCCCGATGAGTTTTCGACATTTTCGTTCAAAGATTCGGAATCAGCATGTCAAAATACGTTCGAGGACAGAAATTTTAAATTCGAAAAATAAAAAAGTTCAAAAAATTATGTACCATGATTTACTCGACTTTTTTGTCCGTCGATTTTTTTTGTTCAAACTCTCAGTATATAGTAATTTGGTCATTCTAAATTGATTAGCGTTTGCAGAATTGGTCTACCTCTAGTCGATCTCGAGTTGGTCAGCTCAGTCAGTTTTCAAATGGATTTTTTGGCGTCAAAAATATTTCCGATGGGTTCTCGACATTTTCGTTCAAAAATTCGGAATCAGCACGTGAAAGTACGTCCGAGGACAAAAATTTGAAATTCAAAAAATGAAAAATGAAAAAGTTCACAAAATTATCTATCATGATTTACTCGACTTTTTTGTCCGTCGAATTTTTTTGTTCAAACTCTCAGTATATACTAATTCGGCCATTCTAAATCGATTGGCGTTTGCAGAATTGGTCTATCTCTAGTCGTTCTGGAGTTGGTCGGCTCTGAATCAGTTTTCAAATGTTTTTTTTGGCGCCAAAAATATTCTCGATGAGTTTTCGTCATTTTCGTTCAAATATTCGAATTTAGCACGTCAACATACGTTTGAGGGCAAAAGTTTGAAATTCGAAAAATGAAAAATAAAAAAGTTCAAAAAATTATCCATCATGATCTACTCGACTTTTTTGTCCGTCGAATTTTTTTGTTCAAACTCTCAGTATATACTAATTCGAACATTCTGAATCGATTGGCGTTCGCAAAATTGGTCTATCTCTAACCGTTCTCGAGTTGGTCAGCCCTGAATCAGTTTTCAAATGGTTTTTTTGGCGCCAAAAATATTTCCGATGGGTTCTCGACATTTTCGATCAAAAATTCGGAATCAGCACGAGAAAATACGTCCAAGGACAAAAATTTGAAATTCAAAAAATGAAAAATGAAAAAGTTCAAAAAATTATCTATCATGATTTACTCGACTTTTTTGTCCGTCGAATTTTTTTATTCAAACTCTCAGTATATACTAATTCGGCTATTCTAAATCGATTGGCGTTTGCAGAATTGGTCTATCTCTAACCGTTCTCGAGTTGGTCAGCCCTGAATCAGTTTTCAAATGGTTTTTTTGGCGCCAAAAATATTTCCGATGGGTTCTCGACATTTTCGATCGAAAATTCGGAATCAGCACGTGAAAATACGTCCAAGGACAAAAATTTGAAATTCAAAAAATGAAAAATGAAAAAGTTCAAAAAATTATCTATCATGATTTACTCGACTTTTTTGTCCGTCGAATTTTTTTGTTCAAACTCTCAGTATATACTAATTCGGCCATTCTAAATCGATTGGCGTTTGCAGAATTGGTCTATCTCTCGTCGTTGTGGAGTTGGTCGGCTCTGAATCAGTTTTCAAATGTTTTTTTTGGCGCCAAAAATATTTTCGATGGGTTCTCAACATTTTCGTTAAAAAATTTGGAATCAGCATGTAAAAATACGTTCAAGGACAAAAATTTGAAATTCAAAAAATGAAAAATGAAAAAGTTCAAAAAATTATCTATCATGATTTACTCGACTTTTTTGTCCGTCGAATTTTTTTGTTCAAACTCTCAGTATATACTAATTCGGCCATTCTAAATCGATTGGCGTTTGCAGAATTTGTCTATCTCTAGTCGTTCTGGAGTTGGTCGGCTCGGAATCAGTTTTCAAATGTTTTTTTTGGCGCCAAAAATATTCTCGATGAGTTTTCGTCATTTTCGTTCAAATATTCGAATTTAGCACGTCAAAATACGTTTGAGGGCAAAAGTTTGAAATTCGAAAAATGAAAAATAAAAAAGTTCAAAAAATTATCCATCATGATCTACTCGACTTTTTTGTCCGTCGAATTTTTTTGTTCAAACTCTCAGTATATACTAATTCGGCCATTCTAAATCGATTGGCGTTTGCAGAATTGGTCTATCTCTCGTCGTTGTGGAGTTGGTCGGCTCTGAATCAGTTTTCAAATGTTTTTTTTGGCGCCAAAAATATTCTCGATGAGTTTTCGTCATTTTCGTTCAAATATTCGAATTAAGCACGTCAAAATACGTTTGAGGGCAAAAGTTTGAAATTCGAAAAATGAAAAATAAAAAAGTTCAAAAAATTATCCATCATGATCTACTCGACTTTTTTGTCCGTCGAATTTTTTTGTTCAAACTCTCAGTATATACTAATTCGGCCATTCTAAATCGATTGGCGTTTGCAGAATTGGTCTATCTCTCGTCGTTGTGGAGTTGGTCGGCTCTGAATCAGTTTTCAAATGTTTTTTTTGGCGCCAAAAATATTCTCGATGAGTTTTCGTCATTTTCGTTCAAATATTCGAATTTAGCACGTCAAAATACGTTTGAGGGTAAAAGTTTGAAATTCGAAAAATGAAAAATAAAAAAGTTCAAAAAATTATCCATCATGATCTACTCGACTTTTTTGTCCTTCAATTTTTTTTCTTCAAACTCTCAGTGTATACTAATTTGGCCATTTTGAATCGATTGGCGTTCGCAGAATTGGTTTATCTCTAACAGTTCTCGAGTTGGTCAGCTCTGAATCAGCTTTCAAATGGTTTTTTTGGCGCCAAAAATATTTTCAATGGGTTCTCGACATTTTCGTTAAAAAATTTGGAATCAGCATGTAAAAATACGTTCAAGGACAAAAATTTGAAATTCAAAAAATGAAAAATGAAAAAGTTCAAAAAATTATCCATCATGATCTACTCGACTTTTTTGTCCGTCGAATTTTTTTGTTCAAACTCTCTGTATAAACTAATTCGAACATTCTGAATCGATTGGCGTTCGCAAAATTGGTCTATCTCTAACCGTTCTCGAGTTGGTCAGCCCTGAATCAGTTTTCAAATGGTTTTTTTGGCGCCAAAAATATTTCCGATGGGTTTTCGACATTTTCGATCGAAAATTAGGAATCAGCACGTGAAAATACGTCCAAAGACAAAAATTTGAAGTTCAAAAAATGAAAAATGAAAAAGTTCAAAAAATTATCTATCATGATTTACTCGACTTTTTTGTCCGTCGAATTTTTTTGTTCAAACTCTCAGTATATACTAATTCGGCCATTCTAAATCGATTGGCGTTTGCAGAATTGGTCTATCTCTAGTCGTTCTGGAGTTGGTCGGCTCTGAATCAGTTTTCAAATGTTTTTATTGGCGCCAAAAATATTCTTGATGAGTTTTCGTCATTTTCGTTCAAATATTCGAATTTAGCACGTCAACATACGTTTGAGGGCAAAAGTTTGAAATTCGAAAAATGAAAAATAAAAAAGTTCAAAAAATTATCCATCATGATCTACTCGACTTTTTTGTCCTTCAATTTTTTTTCTTCAAACTGTCAGTGTATACTAATTTGGCCATTTTGAATCGATTGGCGTTCGCAGAATTGGTTTATCTCTAACAGTTCTCGAGTTGGTCAGCTCTGAATCAGCTTTCAAATGGTTTTTTTGGCGCCAAAAATATTTTCGATGGGTTCTCGACATTTTCGTTAAAAAATTTGGAATCAGCATGTAAAAATACGTTCAAGGACAAAAATTTGAAATTAAAAAAATGAAAAATGAAAAAGTTCAAAAAATTATCTATCATGATTTACTCGACTTTTTTGTCCGTCGAATTTTTTTGTTCAAACTCTCAGTATATACTAATTCGAACATTCTGAATCGATTGGCGTTCGCAAAATTGGTCTATCTCTAACCGTTCTCGAGTGGGTCAGCTCTGAATCAGCTTTCAAATGGTTTTTTTGGCGCCAAAAATATTTTCGATGGGTTCTCGACATTTTCGTTAAAAAATTTGGAATCAGCATGTAAAAATACGTTCAAGGACAAAAATTTGAAATTCAAAAAATGAAAAATGAAAAAGTTCAAAAAATTATCTATCATGATTTACTCGACTTTTTTGTCCGTCGAATTTTTTTGTTCAAACTCTCAGTATATACTGATTCGGCCATTCTAAATCGATTGGCGTTTGCAGAATTGGTCTATCTCTAGTCGTTCTGGAGTTGGTCGGCTCTGAATCAGTTTTCAAATGTTTTTTTTGGCGCCAAAAATATTTTCGATGGGTTCTCGACATTTTCGTTAAAAAATTTGGAATCAGCATGTAAAAATACGTTCATGGACAAAAATTTGAAATTCAAAAAATGAAAAATGAAAAAGTTCAAAAAATTATCTATCATGATTTACTCGACTGTTTTGTCCGTCGAATTTTTTTGTTCAAACTCTCAGTATATACTAATTCGGCCATTCTAAATCGATTAGCGTTTGCAGAATTGGTCTATCTCTAGTCGTTCTGGAGTTGGTCGGCTCGGAATCAGTTTTCAAATGTTTTTTTTGGCGCCAAAAATATTCTCGATGAGTTTTCGTCATTTTCGTTCAAATATTCGAATTTAGCACGTCAAAATACGTTTGAGGGCAAAAGTTTGAAATTCGAAAAATGAAAAATAAAAAAGTTCAAAAAATTATCCATCATGATCTACTCGACTTTTTTGTCCGTCGAATTTTTTTGTTCAAACTCTCAGTATATACTAATTCGAACATTCTGAATCGATTGGCGTTCGCAAAATTGGTCTATCTCTAACCGTTCTCGAGTTGGTCAGCTCTGAATCAGCTTTCAAATGGTTTTTTTGGCGCCAAAAATATTTTCGATGGGTTCTCGACATTTTCGTTAAAAAATTTGGAATCAGCATGTAAAAATACGTTCAAGGACAAAAATTTGAAATTCAAAAAATGAAAAATGAAAAAGTTCAAAAAATTATCCATCATGATCTACTCGACTTTTTGTCCGTCGAATTTTTTTGTTCAAACTCTCTGTATAAACTAATTCGAACATTCTGAATCGATTGGCGTTCGCAAAATTGGTCTATCAACCGTTCTCGAGTTGGTCAGCCCTGAATCAGTTTTCAAATGGTTTTTTTGGCGCCAAAAATATTTCCGATGGGTTCTCGACATTTTCGATCGAAAATTCGGAATCAGCACGTGAAAATACGTCCAAGGACAAAAATTTGAAATTCAAAAAATGAAAAATGAAAAAGTTCAAATAATTATCTATCATGATTTACTCGACTGTTTTGTCCGTCGAATTTTTTTGTTCAAACTCTCAGTATATACTAATTCGGCCATTCTAAATCGATTGGCGTTTGCAGAATTGGTCTATCTCTAGTCGTTGTGGAGTTGGTCGGCTCTGAATCAGTTTTCAAATGTTTTTTTTGGCGCCAAAAATATTCTCGACGAGTTTTCGTCATTTTCGTTCAAATATTCGAATTTAGCACCTCAAAATACGTTTGAGGGCAAAAGTTTGAAATTCGAAAAATGAAAAATAAAAAAGTTCAAAAAATTATCCATCATGATCTACTCGACTTTTTTGTCCTTCAATTTTTTTTCTTCAAACTCTCAGTGTATACTAATTTGGCCATTTTGAATCGATTGGCGTTCGCAGAATTGGTTTATCTCTAACAGTTCTCGAGTTGGTCAGCTCTGAATCAGCTTTCAAATGGTTTTTTTGGCGCCAAAAATATTTTCGATGGGTTCTCGACATTTTCGTTAAAAAATTTGGAATCAGCATGTAAAAATACGTTCAAGGACAAAAATTTGAAATTCAAAAAATGAAAAATGAAAAAGTTCAAAAAATTATCTATCATGATTTACTCGACTTTTTTGTCCGTCGAATTTTTTTGTTCAAACTCTCAGTATATACTAATTCGGCCATTCTAAATCGATTGGCGTTTGCAGAATTGGTCTATCTCCAGTCGTTCTGGAGTTGGTCGGCTCTGAATCAGATTTCAAATGTTTTTTTTGGCGCCAAAAATATTCTCGATGAGTTTTCGTCATTTTCGTTCAAATATTCGAATTTAGCACGTCAACATACGTTTGAGGGCAAAAGTTTGAAATTCGAAAAATGAAAAATAAAAAAGTTCAAAAAATTATCCATCATGATCTACTCGACTTTTTTGTCCTTCAATTTTTTTTCTTCAAACTCTCAGTGTATACTAATTTGGCCATTTTGAATCGATTGGCGTTCGCAGAATTGGTTTATCTCGTAACAGTTCTCGAGTTGGTCAGCTCTCAATCAGCTTTCAAATGGTTTTTTTGGCGCCAAAAATATTTTCGATGGGTTCTCGACATTTTCGTAAAAAAATTTGGAATCAGCATGTAAAAATACGTTCAAGGACAAAAATTTGAAATTCAAAAAATGAAAAATGAAAAAGTTCAAAAAATTATCTATCATGATTTACTCGACTTTTTTGTCCGTCGAATTTTTTTGTTCAAACTCTCAGTATATACAAATTGGGCCATTCTAAATCGATTGGCGTTTGCAGAATTGGTCTATCTCTAGTCGTTCTGGAGTTGGTCGGCTCTGAATCAGCTTTCAAATGGTTTTTTTGGGGCCAAAAATATTTTCGATGGGTTCTCGACATTTTCGTTAAAAAATTTGGAATCAGCATGTAAAAATACGTTCAAGGACAAAAATTTGAAATTCAAAAAATGAAAAATGAAAAAGTTCAAAAAATTATCTATCATGATTTACTCGACTTTTTTGTCCGTCGAATTTTTTTGTTCAAACTCTCAGTATATACTAATTCGGCCATTCTAAATCGATTGGCGTTTGCAGAATTGGTCTATCTCTAGTCGTTCTGGAGTTGGTCGGCTCTGAATCAGTTTTCAAATGTTTTTTTTGGCGCCAAAAATATTTTCGATGGGTTCTCGACATTTTCGTTAAAAAATTTGGAATCAGCATGTAAAAATACGTTCAAGGACAAAAATTTGAAATTCAAAAAATGAAAAATGAAAAAGTTCAAAAAATTATCTATCATGATTTACTCGACTTTTTTGTCCGTCGAATTTTTTTGTTCAAACTCTCAGTATATACTAATTCGGCCATTCTAAATCGATTGGCGTTTGCAGAATTGGTCTATCTCTAGTCGTTCTGGAGTTGGTCGGCTCTGAATCAGTTTTCAAATGTTTTTTTGGCGCCAAAAATATTCTCGATGAGTTTTCGTCATTTTCGTTCAAATATTCGAATTTAGCACGTCAACATACGTTTGAGGGCAAAAGTTTGAAATTCGAAAAATGAAAAATAAAAAAGTTCAAAAAATTATCCATCATGATCTACTCGACTTTTTTGTCCGTCGAATTTTTTTGTTCAAACTCTCAGTATATACTAATTCGGCCATTCTAAATCGATTGGCGTTTGCAGAATTGGTCTATCTCTAGTCGTTCTGGAGTTGGTCGGCTCTGAATCAGTTTTCAAATGGTTTTTTTGGCGCCAAAAATATTTCCGATGGGTTTTCGACATTTTCGATCGAAAATTAGGAATCAGCACGTGAAAATACGTCCAAGGACAAAAATTTGAAATTCAAAAAATGAAAAATGAAAAAGTCAAAAAATTATCTATCATGATTTACTCGACTTTTTTGTCCGTCGAATTTTTTTGTTCAAACTCTCATTATATACTAATTCGGCCATTCTAAATCGATTGGCGTTTGCAGAATTGGTCTATCTCTCGTCGTTGTGGAGTTGGTCGGCTCTGAATCAGTTTTCAAATGTTTTTTTTGGCGCCAAAAATATTCTCGATGAGTTTTCGTCATTTTCGTTCAAATATTCGAATTTAGCACGTCAAAATACGTTTGAGGGCAAAAGTTTGAAATTCGAAAAATGAAAAATAAAAAAGTTCAAAAAATTATCCATCATGATCTACTCGACTTTTTTGTCCGTCGAATTTTTTTGTTCAAACTCTCACTATATACTAATTCGGCCATTCTAAATCGATTGGCGTTTGCAGAATTGGTCTATCTCTAGTCGTTCTGGAGTTGGTCGGCTCTGAATCAGTTTTCAAATGGTTTTTTTGGCGCCAAAAATATTTCCGATGGGTTTTCGACATTTTCGATCGAAAATTAGGAATCAGCACGTGAAAATACGTCCAAGGACAAAAATTTGAAATTCAAAAAATGAAAAATGAAAAAGTCAAAAAATTATCTATCATGATTTACTCGACTTTTTTGTCCGTCGAATTTTTTTGTTCAAACTCTCATTATATACTAATTCGGCCATTCTAATTCGATTGGCGTTTGCAGAATTGGTCTATCTCTCGTCGTTGTGGAGTTGGTCGGCTCTGAATCAGTTTTCAAATGTTTTTTTTGGCGCCAAAAATATTCTCGATGAGTTTTCGTCATTTTCGTTCAAATATTCGAATTTAGCACGTCAAAATACGTTTGAGGGCAAACGTTTGAAATTCGAAAAATGAAAAATAAAAAAGTTCAAAAAATTATCCATCATGATCTACTCGACTTTTTTGTCCGTCGAATTTTTTTGTTCAAACTCTCAGTATATACTAATTCGGCCATTCTAAATCGATTGGCGTTTGCAGAATTGGTCTATCTCTCGTCGTTGTGGAGTTGGTCGGCTCTGAATCAGTTTTCAAAAGTTTTTTTTAGCGCCAAAAATATTCTCGATGAGTTTTCGTCATTTTCGTTCAAATATTCGAATTTAGCACGTCAAAATACGTTTGAGGGCAAAAGTTTGAAATTCGAAAAATGAAAAATAAAAAAGTTCAAAAAATTATCCATCATGATCTACTCGACTTTTTTGTCCGTCGAATTTTTTTGTTCAAACTCTCATTATATACTAATTCGGCCATTCTAAATCGATTGGCGTTCGCAGAATTGGTCTATCTCTAACCGTTCTCGAGTTGGTCAGCCCTGAATCAGTTTTCAAATGTTTTTTTTGGCGCCAAAAAAATTTCCGATGGGTTCTCGACATTTTTGATCGAAAATTCGGAATCAGCACGTGAAAATACGTCCAAGGACAAAAATTTGAAATTCAAAAAATGAAAAATGAAAAAGTTCAAAAAATTATCTATCATGATTTACTCGACTTTTTTGTCCGTCGAATTTTTTTGTTCAAACTCTCAGTATATACTAATTCGGCCATTCTAAATCGATTGGCGTTTGCAGAATTGGTCTATCTCTAGTCGTTCTGGAGTTGGTCGGCTCTGAATCAGTTTTCAAATGTTTTTTTTGGCGCCAAAAATATTCTCGATGAGTTTTCGTCATTTTCGTTCAAATATTCGAATTTAGCATGTCAACATACGTTTGAGGGCAAAAGTTTGAAATTCGAAAAATGAAAAATAAAAAAGTTCAAAAAATTATCCATCATGATCTACTCGACTTTTTTGTCCTTCAATTTTTTTTCTTCAAACTCTCAGTGTATACTAATTTGGCCATTTTGAATCGATTGGCGTTCGCAGAATTGGTTTATCTCTAACAGTTCTCGAGTTGGTCAGCTCTGAATCAGCTTTCAAATGGTTTTTTTGGCGCCAAAAATATTTTCGATGGGTTCTCGACATTTTCGTTAAAAAATTTGGAATCAGCATGTAAAAATACGTTCAAGGACAAAAATTTGAAATTCAAAAAATGAAAAATGAAAAAGTCAAAAAATTATCTATCATGATTTACTCGACTTTTTTGTCCGTCGAATTTTTTTGTTCAAACTCTCATTATATACTAATTCGGCCATTCTAATTCGATTGGCGTTTGCAGAATTGGTCTATCTCTCGTCGTTGTGGAGTTGGTCGGCTCTGAATCAGTTTTCAAATGTTTTTTTTGGCGCCAAAAATATTCTCGATGAGTTTTCGTCATTTTCGTTCAAATATTCGAATTTAGCACGTCAAAATACGTTTGAGGGCAAACGTTTGAAATTCGAAAAATGAAAAATAAAAAAGTTCAAAAAATTATCCATCATGATCTACTCGACTTTTTTGTCCGTCGAATTTTTTTGTTCAAACTCTCAGTATATACTAATTCGGCCATTCTAAATCGATTGGCGTTTGCAGAATTGGTCTATCTCTCGTCGTTGTGGAGTTGGTCGGCTCTGAATCAGTTTTCAAAAGTTTTTTTTAGCGCCAAAAATATTCTCGATGAGTTTTCGTCATTTTCGTTCAAATATTCGAATTTAGCACGTCAAAATACGTTTGAGGGCAAAAGTTTGAAATTCGAAAAATGAAAAATAAAAAAGTTCAAAAAATTATCCATCATGATCTACTCGACTTTTTTGTCCGTCGAATTTTTTTGTTCAAACTCTCATTATATACTAATTCGGCCATTCTAAATCGATTGGCGTTCGCAGAATTGGTCTATCTCTAACCGTTCTCGAGTTGGTCAGCCCTGAATCAGTTTTCAAATGTTTTTTTTGGCGCCAAAAAAATTTCCGATGGGTTCTCGACATTTTTGATCGAAAATTCGGAATCAGCACGTGAAAATACGTCCAAGGACAAAAATTTGAAATTCAAAAAATGAAAAATGAAAAAGTTCAAAAAATTATCTATCATGATTTACTCGACTTTTTTGTCCGTCGAATTTTTTTGTTCAAACTCTCAGTATATACTAATTCGGCCATTCTAAATCGATTGGCGTTTGCAGAATTGGTCTATCTCTAGTCGTTCTGGAGTTGGTCGGCTCTGAATCAGTTTTCAAATGTTTTTTTTGGCGCCAAAAATATTCTCGATGAGTTTTCGTCATTTTCGTTCAAATATTCGAATTTAGCATGTCAACATACGTTTGAGGGCAAAAGTTTGAAATTCGAAAAATGAAAAATAAAAAAGTTCAAAAAATTATCCATCATGATCTACTCGACTTTTTTGTCCTTCAATTTTTTTTCTTCAAACTCTCAGTGTATACTAATTTGGCCATTTTGAATCGATTGGCGTTCGCAGAATTGGTTTATCTCTAACAGTTCTCGAGTTGGTCAGCTCTGAATCAGCTTTCAAATGGTTTTTTTGGCGCCAAAAATATTTTCGATGGGTTCTCGACATTTTCGTTAAAAAATTTGGAATCAGCATGTAAAAATACGTTCAAGGACAAAAATTTGAAATTCAAAAAATGAAAAATGAAAAAGTTCAAAAAATTATCTATCATGATTTACTCGACTTTTTTGTCCGTCGAATTTTTTTGTTCAAACTCTCATTATATACTAATTCGGCCATTCTAAATCGATTGGCGTTTGCAGAATTGGTCTATCTCTAGTCGTTCTGGAGTTGGTCGGCTCTGAATCAGTTTTCAAATGGTTTTTTTGGCGCCAAAAAAATTTCCGATGGGTTCTCGACATTTTCGTTCAAAAATTCGGAATCAGCACGTGAAAGTACGTCCGAGGACAAAAATTTGAAATTCAAAAAATGAAAAATGAAAAAGTTCACAAAATTATCTATCATGATTTACTCGACTTTTTTGTCCGTCGAATTTTTTTGTTCAAACTCTCAGTATATACTAATTCGGCCATTCTAAATCGATTGGCGTTTGCAGAATTGGTCTATCTCTAGTCGTTCTGGAGTTGGTCGGCTCTGAATCAGTTTTCAAATGGTTTTTTTGGCGCCAAAAAAATTTCCGATGGGTTCTCGACATTTTCGTTCAAAAATTCGGAATCAGCACGTGAAAGTACGTCCGAGGACACAAATTTGAAATTCAAAAAATGAAAAATGAAAAAGTTCACAAAATTATCTATCATGATTTACTCGACTTTTTTGTCCGTCGAATTTTTTTGTTCAAACTCTCAGTATATACTAATTCGGCCATTCTAAATCGATTGGCGTTTGCAGAATTGGTCTATCTCTAGTCGTTCTGGAGTTGGTCGGCTCTGAATCAGTTTTCAAATGTTTTTTTTGGCGCCAAAAATATTCTCGATGAGTTTTCGTCATTTTCGTTCAAATATTCGAATTTAGCACGTCAACATACGTTTGAGGGCAAAAGTTTGAAATTCGAAAAATGAAAAATAAAAAAGTTCAAAAAATTATCCATCATGATCTACTCGACTTTTTTGTCCGTCGAATTTTTTTGTTCAAACTCTCAGTATATACTAATTCGAACATTCTGAATCGATTGGCGTTCGCAAAATTGGTCTATCTCTAACCGTTCTCGAGTTGGTCAGCCCTGAATCAGTTTTCAAATGGTTTTTTTGGCGCCAAAAATATTTCCGATGGGTTCTCGACATTTTCGATCGAAAATTCGGAATCAGCACGAGAAAATACGTCCAAGGACAAAAATTTGAAATTCAAAAAATGAAAAATGAAAAAGTTCAAAAAATTATCTATCATGATTTACTCGACTTTTTTGTCCGTCGAATTTTTTTATTCAAACTCTCAGTATATACTAATTCGGCCATTCTAAATCGATTGGCGTTTGCAGAATCGGTCTATCTCTAGTCGTTCTGGAGTTGGTCGGCTCTGAATCAGTTTTCAAATGTTTTTTTTGGCGCCAAAAATATTTTCGATGGGTTCTCGACATTTTCGTTAAAAAATTTGGAATCAGCATGTAAAAATACGTTCAAGGACAAAAATTTGAAATTCAAAAAATGAAAAATGAAAAAGTTCAAAAAATTATCTATCATGATTTACTCGACTTTTTTGTCCGTCGAATTTTTTTGTTCAAACTCTCAGTATATAATAATTCGGCCATTCTAAATCGATTGGCGTTTGCAGAATTTGTCTATCTCTAGTCGTTCTGGAGTTGGTCGGCTCGGAATCAGTTTTCAAATGTTTTTTTTGGCGCCAAAAATATTCTCGATGAGTTTTCGTCATTTTCGTTCAAATATTCGAATTTAGCACGTCAAAATACGTTTGAGGGCAAAAGTTTGAAATTCGAAAAATGAAAAATAAAAAAGTTCAAAAAATTATCCATCATGATCTACTCGACTTTTTTGTCCGTCGAATTTTTTTGTTCAAACTCTCAGTATATACTAATTCGGCCATTCTAAATCGATTGGCGTTTGCAGAATTGGTCTATCTCTCGTCGTTGTGGAGTTGGTCGGCTCTGAATCAGTTTTCAAATGTTTTTTTTGGCGCCAAAAATATTCTCGATGAGTTTTCGTCATTTTCGTTCAAATATTCGAATTTAGCACGTCAAAATACGTTTGAGGGCAAAAGTTTGAAATTCGAAAAATGAAAAATAAAAAAGTTCAAAAAATTATCCATCATGATCTACTCGACTTTTTTGTCCGTCGAATTTTTTTGTTCAAACTCTCAGTATATACTAATTCGGCCATTCTAAATCGATTGGCGTTTGCAGAATTGGTCTATCTCTCGTCGTTGTGGAGTTGGTCGGCTCTGAATCAGTTTTCAAATGTTTTTTTTGGCGCCAAAAATATTCTCGATGAGTTTTCGTCATTTTCGTTCAAATATTCGAATTTAGCACGTCAAAATACGTTTGAGGGCAAAAGTTTGAAATTCGAAAAATGAAAAATAAAAAAGTTCAAAAAATTATCCATCATGATCTACTCGACTTTTTTGTCCTTCAATTTTTTTTCTTCAAACTCTCAGTGTATACTAATTTGGCCATTTTGAATCGATTGGCGTTCGCAGAATTGGTTTATCTCTAACAGTTCTCGAGTTGGTCAGCTCTGAATCAGCTTTCAAATGGTTTTTTTGGCGCCAAAAATATTTTCAATGGGTTCTCGACATTTTCGTTAAAAAATTTGGAATCAGCATGTAAAAATACGTTCAAGGACAAAAATTTGAAATTCAAAAAATGAAAAATGAAAAAGTTCAAAAAATTATCCATCATGATCTACTCGACTTTTTTGTCCGTCGAATTTTTTTGTTCAAACTCTCTGTATAAACTAATTCGAACATTCTGAATCGATTGGCGTTCGCAAAATTGGTCTATCTCTAACCGTTCTCGAGTTGGTCAGCCCTGAATCAGTTTTCAAATGGTTTTTTTGGCGCCAAAAATATTTCCGATGGGTTTTCGACATTTTCGATCGAAAATTAGGAATCAGCACGTGAAAATACGTCCAAAGACAAAAATTTGAAGTTCAAAAAATGAAAAATGAAAAAGTTCAAAAAATTATCTATCATGATTTACTCGACTTTTTTGTCCGTCGAATTTTTTTGTTCAAACTCTCAGTATATACTAATTCGGCCATTCTAAATCGATTGGCGTTTGCAGAATTGGTCTATCTCTAGTCGTTCTGGAGTTGGTCGGCTCTGAATCAGTTTTCAAATGTTTTTATTGGCGCCAAAAATATTCTCGATGAGTTTTCGTCATTTTCGTTCAAATATTCGAATTTAGCACGTCAACATACGTTTGAGGGCAAAAGTTTGAAATTCGAAAAATGAAAAATAAAAAAGTTCAAAAAATTATCCATCATGATCTACTCGACTTTTTTGTCCTTCAATTTTTTTTCTTCAAACTCTCAGTGTATACTAATTTGGCCATTTTGAATCGATTGGCGTTCGCAGAATTGGTTTATCTCTAACAGTTCTCGAGTTGGTCAGCTCTGAATCAGCTTTCAAATGGTTTTTTTGGCGCCAAAAATATTTTCGATGGGTTCTCGACATTTTCGTTAAAAAATTTGGAATCAGCATGTAAAAATACGTTCAAGGACAAAAATTTGAAATTAAAAAAATGAAAAATGAAAAAGTTCAAAAAATTATCTATCATGATTTACTCGACTTTTTTGTCCGTCGAATTTTTTTGTTCAAACTCTCAGTATATACTAATTCGAACATTCTGAATCGATTGGCGTTCGCAAAATTGGTCTATCTCTAACCGTTCTCGAGTTGGTCAGCTCTGAATCAGCTTTCAAATGGTTTTTTTGGCGCCAAAAATATTTTCGATGGGTTCTCGACATTTTCGTTAAAAAATTTGGAATCAGCATGTAAAAATACGTTCAAGGACAAAAATTTGAAATTCAAAAAATGAAAAATGAAAAAGTTCAAAAAATTATCTATCATGATTTACTCGACTTTTTTGTCCGTCGAATTTTTTTGTTCAAACTCTCAGTATATACTAATTCGGCCATTCTAAATCGATTGGCGTTTGCAGAATTGGTCTATCTCTAGTCGTTCTGGAGTTGGTCGGCTCTGAATCAGTTTTCAAATGTTTTTTTTGGCGCCAAAAATATTTTCGATGGGTTCTCGACATTTTCGTTAAAAAATTTGGAATCAGCATGTAAAAATACGTTCAAGGACAAAAATTTGAAATTCAAAAAATGAAAAATGAAAAAGTTCAAAAAATTATCTATCATGATTTACTCGACTGTTTTGTCCGTCGAATTTTTTTGTTCAAACTCTCAGTATATACTAATTCGGCCATTCTAAATCGATTAGCGTTTGCAGAATTGGTCTATCTCTAGTCGTTCTGGAGTTGGTCGGCTCGGAATCAGTTTTCAAATGTTTTTTTTGGCGCCAAAAATATTCTCGATGAGTTTTCGTCATTTTCGTTCAAATATTCGAATTTAGCACGTCAAAATACGTTTGAGGGCAAAAGTTTGAAATTCGAAAAATGAAAAATAAAAAAGTTCAAAAAATTATCCATCATGATCTACTCGACTTTTTTGTCCGTCGAATTTTTTTGTTCAAACTCTCAGTATATACTAATTCGAACATTCTGAATCGATTGGCGTTCGCAAAATTGGTCTATCTCTAACCGTTCTCGAGTTGGTCAGCCCTGAATCAGTTTTCAAATGGTTTTTTTGGCGCCAAAAATATTTCCGATGAGTTTTCGTCATTTTCGTTCAAATATTCGAATTTAGCACGTCAAAATACGTTTGAGGGCAAACGTTTGAAATTCGAAAAATGAAAAATAAAAAAGTTCAAAAAATTATCCATCATGATCTACTCGACTTTTTTGTCCGTCGAATTTTTTTGTTCAAACTCTCAGTATATACTAATTCGGCCATTCTAAATCGATTGGCGTTTGCAGAATTGGTCTATCTCTCGTCGTTGTGGAGTTGGTCGGCTCTGAATCAGTTTTCAAAAGTTTTTTTTAGCGCCAAAAATATTCTCGATGAGTTTTCGTCATTTTCGTTCAAATATTCGAATTTAGCACGTCAAAATACGTTTGAGGGCAAAAGTTTGAAATTCGAAAAATGAAAAATAAAAAAGTTCAAAAAATTATCCATCATGATCTACTCGACTTTTTTGTCCGTCGAATTTTTTTGTTCAAACTCTCATTATATACTAATTCGGCCATTCTAAATCGATTGGCGTTCGCAGAATTGGTCTATCTCTAACCGTTCTCGAGTTGGTCAGCCCTGAATCAGTTTTCAAATGTTTTTTTTGGCGCCAAAAAAATTTCCGATGGGTTCTCGACATTTTTGATCGAAAATTCGGAATCAGCACGTGAAAATACGTCCAAGGACAAAAATTTGAAATTCAAAAAATGAAAAATGAAAAAGTTCAAAAAATTATCTATCATGATTTACTCGACTTTTTTGTCCGTCGAATTTTTTTGTTCAAACTCTCAGTATATACTAATTCGGCCATTCTAAATCGATTGGCGTTTGCAGAATTGGTCTATCTCTAGTCGTTCTGGAGTTGGTCGGCTCTGAATCAGTTTTCAAATGTTTTTTTTGGCGCCAAAAATATTCTCGATGAGTTTTCGTCATTTTCGTTCAAATATTCGAATTTAGCATGTCAACATACGTTTGAGGGCAAAAGTTTGAAATTCGAAAAATGAAAAATAAAAAAGTTCAAAAAATTATCCATCATGATCTACTCGACTTTTTTGTCCTTCAATTTTTTTTCTTCAAACTCTCAGTGTATACTAATTTGGCCATTTTGAATCGATTGGCGTTCGCAGAATTGGTTTATCTCTAACAGTTCTCGAGTTGGTCAGCTCTGAATCAGCTTTCAAATGGTTTTTTTGGCGCCAAAAATATTTTCGATGGGTTCTCGACATTTTCGTTAAAAAATTTGGAATCAGCATGTAAAAATACGTTCAAGGACAAAAATTTGAAATTCAAAAAATGAAAAATGAAAAAGTTCAAAAAATTATCTATCATGATTTACTCGACTTTTTTGTCCGTCGAATTTTTTTGTTCAAACTCTCATTATATACTAATTCGGCCATTCTAAATCGATTGGCGTTTGCAGAATTGGTCTATCTCTAGTCGTTCTGGAGTTGGTCGGCTCTGAATCAGTTTTCAAATGGTTTTTTTGGCGCCAAAAAAATTTCCGATGGGTTCTCGACATTTTCGTTCAAAAATTCGGAATCAGCACGTGAAAGTACGTCCGAGGACAAAAATTTGAAATTCAAAAAATGAAAAATGAAAAAGTTCACAAAATTATCTATCATGATTTACTCGACTTTTTTGTCCGTCGAATTTTTTTGTTCAAACTCTCAGTATATACTAATTCGGCCATTCTAAATCGATTGGCGTTTGCAGAATTGGTCTATCTCTAGTCGTTCTGGAGTTGGTCGGCTCTGAATCAGTTTTCAAATGGTTTTTTTGGCGCCAAAAAAATTTCCGATGGGTTCTCGACATTTTCGTTCAAAAATTCGGAATCAGCACGTGAAAGTACGTCCGAGGACACAAATTTGAAATTCAAAAAATGAAAAATGAAAAAGTTCACAAAATTATCTATCATGATTTACTCGACTTTTTTGTCCGTCGAATTTTTTTGTTCAAACTCTCAGTATATACTAATTCGGCCATTCTAAATCGATTGGCGTTTGCAGAATTGGTCTATCTCTAGTCGTTCTGGAGTTGGTCGGCTCTGAATCAGTTTTCAAATGTTTTTTTTGGCGCCAAAAATATTCTCGATGAGTTTTCGTCATTTTCGTTCAAATATTCGAATTTAGCACGTCAACATACGTTTGAGGGCAAAAGTTTGAAATTCGAAAAATGAAAAATAAAAAAGTTCAAAAAATTATCCATCATGATCTACTCGACTTTTTTGTCCGTCGAATTTTTTTGTTCAAACTCTCAGTATATACTAATTCGAACATTCTGAATCGATTGGCGTTCGCAAAATTGGTCTATCTCTAACCGTTCTCGAGTTGGTCAGCCCTGAATCAGTTTTCAAATGGTTTTTTTGGCGCCAAAAATATTTCCGATGGGTTCTCGACATTTTCGATCGAAAATTCGGAATCAGCACGAGAAAATACGTCCAAGGACAAAAATTTGAAATTCAAAAAATGAAAAATGAAAAAGTTCAAAAAATTATCTATCATGATTTACTCGACTTTTTTGTCCGTCGAATTTTTTTATTCAAACTCTCAGTATATACTAATTCGGCCATTCTAAATCGATTGGCGTTTGCAGAATCGGTCTATCTCTAGTCGTTCTGGAGTTGGTCGGCTCTGAATCAGTTTTCAAATGTTTTTTTTGGCGCCAAAAATATTTTCGATGGGTTCTCGACATTTTCGTTAAAAAATTTGGAATCAGCATGTAAAAATACGTTCAAGGACAAAAATTTGAAATTCAAAAAATGAAAAATGAAAAAGTTCAAAAAATTATCTATCATGATTTACTCGACTTTTTTGTCCGTCGAATTTTTTTGTTCAAACTCTCAGTATATAATAATTCGGCCATTCTAAATCGATTGGCGTTTGCAGAATTTGTCTATCTCTAGTCGTTCTGGAGTTGGTCGGCTCGGAATCAGTTTTCAAATGTTTTTTTTGGCGCCAAAAATATTCTCGATGAGTTTTCGTCATTTTCGTTCAAATATTCGAATTTAGCACGTCAAAATACGTTTGAGGGCAAAAGTTTGAAATTCGAAAAATGAAAAATAAAAAAGTTCAAAAAATTATCCATCATGATCTACTCGACTTTTTTGTCCGTCGAATTTTTTTGTTCAAACTCTCAGTATATACTAATTCGGCCATTCTAAATCGATTGGCGTTTGCAGAATTGGTCTATCTCTCGTCGTTGTGGAGTTGGTCGGCTCTGAATCAGTTTTCAAATGTTTTTTTTGGCGCCAAAAATATTCTCGATGAGTTTTCGTCATTTTCGTTCAAATATTCGAATTTAGCACGTCAAAATACGTTTGAGGGCAAAAGTTTGAAATTCGAAAAATGAAAAATAAAAAAGTTCAAAAAATTATCCATCATGATCTACTCGACTTTTTTGTCCGTCGAATTTTTTTGTTCAAACTCTCAGTATATACTAATTCGGCCATTCTAAATCGATTGGCGTTTGCAGAATTGGTCTATCTCTCGTCGTTGTGGAGTTGGTCGGCTCTGAATCAGTTTTCAAATGTTTTTTTTGGCGCCAAAAATATTCTCGATGAGTTTTCGTCATTTTCGTTCAAATATTCGAATTTAGCACGTCAAAATACGTTTGAGGGCAAAAGTTTGAAATTCGAAAAATGAAAAATAAAAAAGTTCAAAAAATTATCCATCATGATCTACTCGACTTTTTTGTCCTTCAATTTTTTTTCTTCAAACTCTCAGTGTATACTAATTTGGCCATTTTGAATCGATTGGCGTTCGCAGAATTGGTTTATCTCTAACAGTTCTCGAGTTGGTCAGCTCTGAATCAGCTTTCAAATGGTTTTTTTGGCGCCAAAAATATTTTCAATGGGTTCTCGACATTTTCGTTAAAAAATTTGGAATCAGCATGTAAAAATACGTTCAAGGACAAAAATTTGAAATTCAAAAAATGAAAAATGAAAAAGTTCAAAAAATTATCCATCATGATCTACTCGACTTTTTTGTCCGTCGAATTTTTTTGTTCAAACTCTCTGTATAAACTAATTCGAACATTCTGAATCGATTGGCGTTCGCAAAATTGGTCTATCTCTAACCGTTCTCGAGTTGGTCAGCCCTGAATCAGTTTTCAAATGGTTTTTTTGGCGCCAAAAATATTTCCGATGGGTTTTCGACATTTTCGATCGAAAATTAGGAATCAGCACGTGAAAATACGTCCAAAGACAAAAATTTGAAGTTCAAAAAATGAAAAATGAAAAAGTTCAAAAAATTATCTATCATGATTTACTCGACTTTTTTGTCCGTCGAATTTTTTTGTTCAAACTCTCAGTATATACTAATTCGGCCATTCTAAATCGATTGGCGTTTGCAGAATTGGTCTATCTCTAGTCGTTCTGGAGTTGGTCGGCTCTGAATCAGTTTTCAAATGTTTTTATTGGCGCCAAAAATATTCTCGATGAGTTTTCGTCATTTTCGTTCAAATATTCGAATTTAGCACGTCAACATACGTTTGAGGGCAAAAGTTTGAAATTCGAAAAATGAAAAATAAAAAAGTTCAAAAAATTATCCATCATGATCTACTCGACTTTTTTGTCCTTCAATTTTTTTCTTCAAACTCTCAGTGTATACTAATTTGGCCATTTTGAATCGATTGGCGTTCGCAGAATTGGTTTATCTCTAACAGTTCTCGAGTTGGTCAGCTCTGAATCAGCTTTCAAATGGTTTTTTTGGCGCCAAAAATATTTTCGATGGGTTCTCGACATTTTCGTTAAAAAATTTGGAATCAGCATGTAAAAATACGTTCAAGGACAAAAATTTGAAATTAAAAAAATGAAAAATGAAAAAGTTCAAAAAATTATCTATCATGATTTACTCGACTTTTTTGTCCGTCGAATTTTTTTGTTCAAACTCTCAGTATATACTAATTCGAACATTCTGAATCGATTGGCGTTCGCAAAATTGGTCTATCTCTAACCGTTCTCGAGTTGGTCAGCTCTGAATCAGCTTTCAAATGGTTTTTTTGGCGCCAAAAATATTTTCGATGGGTTCTCGACATTTTCGTTAAAAAATTTGGAATCAGCATGTAAAAATACGTTCAAGGACAAAAATTTGAAATTCAAAAAATGAAAAATGAAAAAGTTCAAAAAATTATCTATCATGATTTACTCGACTTTTTTGTCCGTCGAATTTTTTTGTTCAAACTCTCAGTATATACTAATTCGGCCATTCTAAATCGATTGGCGTTTGCAGAATTGGTCTATCTCTAGTCGTTCTGGAGTTGGTCGGCTCTGAATCAGTTTTCAAATGTTTTTTTTGGCGCCAAAAATATTTTCGATGGGTTCTCGACATTTTCGCTAAAAAATTTGGAATCAGCATGTAAAAATACGTTCAAGGACAAAAATTTGAAATTCAAAAAATGAAAAATGAAAAAGTTCAAAAAATTATCTATCATGATTTACTCGACTGTTTTGTCCGTCGAATTTTTTTGTTCAAACTCTCAGTATATACTAATTCGGCCATTCTAAATCGATTAGCGTTTGCAGAATTGGTCTATCTCTAGTCGTTCTGGAGTTGGTCGGCTCGGAATCAGTTTTCAAATGTTTTTTTTGGCGCCAAAAATATTCTCGATGAGTTTTCGTCATTTTCGTTCAAATATTCGAATTTAGCACGTCAAAATACGTTTGAGGGCAAAAGTTTGAAATTCGAAAAATGAAAAATAAAAAAGTTCAAAAAATTATCCATCATGATCTACTCGACTTTTTTGTCCGTCGAATTTTTTTGTTCAAACTCTCAGTATATACTAATTCGAACATTCTGAATCGATTGGCGTTCGCAAAATTGGTCTATCTCTAACCGTTCTCGAGTTGGTCAGCCCTGAATCAGTTTTCAAATGGTTTTTTTGGCGCCAAAAATATTTCCGATGGGTTCTCGACATTTTCGATCGAAAATTCGGAATCAGCACGTGAAAATACGTCCAAGGACAAAAATTTGAAATTCAAAAAATGAAAAATGAAAAAGTTCAAAAAATTATCTATCATGATTTACTCGACTGTTTTGTCCGTCGAATTTTTTTGTTCAAACTCTCAGTATATACTAATTCGGCCATTCTAAATCGATTGGCGTTTGCAGAATTGGTCTATCTCTAGTCGTTGTGGAGTTGGTCGGCTCTGAATCAGTTTTCAAATGTTTTTTTTGGCGCCAAAAATATTCTCGACGAGTTTTCGTCATTTTCGTTCAAATATTCGAATTTAGCACGTCAAAATACGTTTGAGGGCAAAAGTTTGAAATTCGAAAAATGAAAAATAAAAAAGTTCAAAATATTATCCATCATGATCTACTCGACTTTTTTGTCCTTCAATTTTTTTTCTTCAAACTCTCAGTGTATACTAATTTGGCCATTTTGAATCGATTGGCGTTCGCAGAATTGGTTTATCTCTAACAGTTCTCGAGTTGGTCAGCTCTGAATCAGCTTTCAAATGGTTTTTTTGGCGCCAAAAATATTTTCGATGGGTTCTCGACATTTTCGTTAAAAAATTTGGAATCAGCATGTAAAAATACGTTCAAGGACAAAAATTTGAAATTAAAAAAATGAAAAATGAAAAAGTTCAAAAAATTATCTATCATGATTTACTCGACTTTTTTGTCCGTCGAATTTTTTTGTTCAAACTCTCAGTATATACTAATTCGAACATTCTGAATCGATTGGCGTTCGCAAAATTGGTCTATCTCTAACCGTTCTCGAGTTGGTCAGCTCTGAATCAGCTTTCAAATGGTTTTTTTGGCGCCAAAAATATTTTCGATGGGTTCTCGACATTTTCGTTAAAAAATTTGGAATCAGCATGTAAAAATACGTTCAAGGACAAAAATTTGAAATTCAAAAAATGAAAAATGAAAAAGTTCAAAAAATTATCTATCATGATTTACTCGACTGTTTTGTCCGTCGAATTTTTTTGTTCAAACTCTCAGTATATACTAATTCGGCCATTCTAAATCGATTAGCGTTTGCAGAATTGGTCTATCTCTAGTCGTTGTGGAGTTGGTCGGCTCTGAATCAGTTTTCAAATGTTTTTTTTGGCGCCAAAAATATTCTCGACGAGTTTTCGTCATTTTCGTTCAAATATTCGAATTTAGCACGTCAAAATACGTTTGAGGGCAAAAGTTTGAAATTCGAAAAATGAAAAATAAAAAAGTTCAAGAAATTATCCATCATGATCTACTCGACTTTTTTGTCCTTCAATTTTTTTTCTTCAAACTCTCAGTATATACTAATTCGAACATTCTGAATCGATTGGCGTTCGCAAAATTGGTCTATCTCTAACCGTTCTCGAGTTGGTCAGCTCTGAATCAGCTTTCAAATGGTTTTTTTGGCGCCAAAAATATTTTCGATGGGTTCTCGACATTTTCGTTAAAAAATTTGGAATCAGCATGTAAAAATACGTTCAAGGACAAAAATTTGAAATTCAAAAAATGAAAAATGAAAAAGTTCAAAAAATTATCCATCATGATCTACTCGACTTTTTGTCCGTCGAATTTTTTTGTTCAAACTCTCTGTATAAACTAATTCGAACATTCTGAATCGATTGGCGTTCGCAAAATTGGTCTATCTCTAACCGTTCTCGAGTTGGTCAGCCCTGAATCAGTTTTCAAATGGTTTTTTTGGCGCCAAAAATATTTCCGATGGGTTCTCGACATTTTCGATCGAAAATTCGGAATCAGCACGTGAAAATACGTCCAAGGACAAAAATTTGAAATTCAAAAAATGAAAAATGAAAAAGTTCAAAAAATTATCTATCATGATTTACTCGACTGTTTTGTCCGTCGAATTTTTTTGTTCAAACTCTCAGTATATACTAATTCGGCCATTCTAAATCGATTGGCGTTTGCAGAATTGGTCTATCTCTAGTCGTTGTGGAGTTGGTCGGCTCTGAATCAGTTTTCAAATGTTTTTTTTGGCGCCAAAAATATTCTCGACGAGTTTTCGTCATTTTCGTTCAAATATTCGAATTTAGCACGTCAAAATACGTTTGAGGGCAAAAGTTTGAAATTCGAAAAATGAAAAATAAAAAAGTTCAAAAAATTATCCATCATGATCTACTCGACTTTTTTGTCCTTCAATTTTTTTTCTTCAAACTCTCAGTGTATACTAATTTGGCCATTTTGAATCGATTGGCGTTCGCAGAATTGGTTTATCTCTAACAGTTCTCGAGTTGGTCAGCTCTGAATCAGCTTTCAAATGGTTTTTTTGGCGCCAAAAATATTTTCGATGGGTTCTCGACATTTTCGTTAAAAAATTTGGAATCAGCATGTAAAAATACGTTCAAGGACAAAAATTTGAAATTCAAAAAATGAAAAATGAAAAAGTTCAAAAAATTACCTATCATGATTTACTCGACTTTTTTGTCCGTCGAATTTTTTTGTTCAAACTCTCAGTATATACTAATTCGGCCATTCTAAATCGATTGGCGTTTGCAGAATTGGTCTATCTCTAGTCGTTCTGGAGTTGGTCGGCTCTGAATCAGATTTCAAATGTTTTTTTTGGCGCCAAAAATATTCTCGATGAGTTTTCGTCATTTTCGTTCAAATATTCGAATTTAGCACGTCAACATACGTTTGAGGGCAAAAGTTTGAAATTCGAAAAATGAAAAATAAAAAAGTTCAAAAAATTATCCATCATGATCTACTCGACTTTTTTGTCCTTCAATTTTTTTTCTTCAAACTCTCAGTGTATACTAATTTGGCCATTTTGAATCGATTGGCGTTCGCAGAATTGGTTTATCTCGTAACAGTTCTCGAGTTGGTCAGCTCTCAATCAGCTTTCAAATGGTTTTTTTGGCGCCAAAAATATTTTCGATGGGTTCTCGACATTTTCGTTTAAAAAATTTGGAATCAGCATGTAAAAATACGTTCAAGGACAAAAATTTGAAATTCAAAAAATGAAAAATGAAAAAGTTCAAAAAATTATCTATCATGATTTACTCGACTTTTTTGTCCGTCGAATTTTTTGGTTCAAACTCTCAGTATATACAAATTGGGCCATTCTAAATCGATTGGCGTTTGCAGAATTGGTCTATCTCTAGTCGTTCTGGAGTTGGTCGGCTCTGAATCAGCTTTCAAATGGTTTTTTTGGGGCCAAAAATATTTTCGATGGGTTCTCGACATTTTCGTTAGAAAATTTGGAATCAGCATGTAAAAATACGTTCAAGGACAAAAATTTGAAATTAAAAAAATGAAAAATGAAAAAGTTCAAAAAATTATCTATCATGATTTACTCGACTTTTTTGTCCGTCGAATTTTTTTGTTCAAACTCTCAGTATATACTAATTCGAACATTCTGAATCGATTGGCGTTCGCAAAATTGGTCTATCTCTAACCGTTCTCGAGTTGGTCAGCTCTGAATCAGCTTTCAAATGGTTTTTTTGGCGCCAAAAATATTTTCGATGGGTTCTCGACATTTTCGTTAAAAAATTTGGAATCAGCATGTAAAAATACGTTCAAGGACAAAAATTTGAAATTCAAAAAATGAAAAATGAAAAAGTTCAAAAAATTATCTATCATGATTTACTCGACTTTTTTGTCCGTCGAATTTTTTTGTTCAAACTCTCAGTATATACTAATTCGGCCATTCTAAATCGATTGGCGTTTGCAGAATTGGTCTATCTCTAGTCGTTCTGGAGTTGGTCGGCTCTGAATCAGTTTTCAAATGTTTTTTTTGGCGCCAAAAATATTTTCGATGGGTTCTCGACATTTTCGTTAAAAAATTTGGAATCAGCATGTAAAAATACGTTCAAGGACAAAAATTTGAAATTCAAAAAATGAAAAATGAAAAAGTTCAAAAAATTATCTATCATGATTTACTCGACTGTTTTGTCCGTCGAATTTTTTTGTTCAAACTCTCAGTATATACTAATTCGGCCATTCTAAATCGATTAGCGTTTGCAGAATTGGTCTATCTCTAGTCGTTCTGGAGTTGGTCGGCTCGGAATCAGTTTTCAAATGTTTTTTTTGGCGCCAAAAATATTCTCGATGAGTTTTCGTCATTTTCGTTCAAATATTCGAATTTAGCACGTCAAAATACGTTTGAGGGCAAAAGTTTGAAATTCGAAAAATGAAAAATAAAAAAGTTCAAAAAATTATCCATCATGATCTACTCGACTTTTTTGTCCTTCAATTTTTTTTCTTCAAACTCTCAGTGTATACTAATTTGGCCATTTTGAATCGATTGGCGTTCGCAGAATTGGTTTATCTCTAACAGTTCTCGAGTTGGTCAGCTCTGAATCAGCTTTCAAATGGTTTTTTTGGCGCCAAAAATATTTTCAATGGGTTCTCGACATTTTCGTTAAAAAATTTGGAATCAGCATGTAAAAATACGTTCAAGGACAAAAATTTGAAATTAAAAAAATGAAAAATGAAAAAGTTCAAAAAATTATCTATCATGATTTACTCGACTTTTTTGTCCGTCGAATTTTTTTGTTCAAACTCTCAGTATATACTAATTCGAACATTCTGAATCGATTGGCGTTCGCAAAATTGGTCTATCTCTAACCGTTCTCGAGTTGG
The DNA here is from genome assembly GCA_958298965.1 of Chrysolina haemoptera. NCBI lineage: Eukaryota > Metazoa > Arthropoda > Insecta > Coleoptera > Chrysomelidae > Chrysolina > Chrysolina haemoptera. The sequence goes on along the minus strand of OY282603.1, from coordinate 510,789 downwards.
TCAGCTCTGAATCAGCTTTCAAATGGTTTTTTTGGCGCCAAAAATATTTTCGATGGGTTCTCGACATTTTCGTTAAAAAATTTGGAATCAGCATGTAAAAATACGTTCAAGGACAAAAATTTGAAATTCAAAAAATGAAAAATGAAAAAGTTCAAAAAATTATCCATCATGATCTACTCGACTTTTTGTCCGTCGAATTTTTTTGTTCAAACTCTCTGTATAAACTAATTCGAACATTCTGAATCGATTGGCGTTCGCAAAATTGGTCTATCTCTAACCGTTCTCGAGTTGGTCAGCCCTGAATCAGTTTTCAAATGGTTTTTTTGGCGCCAAAAATATTTCCGATGGGTTCTCGACATTTTCGATCGAAAATTCGGAATCAGCACGTAAAAATACGTCCAAGGACAAAAATTTGAAATTCAAAAAATGAAAAATGAAAAAGTTCAAAAAATTATCTATCATGATTTACTCGACTGTTTTGTCCGTCGAATTTTTTTGTTCAAACTCTCAGTATATACTAATTCGGCCATTCTAAATCGATTGGCGTTTGCAGAATTGGTCTATCTCTAGTCGTTGTGGAGTTGGTCGGCTCTGAATCAGTTTTCAAATGTTTTTTTTGGCGCCAAAAATATTCTCGACGAGTTTTCGTCATTTTCGTTCAAATATTCGAATTTAGCACGTCAAAATACGTTTGAGGGCAAAAGTTTGAAATTCGAAAAATGAAAAATAAAAAAGTTCAAAAAATTATCCATCATGATCTACTCGACTTTTTTGTCCTTCAATTTTTTTTCTTCAAACTCTCAGTGTATACTAATTTGGCCATTTTGAATCGATTGGCGTTCGCAGAATTGGTTTATCTCTAACAGTTCTCGAGTTGGTCAGCTCTGAATCAGCTTTCAAATGGTTTTTTTGGCGCCAAAAATATTTTCGATGGGTTCTCGACATTTTCGTTAAAAAATTTGGAATCAGCATGTAAAAATACGTTCAAGGACAAAAATTTGAAATTCAAAAAATGAAAAATGAAAAAGTTCAAAAAATTATCTATCATGATTTACTCGACTTTTTTGTCCGTCGAATTTTTTTGTTCAAACTCTCAGTATATACTAATTCGGCCATTCTAAATCGATTGGCGTTTGCAGAATTGGTCTATCTCTAGTCGTTCTGGAGTTGGTCGGCTCTGAATCAGATTTCAAATGTTTTTTTTGGCGCCAAAAATATTCTCGATGAGTTTTCGTCATTTTCGTTCAAATATTCGAATTTAGCACGTCAACATACGTTTGAGGGCAAAAGTTTGAAATTCGAAAAATGAAAAATAAAAAAGTTCAAAAAATTATCCATCATGATCTACTCGACTTTTTTGTCCTTCAATTTTTTTTCTTCAAACTCTCAGTGTATACTAATTTGGCCATTTTGAATCGATTGGCGTTCGCAGAATTGGTTTATCTCGTAACAGTTCTCGAGTTGGTCAGCTCTCAATCAGCTTTCAAATGGTTTTTTTTGGCGCCAAAAATATTTTCGATGGGTTCTCGACATTTTCGTTTAAAAAATTTGGAATCAGCATGTAAAAATACGTTCAAGGACAAAAATTTGAAATTCAAAAAATGAAAAATGAAAAAGTTCAAAAAATTATCTATCATGATTTACTCGACTTTTTTGTCCGTCGAATTTTTTTGTTCAAACTCTCAGTATATACAAATTGGGCCATTCTAAATCGATTGGCGTTTGCAGAATTGGTCTATCTCTAGTCGTTCTGGAGTTGGTCGGCTCTGAATCAGCTTTCAAATGGTTTTTTTGGGGATAAAAATATTTTCGATGGGTTCTCGACATTTTCGTTAAAAAATTTGGAATCAGCATGTAAAAATACGTTCAAGGACAAAAATTTGAAATTCAAAAAATGAAAAATGAAAAAGTTCAAAAAATTATCTATCATGATTTACTCGACTTTTTTGTCCGTCGAATTTTTTTGTTCAAACTCTCAGTATATACTAATTCGGCCATTCTAAATCGATTGGCGTTTGCAGAATTGGTCTATCTCTAGTCGCTCTGGAGTTGGTCGGCTCTGAATCAGTTTTCAAATGTTTTTTTTGGCGCCAAAAATATTTTCGATGGGTTCTCGACATTTTCGTTAAAAAATTTGGAATCAGCATGTAAAAATACGTTCAAGGACAAAAATTTGAAATTCAAAAAATGAAAAATGAAAAAGTTCAAAAAATTATCTATCATGATTTACTCGACTTTTTTGTCCGTCGAATTTTTTTGTTCAAACTCTCAGTATATACTAATTCGGCCATTCTAAATCGATTGGCGTTTGCAGAATTGGTCTATCTCTAGTCGTTCTGGAGTTGGTCGGCTCTGAATCAGTTTTCAAATGTTTTTTTGGCGCCAAAAATATTCTCGATGAGTTTTCGTAATTTTCGTTCAAATATTCGAATTTAGCACGTCAACATACGTTTGAGGGCAAAAGTTTGAAATTCGAAAAATGAAAAATAAAAAAGTTCAAAAAATTATCCATCATGATCTACTCGACTTTTTTGTCCGTCGAATTTTTTTGTTCAAACTCTCAGTATATACTAATTCGGCCATTCTAAATCGATTGGCGTTTGCAGAATTGGTCTATCTCTAGTCGTTCTGGAGTTGGTCGGCTCTGAATCAGTTTTCAAATGGTTTTTTTGGCGCCAAAAATATTTCCGATGGGTTTTCGACATTTTCGATCGAAAATTAGGAATCAGCACGTGAAAATACGTCCAAGGACAAAAATTTGAAATTCAAAAAATGAAAAATGAAAAAGTCAAAAAATTATCTATCATGATTTACTCGACTTTTTTGTCCGTCGAATTTTTTTGTTCAAACTCTCATTATATACTAATTCGGCCATTCTAAATCGATTGGCGTTTGCAGAATTGGTCTATCTCTCGTCGTTGTGGAGTTGGTCGGCTCTGAATCAGTTTTCAAATGTTTTTTTTGGCGCCAAAAATATTCTCGATGAGTTTTCGTCATTTTCGTTCAAATATTCGAATTTAGCACGTCAAAATACGTTTGAGGGCAAAAGTTTGAAATTCGAAAAATGAAAAATAAAAAAGTTCAAAAAATTATCCATCATGATCTACTCGACTTTTTTGTCCGTCGAATTTTTTTGTTCAAACTCTCAGTATATACTAATTCGGCCATTCTAAATCGATTGGCGTTTGCAGAATTGGTCTATCTCTCGTCGTTGTGGAGTTGGTCGGCTCTGAATCAGTTTTCAAAAGTTTTTTTTGGCGCCAAAAATATTCTCGATGAGTTTTCGTCATTTTCGTTCAAATATTCGAATTTAGCACGTCAAAATACGTTTGAGGGCAAAAGTTTGAAATTCGAAAAATGAAAAATAAAAAAGTTCAAAAAATTATCCATCATGATCTACTCGACTTTTTTGTCCGTCGAATTTTTTTGTTCAAACTCTCATTATATACTAATTCGGCCATTCTAAATCGATTGGCGTTCGCAGAATTGGTCTATCTCTAACCGTTCTCGAGTTGGTCAGCCCTGAATCAGTTTTCAAATGTTTTTTTTGGCGCCAAAAAAATTTCCGATGGTTTCTCGACATTTTTGATCGAAAATTCGGAATCAGCACGTGAAAATACGTCCAAGGACAAAAATTTGAAATTCAAAAAATGAAAAATGAAAAAGTTCAAAAAATTATCTATCATGATTTACTCGACTTTTTTGTCCGTCGAATTTTTTTGTTCAAACTCTCAGTATATACTAATTCGGCCATTCTAAATCGATTGGCGTTTGCAGAATTGGTCTATCTCTAGTCGTTCTGGAGTTGGTCGGCTCTGAATCAGTTTTCAAATGTTTTTTTTGGCGCCAAAAATATTCTCGATGAGTTTTCGTCATTTTCGTTCAAATATTCGAATTTAGCATGTCAACATACGTTTGAGGGCAAAAGTTTGAAATTCGAAAAATGAAAAATAAAAAAGTTCAAAAAATTATCCATCATGATCTACTCGACTTTTTTGTCCTTCAATTTTTTTTCTTCAAACTCTCAGTGTATACTAATTTGGCCATTTTGAATCGATTGGCGTTCGCAGAATTGGTTTATCTCTAACAGTTCTCGAGTTGGTCAGCTCTGAATCAGCTTTCAAATGGTTTTTTTGGCGCCAAAAATATTTTCGATGGGTTCTCGACATTTTCGTTAAAAAATTTGGAATCAGCATGTAAAAATACGTTCAAGGACAAAAATTTGAAATTCAAAAAATGAAAAATGAAAAAGTTCAAAAAATTATCTATCATGATTTACTCGACTTTTTTGTCCGTCGAATTTTTTTGTTCAAACTCTCATTATATACTAATTCGGCCATTCTAAATCGATTGGCGTTTGCAGAATTGGTCTATCTCTCGTCGTTGTGGAGTTGGTCGGCTCTGAATCAGTTTTCAAATGTTTTTTTTTGGCGTCAAAAATATTCTCGATGAGTTTTCGTCATTTTCGTTCAAATATTCGAATTTAGCACGTCAAAATACGTTTGAGGGCAAAAGTTTGAAATTCGAAAAATGAAAAATAAAAAAGTTCAAAAAATTATCCATCATGATCTACTCGACTTTTTTGTCCGTCGAATTTTTTTGTTCAAACTCTCAGTATATACTAATTCGGCCATTCTAAATCGATTTGCGTTTGCAGAATTGGTCTATCTCTAGTCGTTGTGGAGTTGGTCGGCTCTGAATCAGTTTTCAAATGTTTTTTTTGGCGCCAAAAATATTCTCGACGAGTTTTCGTCATTTTCGTTCAAATATTCGAATTTAGCACGTCAAAATACGTTTGAGGGCAAAAGTTTGAAATTCGAAAAATGAAAAATAAAAAAGTTCAAAAAATTATCCATCATGATCTACTCGACTTTTTTGTCCTTCAATTTTTTTTCTTCAAACTCTCAGTGTATACTAATTTGGCCATTTTGAATCGATTGGCGTTCGCAGAATTGGTTTATCTCTAACAGTTCTCGAGTTGGTCAGCTCTGAATCAGCTTTCAAATGGTTTTTTTGGCGCCAAAAATATTTTCGATGGGTTCTCGACATTTTCGTTAAAAAATTTGGAATCAGCATGTAAAAATACGTTCAAGGACAAAAATTTGAAATTCAAAAAATGAAAAATGAAAAAGTTCAAAAAATTATCTATCATGATTTACTCGACTTTTTTGTCCGTCGAATTTTTTTGTTCAAACTCTCAGTATATACTAATTCGGCCATTCTAAATCGATTGGCGTTTGCAGAATTGGTCTATCTCTAGTCGTTCTGGAGTTGGTCGGCTCTGAATCAGATTTCAAATGTTTTTTTTGGCGCCAAAAATATTCTCGATGAGTTTTCGTCATTTTCGTTCAAATATTCGAATTTAGCACGTCAACATACGTTTGAGGGCAAAAGTTTGAAATTCGAAAAATGAAAAATAAAAAAGTTCAAAAAATTATCCATCATGATCTACTCGACTTTTTTGTCCTTCAATTTTTTTTCTTCAAACTCTCAGTGTATACTAATTTGGCCATTTTGAATCGATTGGCGTTCGCAGAATTGGTTTATCTCGTAACAGTTCTCGAGTTGGTCAGCTCTCAATCAGCTTTCAAATGGTTTTTTTGGCGCCAAAAATATTTTCGATGGGTTCTCGACATTTTCGTTTAAAAAATTTGGAATCAGCATGTAAAAATACGTTCAAGGACAAAAATTTGAAATTCAAAAAATGAAAAATGAAAAAGTTCAAAAAATTATCTATCATGATTTACTCGACTTTTTTGTCCGTCGAATTTTTTTGTTCAAACTCTCAGTATATACAAATTGGGCCATTCTAAATCGATTGGCGTTTGCAGAATTGGTCTATCTCTAGTCGTTCTGGAGTTGGTCGGCTCTGAATCAGCTTTCAAATGGTTTTTTTGGGGCCAAAAATATTTTCGATGGGTTCTCGACATTTTCGTTAAAAAATTTGGAATCAGCATGTAAAAATACGTTCAAGGACAAAAATTTGAAATTCAAAAAATGAAAAATGAAAAAGTTCAAAAAATTATCTATCATGATTTACTCGACTTTTTTGTCCGTCGAATTTTTTTGTTCAAACTCTCAGTATATACTAATTCGGCCATTCTAAATCGATTGGCGTTTGCAGAATTGGTCTATCTCTAGTCGCTCTGGAGTTGGTCGGCTCTGAATCAGTTTTCAAATGTTTTTTTTGGCGCCAAAAATATTTTCGATGGGTTCTCGACATTTTCGTTAAAAAATTTGGAATCAGCATGTAAAAATACGTTCAAGGACAAAAATTTGAAATTCAAAAAATGAAAAATGAAAAAGTTCAAAAAATTATCTATCATGATTTACTCGACTTTTTTGTCCGTCGAATTTTTTTGTTCAAACTCTCAGTATATACTAATTCGGCCATTCTAAATCGATTGGCGTTTGCAGAATTGGTCTATCTCTAGTCGTTCTGGAGTTGGTCGGCTCTGAATCAGTTTTCAAATGTTTTTTTGGCGCCAAAAATATTCTCGATGAGTTTTCGTCATTTTCGTTCAAATATTCGAATTTAGCACGTCAACATACGTTTGAGGGCAAAAGTTTGAAATTCGAAAAATGAAAAATAAAAAAGTTCAAAAAATTATCCATCATGATCTACTCGACTTTTTTGTCCGTCGAATTTTTTTGTTCAAACTCTCAGTATATACTAATTCGGCCATTCTAAATCGATTGGCGTTTGCAGAATTGGTCTATCTCTAGTCGTTCTGGAGTTGGTCGGCTCTGAATCAGTTTTCAAATGGTTTTTTTGGCGCCAAAAATATTTCCGATGGGTTTTCGACATTTTCGATCGAAAATTAGGAATCAGCACGTGAAAATACGTCCAAGGACAAAAATTTGAAATTCAAAAAATGAAAAATGAAAAAGTCAAAAAATTATCTATCATGATTTACTCGACTTTTTTGTCCGTCGAATTTTTTTGTTCAAACTCTCATTATATACTAATTCGGCCATTCTAAATCGATTGGCGTTTGCAGAATTGGTCTATCTCTCGTCGTTGTGGAGTTGGTCGGCTCTGAATCAGTTTTCAAATGTTTTTTTTGGCGCCAAAAATATTCTCGATGAGTTTTCGTCATTTTCGTTCAAATATTCGAATTTAGCACGTCAAAATACGTTTGAGGGCAAAAGTTTGAAATTCGAAAAATGAAAAATAAAAAAGTTCAAAAAATTATCCATCATGATCTACTCGACTTTTTTGTCCGTCGAATTTTTTTGTTCAAACTCTCAGTATATACTAATTCGGCCATTCTAAATCGATTGGCGTTTGCAGAATTGGTCTATCTCTCGTCGTTGTGGAGTTGGTCGGCTCTGAATCAGTTTTCAAAAGTTTTTTTTGGCGCCAAAAATATTCTCGATGAGTTTTCGTCATTTTCGTTCAAATATTCGAATTTAGCACGTCAAAATACGTTTGAGGGCAAAAGTTTGAAATTCGAAAAATGAAAAATAAAAAAGTTCAAAAAATTATCCATCATGATCTACTCGACTTTTTTGTCCGTCGAATTTTTTTGTTCAAACTCTCATTATATACTAATTCGGCCATTCTAAATCGATTGGCGTTCGCAGAATTGGTCTATCTCTAACCGTTCTCGAGTTGGTCAGCCCTGAATCAGTTTTCAAATGTTTTTTTTGGCGCCAAAAAAATTTCCGATGGGTTCTCGACATTTTTGATCGAAAATTCGGAATCAGCACGTGAAAATACGTCCAAGGACAAAAATTTGAAATTCAAAAAATGAAAAATGAAAAAGTTCAAAAAATTATCTATCATGATTTACTCGACTTTTTTGTCCGTCGAATTTTTTTGTTCAAACTCTCAGTATATACTAATTCGGCCATTCTAAATCGATTGGCGTTTGCAGAATTGGTCTATCTCTAGTCGTTCTGGAGTTGGTCGGCTCTGAATCAGTTTTCAAATGTTTTTTTTGGCGCCAAAAATATTCTCGATGAGTTTTCGTCATTTTCGTTCAAATATTCGAATTTAGCATGTCAACATACGTTTGAGGGCAAAAGTTTGAAATTCGAAAAATGAAAAATAAAAAAGTTCAAAAAATTATCCATCATGATCTACTCGACTTTTTTGTCCTTCAATTTTTTTTCTTCAAACTCTCAGTGTATACTAATTTGGCCATTTTGAATCGATTGGCGTTCGCAGAATTGGTTTATCTCTAACAGTTCTCGAGTTGGTCAGCTCTGAATCAGCTTTCAAATGGTTTTTTTGGCGCCAAAAATATTTTCGATGGGTTCTCGACATTTTCGTTAAAAAATTTGGAATCAGCATGTAAAAATACGTTCAAGGACAAAAATTTGAAATTCAAAAAATGAAAAATGAAAAAGTTCAAAAAATTATCTATCATGATTTACTCGACTTTTTTGTCCGTCGAATTTTTTTGTTCAAACTCTCATTATATACTAATTCGGCCATTCTAAATCGATTGGCGTTTGCAGAATTGGTCTATCTCTCGTCGTTGTGGAGTTGGTCGGCTCTGAATCAGTTTTCAAATGTTTTTTTTTGGCGCCAAAAATATTCTCGATGAGTTTTCGTCATTTTCGTTCAAATATTCGAATTTAGCACGTCAAAATACGTTTGAGGGCAAAAGTTTGAAATTCGAAAAATGAAAAATAAAAAAGTTCAAAAAATTATCCATCATGATCTACTCGACTTTTTTGTCCGTCGAATTTTTTTGTTCAAACTCTCAGTATATACTAATTCGGCCATTCTAAATCGATTTGCGTTTGCAGAATTGGTCTATCTCTAGTCGTTGTGGAGTTGGTCGGCTCTGAATCAGTTTTCAAATGTTTTTTTTGGCGCCAAAAATATTCTCGACGAGTTTTCGTCATTTTCGTTCAAATATTCGAATTTAGCACGTCAAAATACGTTTGAGGGCAAAAGTTTGAAATTCGAAAAATGAAAAATAAAAAAGTTCAAAAAATTATCCATCATGATCTACTCGACTTTTTTGTCCTTCAATTTTTTTTCTTCAAACTCTCAGTGTATACTAATTTGGCCATTTTGAATCGATTGGCGTTCGCAGAATTGGTTTATCTCTAACAGTTCTCGAGTTGGTCAGCTCTGAATCAGCTTTCAAATGGTTTTTTTGGCGCCAAAAATATTTTCGATGGGTTCTCGACATTTTCGTTAAAAAATTTGGAATCAGCATGTAAAAATACGTTCAAGGACAAAAATTTGAAATTCAAAAAATGAAAAATGAAAAAGTTCAAAAAATTATCTATCATGATTTACTCGACTTTTTTGTCCGTCGAATTTTTTTGTTCAAACTCTCAGTATATACTAATTCGGCCATTCTAAATCGATTGGCGTTTGCAGAATTGGTCTATCTCTAGTCGTTCTGGAGTTGGTCGGCTCTGAATCAGATTTCAAATGTTTTTTTTGGCGCCAAAAATATTCTCGATGAGTTTTCGTCATTTTCGTTCAAATATTCGAATTTAGCACGTCAACATACGTTTGAGGGCAAAAGTTTGAAATTCGAAAAATGAAAAATAAAAAAGTTCAAAAAATTATCCATCATGATCTACTCGACTTTTTTGTCCTTCAATTTTTTTTCTTCAAACTCTCAGTGTATACTAATTTGGCCATTTTGAATCGATTGGCGTTCGCAGAATTGGTTTATCTCGTAACAGTTCTCGAGTTGGTCAGCTCTCAATCAGCTTTCAAATGGTTTTTTTGGCGCCAAAAATATTTTCGATGGGTTCTCGACATTTTCGTTAAAAAATTTGGAATCAGCATGTAAAAATACGTTCAAGGACAAAAATTTGAAATTCAAAAAATGAAAAATGAAAAAGTTCAAAAAATTATCTATCATGATTTACTCGACTTTTTTGTCCGTCAAATTTTTTTGTTCAAACTCTCAGTATATACAAATTGGGCCATTCTAAATCGATTGGCGTTTGCAGAATTGGTCTATCTCTAGTCGTTCTGGAGTTGGTCGGCTCTGAATCAGCTTTCAAATGGTTTTTTTGGGGCCAAAAATATTTTCGATGGGTTCTCGACATTTTCGTTAAAAAATTTGGAATCAGCATGTAAAAATACGTTCAAGGACAAAAATTTGAAATTCAAAAAATGAAAAATGAAAAAGTTCAAAAAATTATCTATCATGATTTACTCGACTTTTTTGTCCGTCGAATTTTTTTGTTCAAACTCTCAGTATATACTAATTCGGCCATTCTAAATCGATTGGCGTTTGCAGAATTGGTCTATCTCTAGTCGTTCTGGAGTTGGTCGGCTCTGAATCAGTTTTCAAATGTTTTTTTGGCGCCAAAAATATTCTCGATGAGTTTTCGTCATTTTCGTTCAAATATTCGAATTTAGCACGTCAACATACGTTTGAGGGCAAAAGTTTGAAATTCGAAAAATGAAAAATAAAAAAGTTCAAAAAATTATCCATCATGATCTACTCGACTTTTTTGTCCGTCGAATTTTTTTGTTCAAACTCTCAGTATATACTAATTCGGCCATTCTAAATCGATTGGCGTTTGCAGAATTGGTCTATCTCTAGTCGTTCTGGAGTTGGTCGGCTCTGAATCAGTTTTCAAATGGTTTTTTTGGCGCCAAAAATATTTCCGATGGGTTTTCGACATTTTCGATCGAAAATTAGGAATCAGCACGTGAAAATACGTCCAATGACAAAAATTTGAAATTCAAAAAATGAAAAATGAAAAAGTCAAAAAATTATCTATCATGATTTACTCGACTTTTTTGTCCGTCGAATTTTTTTGTTCAAACTCTCATTATATACTAATTCGGCCATTCTAAATCGATTGGCGTTTGCAGAATTGGTCTATCTCTCGTCGTTGTGGAGTTGGTCGGCTCTGAATCAGTTTTCAAATGTTTTTTTTGGCGCCAAAAATATTCTCGATGAGTTTTCGTCATTTTCGTTCAAATATTCGAATTTAGCACGTCAAAATACGTTTGAGGGCAAAAGTTTGAAATTCGAAAAATGAAAAATAAAAAAGTTCAAAAAATTATCCATCATGATCTACTCGACTTTTTTGTCCGTCGAATTTTTTTGTTCAAACTCTCATTATATACTAATTCGGCCATTCTAAATCGATTGGCGTTCGCAGAATTGGTCTATCTCTAACCGTTCTCGAGTTGGTCAGCCCTGAATCAGTTTTCAAATGTTTTTTTTGGCGCCAAAAAAATTTCCGATGGGTTCTCGACATTTTAGATCGAAAATTCGGAATCAGCACGTGAAAATACGTCCAAGGACAAAAATTTGAAATTCAAAAAATGAAAAATGAAAAAGTTCAAAAAATTATCTATCATGATTTACTCGACTTTTTTGTCCGTCGAATTTTTTTGTTCAAACTCTCAGTATATACTAATTCGGCCATTCTAAATCGATTGGCGTTTGCAGAATTGGTCTATCTCTAGTCGTTCTGGAGTTGGTCAGCTCTGAATCAGTTTTCAAATGTTTTTTTTGGCGCCAAAAATATTCTCGATGAGTTTTCGTCATTTTCGTTCAAATATTCGAATTTAGCACGTCAACATACGTTTGAGGTCAAAAGTTTGAAATTCGAAAAATGAAAAATAAAAAAGTTCAAAAAATTATCCATCATGATCTACTCGACTTTTTTGTCCTTCAATTTTTTTTCTTCAAACTCTCAGTGTATACTAATTTGGCCATTTTGAATCGATTGGCGTTCGCAGAATTGGTTTATCTCTAACAGTTCTCGAGTTGGTCAGCTCTGAATCAGCTTTCAAATGGTTTTTTTTGGCGCCAAAAATATTTTCGATGGGTTCTCGACATTTTCGTTAAAAAATTTGGAATCAGCATGTAAAAATACGTTCAAGGACAAAAATTTGAAATTCAAAAAATGAAAAATGAAAAAGTTCAAAAAATTATCTATCATGATTTACTCGACTTTTTTGTCCGTCGAATTTTTTTGTTCAAACTCTCATTATATACTAATTCGGCCATTCTAAATCGATTGGCGTTTGCAGAATTGGTCTATCTCTCGTCGTTGTGGAGTTGGTCGGCTCTGAATCAGTTTTCAAATGTTTTTTTTGGCGCCAAAAATATTCTCGATGAGTTTTCGTCATTTTCGTTCAAATATTCGAATTTAGCACGTCAAAATACGTTTGAGGGCAAAAGTTTGAAATTCGAAAAATGAAAAATAAAAAAGTTCAAAAAATTATCCATCATGATCTACTCGACTTTTTTGTCCGTCGAATTTTTTTGTTCAAACTCTCAGTATATACTAATTCGGCCATTCTAAATCGATTGGCGTTTGCAGAATTGGTCTATCTCTAGTCGTTCTGGAGTTGGTCGGCTCTGAATCAGTTTTCAAATGTTTTTTTTGGCGCCAAAAATATTCTCGATGAGTTTTCGTCATTTTCGTTCAAATATTCGAATTTAGCACGTCAACATACGTTTGAGGGCAAAAGTTTGAAATTCGAAAAATGAAAAATAAAAAAGTTCAAAAAATTATCCATCATGATCTACTCGACTTTTTTGTCCTTCAATTTTTTTTCTTCAAACTCTCAGTGTATACTAATTTGGCCATTTTGAATCGATTGGCGTTCGCAGAATTGGTTTATCTCTAACAGTTCTCGAGTTGGTCAGCTCTGAATCAGCTTTCAAATGGTTTTTTTGGCGCTAAAAATATTTTCGATGGGTTCTCGACATTTTCGTTAAAAAATTTGGAATCAGCATGTAAAAATACGTTCAAGTACAAAAATTTGAAATTCAAAAAATAAAAAATAAAAAAGTTCAAAAAATTATCTATCATGATTTACTCGACTTTTTTGTCCGGCGATTTTTTTTGTTTAAACTTTCAGTACATACTAATTCGGCAATTCTAAATCGATTGGCGTTTGCAGAATTGGTCTATCTCTAACCGTTCTCGAGTCGGTCAGCTCTGAATCAGTTTTCAAATGTTATTTTTTGGCGCCAAAAATATTCCCGATGAGTTTTCGATATTTTCGTTCGAATATTAGGAATCAGTACGTCAAAATACGTTCGGAGACAAAAACTTCAAATTCGAAAAATACAAATAAAAAAATTCAAAACTTTATCAAGTTCTCGGCAGCGGTGGTTGTTTAACCGGCCCGATTGTGACGCCTATATGCGTATGATTCCGTCGTCCAACAAAACTGTATTCTTTAAGAAATACAAGCTACCCAAAACACAAAAGCTGCGTCACTTTCTCTTGACGCGCGTTTCGCCAACAAAGTTAGCATCCTCAAGAGCTATGCTATGAGCAGAAAATGTTTAATCTTTGTTTTCTTTTAGACAATGGAAGTGCAAAAAAAACTCTCGAAAATCTTGTGTCATTCATCTACATAAAAAATTGGACTCTCGAGCCTTACTACATGTACCTAATCATGAAAAAAGTGATTATTCCTGTTGCACCATACACAAAAGCTATTCAACTTCCAGCGAAACAATGAGTCATCAATCCTAATCTAATCGATGCTTTCACTCACTTGTCACCTCGAATCATTACGGTTGAATTGACATGTCAATAAATCCTATCGATCTCCTAGAGCACCAATTCCCTGTAAAACAATCCTCCACTCAATCAATGTCTCAGGTGTGATGAAATCTGTAATACTCGCGGGTTAGTAATATTTCTTAGCCGCAATTTGTTCAACATCACTCGCGCCGTTTTACTGTAATTATCAGAGAAGAAAAAACAGTACGCTCATCGACACACCTGAATACCACTTCTGAGTGGGAAGATTATGGAAAACATTATGATTAAAATTCCACGACGTTGTTATTCACTTGTACAGAGTGGGTAGCTGAGGTTTTGGATCTTAATCTGTAATTTATTTGGTGTTATTTATTCGAATACTAATACAGCACCTTAAGATACTGTGTCACTAGAAGTATCGTGAAAGACAAAGTGCACACATGAAGTAATGCTTATTAGAACACATCAGAGCGCGTCCTTCGTCGCATGTTTACTATTCTGTCTTGACGATGCTCTTCCGAAATATCATCAATCGTTCCACCGTTAGCGGTCTCATCGAGATTGACCCGTCGAGATCAGTCCTCACATCCATATGCTGTCACTTTGGGGACATGCCGCGCATCTGCTTCCCATTGCTTGTTTTTCCACAGAACGGCAAAGCTTTGGCTGCCTCGGGAGTTGTTCACTGAGGCATATAGCCTTCAGAAATTCAAGAAGAATACCAATTTCTACCTAATTTCCCTCGCCTCTCACGATGTTCTTTGTTCTTTTCCCTTTCTTGGGAACCAGAACAGAAAACAACAGATATTTTGGTTGGAGATCCGATGCAGTGGCATAACTCCAAATTTAATATAGATTGGTGTCATTGCAAAGAAAATAGATTGACGGATAATGGAGTGTTGATGACCTTTTGAATATTAAAGAAAAGAGTTTCCGTCTGCCCTTCTGTTCGCACGCTGCTGTTTATCTTTCGTAAGTATCAGTCATTTCTTGTTTGCCCAATGGTGCCAAGTTGGCCAGATGAAACGCCAACACCACGCCTTATAATTACGACTTTCCGACTAAATGAGCTCGCTGTCAGCTCGCACCTTCATTTGTCTTAGAGAGAACCCAGGCAGGCGCGATTGTTATCATTAATGATGGCCTGCATCCGTCTCTCTCACACCTACGTGCCCGAGTAGCAGGTACATGACCATCGACATGAGTACTTGTCGTTTCGGGTTCATAAAAATAACTCAACTGTTACGGTGCTAATTCCACGTTCAGAGGAAATGACCAACAGGTAATAAGTCAGTTGCGTCCGCATCAACTTGTCTTCCCGACTGGTGTGCGCTTCTTGTGTTTACAGCAATATCTCAGACCGAACGGGCGATATTTCATGTCGGATACTTGATGGAATCTACCTGAATTATTGAACTATTGAGACAGGCATTTTTTTTTGTTTCTGGCCTGTTTTGTTCATGTGGACATTCAAACGATTTTGGGCTCCCAAATAATTGGTATGATCCTCAACAACAATCTCCATTATTTATCGTTTTGTATTCTGTCGTGACTATTTCATACAAATCCGAAAGGAAGATTTTCTACGTTACTCAAGATTCTAATTGTAATGGTAACGGGTGTCGCAAACCCCGTCATCTTCACTCATCCAACGGCTGATACCTGTTCCACCTTCTGATGAAGCTCGAAATTGCAAGAATTCCATTCATCCGCCTTAATAGTGGTATCTTCGAATACATTGTTTTTAAATGGAAAAATTATAGCATTTGATTGGTTTATATAAAAGTGAGGGAAATTGTCACTTATAATCTCCATAGTGCTTGAATTATTGCCGGAAATTTTTCGAGTACATGAATTTTTTGAAAATTACC
Organism: Chrysolina haemoptera; assembly: GCA_958298965.1. Lineage (NCBI taxonomy): Eukaryota > Metazoa > Arthropoda > Insecta > Coleoptera > Chrysomelidae > Chrysolina > Chrysolina haemoptera. The sequence goes on along the minus strand of OY282603.1, from coordinate 495,460 downwards.
CAAGTCGCGCAGCGACGAGGGTTGTTTTTTTTTTGTTTTTGTTTTTGTTTTTGTTTTTGTTTTTGTTTTTGTTTTTGTTTTTGTTTTTGTTTTTGTTTTTGTTTTTGTTTTTGTTTTTGTTTTTGTTTTTGTTTTTGTTTTTGTTTTTGTTTTTGTTTTTGTTTTTGTTTTTGTTTTTGTTTTTGTTTTTGTTTTTGTTTTTGTTTTTGTTTTTGTTTTTGTTTTTGTTTTTGTTTTTGTTTTTGTTTTTGTTTTTGTTTTTGTTTTTGTTTTTGTTTTTGTTTTTGTTTTTGTTTTTGTTTTTGTTTTTGAGTTTGAGTTTCAGTTTTTTGTTCCATAATCATAGTGCTACAAATCACCATAATATATTCTTCTGCTTCTAAGGAAAATGTTTTGGAAAAATGTCTTCTCTAGTTTGAAAGTGGACATATTTACGTTTTTCTTAAATTAGCATTAGTATATCTTTTGCTATATTTCGAGGGATTGTTCTTTCAGTTGGAAATTTCAGTCTCCTTCGGTTTTTCGTTTTTTTTATGACGAGTGTAGCAGGTCCGTCACATTTTTTTTGTGTTATGGGACAGATCTGCTATAGCCGTCATCTGTTGTCAAAAAGTACCAAACAAAAATTTTAATTTCATACAATTTGTCACATTTGGACAATAATAAATTCTATTCTGTAAAAAAATTGGTAATTTTTTGACGTCTTTTGAACTCGTACTGTCCACGAATAATATCAAGTTCGATTTGTAGGCATGCTAACGGTCCCTTGAACTAATCTCACCGACGACGCAGGCCAAGAAGGCGCTTTTCACCCGACAGACGCAATATGCATACACAATGGTCAGAGCACATCGACTACAATCAGATGACATAAATACGACCGGTTAAAAACACGCGTTCCTACATGGCTATCTTCACGACTGGTTCGAAACTATCAATTAAGCCACTTGTGCCTCACTACTTGTTGCTTAATCTCATTAGCGGCGGTATCGCGATGCTTCTCTCGCTTGCTACCCGTTTGCTTTTCAATTAATTAATCCCTAATCTGCCTGCGTATATTTCAGGTGGCTGCCTAGGTATCGGGGGCGCTGATTGGACTGATTCGTGGGCTAGCCAGAAGGATTCCTAATTAAAAGCTAGCTGATACTCGGCAACATACGACATCTGGAAGGGATCGAAACTATGTTTCTGACGTTTATTGGGGTTTCAATGAAAAATATTCAGAAACGTTTTATAAAGGCCACTAAACTACAGGGCAACCTCAAATTATTTAAAAAGTAATTTGAAAAAGTTTGGCACCATTCACTCTAATTCAGTGTTTGGTTGAAAAGTTTATAGTTTATAAGTAAATCATCAACTGAGTATGACATAAAATTTTCCGTTTTTTATATGCTAATTAAAAACTGATGAAGAAATGTCTGATGTACTCGAATTTTCACTGTCCTCGGGGGAACTCCTTACTTTTTTTTAAATACTTTCTGTATTTTCTACTTTTCTAGAACTATTTCTTTTTCGGTGGTATATAATATAATCATACAGTCTGTGTAGCTTATGATCTTCGAAAAACTTCAGTTTTAACATAAAAGGTCCTTTTCTTTGTACTTGCTTCATCAGACATTCTTTGATTTTTAGCGATCTCTGCGTTACAAGTATAGAACAAAATTAGTTTTTTTTTTGACAGAAGAGCTTTGGATGGCCGTTGCGTCGGTCTATAAATCCGGCATTCGAATGCGGAATTAAGTCTGGTGTCAATAGCTATTCATATTACTAGGGAGGAAAGTGCCACTTTTCCTCCCGCAGGATGTAGTTTACTGCCCGACGTGAAGCGGAGGGCAGAAAATCACAGCATATACTAATTTTGGCATGTTGAATCGATTGGCGTTCGCAGAATTTCTCTATCTCGAATCGGTCATCGGTTGAAAATGTTATCTAGAAGTTGCAGGTGCCGTTTTCCCCGCCAAATTTTTTTCTAATTTTTTTCTGTGTTATATTCGTTAAACTTGATCTTTTTTCTATACGCTGACCGAATTTGAAATCGATTGCTGGTCAAACATAGATTTGGTAGGTGTTTTTACGAACGTGTGCCCTTTGAGTTGGACCGATTTTTAAATTTATTATTTTTCATTTTTCGCATACTGTGTCATGTTGAAGTGATGGCGTAGAATACGGGAAAAATATTGAAAAAATTCTAGAACTTCCGCAAGTATTTTTTTGCGGTTTTATGTGCTAGGATGCCAGATCCTAGCGCATCTTTTCCATTTTTTGCATTTTGCGACCATAACGAGACACATTCATTAAATACATAGGTATATAGAAAAAAAGCTAAGAAAATTTCCTACAAGAGGATGTTATTGTTTGCTAGTCACACAGTTCGCTTGTAGGTGTTATAGGTGGTTTTGTGTGTTAGGATGGCGGATCCTAGCGCACCTTTTACATTTTTCGCATTTCTCGACCATAACGAGACACATTCGTTAAATACATAGGTATATAGAAAAAAAGCTAAGAAAATTTCCTACAAGAGGATGTTATTGTTTGCTGGCCTAACAGTTCGCTTGTAGGTGTTATTATAGGTGGTTTTGTGTGCTAGGATGGCGGATCCTAGCGCAACTTTTACATTTATCGCATTTTGCGACCATAACGAGACACATTCATTAAATACATAGGTATATAGAAAGGAAGCTAAGAAAATTTCCTACAAGATGATGTTATCGTCCGCGTGCCTAACAGTTCGCTTGTTATTCATAACATCCGGCTGACGAAAAAAAAAGCTCTTATAAATTGTATGTTCAGCCCCCCCAAACTGAAATCCTGGCAGCGCCACTGTTCAATACAATCGTAGTATTCCAGAAAACAAGCAATAAAATCAAGCAAAGTACCATTTTCCGATCATGTTGTTACCAGACTATCGAAGCAAGTCATTTTCTCATCGAGTCGCGGTTGAAGAGAATGAGAATCGCTCTCATCGGTGGCTGGTTCTGCTATATCATTACCTTAATCGGCGGGATTATCTTTTTAATGATGACCAACAAGTTGTAACACGACAGGCCGTCTTGCCGAGTGACAGCGGCACTGATGTTGAATCATTATAAGACTATAATGAACCGAGAGATTGCAATGACTTATTATGAAGGATGAGTTATAACTTCGGAGAATGCATACTACTGTTCGTGGCTAGAGATTGTGGACGAGAGTGCAGTGTTGCTCCGACAAATTCGGAGCAGGACATTGTGACACGCCGATGCTTATCGAATGGATGTCTACGGCTCGGTTTCTTGTGTTTTCAGTTAGAGTCTTTTCACAATATCTATCAGATGTAGTTCAATGTCCAGCGTGACTTGTGCCGGGGAAGTAGTTGATTTCTGTTAGATATTACAAATAAATCTCATTTTTCAATTTTCGTGGAGAATAATTCTCTTTTCAACATGAATACCTCCCAAGAGGTTATCTTGAACGATGAAAAATAGCGACTAAAGTTTGTGTTTCAGTCGCAGATGATTCCACAACTAATTTTATGAATGTCCTGTTCATATTTTCGAACTTAAATCAACTAACGAAGATTGTGACTTGAGGAATTTCATGTTCGAGTTTAGTGTTGTTTGATAATATTCTTGACAGAAAAAAATCGATTTTTTTATATTCAGTAGCGAATAAATTATTTTCTTTTTTTTTTCTTTCAGAATCATACTTAGTTGTAATATTGTCACAAAGTTAATATTCCTCTCGGGTTACACTGATAAAAAGGATATTTTGCATCAATGCATAATTGCATTGATTCAAGTCGATTGTATTCTTGAATAGGTCCAACCAAATATTAGTTTGATTTTTTGACAGAATCCTCTTGACCACTTGAAAGGAAACTGTTTTGAGACATATGAACACTTTCTTCACTGAATAATGAGCGTTGTTTGGTGCAAGAATATTTCAACTTCAGTAACGAACAATATTCTTCTTCATAATGCAATATATTTTTGATCCAAGATTATCTGCATTTGGAGGCTCAGTACAAATGTGCACTTAGTTATAAAAATATGCCATGGAAGCCATGTTCATATGGTACAGTTCAACAAACAGAGAACAACTGCGAACAATTGAGGTATAATGGTTATAAATGAGAATAGTTTTGTAATATTTTAATTTCAGCGTAGGTACCTCTTCGGTGACGCATATAGAAATGCGATTGAATAGAAACGACAGCGTCATTCACCATTATCACACACCTGTTGAAAACAAAAATATCTTCAACCTACCTCTACAATTGGTCCATAAATGACCTAAATTCAAATCGTGCAGAAATAATTGGACCTCCATATTGCACTTCTGTAGCAGCACATTTGCACATAACCACTGTGTCAAATACAAAACTAACAACTTAAATTATGATTCAAACACAACCCCCAAACCAAACGCGGGCAAAAGCAAATAGGATAGAGGTCTCAGTCGGCAGTCGCAGTGTGCGCTTTCGCGTGGGTTCGCGTCGTTCCGGTAGCGGGATTTCGCCAAGAAATCATGTTCTTGAGTCAAAAGGAGCATTTTTCACAAGTAGGAGTTCTCTAGGGTAAAGAGTTGGAATGTATTAATGCAAACAAATTCATTTCAAGATAATTTATGTAAAGAAACAAACAGTTCAATAAGTTTGAAATAAGAGTATATTCATCAATTAGAAATAATTATTCTTTTCAGAACATGATTCTATTCAAGAGGATATATATACTTGATTGAAGACATCCTTTTTATCAGTGTAGTTTGCTGAGATGAAAAAATCCAATATATACTAGCGTCTAAAAGTTATTCCAAATGATATGGAAGCATCTTTGTTATCTATTTGCCAGAAACTTTCACACACCAAAGACGTTCGCGTTAGTGCATTATAAAAACTTCCGTTGAAAGTATCAGATTTCTACATTCTCAAACGGTAAATAGAGAAGACCGAAAAATAAAAATGATGATCAGCAAAGTTTCGCCAATGCTACTTTTTGAAATGAAAAAAATTGTGATTGTCGGACAGGGGGGCTGGGGAACACATCAACTCAACAATTTTAAATGGTATGGGGGGTCAAGTGGCACATCGTCGAAAAGGAAATTCCATTCTCTTTACAACCATCTAAATTTGGAATATCAAATATAAATGCGGATCTGAATACTACTCACTACTCGTTATCCTCTTGTTCTTGGATCGTGATGGTTTGTAAAATGTTCGTTGCTTTTCCACGCAACGCCAGTGTTAATGCTATAGCTCATTCTCCTGCATTCCATATATTCGCCCTTGCTTCAAATTGTCGGCAATAATTTGCCCATGGCGTTTTTCCATCAAACTGGGCTGGTTTCATGGAGAGTTTTCCTGTTTCCGAACTGATTTTTTACATCTTAAAAACCCTTTTGAACGTTATCCAAGTACAAACTCAGTTCCAGCGTTGAATTTTCAGGAGTAATACCACGAGTGATTGAATTTTCGCGATAAGTCTGTCGATTTATTTCTGAACGAAACTGAATTGCTCCATGAAAACACCACAAGTCCGCAGGACGAGTGAAATAGTTATTGATAGATTCTGTGGTATAGGTAGTGTCAATCTGGTTTTCCAACTTACTGATTTTCTCCTTTATTTTGTTGATTTCCTCGAGTCTCTCTTCCTCATCTCTTCCTCAATTTCATCTTTGATTTCCTCCATCTCTATTTCGACGGTCCCCATTCTTTCTTCTAATCGCCACGGCACTATAAGTTCTTCGTTTATATTCTTCAAGTTTTCTAGAAGCTCTTTCCTCAAACCCATCGAAACATAAATGAATTTTAGTCTTATGTTAACGAAAACATCTAATTTTCTTAAATATTATGAAATCACGGTCCAGTTTGGCGATCTGTCCAGAATCGTTCCAAGGAACACACTTGGTTAGTGCATTTTCAACTTAATAATCTGTTGAAAAAATTATTTACAAACATTGTCTTCAAGGCAACACTTTCATTTACTGAGAAGCAATGCCAATCAGCCACGATTGAAAACGATTACCATCCGTAACGATTTGAAAACGCAATTACGATGCACTTACGTCAAATCGGTCCTTTCGGCCAACATCCAAACCCGATGAAACAAACCCATATACCCTGATTGGCGCGCTAACAAGCAACATTTAGATTCAACGATACCAGAAAGCGAAGACATAACGATTAGTGGAAGCAGAACAAGCTGCAACGGCAGTGTCAACATCGCTACTTGTCTTAACTGCGACTAACTATATCGATACTTCCACATCCGTCGTCATTATAGAGTCAATTAAGGAATATAGCGCGGAGGGAGCACTATAAATTGTACACGTTCTCCTCAGACTATCCCGATAAACACATCTACTTTCAATAAATCACCACGGCTTTGCTTTTATTGTTTCTCTCGGAACTTTAGACATAAGTATCCCGATTTTCGATTGTTCTTAGTCGTTTGTAGCTGCTGTGTAGGTTGTCGTGTGCAAGTTTTCCGTTTTAGTTTTGTGATATCGGGTGTTCGGAAGTTTGCAGGTAAATTTCAGATGACTTCTACGACAGCACTGAACAGACATGATGAGAAAAATATTATCTATAATTGCCAGTTCAATGGATCAAATAATTAATGAAGGAGTGAATGAAGAAACAAATAAATTGCGATTTCGGAAATAGTCTCGTCGTTGCATCTCCACGAGAGAAACATAATTTTTAAGACTTTCCAAATATTTTTGAAATCATGGTTGGAAGCAGTGCGCCTTTCATAAACCAGTTAGATTTGATTGAAAAGCTTGAATGCAAATAGAAGAAAAAAGAAAACCTAAAAATAATACATACTCAGTCATATCTATATATCAACTGAAATTTTTAAACATTAACTACTTCCAATTGCTCTGGTGCAGCTGCAGTGAACGGAGAGAAAAGCAAAAGCCTCAAATATAAAAACTTGAAAGATCTATATTTCTTCTATCCTGTAGCTATAGAAACTTTCGGAGTGTTGGGACCTCAGGCGTTAGAATTCATCAACGAAATTGGAAAACGGATAACTGAAGAGACTGGTGACTTAAGAGCTACTTCATTTTTGTTTCAACGATTGAGTATTTCAATTCAGAGGGGAAATCAGTACTCGGAACTATTCCTACTTCTCGTCATTTGGATAAATTGTTCATGAATCCAAGAAAAAATGTATACTCACTATCCAGCAGTCTTAATTCACGAGATGGCTGTTGGAGTACTTGAAAAAGTACGCATACACGTGGGATATTAACACAAGTATCTAGAGTATGAAGGGGGCTTCGATAAATTTGCAGAGATCATTAAAGAATTGTGGTCGGAAGATTCGTCAGATCGAGTGGTAAATACATTCTCCTTAAAAAGTCAGATACAAAGATTCGCACCTCGTTTCATTGGTTATGCACAGCAAGATGCTCAGGAGTTCCTACGGTACCTATTGGGGGGTCTTCATGAAGACGTTAATGAAATAACCAAAAAGCCGAAACCCATTTTAACAGAAATAGACGAAAAGTTGAGTGACAGTGAGAAGGCTCAAGAGTCTTGGTCACGATTCTTAAAGATGGACAATTCTAAAATAGTTGATAACTTCGTTGTCCAATTGAAATCGACGTTGAAATGTATTGTGGTCACTGTTTGGTCACCTTTGACCCATTCTGGGACCTGTCTCTACCGATAAATCAAAGAACAGGCCAATTAAGATTATCACAGTGTTTAGATTCGTTCACAAGGGAAGAAACTCTTGATGGTGACGAGAAGCCGACCTGTGCAAAGTGCAAAAAATGCACGAAATCCCTATCAATACATAAATTCCCCAAAATTTTGGTTATACATTTGAAACGGTTTTCTCCAACGGAAAGGTTCAGAGGAAAATTGAACGTTACCATCGATTTTCCTCTAGAGGGGTTAGACATGAGTAACTATGCCGCAGACAATGTAGAACCTTTTCGGTACAGTCTGTATGCCTTATCTAACTATAGCGGGACTACATACAGCGGACACTACACGGCTTATTGTCGACACCCGTATGTAGGCACCTGGCATGAGTACAATGATTCTCGAGTGACCCCTCCTTCACCCAAATCCCTCGTAAGCGGAGAAGTCTATGTTCTCTTCTACGAGCAGGAAGGCACCAAATCGCACCTTTGAGATCATTTTTAGTTCTATTGTTATTTACTTACATTATATCATGTTATTTTACATTATATTGTGTGTATACTGAAATTCGAGTGGTGACCTGACGAAGCAAAATACACAGAAACAAAAATTAACGATGACAATAATGCAACAACTCTTGGGAGTGATTGCCCATATGGGCGGCAGCTGTTGGCTTGTTTCACAATAACCTGAAACAAACTGCTTCTCAGATCGCGACAGCCCACTAAATCAACTCAATCCACTTCTTATCCATTATTTATACGCAACATTACAATATTAATGAAATAAATAAGTCGGAGATAAAGGAGAACGACATTGTGCGAAACGTGACTATAAATAATAATAACGTATTGGTACTTAAGTGTAAACGTCAGATAAGTGGCTAATCTTGAGCCGACGCTTTCGCAACTCACGCCATGCAGATGCAAATGAGCGGAATTAACGCATATGAAAAAGCTTGTAACATATATTTCAGAGCTTATCGCGGCAAGTTTACACTTATTGGCCCCGTAGATTTATGTCGAACATTTGGATACGTTGGCGATAGACATTAATTAATTGGACGTATTGACGTGTTCGGAAAAGAATGCCGTTGCGAAACGGCTGCCAGACGGATGAATTATCGACCGGCTGTCGGAAATTGTTGTGAAAAACCGATCGTGTCTACCAGGAGGAACGAAATGGTTTCGATAATAAAATTGTTGATAATTCATGAATGATGAAAATTGATTCAACACTGTATATAATTAAAACCGTTTTACGACTGAATTAGGTATGTAATACGAGAGAAAATGTATTGACTTGAAATTTTTCTTTCATTTTCCTTTTTTTTCGGAAACTATCCGTTTCTACCTCACAACCACATTCAATTTCACCTCAAAGCAACCAAATGAAAGCTTAGAGGCCACAACCACTCGGAGTTTTTTATTTAGTTTTTTTTTTTTTTTATGGAGATATTCCCAATCCAAAGTTCATGACCTCCCTCAAGTCTGGGAAAGTATTAACAAGGAAAGGATGATTCAGGATGTGATCTGATACCTGCTGCAGCGAAATTTTTACTTATAATCTCCCTAGTGCTTGAATTATTGCCGGAAATTTTTCGAGTACATGAATTTTTTGAAAAATTCATGTACGAGATAAATTTCCAGCAATTAATTCAAGCACGCGGGGGATTCGGTAAGAAAATTTCACACAAAAATATATTAAATTAATGGTTAGTTCAACTGACTTTTTATTCTGAGAGAAAACAAGTTGTAACATCAGTGGGCCATGAATGGTTTTTGTTGATATAATGACAGTTACGCGTTGGTATTAGTGGCTTGTATGTGAGAAAGGAAAATTCATTTTGCGACATTTTCAACCTAAAATTGCATTGCACATCACGCAGAACCAAAATAGTTTTGACTGGTCCACGAGGATTCTCTATTGGGAAGTGATGTGGAAAGGAATTCTTGCAAATTTCAGCCGAGTATTCACGAAAAGATAAGTTGAATAAAATTGTTTCAAATATTAAGTTCACGTAGTCAAGCATAGGTAGATTTGATTGATATACATTTTTTTTAAATATTTAGTGAATATATAATTATGAAAAATTATCTCCTTTAAAATAACATTCCATTTGTACATAAAAGCAAAATGTTAACTATCACATGTCAAATATTTGACAGAAAAATTTCCACATATTAATTTCGCCCAGGGTACCCAGGAGGATAAAAATTTCCGGAAATTTTTTGGTTTGCCATGGCAACTAAATAAAAACCAATTTTTTGATTGGCTGAAAAAGTGAGGTGTGAAATTTTCAATGTTATTCCACCTTTATTTGAGTATACGCTTATCCGACATCCGTATTCCTACCACCGCCCTCTTGTTAGTTGCCCTTAAGTACATTTATCATTTGCAATTGGGTCTTCTTGGAAGAACGTTGCACAAATATCTGTCAGATGTAATTTAATGTCCGTCGTGGTATCAGCCAGGAAAGTAGTCGTTTTCTGTTAGATGTTTGCCTGTTATTTTTTACATGGTGGAAATATTTGGAGAGAGTCCTAAATAGATGAATCTCATGTATTTATTGAAAATTTGACGTTTCAAAACGCAAAAATGAAAATGAAATTTAACATTAATTTCATAGCTGATTAAGATACACATTATTTCGAATTTGTTTTTTGTCTAGGTATATTTTCAAAATATGTAATTTGATATTATGAAATTGAGCTCAAAATGTACACTGATCATGTATTATGTCACAAATAATCCATATATCTATCCACAACAGTGCGTATCACCCAGTATTTCACCAGTGTCATTGGAGGCTTTATGATTGCAATAAATATCTCGATAAACGATCTTTTAAATTATAACTGTTATGGATATTTGCCCACTCAACTCCAGGGAGGAGTCGCCGATGATTTATGGGACCATTTATCAAAGCTCCACTCCCTCTGTTAACTGCGAACCAATTCTAGATCTGTGGCCCGATATCGAGCGTTGTTCACATCAGGATGTTGTTTCAGCTTGACTTGACCCCATTCGTAGATGTAATGTCTTCTTTCAACTTTCGCCGACGAGAGATGGACGATAATGCGACTGCTTTCGTGCTCTTGATACCATCTTGACCGCAGCTTTTAAACAAATCATTTTCCCATTGAATGATGATGAAATGACTGAGATGTAGTCTGGCAGCAACGTGTGTATATCAGTTTTATAGTTGTCATCAATAATTGGATAGAAAACTTTTACTGTGAAGTGATTCATGATATCGGATAGGTGGTAAATCTGCAACACAGCTCTTGGGACATGGAAGCCAAAGAGAGAGTAATAATTATTAGAAATATGGAATGGAAAGAACTGTTCTGATGTCAAGGTAGACCTATAGGTTCATAGATAAAGTCATTTTGCGGAAAAGAGAAGGTAACAAGACACACGGTACAAGTGCAACGAAAAACCGTTCCACACCTCAGCTAGGTGGGTCAAACTAATTCCACCTTATCACGAAAACATCCCATAAATCATCGTTCGCATGGCATTTCCCATGGTTGTTGAACATTCACGGAAAGTGGGCTCATTAAACATGTAAACAAATTAATATTTTAATCACCACTCCTGCAATATGAATATTTCACGGGGCGACGTAACTGATGTAACTAACGAAGATAAATTAATAAGTGGAATCCTTCCAGCTTCGATTACATAATTGGAAAGTTGGCAGACTCGGAGATAACTCGATTATGAGCGAGCGTGTAATATATAGAGCGTTCCATTAAATCTGTTATCAGAGGTTTAATCGGTAATGCGCGTTGTCATGTACTGCATTAGTGTCATAGTTGATTTGCAGGCTTGTCAGCGGTCTGCGAGTGAACTGCACGGTGGCGGACATGGCTCGGGGGTGGCTCATTGAATTACGTCACGCGGCTTGACAAATACTATCAACGTCGGAGGATCTTCTTCCCCTTTAATTAAAACGGATACTCCTAGCCTAGAGGGGAGATTTTTTAATAGAAAACTGTTTGACGTCGTGGCACAGTGGCTAATTATTCATCAGTTCTTAGGAGTTCATATCTGCAACTTCCTATAGACAAATTATCAGCAGAGTATCAATATTTTTCGAAATTAGTATTGAATGTACCAAATCAGATCAAGTATTTTCACAATTCCCATGAAACGGGAAATATTCAGAAAACACCGTGAGAGAAAATATCTATGAAACAGGCAGATCGCGATCCGTCCTGTGGTAATCCAGAGAAGTGAACGAACTTGTGAGCGAAGTATAACCGACGAGACGAATGCCTATTTTTATACATAATCTGAAAGTTTCAATGTGTCTTTGAGAGCTGCACTATGGGAACAGTATTCAAGGACAGGTCGGCAATAGCCTTTTTGACGGTGGGAGTTCATTACTACAGTGTTCCATAACAAGATGAAAGTGGAACTTCTTTCCACGACTTTTGCAAAAAGAAAAAGAAAGAGCTATCTTCATCTCCAAAAACAACAATAATTTCCAATAAACTTATCATTCAAATCAAATTCACTGATATGATAGTCTGACTACTTCAGTGGATATTATTTATAACTCATTAAATTCTATCTCAACTCTTAACTTATATGTACTCCAGCTTAAACTCCAACTTCTGCTCGAATCTCCTTGCTTATATAGTACGATGGAAACATCGAGAAGTTCTGCGGTGACGAAAGCGCTCTGCCTGCATTCCTCGCTTTGAAAGCGCGTTGATGGTGATTTAATCCAACTCGAACTGACCGGCGTTGACTGCTTAGTTCTTGAAACTATTTTGGTTGCTAGGTAATCGCTAGCCATGTAGAGGCGTAGGTATTTCGTAACAATATGTTGTTACTTCTGGAAGTGATGATGGAAACCCTGCACAACATACAGATGTCCTTTCAGTCGCCTCTTATACCCATGACCTGGATCTATCAAACGGCTACTTTCCGATGAGTTTTCCACATCTTTGAACGATCTGCGATCTCTAGCACATCCACCCAAACCCGATCCGACAACTCCCAGTAGACCAACCAATATAAATTTTGTGTGGAAATTAATTCTAATTGTAAGCGACTTGCGCCATGACTTCGGGGATACTTTATAAATAACTAAAATCTAAATTGCAAATCAAAATTTTTTTTGTGCAATTGTTTAAACAATGATTATTAAAAAAAAGGGTCCTTTTTTTGGTTTTTTGTAAATATGTCAAAAGGTACTGGACGAATGGCTTTACTCATAAAAAACCGTTTGTAGAGAATGAAAACACCTACAAAATGGTTTTTGGAAAATCCCGATACGACCATTTTTCGCCGAGAAAATCCGGAAAAACTCTTGAAAAAAGGCCTTTTTTCAAAAATTCGTATCTCCCTCAATTTTCAATATTAAGAAATAATATTTCGGGAAATGGTAGCTAATATCATGTACGTTGAGCTCCCGAAAGGTGGAAATTGTCGATGCAATAGTTTTCCTACAATCGGGTTTTAAAAAAATTACAGCCATATTTTGCATGATGCGTCATATTACGGGAAATGGTCCGATTTGAATTTTTAAAGCGGCATTTTGGAGTTGAGGTTAAAACCTACAATTTGTCTATCTCACATTTTCCCATAAGTTTGGAGAACATTGTTAAAAATGCTTCTGAACACAGCGCTTCGAGTGAAAATTCGTCGCCGAGTCGTGCTAAGGTAGTAGTGGAGGGGGCGCCGAGAAGCGGAGGAGAAGTGAGAGACCGGTTGCGCGCACAAGGCGCTTTTTTCTATACAGCGAAGACGTCGCTTCTCGGCGCCCCCTCCACTACTACCTTAGCACGACTCGGCGACGAATTTTCACTCGAAGCGCTATGTTCAGAAGCATTTTTAAAAATGTTCTCCAAACTTATGGGAAAATGTGAGATAGACAAATTGTAGTTTTTAACCTCAACTTCAAAATGCCGCTTTAAAAATTCAAATCGGACCATTTCCCGTAATATGACGCATCATGCAAAATATGGCTGTAATTTTTTTAAAACCCGATTGTAGGAAAACTATTGAAGCGACAATTTCTACCTTTCGGGAGCTCAACGTACATGATATTAGCTACCATTTCCCGAAAAATTATTTCTTAATATTGAAAATAGAGGGAGATGCAAATTTTTGAAAAAATGCCTTTTTTCAATAGTTTTTCCGGCTTTTCTCGGCGAAAAATGGTCGTATCGGGATTTTCCAAAAACAATTTTGTAGGTTTTTTCATTCTCTACAAACGGTCTTTTATGAGTAAAGCCATTCGTCCAGTACCTTTTGAGATATTTACAAAAAAACAAAAAAAGGACCCTTTTTTTTAATAATCATTGTTTAAACAATTGCACAAAAAAAATTTTGAGATGCAATTTGGATTTTAGTTATTTACAAAGTATCCCCGAAGTCATGGCGCAAGTCGCTTACTATTAGAATTAATTTGCAAAACAGGCTTTATTTTTGTTATATTGGTTGGACTACAGGGTAATTAACCTCTCCGATCTATCATCCGAGCATCATTCTATTTTCCGCCCAGCCAACTAGCCGACGACAATAATGAAGTGCACGCCGGAGTGTCAACCGCCACCGAAATGAAATGGACGGGGAAATATTTTTCGAGTCACGTCAATCGCCCTAATTTACGCAGTGATTAGCGTAGCTGTTAATGAGCAGGATACCGAGCCAACGCTGATTGATCACCCGGCATGAACTACTCTGTCGGGTGATTGATCACACTGGCATTACTAGCGCTGTCCTCGAGTATAGGGAGGGCCAGCAGTACGGGGCCTTGGATGCGATCCGATATCAGCGATTGATTGGTCAAGTTCATGGATAGTTTATCGTCATTTTAAATTGATTAGTGAACTGTGGAAAATACTACTCTCAGAAGAAGACATTCAAACTATGTCATTATTAGTGTTGAAATCAGGGCCAATATATGACACCCCAAATGCTTATTTGCCTTGAAAATTAAGTGAATCTGCTATAGACTAGCAGGTGTCGATATATAGTATCGGAATTGCTGCCAATCTGAGATTGGAAGGGAGCATGTTGGGGAGGTTGGGATCTTTATCCAACGCCTCGTTTCATGAGTGTACCTGTCGTGTGTCCTAAGCTTTCTATCAACCCCATCTTCGTCTCTGTTATGCGAGGCCCGTTGTTGATTCTTGATGTTACGACTTCAGACTATCAAGGGTTTGTTGCCAGTGTTGAGGACCTGGGAAAACTAGGGAAAAAAACAAAAAAAAAACTGGGGTATTGGACCTTTGGTCATCAGCGATGCTGTACCCACTCGTTATCTGGAAATTCTTCCAAAATGTCCAGAGCATGATATATGAGCCCGCCATTCATATATGTGTCGTTATGGTGGGCTATGACTATCGTCAAGTAGCTTCCTTGAAAGAATTATTCATGAAATTGTATTATTGTTTGGGCTAGTTCGCGAAGCGCATCC
This sequence comes from Chrysolina haemoptera, assembly GCA_958298965.1. Classification (NCBI taxonomy): domain Eukaryota; kingdom Metazoa; phylum Arthropoda; class Insecta; order Coleoptera; family Chrysomelidae; genus Chrysolina; species Chrysolina haemoptera. The sequence goes on along the minus strand of OY282603.1, from coordinate 480,383 downwards.
AGCCGAATGTACCTATTACTGTTCATAGCGATATGGAGTAATCATTGGTGGGAGACTGCAGAATGCTAGCAGTAGAGGTTTGTAAATAAGTAGATCGATGCTTGATGCCAGCCTTTTGAAGATTATAGCAATCAACTGGGGGACAAAATTCCGAAATCTGCCGATCTATGAATAATAGAGCTAACTTTTAGGAGCAATATCGGACGCCTATCCAATTGTACTCCCAGGAACGTCACACAGTCAGCTAAGTTTGTCGAAAAATATTTTTGAAAAATTTACTTTCTATTCAATAAAGTAAAGTAAAAACTTCGATGGACAAGGTTTTATTCTATAAGTAAGAAATATATTTCTTTTGTGTGTACTGTAGGTACTTTATTCTGTGAGTTATGGATTCAAAAGCTCACCGCTTACACATCTGAAAAAATCATTTCTTACTTTTCAGGACATTTCAGTAAAAGCTTGTATTTATAAAGTTATTTTTATCCACTATTTTATTGGTATTTTATTACATCGAATCGATTACCAAAATGCCTTTTTGATTGCAGTCAAACAACATTTTCAAACCTATTGATGATCATATTATTTTCCTGCAGCCAGCATTACGGATATGAACCCAGTAAAAATCGAAATATATCATACGTCCGTGGCATATGCATAATGGATCTTATATCACGAAATAGGGCGGCTCAAACGCGAGGGAAACAATGGATGATTAATCACAGACATCAATCATATTCTGAGTTGTTGATATAAAAACTGCTTGCCTTCATAGTCTCGCTGACTTTATGCGCGTTCCCGTTTTGACAGCGACCGGAATACTCCGTGATTTATGAACGCTTGCCCTTGAGGACTAATTTTTATTTATTCATTTTTTCTACATTTCAGCGATAAGGTATGTGGGAGTTGATTTGGGTCGAAAATAGCCTTCCTGCTTTTTAGCGATAGTAGAACTGTACAAATTTACAAAGAAGGTGATAGGCTCCGGTGGTCGAATGTCTGGCAGTGGATGACATCAAAATGTACTGGGGTACTGCTGCAAATTATATCATTAAATTGCCTATTTCATAGTGATTTCATTGGCGCAGCCAGGATTTCAGTTTTGGGGGGGAGCTGAACATACAATTTATCAGTTACCAGAGCTTTTTTTTTATGTCAGTCGGATGTTATGAATAACACCAATAAGCGAACTGTTAGGCACACAAACGATAACATCATCTTTTAGGAAATTTTCTTAGTTTTCTTTCTATATACCTATGTAATAAACGAATGTGTCTCGTTATGGTCGCAAAATGCGAAAAATGTAAAAGGTGCACTGGGATCTGGCATCCTAGCACATAAAATCACCAGAAAAAATACTTCCGAAAGTTCTAGAAGTTTTTCAATATTTCTATGTAAAAACGCCCACCAAAACTATGTTTGACTAGCAATCGATTTCAAATTCGGTCAGCCTGAAGAACAAAGATTGAATCGAACGAATATAATATGGAAAAAAATAGAAAAATTTTTGGCGGGAAAACGGCACCTGCAACCACTAGATAACATTTTCAACTGATGACCGGATCGAGATAGAGCAATTCTGCGAATGCCAATCGATTCAGCATGCCGGGATTAGTATATGCTGTGAGTTTCAAGTTAATCGGCACAAAATAATTTCCAGCCAAAAAAATATCCCTTAAAAATGGCCATAAATCCAAAGTCATCAGATTCACTCGAAATTATCACCGATATACTCAAAATTTTATGCTGATTACGAAAATGAATGATTTGAACATGTTCGGATACACGGTGTACCATAAAACAAAGATAAATGTGCAACTAAAATTGTATCGCACGAATCCGACATCCTAGCACACAAAACCACTCATAAAACCTACAAGCGAACTGGTAGGCCTGCAAACAATATCATCCTCTTGTAGGAAATTTTCTTAGCTCTCTTTCTATATACCTATGTATTTAACGAATGTGTCTGGTTATGGTCGCAAAATGCGAAAAATGTAAAAGGTGCGCTAGGATCCGCCATCCTAGCACACAAAACCACCTATAACACTTACAAGCAAACTGTTAGGCCAGCAAACAATAACATCATCTTGTAGGAAATTTTCTTAGCTTTCTTTCTATATACCTATGTATTTAACGAATGTGTCTCGTTATGGTCGCAAAATGCGAAAAATGTAAAAGGTGCGCTAGGATCCGCCATCCTAGCACACAAAACCACCTATAACACCTACAAGCGAACTGTTAGGCCAGCAAACAATAACATCATCTTGTAGGAAATTTTCTTAGCTTTCTTTCTATATACCTATGTATTTAACGAATGTGTCTGGTTATGGTCGCAAAATGCGATAAATGTAAAAGGTGCGCTAGGATCCGGCATCCTAGCACACAAAACCACCTATAACACCTACAAGCGAACTGTTAGGCCAGCAAACAATAACATCCTCTTGTAGGAAATTTTCTTCCTTTTTTCTTCTATATATCAATGTATTTAACGAATGTGTCTCGTTATGGTCGCAAAATGCAAAAAATATAATCCGCAGCGGTGTTCATGTGCCAGGAGACACTGCGCAGCCTGATGCAGCCTGAGCTTGAATGGATCATCTCATGTGCTTATGGGGAATGATTCTTTTAGTGAAAACGCACCTTAATGATTCTCGAAGCAAACGCATCCGAATCAGCAAAAACCCCCGGCAGCTCCAACAATGACAGAGAGCGCGAGTGTGAATCCAGCGCTCTGATAAGTTATCTTAATTAATATCCACCCATCATTTGGACGTGAACTGATATTTCAGAGATGCACGAGCTATTAACTTGTCTCTGTTCAGGAACAACTGAATAAAAGTTGATTTAAATTTGCTGGGAATGTTGTAGAATGCCGGGCAGTCTGCAGATAACTGACAGTTATTTATGATGGCCATATGCAAACTGTTTGAGCGAACAGCGGGATCGTAATTAATGCGATAGCGGCAACTTTTATGAATAGCAGCGCTGATTCCCTCGATTTATTACCAAAAGCACTTTCAACCATCAACGGGGTCTTTGAACAGTGCCGCTTCTCGCTGGGCCTCGCCTCTTTATAGTCACCTAGTCATTCTCAATTCTACAGCGCACTAGGCCAGTCCCTTCAAGACTGGCTGACGTTCGACGTTCTTGACACGTGGTCAAAAATAATTGGGTTTGTGAAATGAATTGTTCAATTGTATTTTTTATATATTTATATTTGAAGAGTCGTGCAGATGAAATATAAATATACAGCATTTTATTGAAAATTTCACACCTCACTTTTTCAGCCAATCAAAAAATTGGTTTTTATTTAGTTGCCATGGCAACCCAAAAAATTTCCGGAAATTTTTATCCTCCTGGGTACCCTGGGCGAAATTAATAAGTGGAAATTTTTCTGTCAAATATTTGACATGTGATAGTTAACATTTTGCTTTTATGTAAAAATGGAATGTTATTTTTCATATGAAAGGAGATAATATTTCATAATTATATATTCACTAAATATTTCGAATGTGTCTGAAAATATTTTGAGAACTTGCATTTCAACGATGAATAGGTCCATCGGTAAAAAATGTATATCAATCAAATCTACCTATGCTTGACTACGTGAACTTAATATTTGAAACAATTTTATTCAACTTATCTTTTCGTGAATACTCGGCTGAAATATGCAAGAATTCCTTTCCACATCACTTCCCAATAGACAATCCGCATGGACCAGTCAAAACTATTTTAGTTCTGCGTGATGTGCAATGTAATTTTATGTTGAAAATGTCTCAAAATGAATTTTCCTTTCTCACATACAAACACCGCCACTAATACCAACGCGTAACTGTCATTATATCAACAAAAACCATTCATGGCCCACTGATGTTACAACTTGTTTTCTCTCAGAATAATCTACAAGTCAGTTGAATTAACCATTAATTTAATATATTTTGGTGTGAAATTTTCTTACCGAATCCCCCGCGTGCTTGAATTAATTGCTGGAAATTTTTCGAGTACATGAATTTTTTGAAAATTACCCGAGTCGCGCGCCAATAATTCAAGCACTAGGAAGATTATAAGTGAAAATCAGCTCATCCTCGAGGATGGAAGAGGTAATTGACAATCTTTCACTTGGCTCTGACTTCAGCATGAAAATACAATGAATAATGTCACATGGAAGATACCTACATCAGTATTTAAGAGTGGTGAAAAAGTACATCGTACTACAATTTTTTGAAATCCTATCGTGTCTAATCAAGTTTCGGTAACTTAGTTTCTAACAATCTGATAAGTGCTGGATTTCCATCAAGTAACAACCGAGTCAATTGAAAACTTAAGTTACTTCTACTCAAATAACTAAAATGGCATTCAGCTTACTGCGCTATATGCTATTATCACAGATACACAATGTATCTGGAGCAAATTTTTTAAAACATTGCCATAGCAACTTAATTTTTCTAATATATCGCTATAAGTAGTTAGGAAGCCGCCAGTGAAAAAATGTGCCGAAATATTCCTTCCGAGCTCAAGAATGGAAGTACTTACATCGAAGATACCAAATCCAAAATATTTTTGATTTTGAATAGGGCCCAGCCGATAAACAAGAGAAAATATTTTGATAAATTTCAGACGTCTTCTACATTCCTTCAGTTGAGATACGTTGTTCAGAGAGTGATTAGTTATCATCTGACAAAGCAGAAGGGCATTTCATTGGGGCCGAGACTGGAAAAAAAAATTGAAAATTTGCCTCCCGAAAATGTCTCATGTCAAAAATTAGCCGGTTTCCTATATTCTCACTTTTCAGTTCATTAGTTTTATTGGTCTTTAGATAGCTAAAATCGAGGCAGAAGGAATTTTTAGCGGAGCCGGGTCACAGATGGGCGGCAAAAGGGGGCACTCGAAACACTCGCGGGACCAGCTATGTTCAAAAATTGAAAAAATGGACTTGGAATGATGATTAAGCTCTTAAATTTTAGGTGGCACTTCTTTAGGGACCAAGAAAAGCAACCCTCCAAGGGAAGAAGTTTTCGTCTAGTTTTCACCCCCTACCACCCCTTTCAATTATGGCCCTTTTTATGACTATTTCCTCGACTTTGTAGGATATGAAAAAAAAAAAAACTCTATTAAAGTGCATATGGATGAAAACTCCTTACCTTGGAGGGTTGATTTTCTTCGTCCCTAAAGAAGTGCTACCGAAAGTTTGAGAGCTTGATCATCATTCGAAGTCAGTAATTTTTCTAATTTTTGAACAAAATTGATCGAATGTACAATTACCCGAAGAACAATTGCCCGAAAGGACAGTTGGCCGAGAATAGTTATTTTCCTACGAGCGCGCGGAAAAGAAACTTTTCCGCACGATTTTTGTATTGTTGAAAATGATCTATGTAACTATTCTGTCTTATGTGTCATTTTGTAACATTATTATAAAATCTTGTTTTTTAAAACCTTTTTTTTCATAAATAAGATGGAAAAAAACACTCGTAGGAAAAACATTGTACCTAACTCTTCCGGAAAACGTCTTTTGACGGCTTGCCCGAACTCCGCTCCGCGTAGTTCGTGCAACTGCCGTCGCGTGCGGAAAAGTATTACTTTCCTCACTCGTTAGGTATTTTGTATCTAGTGTGCGAAATGCTACTACTTTTCGTATGCTCGACTACTTTTTTTAACTCGGCTGCGCCTCGTTAAAAAAAAAAAAATCAGTTCTCGATCACAAAAGTATTTCGCGCACGAGATGCAAACAAATTTTTTTCTACAAACGTCAAAAACTATTGTTCTAATTAAAATTGCACTAAAGGTTTCTTATTCATTTATTATCCAAAACTTGAGCAAGAGTCACGTCGCAAAATGGGTTTGGAGTTTGTAATTACACAGAAAGAAATATTGGACCTGATATTGATTACCATGTTGATTAACTGCAACATCGTCGACACATCGCAATTTTCTTCACATTTTTGCCTCAAAGCGACACTAACGAGAAGAAAATTGTGAACAATATATAACATCTGGCATCACTAAGTGGTAACAGTGATAGTTGTTTTCTGGCAGATACTTGCCTCAAATTTTACACTTTGTGGAATAATGTGGGGAGGATTTCGATTTTGACTAAATTATTCATTTCATTTTCTCCATATCAACTCAGTTCACTACCAGACAATTGGCATGATCTGCATTCCTCGAACTTGAATCTGTGAAATAACAAGCCAGAATAACAGCGCATCTCAAGCAAACTAATCTAATATGACCCTTTCAATTATTCTTTGGAAGATACTCCGTTCATCTTACATAGGGGGGGAATTTTGGTTGTACCTAGTTACATATAAAGGGATGTAAAAAGGGAAAAGTGAATCATAATAATTATTGTCACAATATTACTACATAATATATTCTGACATCTCTCGAATTCGCTGCAAGGAAAACATCCCATCAGTAAGCGACAATATGCCATAACACCACCACGTGAGTTCCTGCAACAGCTTCAACAGGTGCTTTTATCCCTCGTCAGAACCGATTGGCCACGGCAGTCACGATGCCTCGCCGCAGGAGAGTTCGAATCGCGGACAACTCGCGATCCCTCGGCATAAACAATTCCTGACCGGGTCAGGATAAATCTCTCTAATAGGCGTGTTATGACTGGCAGGAATCACAAGTAATCGCGATACCGGTGCAAGGCAACGGCAGGAGACCGACCGGCCGCGGCGCGGCCATCTTGAGTGGCGACGTCACTTTTCGACGGGCCGGCCCCCTGACCCGAGTCTCCGCCTCTTCTCGCGCCCAGGACCATCTTTGTTGCACTTTCAGAGAGACGGGCGAGAGAACAGAGAGGCTGCGGTTTGTTGTAGGCCGATCACTTTCGAGAAAAAACGGTCGTGTGGTTTCAATATCTATTTTTCACTATATTATCCAGTACCATTGGGTTTTGAGACAAGAATCGATTGTAGCACCACCAAACTTGGTGTGCGAGTAGTTGGAACCATGATAAACACGAAAAAAAATTGTTTACCAAAATTCCAGGGGTGCGGAACATAAAGTAAATAAATAAATTTTTGCTGTAATCTTGGAAAGTATATGATTTATCAAAAAAGCAACTCAACAGGGTGAAAACAATTCAATTCTCCACAAAAATGGTTCCTAGAAATTTTTTATGAAATGCGCCCGTTTTCTCAGAAATTGTGATTGAACTGAGGCAGGAATAAAACCCTGTTTTTTCTTTGGCATGTATAAGTAAGACTTGTCTCACTAGCCTTAAATCGTTGCATATGGTCCAAAGAGAGTATACTGATTCCTGCTCCATTATAATTATTTCATGCATATCAACTAAAATATCCATGACCTTCGGATCATCCGTAAATATCTTAGAAGGGTTATGTGAAGTGGGACAAAACCCACTTTAGGTACTCAGATACTCACATGTTATAAAGGAACGGCCAGGTGATGAATCAGAAACTGTCAAGTAATTATAGAAAATATTCTCCATTGTTCTTGATGACTTGAAATACTCTTTATGATATAAATTTAAAATATAACCAGGATATTCATAAAATCTGTTGTGGAATCATCTGCGGCTAAAAGACATTCATATTTTCGAACAAAAATCAAAATTGTATGCAAATTACAATTATTTACCATTTCAGAATTATTGACACAAATACCATGGTTTTGTAAAATGAAATTCATCAATCTTTGGGAAAACCATCAGCTTCAATGTAGGCTAAGGAATAAATAAAACACACTGTATATATTTTCACAACTAGTCTTCAATTGAGGACTGTTTACCCCTTAGATACTGACTAATCCGATACATGTAAATTTGCACTTGTATTTCCATTGATATTCTGTTAAGTTGAGAACTAGCCCATGCTACTCTTCTAGAGCTTGGCAAATGTAGCTCTGAATGTGAAATCGCTATACGGCTATCGATGCGCGGTAACAGAACCGCTGGGTATAGTCCGTTAAACAAATATGAGTTACAACTGGTCAGTTCTAGCATTGCGAAGGAAGTTAAGTGATTCTTTGATTACTGAATGTTCAATTATATACTACCCTTTTTATCGTCCGAATACTATCTCATTCTAAATTCGCGCACTTCAATCGTTTTCCGACATGCATTGCTAGATTTGTCAAGCTGTACTCTCCTACAGCAATTAAATCCCGACACGTGCAGTGAGAATAAGTGAAACGAGTGACGCGCAATTACTTCTAAATATACCCAAGAATGGCACGTCAAAGACAGATACTTTCCGTAAATAATAATTGTTGAACACGAACATCTATTTCTAATTCGAAACGAAGGGGACACTGCGGGACGCCGTCTTTGTGTGTGGTTTACTTGATGGAATACAATTAATAGTCTGAGAGCCACATGTTGTGGGAGAGTGGTTGGTAACAATATACGCAGTGAACTATTGGAATATGGAAAATAAAATGTGGAAAAACACTCGTCATATACTTGAAAGGCATCCGTAATGATCTCTAATAGTTTTGTTCCCCAATTAACTAGAGGTTTAGAATGTGAAGGACATTCATCAAACCAATAAATAGGGTTTCCAATCTAACCATTAGTAAGTCAATCCGGAGTTTGAACTGAACGTAAAAAACCGGCCCTGAAGATGCGCTACTGATTCAAATATCTTTATATTGACAACATAAGAGTCTATAAAAATTTTCGATTATTGCTTTTCAAAGGTTGTGTTGGTTATGGGTATATCTGGTGTCATTGGCGCAGCCAAGAAGGGGCTTTGGGGCTACACCCAAGTCACCAAATGACTATTGAAATAATGGCGTAGAATACGGGAAAAATATTGAAAAAATTCTAGAACTTTCGGAAATATTTTTTTTGGCGGTTTTATGTGCTAGGATCGGATCCTAGCGCACCAAAAGGTTCGCATTTTGTGACCATAACGAGACACATTCGTTAAATACATAGGTATATAGAAAGAAAGCTGAGAAAATTTCCTACAAGAGGATGTTATTGTTTGCGTGCCTAACAGTTCGCTTGTAGGTGTTATAGGTGGTTTTGTGTGCTAGGATGGCGGATCCTAACGCACCTTTAACATTTTTCGCATTTTACGACCATAACGAGACACATTCGTTAAATACATAGGTATATAGAAAGAAAGCTGAGAAAATTTCCTACAAGAGGATGTTATTGTTTGCGTGCCTAACAGTTCGCTTGTAGGTGTTATAGGTGGTTTTGTGTGCTAGGATGGCGGATCCTAACGCACCTTTAACATTTTTCGCATTTTACGACCATAACGAGACACATTCGTTAAATACATAGGTATATAGAAAGAAAGCTAAGAAAATTTCCTACAAGAGGATGTTATTGTTTGCGTGCCTAACAGTTCGCTTGTAGGTGTTATAGGTGGTTTTGTGTGCTAGGATGGCGGATCCTAACGCACCTTTAACATTTTTCGCATTTTACGACCATAACGAGACACATTCGTTAAATACATAGGTATATAGAAAGAAAGCTAAGAAAATTTCCTACAAGAGGATGTTATTGTTTGCGTGCCTAACAGTTCGCTTGTAGGTGTTATAGGTGGTTTTGTGTGCTAGGATGGCGGATCCTAACGCACCTTTAACATTTTTCGCATTTTACGACCATAACGAGACACATTCGTTAAATACATAGGTATATAGAAAGAAAGCTGAGAAAATTTCCTACAAGAGGATGTTATTGTTTGCGTGCCTAACAGTTCGCTTGTAGGTGTTATAGGTGGTTTTGTGTGCTAGGATGGCGGATCCTAACGCACCTTTAACATTTTTCGCATTTTACGACCATAACGAGACACATTCGTTAAATACATAGGTATATAGAAAGAAAGCTAAGAAAATTTCCTACAAGAGGATGTTATTGTTTGCGTGCCTAACAGTTCGCTTGTAGGTGTTATAGGTGGTTTTGTGTGCTAGGATGGCGGATCCTAACGCACCTTTAACATTTTTCGCATTTTACGACCATAACGAGACACATTCGTTAAATACATAGGTATATAGAAAGAAAGCTAAGAAAATTTCCTACAAGATGATGTTATTGTTTGCGTGCCTAACAGTTCGCTTGTAGGTGTTATAGGTGGTTTTGTGTGCTAGGATGGCGGATCCTAACGCACCTTTAACATTTTTCGCATTTTACGACCATAACGAGACACATTCGTTAAATACATAGGTATATAGAAAGAAAGCTAAGAAAATTTCCTACAAGAGGATGTTATTGTTTGCGTGCCTAACAGTTCGCTTGTAGGTGTTATAGGTGGTTTTGTGTGCTAGGATGGCGGATCCTAACGCACCTTTAACATTTTTCGCATTTTACGACCATAACGAGACACATTCGTTAAATACATAGGTATATAGAAAGAAAGCTAAGAAAATTTCCTACAAGAGGATGTTATTGTTTGCGTGCCTAACAGTTCGCTTGTAGGTGTTATAGGTGGTTTTGTGTGCTAGGATGGCGGATCCTAACGCACCTTTAACATTTTTCGCATTTTACGACCATAACGAGACACATTCGTTAAATACATAGGTATATAGAAAGAAAGCTAAGAAAATTTCCTACAAGAGGATGTTATTGTTTGCGTGCCTAACAGTTCGCTTGTAGGTGTTATAGGTGGTTTTGTGTGCTAGGATGGCGGATCCTAACGCACCTTTAACATTTTTCGCATTTTACGACCATAACGAGACACATTCGTTAAATACATAGGTATATAGAAAGAAAGCTAAGAAAATTTCCTACAAGATGATGTTATTGTTTGCGTGCCTAACAGTTCGCTTGTAGGTGTTATAGGTGGTTTTGTGTGCTAGGATGGCGGATCCTAACGCACCTTTAACATTTTTCGCATTTTACGACCATAACGAGACACATTCGTTAAATACATAGGTATATAGAAAGAAAGCTAAGAAAATTTCCTACAAGATGATGTTATTGTTTGCGTGCCTAACAGTTCGCTTGTAAGTGTTATAGGTGGTTTTGTGTGCTGTGATGGCGGATCCTAGCGCATTTTTTACATTTTTCGCATTTTGCGACCATAACGAGACGCATTCGTTAAATACATAGGTATATAAAAAGAAAGCCAAGAAAATTTCTTACAAGATGATGTTATTGTTTGCGTGCCTTACAGTTCACTTGTAAGTGTTATAGGTGGTTTTGTGTGCTAGGATGGCAGATCCTAGCGCACCTTTTACATTTTTCGCATTTTGCGACCATAACGAGACACATTCGTTAAATACATAGGTATATAGAAAGAAAGCTAAGAAAATTTCCTACAAGAGGAAGTTATTGTTTGCCGGCCTCACAGTTCGCTTGTAGGTGTTATATGTGGTTTTGTGTGCTAGGATGGCGGATCCTAGCGCACCTTTTACATTTTTCGCATTTTGCGACCATAACGAGACACATTCGTTAAATACATAGGTATATAGAAGGAAAGCTAAGAAAATTTCCTACAAGAGGAAGTTACTGTTTGCTGACCAAACAGTTCGCTTGTCGATGTTATAGGTGGTTTTGTGTGCTAGGATGCCAGATCCTAGCGCACCTTTTACATTTTTCGCATTTTGCGACCATAACGAGACACATTCGTTAAATACATAGGTATATAGAAAGAAAGCTAAGAAAATTTCCTACAAGAGGAAGTTATTGTTTGCCGGCCTAACAGTTCGCTTGTAGGTGTTATATGTGGTTTTGTGTGCTAGGATGGCGGATCCTAGCGCACCTTTTACATTTTTCGCTTTTTGCGGCCATAACAAGACACATTCGTTAAATACATAGGTATATAGAAAGAAAGCTAAGAAAATTTCCTACAAGAGAATGTTATTGTTTGCCGGCCTAACAGTTCGCTTGTAGGTGTTATAGGTGGTTTGGTATGCTAGGATGCCGGATTCGTGCACATTTATCTTTGTTTCATGGTACACCGTGTATCCGAACATATTCAAATCATCGGAATCAGCATAAAATTTTGAGTATATCGGTGGTAATTTCTAGTGAATCTGATGACTTTGGATTTTTGGCCATTATTAAGGTATGTCGGAAATTCCTTCGTAGTAATTCAACATGCCTTTTCAAATCTCTCTCGCAGAAGCTTTAGCCTGCCGACTAAAAGTACAAGCAGCGGAAAGCCATCCTGACGGTTTGAGGAATATGGCGGAATGATAAATGGTTTGAGTGTGCCAAACAGATACAACCCAACTATTCCGGTGCGTTGGTCTCGTCGCGGTAAGTGACAAACTGTTGAATGACAAGGGCAAATAAACACGAAGCTTCTGATGCGAACGGTATAAATAGTTTCATTAATCTTCCGCCGTTGTTGAGCGGTATATTGATGGACACGCATCTATCCTAGTCGAGTTCTGTCATCGAGATAGATGAAAACTTGTAAGAGCACCTATATAAAATATATTCTCAGAGCTGCTGATATATATTCTTTCAGTTATGTTCTATATATCTTGTGGGGAGCATTTGGAAAGTTTTAGTATATATAGTAGTCGTAGGGGACAGTAGTTTTTTCCAAGCCGTAGACATTTGATATTTTTTTACTATTAAATCGTCGTTTTTCCCGTCACAGAAAAAAATTGTGTATTATACACGGGAAAAATAATAGATTTTAGCACTCGGTTTTTGTCTCCCTCGGCTTCGCGTCGGGAGACAACACAACCTCGAGCTAAAATCTAATACTTTTCTCCCTTGTATGATAAATAACTATTTTTCCACAATTCAATTCTGGACCAATATGCAAAATTTTAAAGTAAAACGGGGCTCCAGGAAAATACAGGGGCTAGTTAAGAATTAACGTAACTGATTGAATTAAGAGGTGCTGCTGCTTAACGACATATTTAGGAAACATAAATCAAAGTCAGTCCGATATAGCAGATCGACAAGTAGTGATGATGTTGATTTTTGTTTGTTTCTAGGAAAAAAATTGCATGTGGAACTGAACAAAATGTGAGGTAAAAAGTGGTGTTTATTTTCTATATGAATATTTCGTATTGTCTGGACATACTGAGATCACTATTACAACATAAAAAGAAAAATAATATAGATTTCTGCTTCTGAATGACAAACTTCATAAATCCATGCGCTGCTTGAATATTCTGAGCATGCTTGATATTTTGTAATTGTTGTGTTGTAGACATTCAGGAAGTTCCTCGTGGTATTTGTTAATCAGGCAATTTATCATTACTATATGTTTAAACATGAATTCTTTAGAATACTTGCATTCCATAAAAATAATAACTCGTATTTTTATACATAATGAATACAGTTTGTGGTGAACCAAACCCATTTTTTAGAAGAACCTTCGAATTGTTAATTGCCTGTGTCATTCGCAGCACATGGGATCTTTTTTATTATTGATTGCTCAAACAAAAATCGTTCTTGGTAAAAACATCTGCTTCACCCCAAACATGAATTGCAAACACCAGTTTTGAATTTTTACGATACTATACGAGGGAGATTCAAACACATACTTTGTTTTCAAAAAAATATGACCCCATAACATTATTGTTCAGAACCGAATGTTGATTCAGAAATTCAAATTATGTAGCCACCTAAGATCCATTTAATTTTTCAACTTGTCCTATTTTCTCCTCAACGCTCTATAAGACATTACGAATAGTTTGCGTATCCTGGAGAATCAAACCAGTGCCTCCCAAACAAAGATAACTGAAAGCGATTTCATAAAGTTTCATACAAATTTTTGGAACATTTTTGACTGCTTCAAAAACGAAAATTCTTGTCATTTTTCTTTCATTCAAATATTTTTACCAAATATTTTTGTAAAATCTGCGGTTGTAGAAAAAGTTTTGTAATTCGAGCGCAATAACTTTGCCGTTTTCAAAACATTTTCAAATTTTTTTCTCAAGCGGCAAAGTATTACTTTGCGCTCTTAATACACGAATAGCTATTTTGACATTTTTCAACGATTGATTGTTATAGGTGAAAAGAGGCTTTTTTGACAAAAGAGGTGCCTTTTTGGGGAGTGATGCCTTCATAACGGATTATTGTGTTTTTATGAAATATAGGACCTCAACCAACAGTTTATGAAAGGACATCTCCATGCCGGATGCATGCATGTAGGAAATTTCTACGAAACGACTGTACTATTTGAATAGTTCATGGAACAAATTATGGATGTTGCGCCTCGGGCTGCTATTTGTCATAACACTCTCTGCGGAATAAGTACCTAAAACAATATTTTCATAAGGCCAGGACGAGATTGGAGAGAAGCATAAATCAAGAGGGGTGAGAGTAGCCCCGTTTATCACATTATTCATTTTTCGGGTTTGTTTGCGGAGATTCATGAGGGGTAGTAATCTATCATAACTTTATACGTAATGTTCTTCTTCAGAAGGATGGGTACATTTTGAATTTCTTGCCAAATTACCGCCTGGAAATGTGATCATTGGTAAAAAGCAAATCTACGTTTTGAATAAGGTTTTGCATATCGCCATTCAATTTTAATTAAATTAGAATTGAATGTTAACTGGAAATATTGTTCAGAATCAAATAATGATCCAGAAATTCAAATCATAGCCACCTATGACCAATTTAATTTTTCAACTTTTTTCTCATTTTGTCCTCATCGCCCTGTACGACACAAGAAGTACTATTATGCTAGACGGATGGTAAATTCTTAAATATGATGACATTACTCTCTGGACCTCTTCACCTTCCTCACATTTATTGAAATGTGTATCAGAATTTCGCAAAATCCTGCTGCAAATAGTAAATGAAACTCAATTACCTCAAAGATATGATACCAGAATGAAAATTATTATAATAACGGGGCATATTTTTATCGAAAACACAATTTTTTTACCAAAGGGGTGTTTTTTTAGGGGTGAAGCCATGTTTCTCCAAAACGGATTTTTGTTGTTTTATGACATATGAGACAGTTTATGGAGGAAAATGTCCATGCCGATATATTAATTCAGCGATTTTACTACACCCAGAAATTTTTCTTACAACTATTCAAACCTCAACCGACACAAACAATCTCATTTATAAAATTAGTATCACATCATCGCTGGCCTTTGTTGAGGTCGGGAATAACAGCTGAAGCAGTTCTCTGTTGATAGGTTGAGAAAACCGTAGCGAAACCGAGAATTAGTTCTGGCAGAGGGCGCATGTAAATTGAGTTTTTTCTCCGACTGCGGCCGTGGCAATTAACTCTGAAACGGCTTATTTCTTCGGTTGCACACAATTTTCGATGTTAAGGGAATAGACATCATTAGATTTTACTCGACACTCGAGGCGTTTGTTTGATAGAATGTGAACATGCGAGCAGAAACAAAATGGTAATGAATAAAAAGAAAATCAAAGACAAGTTTTTATTCAAACGCATTTTCAGTTCGAATACCAAAGCGGTAAGCTTTTGAATCTGTAACTTACATTAATCTATGAATTCTTGATAAAGCATGATTATCACAAGGCCTGATTCCTAAGAAGACCATTCAATTTCAACACCCTGTATGTCCGAAACGAAGCATTTCCGGACACAAGTTCATATAGACTTTTTTCTTGAAATTGTCTCAGGAATACGTCACTTGAATATTTTAACGTACTTATGTTACACCCTGTATATTATGTATATTTTATCCACGTAACTAAACAAGTAGATTTATATGGATAAGAAATAAACAAATAAATGAAAATGCATTACGCCAACAAGGTTGCTCCGCCACTGGACGGTAGAGTTGATCTCAAAAAGGCCGTGGCAAAGAGTAAATTAACATTGAAAAAGGAGACTGTTTGCTACCTCTCTCGGCCGTCATCATTTATCTAACCTCAACAATGCTTGTCGGGGATTTGACACATCTATCAAAGCATAAATAATAGAGAAACACAGAAGGGGATCGTATTGAGGCGAAAACATCCATAAAGTCATAACCGCACCAACAACAGCCTAAGATTCTTGTCACTGATAGTTTGCCGACGGCCACTACCGTTCCCAGAAATACTACATCAGTGTTGATTGGAAAATTTTAGAAAATCTTACTGAAAAGAAAAAATCTGAAAGTGAAAATTAGCATTTATATTCAGATAGTTGATTTTTTTTAATTATCTTTAGTTTTCATTGAAATCGTTCATTAGATTGGAGCAGGGTTCGCTTATTTCGCATTTGATCCCCAATAAAAAAAAATCACATTTTTCATTTTTCAATTTTCATGGAGAATGTTCCCCTTTTCAACACCAACACTGTTTATCAACCTATCGACACAGTTTGAACGTTAAAATTTATCTTGACATACAACTGTTTGGTTTGTTGAAAAAAAAAATCAAAATTCATCTTTTATCGCATGAACACTTGCTGATATTTTTCTTCGTACTTCACTTAACGGAATGAAGTCATATTAATTTGATCTTGCCTCCATTGCCTCGATTTAAATGTTTCGAAATCCTCTTTGTCGAACGTCCTAGGAGGTTTGTCAATATTTTTTTCTACAAACGTCAAAAAATTACAAGGTTCGCGCATTGACAACAATACGCGAAGTGACACGCAGCCGAGTTAAAAAAACTAGTCGAAGCTGAAGGCCAGTCCTGTCGAGCAATAATAATAAATACCGTTCGCGCTATGTATCAATTGAATCACTGTGAAAGCCTCAACGACTCATTGAAGTCGATGATACTAGAAAAAATTCAGTGCACGGGAATGGCATCCAATCTCTTCCAAATCAAACGGAAAGAATTGATTGGATCTCCATATAGAACACCGAAGAAAAAGTCCTGCGATTACACTTCCATATAAACAAATGTGGTAGCTGGAAATATATGGCGGGATTATCATAACTCCAAGTGATCACTGCCGACATTGTTTCACAAATACGGCAAACTTGTAAAATAGTACAGTCGGTCCTACACAATTATCCGGCATAGAAAAGTTTCATCATACAGTATCGGAAAATTTTCATCTGGGGTATAGACAGAAATCTACGCGAGCAACAAGGAACGTAATGATATGATAATATACCACACAAATAAGAGAGACGCCTCTCCTGTTACCCCACCCGATGAATTAACAGCTCACGTCGTTTGAGCGTGTAGAGGAGAAATTGTAATCTCTCAACATATAGCAAGCTTTTCCCACTCATGAAAATACCATACCCAAGATGAAAACTTTCCGATACTGTATATCATGAAACCACAATAATGGAGGGATATGGCTTCACCCCTTTGATGGAAAAGGCATGTTTTTACCTATAACTGTCAACCGTTGAAAATATCCAAAATTATTCATGACAAATAAAGATAGATTGATAAATTTCTTGAATGAAAGTTATTCATCAAGTTTTCTGTAGTAGTAAGAGAATGTCCATTAAATTTCGAAAACTACCCAAGCTAGGATGAAAAATCGAATTGGGTTTTGAAGGTGATGAAAAATAGGGACAGGTAGCGGAATGGTTAATACATTCGTGGACAGACCTGCTATGGCCGTCATGAGTTCTACAACACGCCTGCTATAGCACACATTTCATATTATGCCGAACCGTCCCCAGCAGAACTGAAATAAGTGTTATTCATATGACAGTCTTTAACGTGTGTCCCAGTAGGAAAAAATGGTATTTTGATAGCGTGGGACTGCAAGAGTGATGGAAGGGGTATACGCTTTAAAATTCCGGTATCTTCATGCAGTGTAAATTGACTGTCCGAAATATGTTTTTTTGTGGGATTTTGTGGCATTGTTCTTTCAGTTGGAAATTGACAGTCTTCTGTTTTTCGTTTTTTTTTGTGAACGTCGTAGCAGGTCCGTCACAATTTTTTTGTGTATTGGGACAGAGCTGCTATAGCCGTCATCTGTTTTTTGTCAAAAAGTACGAAAAAAAAATTTTCATTTTATACAATTCGTCAAATTTGGACAAAAATAAACTCGATTCTGTAAAAAAAGTGGGTGATGATTTCTTGACGTCTTTTGAACAACTGTGGACGAATTCGTATTCGAGCCATTCATGCTGCTGGTCGTGTAGGTTAAAATCCTAGTGACTACAGATTTGTTTCTGATCATCCGAGAAAGTGTTAGGAATCGCACGTTAAAAGGTAGGACCTCGTTAATCCTTGGCTCGCACAAGTTTCCACTTTTGAGGGCTGCCATTTGTAAGGGGACGACAACTGGTTAACGGAAAAAACTATTTTGAAAATTTTAACAACTCTATATTATAACAATTATTATTAAAGTGTAATTGAAATATTTATCGAAATACGAAATCCTAATATAAAATTCAATGAGAGTGAAGAAATAACAATTGTGAAATAAAATAATAATGAAAATATAAAAATATTATTAAATACAATTATCACTTATAATCTCCCTAGAGCATGAATTATTGCCAGAAATTTATTGAGTGCATGAAAAGAAGTATTCTTTGTTAATTCGATCTCATTTTTTCAGATAGGCAAATTCAGTGTAGGGTACGTTACTGACAAAAATTAATTTGTTTTAAGACAGCAGTCTTGTGAACGCAGTAACTTATCGGGCAAATTAATTAATTTGCCCTTCTACACTTGTACAGATTTCTTTGGATTAAAAATTTTTTTCATTTTCAGATTGTGGAAGGTGATAAACCCAAAAAATTATGTCAAGAACTGGATTTCCTCCACAAAATCAAACTTTTAATCAATATTGTAGGAAATTTCTACAGCGATTGTACTAAATTGATCGTCGCCGACATTGTTTCGCAAATACGGCAAACTTGTAAAAACCTCGCCGCGATCCGCTAATTTTTTGAATTCCGGCCGCCTATGATTTGATATTCTCGCCGCATTCGGCCGACGACAGCTATCTGAAGATCGAGGGCTTCTGACTCGTTATAGCCGAGCATTGAAGGAGTCGACGGACAGACATGCTTCAGTCCGACTGCCGTACGATGTAATTATTTTTAAATTCCTTGATAACGTATCGTTAGCATCGATTGGGAAAGAATGTCGGTGGAGATAGCTTTCCTTTATTAGGAATTACTTATGCAGTAACCCGACTGTTGCTGGGAGCATGTCAACGTCGCCGTCGGATGCCGATGGTAATCACGGTGTGCCTTGATAGAGGGTGATGAAATGCCATCCTCGACGGTTACTCAGGCAAGAGAGCAGGAAAGGCACTTTTGATTTTTTTTATATATGTAATATGTAATCAGGTTCACTTTCAGTTGAGAGCTGTCTCAAAGATCAGAAATACAGTCTAAATAGATAGTGTTCATTCTAACTCATACTTTACTAATAGTTATTTATTTTATGTTATGAAGATTATGATGACAATCATCATGGTAATATTGTAGACCAAGGTTCTCAGGGATATTTTTAAATATAATAAAACCTTCTTGTCTTATTGGCAAGATCATTAAAAACTTCCTGAGGGCAACCATAAAACCAAATTATAAAGCTGTTATAAAACAACTTGTGTCCTGAATGAAGTTGGGTTAGATTATTCATCTCTTATAAAACCACGGCATGGACTGGAGTGCTATTATAAATCTGATTTTCTATATATAGAGTATTCAAATAACAAAAAAGAACGATTGTGTATGTGTGAATAACCATCAGCCATTCAGATCTATTGTGTGTGCCCTCGAGATCATTCAGAATTCTTCATCTAGCCCTGTCTTCGTTACAAGACTCCAAAGGCTAGTTTTTAAAACCCTCGTGAATCTGCGAGCTCTTGGTTTTTCCTCTCCCAGCGTTAAAAACCTTAGCCTTGACAAGCCCTCGCAGTGACAGAGTTTGTGTACTGATGTTTTCTCTTCTTCCTGCAAAGTATTTCTTCCGCCAGATCGATTGTACTAATATGTTTGTTGAGCGTAAAGTGCCTTGTGAGAATTCCTACTAGTATTTTAGTAGTGTTCCTCTTCTGGCTTGGTAGATATTCTGTGTATGTTGTCTGCGGTTGTTTGATAAACCGCAGTAGCGGTAACTATCACTCTCTAATTTTCCTTTTTTTTTAAGTGATACCACAGAGAGTAGTGTTCAGTGAAGAGATCCGTTGCCAGTTTCGAGTCTTCCTTGATCAACTTGAGAAGCTGTTTAGCTTTCTTTGACGATAAGTTCAGTAGTATTTTCGCTAGTTTTCGTCATGACAATTCATCGCTTTCTCAGCGTCGAAAAGCTTCATTAAGTGGGCTCTGTATAGTCCACAGAAGAGTTCTGGGAAATTCTGCTTTCTCGTTGCCTTTAATACATCTGTGACCTGTCACCCATATCAAAGTGACCTGATTGTTTTCTATCAGAGATCGTTTGCAGTCCCAAGTTACAAAGCTTTCAGTGCTGCCCTGCTATCTGACAGTATTTCGTTTTTTTCCCTCTGTCACTCTTGAGCACAAATCTCTATAGCATGTACTACTGCTGGAAATACGATCGGGGTGTTACTAAAGCGTTGTGGAACTCTGGAACTTGGCCCTGTAACGCCCACTCCAGCCCTTTCATAATTCTTGGATCTATCAGTTCACCACCTTGTGAGAAATCTCCACCATCTTCATCAAAAGAGCCAGAGTACTCACTAGATATATCTGTCAACAGCGAGCAGACAGTTTCTAAACAGAATTGCCTGTACTTTGGTTGAACGACGGCCCTGCTGAGCAATAGTAATAATAATAAAACAGGCGAGAACTAAAAACTTTCTATACGAATACATATGATACAATTTGTTTTTTCTTTGACAGTTATTATATTGGGCCTGTACATTTTTATTTGAATGTTTAATCTTATGAATTTTTGAATTTCGTCTCATTGACCTCCGATTGAAATTTGACGTAAGATACTGTGTTTTTCGAAAATACATAAAAGTAAGGACAATATTTGAAGAAGTACTCTACACACAGTTGATATCTATAAGCACAGTTTATTTTTTTATGCACTTTTTTGTCTCGTAATCGGATGAATATTGTCTTTGACATGAAAATTCAAAAGGCTATTTTCCACGTGAGAAAAGTATACTTATCACCACATCCCCCCAGTGTCACGCCTACTTGGCTCCACCTGCCGACCGACAGTAATAATAACGAGTTTGTAAAAAAATGATTCGAAAATAACAGTGTCTTCCGTGACAAAGAGGCCGCTGCTAATATATCCTTTGCATGTGCGGATTGGGCGGTTACAGACAATAATTACTCATTGTCCCGCTCTGGCACTCACTTATACTGTTACCAGTTCATTCTATTGTTCGTTGCACGATGCGCGATGCCTGTCTGTCTGATGATAATTCATTACAAATGATGTCCGAATTACATTGAATGGACGAATTTATAGCCTGGGGAATGAGCTCTAACAAAAAGTGCTTCGAAATCCCGAGCACTAAGGACTTTTACTTATAAAATGCCTGTGATTACTAAGCACTGAGCAATAAGCTCTTCTCTTAAGTAAGTGAAACATAATGGAACAAGAAAGATTTCCACAAATATTATTACATCGTGACATGTTTGTGGTGTGGTGTAGTGTTATGTAGTGTTATGTAGTGTGGTGTAGTGTAGTGTAATGTAGTGTAGTGTAGTGTAGTGTAGTGTAGTGTAGTGTGGTGTAGTGTAATGTAGTGTAGTGTAGTGTAGTGTAGTGTGGTGTAGTGTAGTGTAGTGGTGTAGTGTTATGTAGTGTGGTGTAGTGTAGTGTAGTGGTGTAGTGTTATGTAGTGTGGTGTAGTGTAGTGTAATGTAGTGTAGTGTAATGTAGTGTGGTGTAGTGTAGTGTAGTGTGGTGTAGTGTAGTGTGGTGTAGTGTAATGTAGTGTAATGTAGTGTAGTGTAGTGTAGTGTGGTGTAGTGTAGTGTAGTGTAGTGTGGTGTAGTGTTATGTAGTGTGGTGAAGTGTAGTGTAGTTGAGTGAGGAGTAATGTAGTGTAGTGTAGTGTAGTGTGCTGTAGTGTGGTGTAGTGTTATGTAGTGTAGTGTAATGTAGTGTGGTGTAGTGTAGTGTAGTGGTGTAGTGTTATGTAGTGTAGTGTAATGTAGTGTAGTGTAGTGTAATGTAGTGTAGTGTAGTGTGGTGTAGTGTAGTGTAATGTAGTGTAGTGTGGTGTAGTGTTATGTAGTGTAGTGTGGTGTAGTGTAATGTAGTGTGGTGTAGTGTAGTGTAATGTAGTGTAGTGTTATGTAGTGTAGTGTAATGTAGTGTAGTGTAATGTAGTGTGGTGTAGTGTAGTGTAGTGTGGTGTAGTGTAGTGTAATGTAGTGTGGTGTAGTGTTATGTAGTGTAGTGTGGTTTAGTGTAATGTAGTGTAGTGTAATGTAGTGTGGTGTGGTGTAGTGTAGTGTGGTGTAGTGTAGTGTAATGTAGTGTAGTGTTATGTAGTGTAGTGTAATGTAGTGTGGTGTAGTGTAATGTAGTGTAGTGTGGTGTAGTATAATGTAGTGGTGTAGTGTTATGTAGTGTAGTGTAATGTAGTGTGGTGTAGTGTTATGTAGTGTGGTGTAGTGTAGTTGAGTGTGCTGTAATGTAGTGTAGTGTGGTGTAGTGTAGTGGTGTAGTGTTATGTAGTGTGGTGTAGTGTAGTGTAATGTAGTGTAGTGTGGTGTAGTGTTATGTAGTGTGGTGTAGTGTAGTGTAATGTAGTGTAGTGTGGTGTAGTGTAATGTAGTGTAGTGTAGTGCAATGTAGTGTAGTGTGGTGTAATGCAGTGTAGTGTGGTGTAGTGTAGTGTAGTGTGGTGTACCGTAATGTAGTGTAGTGTAGTGTGGTGTAGTGTAATGTAGTGTGGTGTAGTGTAGTTGAGTGTAGTGTAGTGTAGTGTAGTGTGGTGTAGTGTTATGTAGTGTAGTGTGGATGTAGTGTAGTGTGGTGTAGTGTAGTGTAGTTGAGTGTGGTGTAATGTAGTGTAGTGTGGTGTAGTGTAGTGTAGTGTGGTGTAGTGTAGTGCAATGTAGTGTGGTGTAGTGTAATGTAGTGTGGTGTAGTGTAGTGTAATGTAGTGTAGTGTGGTGTAGTGTTATGTAGTGTAGTGTGGTGTAGTGTAATGTAGTGTAATGTAGTGTAATGTAGTGTAGTGTAGTGTGGTGTGGTGTAGTGTAGTGTGGTGTAGTGTAGTGTGGTGTAGTGTAGTGTAATGTAGTGTAGTGTTATGTAGTGTAATGTAGTGTGGTGTAGTGTAATGTAGTGTAGTGTGGTGTAGTATAATGTAGTGGTGTAGTGTTATGTAGTGTAGTGTAATGTAGTGTGGTGTAGTGTTATGTAGTGTGGTGTAGTGTAATGTAGTGTGGTGTAGTGTAGTGTAATGTAGTGTAGTGTGGTGTAGTGTTATGTAGTGTAGTGTGGTGTAGTGTAATGTAGTGTAATGTAGTGTAATGTAGTGTAGTGTAGTGTGGTGTGGTGTAGTGTAGTGTGGTGTAGTGTAGTGTGGTGTAGTGTAGTGTAATGTAGTGTAGTGTTATGTAGTGTAATGTAGTGTGGTGTAGTGTAATGTAGTGTAGTGTGGTGTAGTATAATGTAGTGGTGTAGTGTTATGTAGTGTGGTGTAGTGTAGTGTAATGTAGTGTGGTGTAGTGTTATGTAGTGTGGTGTAGTGTGGTGTAGTGTAGTTGAGTGTGGTGTAACGTAGTGTGGTGTGGTGTAGTGTAGTGTAATTTAGTGTAGTGTAGTGTAATTTAGTGTAGTGTTATGTAGTGTAGTGTAATGTAGTGTAGTGTAAATGTAGTGTAGTGTAATGTAGTGTAGTGTAATGTAGTGTGGTGTAGTGTAGTGTGGTGTAGTGTAATGTAGTGTAGTGTGGTGTAGTGTAGTGTGGTGTAGTGTAATGTAGTGAAATGTAGTGTAATGTAGTGAAATGTAGTGTAATGTAGTGTAGTGTGGTGTAGTGTAGTGTAATGTAGTGTAGTGTTATGTAGTGTAATGTAGTGTGGTGTAGTGTAATGTAGTGTAGTGTGGTGTAGTGTAGTGTAATGTAGTGTTATGTAGTGTGGTGTAGTGTGGTGTAGTGTAGTTGAGTGTGGTGTAATGTAGTGTAGTGTGGTGTAGTGTAGTGGTGTAGTGTTATGTAGTGTGGTGTAGTGTAGTGTAATGTAGTGTAGTGTTATGTAGTGTGGTTTAGTGTAGTGTAGTGTAGTGTAGTGCAATGTAGTGTAGTGTGGTGTAATGTAGTGTAGTGTGGTGTAGTGTAGTGTAGTGTGGTGTACCGTAATGTAGTGTAGTGTAGTGTGGTGTAGTGTAATGTAGTGTGGTGTAGTGTAGTTGAGTGTAGTGTAGTGTAGTGTGGTGTAGTGTTATGTAGTGTGGTGTAGTGTAGTGTGGTGTAGTGTAGTGTAGAGTAGTGTGGTGTAGTGTATTGTGGTGTAGTGTGGTGTAGTGTAATGTAGTGTGGTGTAGTGTAGTGTAGTTGAGTGTGGTGTAATGTAGTGTAGTGTAGTGTGGTGTAGTGTAGTGCAATGTAGTGTGGTGTAGTGTAATGTAGTGTAGTGTGGTGTAGTGTAGTGTAGTGTAATGTAGTGTAGTGTGGATGTAGTGTAGTGTGGTGTAGTGTAGTGTAGTTGAGTGTGGTGTAATGTAGTGTAGTGTGGTGTAGTGTAGTGTGGTGTAGTGTAGTGCAATGTAGTGTGGTGTAGTGTAATGTAGTGTGGTGTAGTGTAGTGTAATGTAGTGTAGTGTGGTGTAGTGTTATGTAGTGTGGTGTAGTGTAATGTAGTGTGGTGTAGTGTAGTGTGGTGTAGTGTAGTGTGGAGTAGTGTAGTGTGGTGTAGTGTAGTGTAATGTAGTGTAGTGTAGTGTGGTGTAGTGTAGTGTAATGTAGTGTAGTGTAGTGTAGTGTGGTGTAGTGTAGTGTAGTGTGGTGTAGTGTAGTGTGGTGTAATGTAGTGTGGTGCAGTGTAGTGTAATGGAGTGTAGTGTGGTGTAGTGTTATACATAACACTACAGTGTAGTGTGGTGTAGTGTAGTGTAGTGTAGTGTGGTGTAATGTAGTGTAGTGTGGTGTAGTGTAGTGTAGTGTAATGTAGTGTAGTGTGGTGTAGTGTAGTGTGGTGTAGTGTAGTGTGGTGTAGTGTAGTGTGGTGTAGTGTAGTGTAGTGTAGTGTGGTGTAGTGTAGTGTAGTGTAGTGTAGTGTGGTGTAGTGTAGTGTAGTGTGGTGTAGTTTAATGTAGTGTAGTGTGGTGTAATGTAGTGTGGTGTAGTGTAGTCTAATGTAGTGTAGTGTGGTGTAGTGTTATGTAGTGTAGTGTGGTGTAGTGTAGTGTAGTGTAGTGTAGTGTGGTGTAATGTAGTGTAGTGTAGTGTAATGTAGTGTAGTGTGGTGTAGTGTAATGTAGTGTAGTGCGGTGTAGTGTAGTGTAGTAGAGTGTAGTGTAGTGTACTAGAGTAAATTAAAGTGCTAAGTGCTCGAGATTTTGGAGCACTTTCTGTCAGTGCTTGGCAGAGCTCTGATTGTGGGAGGGGTTTGCTCGAGACGAGACCGCTGCTAGAAGGCTAAACACAGGCCTAGAATACACTCGTCCGTGTGCATCGAGCCTTATGCCTCCAACATTCAACCCTGACAGACCTTATATCGTCCGAATTCCAGTTGGAATGCGAGAAAATTCGGACAGTCAAGCAGCAAAACGTTTGGTGGAAGCAGAACCTTCAATTGGCATTAAATCAAATGTTGCTGATCAAACACTGAATACCTGGACTGCAAGAAAGTTATCATCAAATTTCTGGCATAACAGGGATCTCAGTTTCAGTTGAAACGTCAATACGAAGTGTATTTCCACCACGCTACTGAAGATGACTACCGCAGTTGCAATTGAAACGTTTGGAGATTTCAACAAATGAAAACCCGACACTAACTATAATATACCATTTTCAGTTTCGTACCTTGTTTTGACTCAGAAAGTATAGGAACATAAACCTTTTAAACGTACCAATTGTTGGTCTAACATTCACTGTTCTATAATAATTAATTACTAATTACATTCGAATTCATTGCACAGACAAATTTATGGTTTGAGAAAGTTCATGCTAGTGTATCCTGCATTCTAATTTATTTCAAAAGGATGACGTTTTAATGTTTTTATAACTTCATTTATTGCAACTAGCTGGCAATTATGATTGAATTATGTATGAGATAAGTATCTTCAATTTGTATGCGGGAAGCCCTACAGAATAATTTCAAATCATTGTCAGTATAATGAATATTAACAGTTTTCGGACAGCTCATCTTCATTTAATAAAGGGGCAATCGAGATGTCATTAACTGTCATTTGTTCAACCATTCACTGAAATGAAATAGTAAAGTCGACAATGTCGAATTACCCTTCTCTCCACCATGTGGAAAATATTAGGCAAAAATCTGACAGAAAACAACTACTTCCCTGGCTAATACCACGACGGGCATTGAATTACATCTGACATATATTTGTGCAACGTTCTTCCAAGAACACCCAGTTGCAATTGCTTATTGTAATTATACAGCAAATTATCCTTCATTTGGCCGGAGAAGACCACCTGCAGACGCGGTTCTTGCCGCTCGTCAGTGACAGGGTAGGTCGGACAACATTGAAGTCGTCCTGCTCCAGCCAAACGAATGATAATCCACTGTATAACTAATATTTCCTCACAAATGAAGCAGCGACTTACAGTAAAAGTCAGTCGCAGCGCCACCCGCGGTGAAACCAATAAGCAATCCTCGTAGCAAAGACACCAGGAAGTGAACAGAGTTCGAGAATTTTTGCCGGAGAGTATCAAATAAATGAAATAGTAAAATCGAAAATGTCGAAGTAGGAATATGCCTATAATGGCTTGCCTATCAAAATGTGGTCCAGCATTGGCGCGGCCAGGAGGGGAAGCTTTGGGGCTGCTGCCCCCCCAAGCTACAAAATTACTACTGTTATTCATAACACTCGAGTGATAAAAAATATGAATAGAATATTCATAAAATCCGTTGTGTAATCATCTGCGGCTGAAAGACAAACTTTAGTCGCTATTTTCCATACTATTGCGCATTCGTGGTATTACCCCCGATAATTTGATACTGCGCACCATTCTAGATTAGATTCCACAACTCACACAAAATATTGACGAGAGTGGAAGTAGGACATTCTAAAATATGATCTTTATTTCATTTCTAAAGCTTACATTTTATCACTAGTGCCGTCATGAAAATGATTAATTTGTTTCACAACAAAGAATGGCTGGGTAGAGCTGATAGTGATGTAGAATTATTATAAAAATACCGTGATTAATGCTCCAACAGCAAATTACTGCCAATATGATAATGATATAATGATAATAATTCCAGACGACGGACAGGATAATGAATATGAATAATAATTATATGTACGCCATAAAAACTAATGATGCGAACAAATTAATAATTCATCGTGGATAAATAACATTAATACGTGTCAATTAAAGTATGATTTTCAAATGTATATATCGCTCTGTTTACATAAAGTCATAGGTATAATAATTCATTATAAAAAATTCCACAAACGCAACTGCCTCAATAAAATAAATAATTAATAGGTAGCAACATAAGTTGCTTCTAACATATTAATAATGACAGGATGTTCAGAATAGGCGTTATATAAATGACATACATCCACACAACAGATGATAGAATGCGGTGTTATAAGTGCTGTTGATTTATATCTTATTTATTCAATTCTACGGGTAGACATGTTCGCGGTTGGGTTGGCATTGATACAAGGGGATTTCCAAATTACTTTTAATGGTGTCATAATGGGACGATGTCCTCATATCAAAGTATGACCCTGTTGTGTTTTCGGCAGAGATATAATAATATTTGATACTTGCCCAGAAATGTACTGCTTTGAGATAATATTTACAGCAGGAATTGCATTCAAATACTAGTCCTGGTTGGGTTGATATTGACGGCGAATTTATGAACAACGCTTTTTATTTAATCTGCAACTTTCATCAACTGTCATTAAATTTAATTTATTTCAAGAATATTGATGTCTTTATGCAATGGCTTCATTCAATTTTAACCTCCTTCATTATTAATTTATTGACATAAACATAACCTCAAATTTGGATCCCAGTGGCGCATTTTTTGAAATTAGATAATACTGAGAACGTGAAAATTTGGTCAGACCAATTCATTGTTAAATCGATATTATTTCTATTTCAAATTGTTCGATGGAAATAGAAAAGGCGATATCATTTATATTGATCGCCACCACGGCCTCTTATTACCTTATTACAAGGAGAAATCCACAAAAAATTATTTCCCAAGATATTTTCAATAAGTGAATATTCCCGACTGCTTTGGAGCGATTGACGGGAAACATATTGAAATTCAGGCCCCGTTCAATGCATGATCCTAGTTTTTCAATTACAAAAAGTAACTGAACAAGTTAATAATAAGTTATCAAGACACACCCCAGGTTGAAAAAAAATACCGAAAATCAGGTGACAGCACCATTGTGTGATTGCAGATAGCACTGTCTCTGTTTTAATCCTAATCGAGGTAAGAAAATGATGAAGAGATTGACAATATTCAAGTAAAAGAAAGATTTGAAAAATACCAAAAGACAATAACACTATTGAAAAGGGGAACATTCTCCATGAAAATTGAAAAATTAAAAAATTGGATTTATTTTATGTGATTAATACCTAACAGAAAACAACTACTTTCCCGGCACAAGACACGCTGGAACTACATTGAACTACATCTGATAGATATTGTGAAAAGACTCTAACTGAAAATTTGTTTTCTGTTAGATATTACAAATAAATCACATTTTTCATTTTTCAATTTTCATGGAGAATGTTCCCCTTTTCAACATGAATACTTCCCAAGAGGTTATCTTGAACGATGGAAAATAGCGACTAAAGTTTGTCTTTCAGTCGCAGATGATTCCACAACAGATTTTATGAATGTCTCATATTTTCGAACTAAAATCACAATAACACTACTTTCCAAACGTCCGATCTTATTCTTGGTTACTATTTCCGAAAATTCTGGAAACGCCACTTGCAAGGTTATACTCTTTGAAGCCTTCAAATGATGAATGTAATACTATCGTTAATGTATTCATCTATTTCCATCTAAACACCAACGTAGTTGCGCAACACACCTCGATACCCATCACCATCCGAAAGCGGCAGGTGTAAAGTAAATGACTTTTGTAAAACGAACAGTCACAGCTGTAAACGTTATTTATTCGGTTCTCATCATCCTTTATGTATCTCCGACAGTCAGACGCTAATAAATCTGGGGGATTAAGAATCCATTGTCCGCGTTTTATTTATCGTAACCATTAACACTAGTAATAATGCATTTGTTATCCTTCAGAGGATCATATTTTACGGTCGTGTCAGCGGCAGCACATGTGTGTTCACTCAGCTAGCAGCTAGGCCAGTATTCTCCACAGAACAGAAGCCAACTCGACGATTAATGGTGTGCGGCGTACCTTTTCGAACAACTGAATATATAGTCCATGGGCCAGGTACAGATTTCTGTCAGTCATTTCCTTTGGGGCGATTGTAATACCTGCTACAAGGCTATCAGGAGTTTTTCCCAATAAACCCCATACGATGTCACCAATGTAATACCTGACCTAAGGTGGGTGCGACGTATTCTCTTTGCTTCTACTCCAAACTTAAACCAAAGCAAACCCCCCATTTTTTCCGAAAAGGCTGATGGGATTCGTGCTCCACGCACGAGGGGGTCTTTTAGCAAGTATGATTATTATTAGTGAAGAGAGTGGTTGTTAGAGTTCAAATTGAATGCAAAGGTTCAACAAAAATACATCTATTAAATTAAAATGATCGAATTTGGAAACAACCTAATTTTGATGAAATTTCTTAAACTGAAGTGGTCGTTTAATTTAAGGTCATAATTTTCAAACCTTATTCCCATATAACTTTTGTATAGTTGGACATGGATTCCTAGTTACTTTTTAGTAAATGTATATTTTTAGATTTTTGACCTTGAAAAATAACAATAGTTGGTTGGCCCTAAAAATGAAGACTCAATGAAATATAGAATCATAGTGGACTTTTCAATTGTCTAAATTCAATTGGGTGAAAAATGTACGTTTCATGAGGTTGCTTCCATTTCAAATAGGTCGAACTATAAAGACATTCATAATCGTGTGACCAGCTGACGTTAAATCCGCCATGTTTCAGCCAGCTGACTTTTTGAATTTGAGTATTATGTCGATTAACGTTCAACAAATTTTCATTCTGGGGGACATACCTAGAATTATTTTATGTGTTCGGGAGTCTGCCACTGCCCAACTCACCCAAGGAGTCGGCTGACGTTCACGAGACGTCTTCAGCTGACGTTCACGAGACGTCTTCAGCTGACGTTCACGAGACGTCTTCAGCTGACGTTCACGAGACGTCTTCAGCTGACGTTCACGAGACGTCATGACACAACCCTCCGGAGCATTCCGGTCGCTTTTCGCCCGGGAGAAATCCGGTCAGGCAAACCTGTCGCTGGCTCACAGCCTATACCTTTCCGTACAACTGAATATATCTGAGATATAAATCAGTAACAAATACCGTGTTCTATCATTTGTTGTGTGGATGTGTCATTTATATAACGCCCATCCGCCGCATATCCCGTAGTTATTAATACGTAGGAGCGACTGGTGTCACGATGCCATTAATTATTCGTTTTATTGGGGATTTGAGGGTTGGTAGGTATCCGTGACGTTCTTGATAATGAACTATTATGTGCCGCGAGGAACAATGTTTGTTGATTTGATGGGCTTGCTGTGGATTTTGAATGAGCGATTATGGCACTGAGGAACGTGGTAGATGGGTTAAATGAATGAAACATGTGTGGAATTGGTGAGAGTTGTATTCAGTCTATGTTCTGGGAATATTTGTAGTGTTGGGAATATGGTCCGACGGTTGATAAGGCCCACCGGCCCTTTCCTTGGAGACTGGAAACTTTTTTCAAATCTGGCAACATTGTTAGTTGCATCATCCAAGTGTTGAAGCTATACGAAAAGATCGTTGAGGTCAGTCCGCCATTAACAACACTATGAGTTACTGTAATTTTAGGCTGCACAAGCACGTGAGACGTATTTTTTTATCAGGAATGTTCCCCTTTTCAAAGTGAGACCTGTTTTTCAATTCGAACAATTTTACTTAAAAAAATCATTAGTGCTCCATCCTTTACTGTAACATTGGTACTGTCTTCTGCAGTGAGAGAAAACTGAAAAACTGACGTGTTAATTTTTCTGGAAAATGCTTTGAGAAGAAGTGCTTCTCCAGTAATAAGGCCCATGGGCTCGGTTAGAATGTGTATAAAATAGGGAATTTGGTTCCATGAAACTTGTATGGGATGACGGCTGAAGATGTTGAGTATTTGAGATTTGAGGGTGTATCTTCTCCCTTGCTCTCTCTTCCTGAGGTATACTGGACATCCGGTGTCGCGTATTTCATGACTTGTGGTTGTGAATCTCGTAGTTTCACAATTCACAGTTCATTATTATTTTGATCAGCTGTTCTTCTACTCATTCCGCTCCTTCGCCTGTTAACGTGACCATAGGTTCATTGCTGCCCATGTGTTTCAATTGTCGTGCTGGGTTCTTTTGGAGGGTCTCATGAAATTTTAAGATTTGTCCTTCGTCCTTGGTCTCCAACGCTACTGCACCACTAGTGAGTTGTCTTCGAAGTGCTCTGAGGTCCTTCTCCTTGTCGAGTGTGTTCTTTATTGCCGTTATTGTCTTTGTGGGTTCTTTGCTGCCACATATTGGCCTTTTCAAACATAAGAATGTTATATTATAAATTTTCATCAAGTATTTACTACATCAGTGGTACTACAAGTAGCTCAGTGGTTGAGACTTTCGCGTTCGAAACCATTGACTCCTGGTCGGCTAGGTTCGAATCCTTAGCGACTTCAGATTTTTATTTGATGGCCCGAGAAAGTGCTAGGAATCGCGCGTAAAAACGTAAGACCTCCTTAATCCTTGGCTCGCACAAGTTTCGACTTTTGAGGGCTGCCGTTCGTAAGGGGACGACAGCTGGTTGACGAAAAAAAACAATTTTACTACATCGATAAAAACTTTTCACATTCAAATAAGAGATAATTCAAAAAAGAGGAACTACCCAAAACAATGCTAACTTTGTTAGCGAAACGCGCGTCGAGTGAAAGTGACGTAGTTTTGATGTTTTGGGTAGCTTCTATTTCTTGAATTATATTCACACCAAAGGTTCCAAACATCCATTTTCGATTATTCAGGATACTTCTCAAGAAAAATTTGTTGAGACAACGGTGGACTTAGGTCAAAGTTGATTTCTACCGAATATTTGTAATAACGTATGTTTCAAATGATATTTTCACTCCAAAATTCTCTCCAATCATGTTACAGTAGGCAATGTTACGTAAAAAACTTCCATTTGTATAACTAAATTGCGAAATTTTATGGCTATTTCAGGAATGCCACAAGGTTCAATCCTAGGGCTTATCCTCTTTACCCTTTAAACATGATCGGCCTTAAATCTCGAATTCTCAGACTGTGATTCGAAGTTTTCCAAGATAGTGGAAACAGAGACTGTATAAGACTACAAAAATATATCGATAGTATTTTTGAATGCTGGAAGAATAAACTTTAGCGAGTCCCAGATAAAGTTGACAATCATGAGGGTAACTGAGTGTAATTGATACATTTTTGTTATGTTCAAAAATAACCCCAGTTTTTACCAGTTCACAATGATATTTCCAAATGTTTCTGCCAATTTGGTGGTCTCGTGAAACATGACCACCCAGTATCCTTTGTAACTGTGAAAAAAAGAGCTTTCCTTATGTTGTCAACATTATGGCCTACGTATATATTTCCTATAAGTATTCGTTTACTCAGAGCACATAATTATCGGATCATATATGGGGTGTGGTCGGTTGGCTTAATGATACTAGCGCGTCCTCTGGAACTATTGGACTGACTAACATTTTCATCAGATCATGCAATGATAAAATAATCATTTCCTTCCATATCCCATGATTATTTTGTCAAGAATGCGCATCAGACACACAAGGCTCACCCACCAACACATTCTCTCAAAAGAGGAGGCAAAAAGATGTGAAGACTGCCAGACCGTCCTAACCGTGAAGCATATTCTGTCAGAATGCCCAGTTTATCAACGGGAAAGAACAATAGCCGGCATGACCACCGATCTTCAAAAGAGCCTTCACAGGGATAATATCGCAATCCTGATGACTTTTCTGAAACTAACAAATCTCACTAAAGACATTTGATATACTGTTATATTATTGTTGTTATTGTTTTGAATCTCATATTGAACTAAAATGTATTGTACCACCGCTAATGACCGTGTATGGTTGATGCGGTATATGCTAATAAAAAAAAAAAAAAAAAAAAAAAAACAGTATGTTATTACAAATGCATTCGATTTATTCTATCTGGAATAGAAATATGGTAATAAAACGAAACAAAGCTGCTGTTGTTTTTTATTTACGTTCACCCCAATCCCTCCATCATCATTCGATGCGATATTCAATAAGTTCTCCGAAATAGAGATTTCATCGGAGTTTTATTGACGGCATCTGCGGAATTGCATATTATACTCCGACATTATACCCAAATGAATGATATTTACGAGTCGTAGGCGGAAAGACGGGATGTTCGAAAGCCCGCCGAATTATTGTTTTCCGATGTTTATGGCACTGTCTCGATTTCATAACTCGGTGGAGCATAGGGGATCCGAGTGCACGTTTTTAATTTATCTGGCCCTATATCAAGTTATACGGCCCTTTAGTCGACAGCCCCCGCATTTCCACAAATCATTGCAGACGAAATGAAAAAACATATCATTTCAGACGATTCTAATCCTAAGATATGTAGCATGCAGTGGATGCTGAGCCTGTGATATTTATGGCCCATCTCGTATATCAAACTTGTTGTTGGGAGAGCGTTTTGTATCGGTCGGTGACGTGTGATTTACTGGCGGGTGAATATTTCTTCGGAAATTCGATTAGAGCGCAATTCCAGGTAGACATTTTTATGAGCGGAATGTTATGTGGCAAGCTCTGGCATTTTTCAGCGTTTTATGGAGTGTTTTCTGGTAACTGTTCGCAATACTATATTGAAAATATATTTATACATATTGAGTAATGTCGCAA
This sequence comes from Chrysolina haemoptera, assembly GCA_958298965.1. Classification (NCBI taxonomy): domain Eukaryota; kingdom Metazoa; phylum Arthropoda; class Insecta; order Coleoptera; family Chrysomelidae; genus Chrysolina; species Chrysolina haemoptera. The sequence continues at coordinate 446,414 of OY282603.1, read as the reverse complement.
TCAGCTGGTCGTGTGACATACTATGAGAAAACAAGCTGTCCTCATACACACAACAGCTATTCTCAAATCGAGAACATCCATTTTGGGGTACCTCAAGGTTCTATCCTTGGCCCACTTTTATTCATTATCTATATCAATGAGATATCGATGTGACATACAAAATGTATCTGTTATCCAAATGATGGCTCTCTTAATGCCTCTGACAAGAAACAGACTACTTGGAAATATCTTCACAGGATTTTTCAGGAAAAGCCGAAACATGGTTCTATCTCTAACGGTTCTCGAGTTGGTCAGCTCTGAATCAGTTTTCAAATGTTTTTTTTGGCGCCAAAAATATTTCTGATGAGTTTTCGACATTTTCGTTCAAAGATTCGAAATCAGCACGTCAAAATACGTTTCGAAGACAAAAGTTTAAAATTCGAAAAATGGAAATTAAAAAAGTTCAAAAAATTATGTATCATGATATACTCCACTTTTTAATCCGTCGATTTTTTCTGTTCAAATTCTCAGTAAATAGTAATTTGGCCATTCTAAATCGATTTGCGTCAACAGAATTGGTCTATCTCTAACCGTTCTCGAGTTGGTCAGCTCTGTATCAGTTTTCAAATGTTTTTTTTTGGCGCCAAAAATATTTCTGATGAGTTTTCGACATTTTCGTTCAAATATTCGGAATCTGCTCGTCAATTTATGTTTGACGACAAGAATTTGAAATTCGAAAAATGAAAAATTAAAAAATTATGTATCATGATATTCTCGACTTTTTTGTCCGTCAATTTTTTCTGTTCAAATTCTCAGGATATAGTAATTTGGCCATTTTAAATCGATTGGTGCTACGGTCTCAAGTGGGTGACACTGTATGTACTGGTTTTTCAGATTTGAAAATCGAGGTAACTATCTATTACTTTTATTGCATAGGCATTTTTCTATCGAGAAGTTGTGAATTTAATATAAGAATATCTTTCACAACAGTGTTTCCATTTCAAATTCACACTGTATATTCCACTGTAACGACGAACCCAAAACGATTTTTGGAACCACTTTTCCCAGTCATCAAAATCACTGACCTAATAATACACATCTCCGTGCAAAACCCCCAAGACGCCAATCAAACCGAAACACCCCGAGGCCAAAAATGTATTTGGTTTTCCATTCATACCGTTCTGGCGTGATTATTCCAATTTTCGGACCCGTCCGCTTTCATTATGCTATTGGAACGCCTTTGTTTGAAATCTAATAACAGTGCAAACATAATGGCCTACCTACCATGATTATTTTCGGTTCGGTCATGGTAGTTGAAACGCATACAAAAAGGCTAAACAAGTTCTTCTCAACAATATAGCATAGCCCCCGGTGGCATCGTCTATAATAGGTCTACTCTTAATGGTCTTCAGTCACCCACTGGGTCCCTTTCATCTAGCCTGGACCGCTTCTAACTAGGTAGGTATTAGATCTTTTCTTGTAAAAACGAGCAGGTAATTCGTATTATTGTTGTTTATGAAGTGTTCTAAAACGATATGCCAGCTCTCCGAGGATTAGTCACTTCAGCTTCAATGCGGATATCCTTGAGTCGCCCGGTAATCCAAATGCGTTGTCAATGGCGGCATTGGTACGAAAATTATCGTTTCACAAGTAGGGTATTTGTATTGAAATTCGAAGAAATCATTCGGTATGTCACAGTCGTTATCAAGTGTGGGAATAGGTGAAAATACTTTGACTGAACTTATGGGTTGTTCTCGTTTCATATTAAAAAATAAGCAAATATCATTTTATGAGATAAGAGAGTAATAAGTGGACTGTATGTATATATATTTTTGTACAAGTGTCATTAAAAATGACGCATATCACATATCACATATCATATGACTTGAATGTCGGGGTCTTGAAATCCCGAGATAGAAGTCGAAAGATGTCATGATCTCGAGATAAAAGTCGGGATTCCGACTCAGATGTCGGTACCCCAAGATAGAAGCCGGGATATAAAAAAAAATAATAAAAAACCATTCTTCTACGCATTTGAAGTTCATGTTTCAAATCCTTTTTTCAGCGAATGTTGACTCATTTTCGACAGAGTCTGTCATCTCCAGCGGTTGGTTTTTGGGGTCCTCAGTTGGTTCTTAGGGCCCCTCAGTTGAGGAGAGATAAAAAGTCGCAGCTGATCAGTACCTTGGTATGACACCAAAGAACAGGGCTCTCTTGGCTCCCCTGATGATGGTGACAGAATTGGTGCCCGGCCCCAAAATTTTCATAAGTCCATTATCAATCATCATTGAGTTGCGTCTGTATTTCAAGCATATGACATCAACATCTTTCACTCATGCTTTGCCGTGTTTGATTATCAAGACGATGTTGGCTTGATTGAGCCTTCATTTTCTGTCTTCTGATCACGTTCGCAGTGCATACAAGGCGCTTAAGTATCACCAGGAGCACGGTACGCTTCACTAGAACGATCACGTGTATAATTCACGTGCATAATTCATAATTCACGTGCATAATTCATAATTCACGTGCATAATTCATAATTCACGTGAATAATTCATAATTCACGTCCATAATTCATAATTCACGTGAATTCCGTCTTCATTTTCTGTCATCTGATCACGTCGCCAGTGCATAGAAGGCGCTCAAGTGTCACAGCGACGGATGTTCATTGCACATAACGCTCCATTGGAACGATGACGGAAACCCCGCGACTCACTCACAAAAGCCCATAATTCACGTGCATTGAAGTGCTAAAAGACTAGTAAATCGTGTGATGCGTAGCGGATGTGGATAAATAGAATGTACGTCTGTTTTAGACCCGCGTAATTCACCGCGAGGGTAATAGAGCGCATTAACACCATAAAGAAGCCTTACCGTAATGGCTACGACTCGTTGAAGTTGCCAGAGGGTAATATGTTTCTATTATCGTCGGATACTATTGCTAGCAGCGTGTCGGGGGAGAAGCTCCTTCTCTCGCGAAATTGCCTCCCATATAAATATATTGGGGCCATAAATTTCGGAGAACGATTCGGAATAAAGAGAACATTTATTTTAAAGAGTCGTTTTGATATACAGCATATTGGCGGTATGGTAGTCGTACGTTACGTGGAATAAAAAGCGATACATCGGCGGCATTTGTCATAACGATGAATAGCAAAATGTCGTTCGGTTACGGAATGTGACGGGGATTCTGGTTGAGAACGAATTGATACGAGCCGTTGTTGAAACGAGCCAGTTTTCGAAATACAGGGAGGCGGTAATTCAAAATTTTTTGTTATGAGTTTCAATTCCTGAAACGTCCACAGAATATTTGTTCCAGTTCATGAAAATTGTAGAATGACTACGATAATTTTTTTTACATCTCCTAAATATGACGTTTTTGGTAGTTCAACCTATAACAGCGGGTTATTCTGGCCAATCATGAGTTTTATACTGATAAATCAACTCCTGTAGAAATAAACCCATACAAATATGACGTCTGAGTCAGTTTGACAGCGACAAAAAAAGATGCACTTATCGCGATAAAAATGCAGGTTCCTCAAATCCAGACTTCATCAAGTTAGAGGCCGTCCTTTTAATTTCTATCTTGACAGCAATGATTGTTATTATCATTGTGGTGTATTTACATATTGTCGTTGATTCATCTGGCCAAAAAACACTTGAAGGTGGTGGAGTATGTACACTGATAAAAAGGATATTTTGCATCAATGCATAATTGCATTGATTCAAGTCGATCGTATTCTTGAATAGGTCCAACCAAATATTAGTTTGATTTTTTGACAGAATCCTCTTGACCACTTGAAAGGAAACTGTTTTGAGACATATGAACACTTTCTTCACTGAATAATGAGCGTTGTTTGGTGCAAGAATATTTCAACTTCAATAACGAACAATATTCTTCTTTATAATGCAATACATTTTTGATTCAAGATTATCTGCATTTGAAGGCTCAGTACAAATGTGCACTTGGTTATAAAAATATGCCATGGAAGCCATGTTCATATGGTACAAACAGAGAACAACTGCGAACAATTGAGGTATAATGGTTATATATGAGAATAGTTTTGTAATATTTTAATTTCAGAAACTATATAATCAACGTAAGTACCTCTTCGGTGACGCATAGAAATGCGATCGAATATAGAAACGACAGCGTCATTCGCCATTATCACACACCTGTTGAAAACAAAAATATCTTCAACCTACCTCTACAATTGGTACATAAATGACCTAAATTCAAATCGTGCAGAAATAATTGGACCTCCATATTGCACTTCTGTAGCAGCACATTTGCACATAACCACTGTGTCAAATACAAAACTAACAACTTAAATTATGATTCAAACAGAACCCCCAAACCAAACGCGGGCAAAAGCAAATAGGATAGAGGTCTCAGTCGGCAGTCGCAGTGCGCGCTTTCGCGTGGGTTCGCGTGGGTTCGCGTCGTTCCGGTAGCGGGATTTCGCCAAGAAATCATGTTCTTGAGTCAAAATGAGCATTTTTCACAAGTAGGAGTTCTCTAGGGTAAAGAGTTGGAATGTATTAATGCAAACAAATTCATTTCAAGATAATTTATGTAAAGAAGCAAACAGTTCAATAAGTTTGAAATAAGAGTATATTCATCAATTAGAAATAATTATTCTTTTAGATCATTCTGTTCGAGAGGATATACATATTTGATTGAAGACATCCTCTTTATCAGTGTATCAGCTGGTCACACGAACATGAAAAATTATGGATGAATTTATAATTTCATCAAGTTTAGCAACTGCTTTTTCCTTTGTTTTGGAAATTATGGAGAAACTACATTTGAACTTTTTGTAGAGCTGTTTGGGAACAATAAAACTGTCTATATAAAATTTTTTGATGTCTCGTTTTGTCTCCGAGTCTCGATTTTTTTTAAATGAATTAATAATTTCGACAAGTTAAGCGACGATGGATGTAATTCAACGTTCGTCGTGGTACTGGCCAGGAAAGTAGTTGTTTTCTGATAGATTTTCGACCCAATTTTTCCTATTGTATAGGATTATAGCAATGAGCCGGTCCTAGTAGGGCAGGACACCTTGTTTCTTTCTTAACAAGCTCATTGTTAAAAATGGTAGATTACTTTTACATTTGTTTCGATGTTATTTTTTCCACATAATTCAGTACATAATGATTGATGAATCTGAACAGAATTTAAATGAGCTTAATCGACAAAAAAAAATGTTTCGAATCAAAGTCAGTCCAAAAGGGACTTCCATTCCAGCAATAAATATATATGAACCTATTATCTCTTTCAATATGCGACGTATTTTTAACGGCTTCATTCCTATATAATTACCGGCTTTCCCCGACAACTTCATGTAAGTGATAAAGCTGATTTATGGCTAGTGACAGTTCATGCGACCCCGTTATCGCTGACAAGCTATAACTTATGTCATTTCCGCTGTTTTGCTCAATAAAAATTCGAAAAAATCGCGCCTGTCTAATTAGTTGAAATGATTAATGACGTTCGCAGTGACATGGTAATGGATGTCTTCTCATGTGCAACCAGACGGGCACAGCAAACAAGGTTTTGTGCATAAATGAAATGATAAATTCTGGTTGGTGCCGTGTGAAATTGTTAACGACGGTGGATGATACTGAAATGCGAAAATTCTGCAAATTTCTCTCATTCTTGTATGAAAATTAGCCGTAATGATGGGTTTTTAGTGTTTCAAAAAACCACCGTTGATAAATAGCGAATAGATAATATAAATGAACTCGATTTTTCACCATCAAATATAGTCTATACGAACTCTGTTGAGACAGCAGAAAAACTGGAATTCCATTTAGAGGGTCGGCGTATCTTTTGTGGAGCAGAGGCCGCGGATGTATTTTTTTTTTTGACGAGTTACTTACATGGCGAAGAAAATAATATCTTCAATGACTTGGAGAAAGATGAAAGTCTTCTAGAAGAGAGAGACGTAGGCTAGGGAGTTATCTCCCCACATAACTGGAGCCTAATTATCGGGGCTAATATAACAAATCAGCGAATAAATTTTTCAATTTCAACGAAAACGATTTTGTTTGAGAATTTATCGAGTTGAATTTGGAGATTTATGTTCTGAATAAAACCTGAGAGCTTGTAAGCTCTTCAAAACTCGAGGGTAAGACACCTCAGAGAATATCAAATAAAAGAGTTTGATCTACCTAACCTAAACCCATCCGATAATGATTTTATATGTTTTTGTGGAATTTTCAGAAATTTTCGAATTTTTTTACGACGTATATGAAGTTTAAAATGGGAAGTTTTTCAATTTCTAGCTAGTGCCACTTGAAAAACAATTATTTTCGCGAATGTGAATAATTGCTGGTAAGGTCAAAATGGTATGCAAATGAGGTAATTACCAGGTGTCATAAATTCCATCAGTATCGGAAGAAGTCAACCTTCCTGACTCGTAAATAGCTCATTTGAATGTGTTATTATTCATTACATAAAATGAGCCGTATCAGTAACAAGGCATATGGGGACGATAAGTGTTTCATAAAATTGTGGAAAATTAGTTTTCCGTACCCTTATATTGAAACAATGTGAGGTCAAAGTAATTAAAACACAGTTAACTCCAACTATATAATCAGCAAAAAACACGAACACTTACTTATACTTGACGGATACGTTGACGTTTGCCAATCAGTTCGAATGTTTTCAAATGAAAGTTTTATGAATATTTCTGTAATTTTCAATAAAAGTAGTCATCGGTCTTAGTTTTGGATCAGTTATTTGAGTGATCGAAAACCAATAATACTAAAGAAATGTCAAAATATGTCACTCAACTGTTTCATTAATAATCAGACCGATCCATTGGCTGGCTAGTCACTTCCGTTTCATTCGGGAGAAAATAAGCTCATGTCACGCTATTTCTCGCCGCCATTGATTGTCTATCAAACAGAAGCTCCTCTGATAGGAGAAAATCATTTGCGACGGCTAGATATACGTGAAAAACTGCCGAATCATTTTATGAATTAGTGACGTGATTACTTTCGAAATAGATTAAATGCGCCGCTTCGTGAAGTCAATCTGAAAATTGATGGAGCACTTTTTCAAGGGAATCGAATGTCGACAAGGTGTGCCCTGTTTTCACTTGTTTATTCGAGCCTTCTCCTTGTTGAAATGATGGTTCTTATTATAGGGGTCCTTGGTGGTATGATGTACACACTGCTCTCGAACTTAGAAATCATACCGGCTTGCCGTGGCAGAAACCTTAGCTGGACGAATGCAGAAGGCCGTCATCCATAATATTCGGAAGTATTTTTTTTGTGTATTTTTATATCCTAGGCTGCCGGATCCTACCGCACCTTTTACATTTTTCGCATTTTGCGACCATAACGAGACACATTCGCTAAATACAAAGGTATATAGAAAGAAAGCTAAGAAAATTTCCTACAAGATGATGTTATTGTTTGCTAGCCTAACAGTTCGCTTGTAGGTGTTATAGGTGGTTTTGTGTGCTATGATGACGGATCCTAGCGCATCTTTTACATTTTTCGCATTTTGCGACCATAACGAGACACATTCGCTAAATACAAAGGTATATAGAAAGAAAGCTAAAAAAATTTCCTACAAGATGATGTTATTGTTTGCTAGCCTAACAGTTCGCTTGTAGGTGTTATAGGTGGTTTTGTGTGCTATGATGACGGATCCTAGCGCATCTTTTACATTTTTCGCATTTTGCGACCATAACGAAACACATTCGTTAAATACGTAGGCATATAGAAAAAAAGCTAAGAAAATTTCTCACAAGAGGATGTTATTGTTTGCTAGCCTAACAGTTCGCTTGTAGGTGTTATAGGTGGTTTTGTGTGCTAGGATGGCGGATCCTAGCGCATCTTTTACATTTTTCGCATTTTGCGACCATAACGAAACACATTCGTTAAATACATAGGTATATAGAAAAAAAGCTAAGAAAATTTCCTACAAGAGGATGTTATTTTTTGCCTCACAGTTCGGATGTAGGTGTTATGAGTGGTTTTGTGTGCTAGGATGCCGGATTCGTGCGATACAATTTTTGTTGCACATTTATTTTTGTTTTATGGTACACCATGTAACCGAACATACTCAAATCATACATTTTCGGAATCAGCATAAAATTTTGAGTATATCGGTGGTAATTTCGAGTGAATCTGATGACTTTGGATTTTTGGCGATTTTTAAGGTATAACCCTTTGATGTTTTTTCGGCTCAAAATTCATTTTGTGCCGATCGACTTGAAAATCACAGCATATACTAATTTCGGCATGCTGAATCGATTGGCGTTCGCAGAATTGCTCTATCTCGATTCTATCGTCTGTTGAAAATATTATCTAGAGGTTGCAGATGCCGTGTTACCGCCACAAATTTTTCTTATTTTTGTCTATTATATATTCATTAAATTCAATCTTTTGTCCATACGCTGACCAAATTTGAAATCGATTGCTAGTCACACCTAGATTGGGTGGGCGTTTCTACGAACGTGTGCACTTTTAGTTGGACCGATTTACAAATTCATTATTTTAAATTTTTTGAAAACTGTGTCATAATGAATTGATGGCGTAGAATACGGGAAAAATATTGAAAAAAATTCTAGAGTTTTCGGAAATATTTTTCGTTGGCCGTTTTATGTGCTAGGATTGCGCCTAGCGCACCTTTTACATTTTTCGCATTTTGCGACCGTAACGAGACACATTCGTTAAATACATAGGTATATAGAAAGAAAGCTAAGAAAATTTCCTACAAGAGAAAGCTCATGTTTGCTGGCCTTGCAGTTCGCTTGTAGGTGTTATAGGTGGTTTTGTGTGTTAGGATGGCGGATCCTTGCGTACCTTTTACATTTTTCGCATTTTGCGACCGTAATGAGACATATTCGTTAAATACATAGGTATATAGAAAGAAAGCTAAGAAAATATCCTACAAGAGAATGCTCATGTTTGCTGGCCTGGCAGTTCGCTTGTAGGTGTTATAGGTAGTTTTTTGTGCTAGGATGGCGGATCCTAGCACACCTTTTACATTTTTCGCATTTTGTGACCATGAGACACATTTCAGTTTAGAAAGAAAGCTAATAAAATTTCCTATAAATAATGGAATAATCGCGGGAATTCCTTGGTTTGACGGTACTCAGACGTTATTCAAACCCAAGAAAAAATTCTAATAATTCGGGTTATCACGAAAAGAAAATTCCTATAATGTCCAAAGAATTTCGTTGGAGCCGAGAGAAATTATGTGCTCTTGATTTTCTTCAATTCGTATGTTCCATGGAACAATTTCAGATGTAGATGGATCGGAGAATATTCAGTGAATCAATGGCCTGCTGGATCTCCTGATCAAACCTTATATGACTCTTTCCATTTTATATATACAGAACTTATCAGAAATACGTTTAAAATTCCATAAGAAAGTGTACTTGCCAAGCTATGTCAGATATGTTGAGGATTGTTTCAAGCGAAATGTGTGAACGAAATATCCAGTGTATTTAAATGAACAGAGCTAGGACATGTTGGGATTTGATTTTGTTTTGTTCATTAATTTTTATTTCTTTCATTATGAATCATAATCCAATTATATGTTTCATAACATCATGTGATATTTTAATGAATTTTTTGAAAAATGTCATCAAATTAATGTTAGTAATTTTTCGACATGTACAACGTTTGGGATTCTGCTAATTTTACAAAATGCATTTTTTCAAAACTGAAAATTACTCAGTATATCGGATTTGGTTTGAAAGATGAGCCCAAGCTGACTTTTTTCTATATGTTGATTAGTTTTTGAATGTCACTGTATATTTTTGGAAAAGAAACTTATTGCTGGTTGTCACGCTTTTGTCCCTTCTAGTCATTCTTTCATCTCCCATTATTCACTATGAACAAATGGTTAGCTATCAGCGGTAGTGGATCATAAAAATATGTCATTCTACGCTAAATTCACGACCATTCATCCATTCCGTCCACTCACATAAAACATCCATACACCCTTTTAGCCCTCACAAAGTGCTATCTAAATACTAGTATTTATTTGTTTATTTTCTGTTTTGATAGCAGGAAGTGAAATATTCTAACCATTCCAATATCTCATTCACTCAATGATACCCTCTGTTGTTTATGGCACTTTGGGCAAAGTGACAATTTATCGTATAGGCTAATAAAAGAATAAAATATTTTATTGGAAGTAATCTGTTTGAATGTTTCGGGTCTAATAAAAGTTGTCCGACGCCATAATGGACCTCACGCGATGGAGTTTTGAGTTATGGTAGGAAAGAAACCCAAATTTCTTATGATTGTTCGAAAATTACACCAATTTCAAGTATTATTATAGTGGTTGCCTCATTGTTATTATTTGCCTTTTTAGTTTTCGCTCTCAATTTTCTATTGTGGACGGTTTGCACAAAGTTTGTACCGCAATTTGTGGTTTAAAAAGATATCGTTATATTACACAATTGTATACATAATTGTACAACCAAGCATTATATAATATATTATATATATAAGTAATACTTATAGTATATTCCAGTTGATGAAAAATGTATTACTGACCGATTTACAACCTAGTTCTAAAAAGATATTTTGACAAGGCCTACAAGGCCTTGCTGTAACATCTATCTGCATTTAGTTTCACGGTTCTGCCGATCATATCAGTACAGACCCGGTCAAGACGAAGAGCTAATGCTCATAGTATGACTGGTATGACGGGCGAGACTTGTATTATACTAATACCAGCCATACCCATTCCACACGCATTTATCGTATGGTCCTCTAATAACTCTAGTACCTACTAAGTGTAATTTTTTTAAAATTACATGGTTTTTAGCAATTACTCACTCATAGGAATTAAATACTCACTTTGAGTATTGCTGACTTTCGCATTCAATGAAAAGCTTTCGTCTTTATCAATTATATCACTTTAATAATTTTTGTTTGCGATTAGTGCAATGTGAGAGTATATGGTAAAGTATTTTTTTTGTGTAGTTTCATTACTGATTACCAAAACATAAATGAACTGAAGTTGTTCCTTATTTTCTTATATATAAATAAGGACAACTCTGTATATAGAACTAGTTGTTTCTTCCCTCTTGACAATGAACACTTGGTGAATGAAAGACGTGTCGAGCTGTTAAAATAGCGTTTTGGTGTTGGGATAAAACACCAGTATATTCAAGAGTATAAAATGCCGTTCGGTCGTGATGCAGACACTCCCGGATGATTTCAGAAGATTCCGTGACTGCATTAGACAGCACTTTTACAATACGCCGTGACCTTTCACAAATGATCATTATACCGTCCTCGTAGTTATAACCGGCACTTTGACTTTCTCATTATTCCACAACAATGGGCCTGCAAGCCCAAACAAAACTCAATTTTCGCTGCGGCTTCATTGTGAGTAATTGTTCGGAGCTTTAGAAAAATGATTATTGTTTGGCGGGATGAGAAGGCATTGAAGAATTGGGGGCGATCAGGTAGTTTTTTTAGTGATTCGAATAGAGGCGATTTAGGTCACTTTCTTTTGACATTGGGTGCCAGTACCATGTCAGCCCTTTGAATAACGTTTCATTTGTGCTACATACTATCGTGTCTCCTTCGAAGTTTGAGCATAAATCCAAAATGTTGTCGAATGAGTCCAACATCAATTCATGAATTTTAGTGTGGAATGCAGTACAGTCTAAAACAACTAAGACTTGGTGTATTTTTTCATAATGGTGGTCTTATAAAAAAGGTGGCCATTGTTTCCCACCACATTTGATGGAGATTTTGGATTGCTATCCGATACTTTTAGTCTGTCAGCAGGCACAAAAAATAAAATATTCAGCATCTTCCACAACGAGTCATTTCCCAAAATTGTTGCAGGCTGTCCTTCTGAAAGCCTCTATGACTAGTTAAGAATGGAACTGGAAGCCAAACCTGCAACTTTCAGAAATCGTTGGTGTTGAGGATATTATCCCACCTTTCTCAAGTCGTATTTGAAACGACCTCATGATGAAAATGATTGACACATATCTTCATTTTATTCAACATTCCAGAACATGATCTTGTATTTTATTATTTATATAGTTGGTTGGGAGAACAAACATTTCAAACTGAATGATTTCATGATGTGTTTGCTCTTCCACTTCAAACAATATTTTAACTCCGGTAGTTTTATGTGAAACAAAACCCTCGATGTCCATAATTCAACAGATTGGCAAGGAAACGAAATAACAGCGTGTATATTGATACAGTTACTCAAATCTGTTGCAAAAGAAAACAATGAGCCATAAAATCCTTCGTTTATTTGACAGCTTCGGCTATAAATACCCAGATATTGTAGTCGTATTCCATTTTTAGTGCGTAGTTAACAGTGGGAATAGCATTCGGGAGAATTTAGAAAAGCACTTAATGCGCCAGCTATCAACTGAGCCGGGAATAATTTATATGGAGCAGTCCGTATCTTTACTGGTAGCTGTGGTGATATACAGTTCTCGGAAATCCACATGGTGTTAAACTTAAGATCAACATAAACTGTTTTAAACAGATCGGTTGTGGTAAACGAAACTCCTTTCAGTCACGCATTTTTCAAAACAAACAGTTATGCCGCCAAAGAACAGCTGTCTGCATTCACGCGGGACATGTAATCGAGTCTCCATCGTGCATTTACCAAGATGGACGGTCTTCTTTGATGCAATTATATACTGGGTGTCCCTTAATAAACAATAACCTCATGGATATCTGGGAAAAGATTGAATTGATAATTTTTTTGGATGAGCGAGTCTGGAACGACTTATAGACAGATACATTAGACATAACGTTTCAGCAGCAAACCACCTCAACGAGCACCAATACGCAGGCAAGTCAACACTGTAGTCAATATTTATAGAAGGCTTGCCAAAATCGAATCAGGGATATTCGCACGCTGACAAAGAATGAGGTTGCGGAGGAAATACAGTAATAGTAATGAAAACTGAAAACTATGACAATAAAATGAATAACATCAAGGATCCCTAGACGTACAGGAAGTTCACGACCTGGCCACCAGAATTCTCAGAAAGACAAACAAACTTGTAAGACGCTCTTCGACAGATTCCTAAACATAAAAAATCCTGAGCAAGTCCAAGGCACTACCACCAAGGTTGTACGGACTACATCCATATATAAAGAAGGCCAATCGTCAGTGCAACAGGATACAGCATTGCAAAATACCTAGCTTCTCTACTGAACCCATACGTTGGCCAAACTGACACTGACATCAGAGATTCCACCCACCTCATTGAAAAGATTAAAAACATCACGTTGGCACCCAAGGATCTGCTCTTCAGTTTTTATGTAACTTCACTGTTCACAAAAGTATCCATCAACGAAGCACTGCATTATATAATGCAAAAATTTACAGATGAAACCACAACTACTCTATTCCGACATTGCCCGACATTGTCCGACATATCAACAGTGTCGCAATGGGAAGTCTTTTGGGTTCTTCATGGAGGAGTTCAAAAAAGGAGCATCAAAATCTGCAACATGCAACTACAAAATTTCTCACAACCACCTCAGCTCCGTGACACAACGTTTACCGAAGATCAACCCATACCGACAGATACTTGAGCAAAAAGTCAATTCACCATCCAAAACAAAAACAAGGCTTAATATAAACACTGACGAACCGGGCTTTATAAACATGTGATCCAAAACATATCAATGAAAAACTGAGTCACTTGGAATGTAAATTAAAGGGGCCTTACGAGAAAGAAACACAAACAGAGCAAAGGACACGAAGCAACGCACACCGCAGGGAAGAGCATTTCTACCGTGCATTAAAAATATCACAACAGTATTGGCAAGTTTCTAGAAAAACATGAAGTTGAAATGACATTCCAACCAAAGAAGAGGTCAGCCAGCCTCGATAAGACCACTCACGGTGAAAGGATTGATGACATTTCGGAAGATCATCGTTCAAGAAAATATTTATTAAAAAGAGACAGATCGTCACACTTTCTGTTGCAGTTCAAGTTGCAGTTGCATCTGAACGAGAGTGACGTTATTTTGATTTATCATAGTTATAGTTGTGTCAATTGGCAATGAAGGACTCAAGTGGATGCCTGGGGTCAGGGCAGGGAATCCTGGCATGAATTACCATAATGGCTAACGATAGTAAAGCGTACTCCAGATGTGTTTGAGGCACCTCAGCCAACGGGAGTAGCGACCTGTGAAAAATATTTCCTCTGACACATTCATTCTCATACATAACAGAGGTAGGCGGTAACTGTAAAACATGTCTCCAGTGGGAGCTGACGGAGGGGCTCGACTCAGATGCTGCAAGACTGCCGCACCACCGCTAGGAACGAGAACTACCAGGATTCCACGAAAATGCTGATTGAAGGAACTCTTGGAACTTGGAAAACCTGTCTTCGGTAGGAAAGAAGGGGCTTCGGATCGGGGGCTGCGGGACTGGTAGCCGGTGAACGAATCGCCCACGGCCGTCGTAACAGTCTGCTGAGAATAAGCCCTACCGGGGGTTTTCACGAAGGGGTATGGGCGTAACACTTGTCATTAGTAGGAGCCAAGGAGGGGCCCCAGAACGGAAACTGTGGGACTGGTGGTCGTTGATGAAATCGCCCGTGGTAAACCGCTCGACTGAGAGCCAGTACTAACAGAGCTTTCATGAGGAGGCGGATTGAAGGCACTCGCTTCATAGACAAGCACCCACATACTACAAAAACAATATAGTTCAACGTTGTATGTTGAGGAGACCCGGAGCAAACTGCAGGAGGGCGGTGCTAAGGGGTTTCGGGAGCATGCCATGGATAAAGAGACCAGAGTATAGCAGAAAAGGCCCATGTGGCCCACTTGCCTGGCTGATCCAAGTAGGTAATGAAATAACTAGGAAAGTTTTCAACGAAACCACCACCACTGGATGAAGATTTCCTAGATACCAACTCCACCAGCGATTCCTAAGAAAATCTCCAGATACTTCAAGACGTTCCTGCTGCAACTTCTCGATGAGACACGCGGTATCAGATCCTCGATCGAGCATTAAAGGAGACGACGGTCTTCGCCGCTGCTATAATGTATACGGTCCGTTAATAATTCAGTCAGAGCGCTATCACGTCGGCTATATACACATGTTGAGTCATTAGCAAACTCTGTACATCAACGACTGCCATCATAAACACGTCATCGCGTCGATGCGAACGAACGCTTCTGGTCGTTAGTCGTCGCAAATAGACGGCCAGCGAGGTTTTCTTACTTGGAAGTCTGCATGTATAATGAGTGATGGATGGATTCGATGAGCTTGGTCGACGTTTCTAAAAATGTGAATGAAGAAACGTTATTTCAAAGTTGAAGTTATCATCAAAAACAGTACATAGCAATATTGTTACAGATTTTGGGGAATTATCCCACTTATTTCATCCATTCAGATGGCAATTTCTAATTCAGTTACTATTTTATACAAATGGAATCCAATTATTGTTCTTTCCCAAGTAAATATTTAATTTTTCTCCAGCTGAGGCAGTTATTATCGGTCAAATAATGTATTAACAATGGACGCTTCCAATTCTACTAGTCAAGAGACATGCTAAACTCCCACTAGGATTTTTGCCATTAGAAGACGATAAATCTTATAACTTGGTTGATATTTTTATCAGCTAGAAAATTCCTAGGAATATTTCTTGGCAACCAATAGACAGCAATACGGTGGACTGGAATTTTTAGTTAGCACCTTTATTAGCAATTCGACGTTATTCGGAAAACTTCATTCTCGACTCGGCTGTGATACACATTCAAAGAATACCATAACTAGGCTGTGTTGGAGGAATTGATGCTAATAATGGTGCCGTAGTGTTCCGATGAGAAAAATGATAATTTTTGTTTTAAAATGTGATTACAATATTCATAAAATATGTTGTGGAATCATCTGCGGATGAAAGACAAACTTTAGTCGCTATTTTCCATCGTTCAAGATAACCTCTTGGGAGGTATTCATTTTGTATGTACATTTCAGAATCAGTTACTACGAAAAGACTGATGATGCTATTCATTTCGAATAATAGGAGAGATGAGAGCCAAGTCAACTGTCCCAAGGGCGCCGAACAGATGAACACTTCAAAGGGGAAAAGAGAACCATAGGTATCCTCAAACACAAGTTTAGGAACCTTCGAAGCGACCCCTGTAATCATCTACCTGAGGACCTCTCCAGTACGGTCTGCCTGTCGAAGGGACATATGGGACCCATTCGAGGGTAGCCAGGTGAACAGTTGAACCTTCCAAGGGTATGTACCTCTGACATGGCAAACCTACGTGAGGAGAAAGGTATCCTGCAAAAGGAAACCAGAAGAATTGAAGAAACCAACAAAGCACAACTCAACGGGGAAATTTTCCAAAGGATCGCCGAAACTGCAGCTGTAGGATGTGCCTCCCAAAACATTTGGTTGCACAAGTCATATACAAGTTTTCAGCGAAGCACCAACTTTTACGAAGAATAAATTTTTTTGACAAATAGTAAAAAAGTTTCCCATATGGTGCAAATTTTTTTAAACTCACTCCATAATTTTAGAGTGTATGCAAATACCAAATTCTCACGCATGTTTCTGAAGCTTTTCTCCGTGATGACGTTAGTTAATAAGAAATCTCAGAGTAATATAACTCAAACCACAAAATATGTAGTGATATTTCTTCAGTTGATACCGTTTTGAGCGCCTTCTTACGTTCGTCTACACCGTACCGATCAACAATCTGAAACAAATATACGGTTGCTCCTTACATCAGTAGAAGTGACCACTCGTTCGTTTCTTCATCATTATCCCTGTACGCCCGACGTATGTTCACCGTTCACCCACTTCCATCCACCACCTGAACGAAACTCAACCCGATCCGCATTCGAGAGTGCCATTCAGCCTCCTGTGTCCATTCCCTCGCTCGAAGTGTTAGATAATCGATATGACAGGCCAGTTTAGGCGTTCTCTGTGCCCGTCCCGGCTTGACAGCTGTAACAATATGAAGCTGTTCGACGCCGCGACACAATGGGTTCACGTAACCGGCCCCTGCCGGCCATTATATTGGATTGTGTCGCATCCGCCGGATTATCGGTGACGCTGGCAATGAAGATTGATGAGAAGGGACGGGACATTGTGGCCGTGCGAATACATCATCTTCGCTCAACCTCGGCTGTCACCACAAATTATTGGGTTTGTGATGGATTTCGAAAACATGACGGATGTGTCCGAGTTGGGTGAAGGTGTTGGGTCTGATTATAATGATGATAATATTTATTTAAATTACATAAAAATTTAGATATAACATTGACAGCAGTGAACTGTGGGTAAATAAATTGGGTATCAAGAGGACAATAAATATGGAGCAATCACTCGTTGGCGCAGCCAGGGGGGGCTTTGGGGCTGCAGACCCCCCAAGTCACCAAATGACTATTAAAATAATGGCGTAGAATACGAAAAATATTTTAAAAAATTTAGAACTTTCGGAAGTATTTTTTTTGCGGTTTTATGTGTTAGGATGGCGGATCCTAGCGCACCTTTTACATTTTTCGGATTTTGCGACCATAACGAGACAGATTCGTTAAATACATAGGTCTATAGAAAGAAAGCTAAGAAAATTTCCTACAAGAAGATGTTATTGTTTGCTGGCTTAGCAGTTTGCTTGTAGGTGTTATGGGTAGTTTTGTGTGCTAGGATGCCGGATTCGTGCGATACAATTTTTGTTGCACATTTATTTTTGTTTTATGCTACACCGTGTAACCGAACATATTCAAATCATACATTTTCGGAATCAGCATAAAATTTTGAGTATATTGGTGGTAATTTCGAGTGAATCTGATGACTTTGGATTTTTGGACATTTTTAAGGTATAACCCTTTGATGTTTTTTCGGCTGAAAATTAATTCTGTGCCGATCGACTCGAAAATCACAGCATATACTAATTTTGGCATGCTGAATCGTTTGGTGTTCGCAGAATTGCTTTATCTCCACTCGGTCGCCGGTTGAAAATGTTATCTAGAGGTTGCCGGTACCGTTTTCCCGCCAAAATTTTTCTAAATTTTTTCTATGTTATATTCGTCAAATTCAATCTTTTTTCTATACGCTGACCGAATTTGAAATCGATTGCTAGTCAAACATACATTTGGTGGGCGTTTTTACGAACGTGTGCACCTTGAGTTCGACCAATTTTTAAATTTATCATTTTTCATCTTTCGAATACTGTGTCATATTGAAT
The DNA here is from genome assembly GCA_958298965.1 of Chrysolina haemoptera. Taxonomy (NCBI): domain Eukaryota; kingdom Metazoa; phylum Arthropoda; class Insecta; order Coleoptera; family Chrysomelidae; genus Chrysolina; species Chrysolina haemoptera. The sequence goes on along the minus strand of OY282603.1, from coordinate 428,246 downwards.
TCATAGCGTAGAATATGGGAAAAATATTGAAAAAATTCTAGAACTTTCGGAAGTATTTTTTTGCGGTTTTATGTGCTAGGATGGTGGATCCTAGCGCACCTTTTTCATTTATCGCATTTTGCGACCATAACGAAAAACATTCGTTAAATACATAGGTATATAGAAAGAAAGCTAAGAAAATTTCCTACAAGAGGATGAGTAGATAAGAAATGAGAGAG